>CM053595.1:282048784-282099908 GCA_028646575.1 Pseudocheirus occidentalis | reverse complement strand
CGGGCTTCCAACCGTCTGACCATTACATCCATACCTAGTCAGTCACCAGAGAAGGAAGCCCCAACATCTGGGTTTTTCAAAGCCGGGGGGCTCAACAGCTTCCCAGAGTCTCATCTGGCCAAATCACACAACTTTTCTCAAAGTGAGCCCCAAAGCAAAGCCTCACATCAGGGTATGGATAGCCTTCTCCTGCATCAGAGAATGTCACAGCCCTCTTGACCCACTGCCCAATCACAAAGTAATACGGTGTGGGCATTCCTAAAGAACAAACCTCCAGCCACAGGCTCCATGTGACTACATTCAGCCTATTAGGGGGAAGAGTATACTTTCAAATCAGGGAAGGTTCTCAGCGCCACTTAAGCCTATCAAAGGGCCTAGGGGCAGGGAAGATCTTCAGGTTCCCATAATAATAAGTTATGGTATATAAATATAATGGAATACTATTGATGTAGGAAATTATGACAGGGACAGTGTTAGGGAAACCTGGGAAGATTTATATGGACTGATGCAGAGTGAAGTGAGTAAAACCAGGAGAATAATTTATACTATAATAGCAACGTTGTAAAAATAAACAATTTTGAAGGACTTAGGAACTCTGATCATCCAACACAATAACCAACCACGATTTCCAGAAGACCAGTGATGAAACATGCTACCCAGCTCCTCAAAGGGAGATGATAGATTCATTTTTGGAATCTCTTCCAGATGGATCCACATTTTTAGACATGGTCAATGAGAGGTTTTGTTTTGCTTGACTATGTTCATTTGTCACAAGGGTTTTGTTTTTGTTGGGGGAGTGGGGACAGGGCAGGATATAAAAAAGAGAGAAAAATAAATGCCTGGTAATTCTTTAAAAATTAACTAAGAGAAAAAAAGATAAATCAGGTGATCCTTTCCCCCAAGGCACCAATAGCCTAGTAAAATTCCAGCACAAGAGATATCTGAACTCAAACCAGAATGTAATCAGATGTTAAATTACATGCGGTAGATTCTAAATATGGTAAGCATTCAAGGTTGGAAGGATGAGGGATGACTGTAATTAATATCTGTCATGGAAGAGGTGGGTCTTGAAGGGTGGGTAAAATAATAAATCATAGCATTTATTAGATCTGAGAGGGCCCCTGGAGGCTAGGGTGTGTAGGGTGTCTAGCTTGACACTCTTCTTTCACAGATCAGATTAAAGGAGAGGCGAGATGTGAGACCTCACCCTGCTTTCAGGAAGCATTGGGGAGAGGAGAACACATGACTGTCCTAGGGAGAAAAGCTGGCCAGGTCTTTGAGTTTTAACTGCTGAGATCAGGATCCCTGCAGATGATGTGCGGGTCAGTCTGGATTTCTGGCCCAGGGCCCTTGAAAGAGCTTAAATGGAAACAGCTGGAAGTGGGGGAGGGCTTAAAACCCCTGGGTCCTGGGCCCAGCTGACCTCAGGCCTGGGATAATTGAGCCAGCCCTCAAACAGTGAGTGCTAAAGCCAGGGGGCTCGTCCATGTGGTTCTCCATTGGCAGCAGCAACCTCTTCCCTCCTCCTTCCAAGGACTGGCTCCAGAATGCTCTCTCAGACCCTGAAGGGCTAGGCTGGGGGGGTGAGGGACAACCTGCCAGGAAGGTGCTGAAGATGTGCCCAGCAGAGGAGGAAGACAAGGAAGAAGAGAGAGCCCTGCTCTCTCTCCTGGACAGAGGAAAGCTGGAGGAGACACTGGGGCCTGATTTAGTAAGTACAAACCCCCTTCTTCCCATCCCCTACTCAAGGTGGTATCATTCAGCAAGCATTTAATAAAAGCTTGCTTTCTATAGGCCAGGCAGGCATTAATGCTAGGGATAGCCTGCCCTCAGGGAGTTTCCACTCCAACAGGGCACATGTAAATCTCTAAGTGCATACAAGAAATGTGCAGAGTAAAGAGAAGGTAATCTCGGAGGCAAGGTGGCTGGAGAGATCCAGAAATGCCTCCTCTAGAAGGTGAAATATGAAATTGCTCTAAAGGAATCCCAGGAAGCAGAAAAAGCATTGGAATTCAGGTCACTGAAGGCCTTGGACAAGGGCCTCTCCCACCATTATTTTCCTCATCTGAAAAATGAAGGCAGGGAATAACCTAGCTCCCTAAAAGCCTCTGTGTGGGTTCATGCTCCTAGATTTTGGGATTTTACACTTATCCATCCTTTAACAAACTCAACTTGATTATGGCATCCTTGACGGTGGTCTCCCTCAGGTCCAGGGCTGTTGCTACTGAATCCTCATCAACAAATTCAGTGTAGGCACCAACTTATCTCTGGGGGAAGGAAAAGAAAGCAAAGAAAGATTCTATAGTGATGGGTCATACAGTCCTCTGAAAGAACCTAGGGGGATCTTTAGAAGTTTAGAAGGGAGTCCTAGAATGAGAGCAAATGATTGAGCCTGTCATAGAGACAGTGAGGCAAGAAAGCTAGGTCACTGGTATCTTCCCCTGGGTTCCCCTCCCCCCTCCACTTCACCTGGAGGTGAAAGGGAACTGGCATCTGAGGGAGCCTGACTTTAACAGGAGGCAGGTGTTTCTGTCCACATGCCTCAAGGAGATGGGCAGGAGCTGGAAGACATCAAAACCAAGCTACAGAGAATAGAGGAGGCCCATGAGAGACAGGAACTCAAAGGAATGGAAGAGACTGAACAGCAGCCACATGAGGAGGAGAGGGAGGCATCCAGCCCATTGCTATCATCAGCCCCAAGAGACAATGGGGCCTCTCATCTGCTGAGCCTGGAGAACGGTAGGAAGCTGGCCCTTGGACTTTCTCCACACTCAACTGGTCACAAGCTTTGGGGAGGGGGAAAAGGAAGTAGGAAAAGAGAGCCTAGAATGGGAAGGGGTGTCCGCAAGGATCCAGGAGTCGGGGTAGCCAAGAAAGTATCTGGGAAACATGACCTCTATCCCCATGGATTCTTGACTCTGAGATATCCAACCCTGCTTCCCCCTAAACTGCATGTACAGTGGTACTCCCACCCATCTTGAGTTTCTCCAACAAATGATTTCTCATTCTAGGTATACCCTTCCAAGGGACAGCCATTGAAAAGTTAGAGGCTGATCACAGATCTGTCTACGTAGGCAATGTAAGTGGTTGGAGGGTGAGGGACAATTGCTTGCATAAACCCCAAAACGAGGTGAGAGGGGAGATAAGACAAGCATACTTTATAGATGGCCACACTGCCTACCTTTAACCTTGACCATCTTGGCCCAGCATGGGCCAGCTAGATAAAAGTTTCTGTGATGTTTTTTCTACTACTGTGATGATGGTGATCAGAGGGGCATTAGTCTTGAAGCTAAAGCCCATGGGGGAACTCCTGCAGCAGAAGGAATGAAGGCTAGATAGTCTCCTTCATGATGACTGATGAGTTGGGGTCCTATTGGTCTTTGTGGCCAATGGATCCAAGCTGACCCCCATGAGGTCAGTCTGAGCTCTAGTTCTGGTCTCTGTAACATCCTTTGGGGAAAGAAGGAGGAAAAGTTTGATAAAACACTTGCAAGGGAAGGAAAACTTTTTTTTGCTTTGTGTTTATCACAACCTTGGTGTATGTGTGTACACACAGACACACACACACACACACAGACAAAGACACACACACACACAGACACACACACACACAGACACACACACACACAGACACACACACACACACACACAGACACACACACACACACACACACACAGACACACAGACACACACACAGACACACACACACACACACAGACACACACACACACACACACACACACACACACTGATCTCTGATGGGCCAGGATTTCCAGGTGGACTACAACAGCACAGCTAAGGAGTTGGAGTCCCTCTTCAACCGCTGTGGTGAAATCAACAGGGTCACCATCCTTTGTGACAAGTTCTCTGGACATCCCAAGGGGTCAGTGCTGGGGTTCATGAGGAAGGGGAGGAGGGAGTGTATTGGACTGGGTTGGCTGGGGTTGATGCCAACCTTGCCAAGTTCCTAAGATTGGTTAGGTACCTACATATTAATTCTCCCCTCTGAGTCACTGTAGTATGACCATCCTGAGCACAAAAAAGAGTCAGTTGGGTCATCTTCATCTTCTGCCCCTTCTAGGGAGCCTTGACCCTAACCCTGACCCTGACCTGTCCCACTCCTTAGTTATGCCTACATTGAATTTGCCTGTGAGGATTCAGTGACGACTGCTATGAATCTGGATGAAACCACGTTTAGAGGCCGGACAATCAAGGTGAGTTTATCAGAGGCCAGTTAGAGGACAGATGGGTATAAAATGCCATGCAAATCAACAGATGTTTAGTAAGCTTCTCACTGTCCCATAACCCAGTGATATGGATTGAAAAGACAGGAGGATACAGACTAGACCTATGAAGGGAAGGGTTCATATAGAAGACCCTTAGGGAAGTAATCAAGAGGATACTTCCTTCTCTCTTGTTCCCTATATCCCAAGATAACTGAGGTTCTGAGGTGCAATGATGGCAGCCATCGATAGACATGAGAAATCCAGAACAGGAGCTGGGATAGTTCTTTAGAGAAAGAGGAGTTATTCATTTTAAACAGGAATTCTATGTTGTGTTTTAGTCATGTCCAACTCGTTGTTTTTTAGTCGTGTCCAACTCTTTGTACCCCACTTGGGGTTTTCTTGGAAAAGATATTGGGGTGATTTATCATTTCCTTCTCTGCCTTATTTAACAGACAAGGAAAATGAGGCAAACACGGTGAAGTGACTTACCCAGGGTCACACAGATAGTAAAGTATCAGAGGTGGGATTTAAACTCCAGAAGATGAGTCTTCCTGATTCCAAGCCCAGCGCTCTATTCACTATGGCGCCACCTAGCTGCCCCCATGTATCCTGTCTTTTTTGCCAAATCTAACCCCTCTCTAAAACTTCTCTATTTCCACTAAAGCCACCACCATCCTCCATGTCACCCAAGTTTGTTACTTCTTGAATTGTCCTTGATTCTCCCACATCAAATCAGTTGCCAAGTCCAGTTTTTGACCATCTCTTAGATCTACTCCCTTCCCTCATTCACACGGTCGCCCTCAGTTCATGCCCTTATTACCTCTTCCTTGGATTATCACAATAGTTTTCTCATTGTTCTCTCTCCTCCCGTCTCTCTTTCCTCCCTCCTATTCACCTGCCAAAAAACTGCCTAAGGCACAGCTTTGGCCAGTGATCCTCAGAGGTTCCCTTATGCCTCTAGAATAAAATAGAGACTCCTTAATCTGACATTGGAAATTCTTCCCTGTAAGGACAGAGCCTAGCTGCACAGTACACCCCTTTCATGTGTTCTGCATTTTCGTCAAACAGTACAGCCATTCGTTCCCTAAATTTAATATTCCATATCATTCCTCTGAGCATTCGTATGAACTGCTGCCCATAATTTGTCTACCCTCACTGAATTAGCCAATGCTTCTTTCTCTTCAAATTACCTTCTTTTATGCTTATCTATATAAAAGTTCTATTTCTCACTCACCTCCAGTAGAATGTAAACTCCTTGAGGGCAGGAAATTTTTTATTATTATATTTGGATCCTGGTGTCTTGTATATATCAGGTATTTAATATATGTATTCATGGAACAGGGGTAGCTAGGTGGTGCCATAGTGCATAGAATACAAGGCCTGGAGTCTGGAAGATTCGTTTTCCTGAGTTCAAATCTGGTCTCAGACATTTCCTAGCTGTGTGATCCTGGGCAAGTCACTTCACTCCATCTCAGTTTCCTCATCTGTAAAATGAGCCAGAGAAGGAAATGATAAACCACTCCAGTATCATTTCCAAGAAAATCCCAAATGGGGTCATGAAGAGTTGGACATGACTGAAAACAGCTGAAAAATTCATGGAATAGACCCTCCTGGTAAAAAAAAAAATGCATTCATCTTCTGGAGATTGTCCTAACCCAAACTGATGCTAGCAATAAGCTATAAGTGGAAAGGCTTAGAAGAAGGTGAGGCTTTGTAGTTGTCCTCAGAACCCCTCAGAGTAATAGATCTCGCCCAAACTTGTGCCAAGCCAGCTTCACAAGCAAAGCTTTGGGGAGTCTCTAGTAGGGCCTGCTCGAGGGCTGATGTCCCCAGCCAGCGGGTGTGTTAAGTTGAAGTCTCTTTTTCCAACTTCGTCTTCTTAACAATGACCTCTGGGAGGCTGGGGTGGTGTGGCATCTGCTTTCTATTCCAGGTTCTGCCCAAAAGGACCAACCTTCCCGGGATCAGCACTACAGACCGAGGGGGCCTGCGGGCTCGACATTCTGGCAGAGGAGGTCCTCTCTCTCGGTATGACGTTTATATTGGGGCACGATCAAGGCCAAGGTGGAGAAGTCACAGGTAAGGGGTACCTTGGGAGTCTTAGATGTGGCAAGGGGCAGCCCAGATAAAAATCCCATTAGCATTTATTTTTTTTCACCCTCAGCCTATACCACCTACAGTGACTATTTCCACATCAAGTTATCCTTGATGAGATTTTGAGGGGAAGGAAGTCTAGTGTGGTAGGGAAGAGCAAGAAACCCGTCTTTGGAACAGGCTGGATAATTCTAGCCACCCTCATAGAAGAACCAGATGGGATGAACAGGGCTGAGTGGGGGGAGGTAGTCAAGATTTTAGTTGCTAATTCTAGAGAAGGAGAATATCTAGCCTTTGAGTCAAGAATGGTCTTTTTAAAGTCACCGTCAATGAGTTATGTGTTGTGACAAAAGGCCAGCTGGGTTCATTTCCTGCAGGATTGATCGGCCTTTCCAGATATGGCCGGAGGTAAAGGAGTTCCAAACCACCCAGTGATTTCCATCAGGGAGGCCAGGACTGAGTTCCTACAAAGCTATGCAGAGCACCCCGTAGAAGCAGATGGTGGTAGAGTAAGCCACTGATGAGTGGGTCATGCAATTCAATCTATACATTTGTTTTTTAAGGCTTTGCCCACTCTGACAATACACAACCCTGGTCCATTTTTCTCTCATAGGGGACATGGAAGATTCTCCCAATGGTTTGAGCCATACTAGAGGGTCAGACTGGAGATATGGGCTATGAAGAAAACAGAATGACTGAGATCTGGGACCATCTTAACTATATAACCAGTGTGCTCAGTTGGGATTTAGTGGGGTTGGAGTTGGCATAGAATAAATCTGATGCAGAGTACAGTGCAACCAAAACAGATGGCCAGCTTGTTAGGCAAACCTAGGGGCCAAACTACAGACCTGTAAGAGACCTCAGGTCATGGGCATGTGAAGCTCTTCCCTTTTTTGTTTCTGTCTCTTTCTAGAGGCAGATCAGTCCATGTTATCCTAGAGGCATGTGGACTCCCTGAGGGCCAATGCTCTTAGAGCTAGTCTGGCCTTTTGGCCCCTTGGACCAAGGCTGGCAGGACATTCTCAGCCAAAGCCTTGAAGCACCATGATGCTGAATCCAGGTATCTGGGTTTCAGGCCTCAGGCCAATCTCTCCCTACCTCTTTTCCATTTTCATAGCACCACGACTTTGGTTTGGGATTGTAAACAGGGTGATCACCAGTGGGGGGGGGGGGGGGAATGGGTGAGGAAGGGATAAGATGAAGCTTTAGCCTAGAACAGCTTGTAGATCAAGTCTCCAATTTTTAATAGAAAGAAATGTATACTGTTTTCTTAATAATATAATTAAATTTGAAATATTTTTAAAGCATGGATGTTGTTCATTCTTTTTATTCACCCATCAACTACTGTAGTTCTTCCTACTGTAAATGCAAACACTTAAATATGTGAGAGCTCCTCTCATTACAATGGAAAATGTCGACTCTTTTGGGGAGCATGGAAACCCTAAGCTCTTCTTAGGCAGATATCAAGTATTTCTTGTTCACTAAGTGTACATCTGGGGATGGGAACAGGGTTGACTTTTTTTTGTACATGTGGGTTTTCACTTCTTTGTCTACAAACTGGCAGGTGGTACCTGCCTGAGTTGAGAGAAGGCTGATTTTGACTTTAATGAATAACTAAAATTTGAATTTGAGTGAAATTTTTGATATATATTTGCTGATTTTTTTCTTAATTTAATTACTACTTAGTTTATTAAACTTTTTATTACATACTAAATCAAGCTTTGTTTCCCTCTGCTTAGGATATTCTCATTTCCTTTGTCTAGTGCAGGACCAGGTGCAGAGTAGGTGCTTTAATATATGCTTGTTGGTTGATCTGCCCATTTATAGATAGGCTGGGGTCTGCAGGTGGGCCTTCCTAGAAGTACCAGTTTCTGCTAATTTAATGTTTTTTTTTTATTAAGAATTGATCTTTCATCACTTTGCTGCTAATATTTCCTTTCAGTGCTTTTTTTTCTGGCACTAGCCATCAGAGGCTCTGTCTGCTTCAGAATAGAATCTCTGGCAGGTTCTAATCAACATCGAAGGGCTTAGCAGCTGAGCCAGGTGACGGTCTGACCCTCTGATAGCTACATGCTGCTCAAATAGAGGAGTGCTCGTCCATTCCCACAAAAAGCTGTCTACTTAGTGGAGAATTTTTCAGCCCTTGTTACTTCTGAAACATGGAGGGTTTGCAACTTGGATTGGTAAATGGAGGTAGACCTACAACCAACAGAATGACAGATCCTTTCAAGAAAAAATAATCCTTTATGGCTCACGTCTTTACAAATGAACTCATTTGATCAAATCTACAAGACCCCTTCTGTTTCATTTATCCTGTCCTAGAGACTCTTATCTGAGAAGAATGATGGGGTCTTCCTGGCTCTGAATTGAAGTACTTTGGCATTTAGATGAGATAGTTGTAAAGCCTTTGTGTTTGGCACATAGTAGATGTTTAATAAATATTCGTTTCTTTCCTTAGTGGGAACTAGATATGAAAGTAGTTCCTGTTTTGGTTTCAATACCTTATTTCCTAAAAGCTGTTGGTACTTGTTCCTTGCTAATAATGACAAAATACCTCTGGGTTACCTCCATTCGCTTGGAACAACCTTTTACTAGCAATCTTTGGGGTGTGATCAAAGCAGAGGACTCCTTCAGATAAGAACAAGTCCTCGATAGAAAAATCTCTTCTTGGCTCCTTGCCCAATGCAGTGTCAAGATCTACTTGGCTCCTTGATTAATTACAAGTGACTGTGTTGCATACATGCAAGATGGTAGTAATAACAAGGATTGCTAGCATTTGCATTGCATTTTATTTTTTAAATATATTTTTATTTATTTTGTTAAACATTTCCCAATTATGTATACTTTTTTTTAACATTTGTGTTTTCAAATTTTGGGTTGCAAATCCTCTCCCTCCCCTCTCCTACCTGTTAAGAAGCAAGCAATATATCAATGATACATATTTTGATACATATAAAAAATTTTCCATATTAGCCATGTTGCAAATAAGGAAAAAGCAAGAAACATAAAGTGAGAAAAGTATGCTTTGATCTGCACTCAGAGTTCAGTTCTCTCTCTAGAGGTACATAGCATTTTTCAGCATGAGTCCTTTGGAATTGTCTTGGGCATTGTAGAGATCAGGGTAGCTAAGTCACAGTTGATTGTTACAATGTTTCTATCACTGTGGCTGATTACTTACAATACTGCTATTACTGTGTACAATGTTCTCCTGGTTCCGTCAACTTCACTTTGTATCAGTTCATATAGGTCTTCCCAGATTTTTCTGAAACCATTTCCCTCATCATTTCTTATAGCACAGTAACATTCCATCATTTGAATTGAACATTCCAACGTCTTCAGTTATTCCCCAATTGATGGGCATCCCCTCAATTTCCAGTTAGGTACCATACTTTATAGGTATTGTGTCATTTGATCCTTTCAACAATGTTGGGAGAAGGGTGGTACTATTCCCATTTTACAGTTAAGGAAACTCAGGCAAACAGAAACTAAATGACTTTCTCAGGGTCACACAGCTAGTATCTGAGGGTAGATTTGAACTCTGGTCTTCCTGATTCCAGGTCCAGAGCTTTCTGCATTGTAAGAGGTCCTAGCTGCCTGAACAAATCTTCTATAATCCAGCTTTCCTTCAAGGCTCAGCTCAAGTGATGACCTTCTAAATGAGGTATTCCTGTTCCCCTTAAGAACATAATAGGTACTTAATGGTTGTTCTTCCCTCCGTTAGTGCTTTTCCTTACCACCCTGTCTCTTCCCCTGACAAGAAAAAAATAAATACTGGTATCCATTTTATGTTTTACATAAATGAGTCTCCCCTGGCAAAGCTATAAGTCTCTTAAGGGCAGAAATTATTTGGTTTTAGATCTCTAGCACCTATCAGTCCCTACCTCATTTGGGGTTTTCTTGGCAGAGACACTGGAGTGGTTTGCCATGTTCTTTTCCAGTTCATTTAACAGATGAGGAAACTGAGGCAGACAGGGTTAAGTGACATAGTAGGTATTTAATACTTGATTGACACAAAGTAGATATGGCAAAACATGAGAAAACTCCATTATAATACTGACCTAGGAATCACAGGCTTGTTGATTTAGGATTGAAAGCAAGCAAATAAGCACACCTGGCAGCTTCTGCTGAGGTGGGTTCAATAGAATAACGATGACTAGAGTTCTAATGTACCCTCAGACCCTAGCTGTATGATTCTGGGCAACTTGTTTAACCTGCCTGCCTCAATTTCCCCTATGATAAAATAAAGATGGTAATAGCACCTACCTCCTAGGGTTATTACTATAAGGATCAAATGAGACAGTTGCAAAATGTTTAGCATGGTACCTGGCACACAGTAGGCATTTAATAAATGTCTCCTTCCTAGTCCAACTTTCATTTTACAGATGAGGAAACTGAATTCTTTCCTGGGGTCATATAGGTAGTAAGTAGCAGAGGAAGAATCTGAACTGAGGTCCTTTGATTGCAAAGCCAGTATTCCTTATTCTTATTGAGGTCATGTCTAACTCTCCATGACCTTATTTGGAGTTTTCTTGGCAGAGACACTGGAGTGGTTTGCCATGTCCTTTTCCAGTTCATTTAACAGATGAGGAAACTGAGGCAGACAGGGTTAAATGACTTGCCCACAGTCACAGGCTAGATTTGAACCCAGGGAGATGTCTTCCTGACTCCAGGCCCAGTGCTCTATGCCCTATGGCGCCACCTAGCTGCCCCATCTTGGCTCTACCGTGCTGTAAAGAGTAAGCACTGCTACTGCTTACAACATAAGATACTGGTCTTACCGCCTAACATAGGCAATATAAAAGGGTTTGCCACCATATTCTCTTCACCCAGTTCTCTCAGCTCCCTTTGTTCCGTATTTGTGGCCTTTTATAATTTGTTTCCATTCCCAAATATGCACAAGAAAGTCTTACTAAATGTTGTGGGGTATATGAGGAACCAAAGCTTTGGCTACAACGTGTTTTTGAGGGTGGGTCTGTCTGTTCGCCCCCCCCCTCATTAGTTTATGTGCTGTCCATTCTGGTTTTATCACATTTCTGGGTTTTTGTTGTTGTTTTGCAGGGCGGTGTGGGAGTGTGGGGTGTCTCCTAAGAAAGCCTGGGGACAGTTATAACTTAGGTTTTCATCTCTTCTACTGGCTTCCATTGTAAGAAAAAAAAAGTGGTAAGAACTAGATTAATCAACAATTATTTAGCATGACATTACTATATACCAATCATTAGGCACACAAATACAAAAATGAGACAGTCCCTGTCCTCAAGGAGCTTACACTCTCCTGGAGGGGATGAGATCCATGCATACACAAAATTAAATGAGTGGGGGAAGCATGGAGTTGAAGATGAATAATATATTAACATCTAGGAGATCAGGAAAAGTACCATGAAGGGAGGCCTCTTGAAGAGCCCCAAGACCCTCCATGAAGAACACACAGAATCTGAAAGGAGTAATGTGATCATGCTGGAAAGCCAAGATGCTCTTCTCCCCTTGCAATGGCCTACTCTTAAGACTGGAAACCTAGCTTTGGCAGGTGTTGCTGAGCTCTGATAGGGCCTTACATTTGGCCTAAGATGGGAGGCTCCAGTGCTGCGAGACTCCAGTGCTGCTTCTGACATTTTTAATTATTCCCAGGGAATCACTATCACTGGAGGTCAGTACTTCTGAGTCACTATCACCACAGGCAAGTTTACAGGAATCTCTAACTGTTTTAGATGTCTGAAGGACTTTTTTTTCTCTGACCAATAACTCCAAACATTACAACAATATCTAATTGCGAGGTGGGGGGATGGGGGGGTGTTAACACTGTGAATGGATAATGGTGGCTAGTGAAAGGTCAACTGCCATTTCTCTCCTGAACTTCCCGCCACTAAACCAGAGAAAGAAATCAATTGGAGTAATCGCTGCGGAATTGATCAGTGCTAACAACACTCCTACCACCAACTCGGACCTCAGGGGTTTTGCAGGATCTTATGGTTGCTGTAGGCACAAACTAACAGAGGCCCCTCTAACTGGGCCTGGGAGACTTACCCTTAACCGACTGGCTAGACGGAAGAGTTGACGTTTAAAGAAAGACAAAATCCTTTGAACCCAGAGGGATTCTTTATAGTGACAGAAATGAACCTCGGACCTTAGCATATATAGGAAAGAAACACTGAAATTTCAACAGATTCAACTTTTTACTGAAATAAGCTTTATACAGTCTCACTTTACACAACAGTCTTTGCACATCCAAAGAGAGCAACTTTCATCTTATTCACAGGAGGCGGCAATATATACAGACATCCGCAGTTCAGTACAAAACAGCATTTTTCAGAAATAACTGTAAACTATACTCTGTCTCAACAAACCTGCACCATCATGGAAGTCACCATGTTATCAAAGGCCCTGCAACAAAGAAACAGATCAATTAAGAGAAAGAAGAGCTGCAATGAGAGCCATACTGATGACTAGGGAAATTCTTAAGGGTTTCTAGTTGGCAGAATGTCACTGATTTTTTTCATAATCAAACCTGACAAGGTCATGAAAGCTTTCATGGGCACTATCTCATCTGATCCTCACTAAGTTGACCCCACTTTACAGATGAGGAAACTGAGGCTCAGAGCAGTCTCAGCCCTGGAAAGTACTGGAGCCAATGGAGTCCAGAGAAAGCCTGCCTGCCTGAGGAAACCTGAAACCTAGAATGAACCTAGGACTAAAGGGACGAGGCTGATCTACAAATGCAAGTGAAATCAGTGCGGCGTAGGAGATGCTAGGGAAATATGAGACGTCTGATGTAAGGAATCCACAAAACTCTTGGCAGCAAGGTTGGCAAGAACTGGTCTATCTGGTGCGATGGCTGGAAGTTGCATTGTGCCTCAATGACGTGTCTGGATCATGGCTTAAAACAGAGCGAAGACAGGCTCCTGGCTAGGGACAGAACTCCCCTCACAGAGCTAAGAGTTTCTTGACTTGCCTTAAAAATAATTTTAAAAGAAGGAGCCCAATGGGACAAATGCTTCTCCTGGAGACGACTGACCAACAAGGGAGAACTATCAGAAGTGAAGTCCTGGGAATGGGCTCCATCTTCACCTGTGACCCAGAAGAGGTGTGGCTCTAAGCACAGCCTGACACGTGCCCTGACTCACAGTCCAGTCAAAGGAGGGGCAGACTGTAGAGACCACAATTCTATAGGCAAAGTCACTCCGGGAGGGATTGAAAGCTCTCAGTAATTAAACTCTGAAGTGATAAAGAAAACATTTTGATGAGGGGAAAAAAATGAGGGTTATTTAAAGAGACCTATGGGGAACCATCGACCACCTTACACTGAAGGAAAATACGTGCACAAGATGAGAGTAAGGGCAAAGGAAGGAAGAACACAAAGCACGGCCTGATCCCATAAGGAGGGGCTGGGTAAGCAAGCTAATGTCAGAATGAGGAATGCTGACAACCACAAAGATCATTTTTTTAGCCACACTGACAAAAGAGAAGTATCAAAAAATGGGCAGGACAGATCATTGGAATGGACAAGATGAGGCCAATGAGAGAAAGCAAGGCTCAAAAGAGACCAGGTCCCCTTTCTCTCTATGGCCTCCTACTTTGTTTACTCTGTCAAGGAGGAGCTTTTGAATGACAAAGATAGAACAAACATAGCAAACTACAAGCTGATACCCAGACAGCTGAAAGGGACAAAGAGAGAGAGACAGACAGACTGGGGAGGAAGGGGGGTGGGGGGGTTGGACGGGACACTGAGCTGATCCTGAGTTCAAGTCACTAGGCACAAATGAACTGTCCATTTCAGGGTCCTGAAAGAATTGGCCCATGACAAACATTTGTAATAACTCAGTTTTACACAAAAGACGGGGAGGTGTGGCTAGGCAGCTAAGAGGTTTGAGTGGCTTACAAATTCAGCATGAGCTGGTGTGCTGTCAGCCACAAAAGCTGGTGCAGTCTCAGCCTCATCAAGAGAGACCTCCTGTCTAGGATGAGGGAGGAGATGTTCCACACTACTGTCCTAAATGGAACATACCCACACTATGCTTCAGGGGGCCTGTTTTGGGAAGGATACTGGTATGCTAAAAACCAAACCAAGGAGGGAAACCAAGAAGGTAGAGGGCCTGGAGATGGTGACTTGGGGATTGGCTGAAGCCCCTAAAGATGTTTTGCTTGAAGAAAAGACAGGGGAAGGACATCATTTCTCTTCAAGTATCTGAAGGGCTGTTTTGTTTAACAAAGATCAGACTTGCTTGGTTTGACCCCAAATGGCCCCAAAGGAAATAAGGGGAACGGGAAGAAGGGAAGGGCAAAGAACAAACCCCTGTTAAGGATCTATCCTCACACTCGGTGAGATGCGGCTAACAAGGTTTTTGTTCAGGAATGTGCTGGTAAATGGCCTCTCTAGAACCCGTTTCTGAGTAATGACTCCAACTTCCGGGTCATTTTAGAGGAACAATTAACACCAAGCTACCCTGAGCGGTGAAATCCACATTGATTTCAGTTTTAAGGCAATTTAGGAGAAACCTAGAGCTCCAGTTTCCTTTCTTTATTCAACCAAAAGTGAAGAAGAAGATATGCACAACTCTTGGTCATTGAAGTGGCCAGGAACAATGGTAAAAGTGTTTCTTCCACTCAACAGAACAGGGCCATCAACAGCTGGCCTTCAGTGGAAACCCGCGCTCCCCAAAGAAAGGAGGCTTCCAATGTAGTGTTAAGTAGGTCGTCCCTAAACAACTTTCCAAACAGCTAACCGTAGTCAAGTCGTGGTGCACAAAATGCTGACACTGGCGGGAAGCAGCCCACTCACCTAGAATGAATACGGTCTCCAGGGTTGTAGAAGGGGTTGCACATGACATCTGTGTAGGAATTGTGTAGCTTTCTAAACATCTGAAAAAGATACAATGGGATTTTTCAATTAACATGTACAACGTGGCCACCCGGCCGCATTTCTGGATTTTCAGCATTTTATGAAAATGGGAGGGGGGGGGGAGGAAAAAAAAAATGACTGATCTAGCAAGTGGCTTTCAAATTTCCGACACTCACACTGCGGATCTCGTTGTCTCGAAGTGCTGTGTTGGAGGAATCCACCACCATAACAAACTTCACCTTGGAATTCGTCACATAGCCGTATCTGTGCAGCTGGTTAGGGAACATGCTTTTAACACAGGGACTGCTGCGATTGCAAATGAAACAAACAAAGCATCAACATGAAGGATATGCAAGTGTGTGTCCATCTGTTCACACGTTCACAGCTCCGTGACAAAACCACTTTGGAAAAACAAAGTGACAACCTTGCAGTAAAATGTACAACAGGCCTGCCTGACTGTGCCACAGTGACCTGTCCAGTCCATGTGCATCACTGATCACATGTGCCATGGATGGGCCCTTCTGCATGCAAACAGAACATTCATATGGGCCTGACATCTCTCCTCCCCCACCCCTTTCAGAGTCTGAGGCTGTGGAAGGCACCGGCCAGGTCTCATTCATCTTTTTATTTCCCTGAGGTACAGTACTTTGGCCACCAGGGCCGCTTAACTAATGTTTGCTGAATTATTTTTTATTTTTATTTTTTTGGAAGGGGAAGGTAGGGCAGTTGGGGTTAAGTGACCTGCCCAAGGTCACACAGCTAGTTTTTTTGTGTTAAGTGTCTGAGGCCAGATTTCAACTCAGGTCTTCCTGACGTCAGGGTCAGTGCTCTATTCATTGTGCCACCCAGCCACCCCGCTGAATTATTTTTTAATTGTTGCTGAATGTACAAAAAACAAGAATCTTATACTGGTTTAAAATTTAGTGGGCATGTGCTTCCATTGCAGAATAAGTTTCCAGACCCAAGCATCTTATCCGCAAAACTCATGGTTTCAGGAACTGAGAATCTTTCTGGTCCCATCTCTGCCTCTAGTCAAGTCAATCAGTCAACAAGGATTCATTTAATGCTGCCTCTGTGCCAGGCACTGTACTTTACATGCGATCTGGCACTGAAAGGAGCCTGGGAGCATAATTTTATATGTAAGGAAATCTATACCAAGAAAAGTGAAGTGACTTTCTCCAGATTATATAGATAGTAAGAGAACCTAGTTACTAGTTATACAGAATAACGTATGAAGAGATGAAAGGATGACCTCTTGCCAAAAATGGTGTCCCCATCAGAAAAAAAAATCAACAGAGGAAGTGGAAAGAGTGATGGGGCCCTTCTGAATGCCCTTACTTTGAGTCTCAACCACACTTCCTGCCTACGTGAATGTGTGAAAGTCACCTCACCTCACCTTACAGGACTCGGTTTCCTTACTGATAAAATAAGATGCCCCAAGCCAGGAGGAAGGAGTTGAATCCCCAGGTCCTCTATAAAGCAGGTGAATTTTAGTTCTATATTGGGGCTACTACCTAGGGAATGCAAGCCTTGCTTTTTTTAGTGTAATTAGTGCCTAATTACATTTTAGGCACAGGGGATAAAACAATGAAAACTGAAAGTCCTTATGCTTAAAGAGTTTACATTCTAATAGGAGAAGCAGCATGTACATATCCAGATATAAACAAAACAGACACAAAATTATTGTGGGAGAGAGGAGACTGGGTAGTCTGGAGAAGGCTCCATGTAGAAGTAGACACTTTAATTATGTATTGAAGACAGTGAGGGAATCTAAGAGGTGCAAATGAGGAGGAAGAACATTCCTAAAATGGGGGAGGAGGAAGGATACCCGTGCAAAAGTATGCAGAAAGGATGTAGAGTGTCATATGCTAGAAGGAGCAAACAGGGTGATTCCCTGTACCCACCTGGCTGGGCCATAATAAGGAGGGGAGTAATGTATAAGAAGGTTGGAAAGGCAGGAAGGGGGTCAAGTTGTTCAGAAATGTAAACGCCAAAGAGAGGAACTGCTATCTGATCTTAGAGGTAATGAGGAGTCACCTGAGTTTACTGAGCTGGAAGTTGACACTGTCAGAGAGAGGTAAAATTTTGGTGGCTGTGTGGAAGAAAGGGAGAAATCTGGGCAAGAGTTCAAGAAGGATCAAGGGCAGGGGCTGTGAGTGGATAAAAGAAGAGATAGGTGAAAAAAACGTTAGGGGACAAATTGATTTCTCAACAGACTGGATTGGGGGAGGGAGGAGGAAGTAACGCATTGAGGATGTCACCTAAAAGAAGTTTTGAATTACCCAAATGAGGAAAAAGAGGCCTGAATTATCGGACTATTTGTGTGGTCCTAATTAACTGGATAATGGCTAATTCTCAAATTGTAGCAGCATGAAATACATGCCAAGATCAACCAGCCCTAAACAATCTCCTACAACTGCAGGATGAATTCCCAGAAATGCAGCTCCAGCTATGGACACGCACAGGCCTTTCTTTCATTTATAAGACACCCTGTTGGGCATCAAAAGATACACTTTGTAGTCTTCTGTGGGGTACAGGAGTCCCAGGTAGAGCTCCCTCTGATCCACAAGGGCCTTTCCCATTGCAGAGACCTTCTCATCTACCACATCAAGAGATGTGTGTACTGTGTAATGGAACTTCAGCTCATGCTCTGCAGGGATGCTCCGGATGTAGAGTGGGTAATTCTGCAATAGAAGAGAAGGCTTTAGCCACAATGCATTCAACTTTAACTCCTAACCTGAATTTCAAAAATATACTCGGTTACCAATTTTAAATACTACAACAGACCATTTTATCCCAATGTATCATTGCTCAAAACCCAGACTATAACTTCCTTATATCCTACCTAGAGTTTGAGTCAAAGTCTTTGAAAGGAAGGGAATATGCATTTTTTAAGTAATAATAGCTAGCATTTATATCATGTTTACTTTGCTTGAGGGTTTTTACAAATATTATTTGTAAATAATTTGTAAATAATTATTTCAAATCACAAATTTTACAAATCATTTTACAAATTTCAGATTTTACAAATTTACAGATTTAACAAATATTTACAAATTTACAAAAATTACAATTATTTGAACTTCACAACCACCCTGGGAAGTGGATGCTGTTCTTATTCCCATTTCACAGTTGAGGAAACTGAGGCATGTGAAGCTAAGTGACTAGGCCAGGGTCACAGCTAGTAAATGTCTAAGGTTGGATTTGAACTCAGGTCTTAACTCCAGTTTCAATGCTCTACCCACTGCACCACCTAGATCCTGGAATAAGTTCATATACTGCTCTGGGAGTCAATGCCTGGGGCCAAGTCTCATCAGAGGGCTGCACTGATTCCTAAAGTCTCTTCCTATCCCGTATTTTGATCATGGTTTAGTGCTGCTGGGGGTTGTTAGGTTTGGGGGTAACTGTTGTAATTTAAACTTCCATGACCTCGTCTTTTTTAACTAAAGCACTTATTGAGCGAGTCCTGGGCTCCAGAACAGAGGCGGGGCTGGGCACGTATCCCCACACCTTCCCCATGGGATGCACGTGTGACTCCGGCCTCCTGACCATCCCATGACCAAGGCCCTCCTCTCCGGGCTCTGGGAACTACCTCTGTCCGTCCCTCATGCCCAGATCTCCCTCCCTCCCCTGCTCCCTCTTTTACAGGCAGACTTCCCTGCCCCCAGAAGGATGGTGGCTCCTCCGGCAGACTGCAGGTTTGTACAGATGAGTTGGCCAGGTCCCGTCACCTCCCCCAACCATCCCCAAGGGCAGGGGTGTCTACGGCCTCTCCGCCCCCCCCATTTAGCACGGTGCCTGGCACTTAGTAGGCACTTAGTAGACAGAATTAAACTTAAGTCCTCCGTAGAGAAAGGAAGAGGTTCAAATCCTCCCCCCAGACACTCGCTGGCGGTGAGACCCTGGGCTAGTCACTTGACGGTCGCCGGCCTCAGTTTCCCCATCTGTCAAACGGGGGTGATTACGGCAGCTGTCTAGCCAGGTTCCTGGGACGCTTCCATCTTGTCAGGAAATCAGGGCTCGGTATCGCTGCACAGAAGGATCCCACATGACTACGCAGAGAGAGTGTCCTCCTCCGCGAGGTCCAGGCCCAGGCCCCACAAGCGGAGTGACCTATAAGGGGGGGCGGGGTTGCCCCCAATCAGTTTCCGAGGGCTCTAGGGCGGGGCCGAGAAGTACTACACGGAGGGAGGGGGCGGGACGGGGCCAAGCATGAGGCCCAACTCCGTCCGTCCGTGGGGAGGGCCTGGCCGCTCATTAGCGCCTCGGCGGAGGCAGGAGCAGGAGGCCAAGCTGCCGCCGCCTCCTCCCGGAGGCCCTGGGTCCCGACATCCGGCAGCACTTACCTCCTTGGCGATCACCGCGATACACACGGCCATCTTGGTAGGGAAGGGAAGAGTCCGGTCACGTGACCGTCCACCCACTTCCCCGTTTTGTCACGTGCCCGCCCAGCGCCTTGTCCCGCCCCTGCCCAGGCGGATTTTAAGACCCGGAACTCTACAAGGCGCGCAAGCGCGGGCCTTCAGCCTCGCTCTTGCTCAGCTTTCCACTCCTCCCGCCTCCGCCCGCGCCTCCCCGGGACTACTCGGCCCCCTGCCCACTACGGCGCGCGGGACTCCGCGCTACTCTGGCGTCGGCGGTTGCCATGGCGACAGTTGCCATGTTACTCGGCTTGATCCTGCTTCTCGGCCGGGCTCCACCGGGAGCAGAGGCCGACCCCCGACCCCCCAACATCGTGTTCCTCCTAATGGACGACGTGAGTCGGGGTCAGGGGTCCAGAGTCCGAAGAGAGTGACCGGGGCCCAGGCGGGAGGAAGATTGAGACGGGAAGTAGTAGTTCCTGTCCACCCCAAAACCCCTCCTCCACCCGTGTGCCCCCTCCTAGAACCTGCCCACCCCTGACTGGTATCGGGAACTCCTGGGTAATGAAACACCTTCCACCGGTGCAGGGCTGCATCCCGCTGCTCTCCAGAAACCTACAGAATGGCTTGGGGATACCCAGCCAGGCAGGACTTGAACCTGGGTCTTAACGACCACGAGATCTGCTCCATGTGCCCTCTCCACAAAAATAATATGCATCATGGTGCCTTGGGGAGGTCCTGGGTTCAGATGCAGACCCACTCTAACTAAATCTTTTGAAGTTTGCTGGACCCCCTGCAGGCCTCAGTTTCTCAATCTGTAAAATGGGTTAGATGGTCTCTGAGGTCCCTGCAAGCTCAGAACATTGAATACCCTCCCCCACACGTACCTTGTTCTTTTCTAGCCCAAATCAAATGCCCCCTGGGGGGAGGGGAGAGAGGGATGGACGGAGGTAGAAAAAAGGCAGGAGATGGGGGTGGGGGGAAGGAGAGGGAGAGGGATGAGCCTTGGCTAAACTTTCCCCTCTACCCTTCCCGGTGCCTTCCCTCTGGGATCATGGCTGATTTCACTTGTCTGTATCTTGTCCATATCTTGTTTGCAAGTTAATTGTCTTCCTGTTGTTGCCTCCCCTTAGACTGTGAGCTCCTCTGAGGTGAGGGACCGGATTTTGCCTTTTCTTTGTATATCCAATGCTTAGCACAGAGCTCCACACACAGTAGGCACTTAATAAATGCTTGTGGACATTTTGAAGTTGTAGGATTTAGAGGCCAACAAGTACAGCCTCCTCAGTTTACTGAGTAGGCACCCTCGGCCCATTGACTGGAAGGAATTGGTGTTAGCACCCCATTCTCCTGCCTTTGATACAGTCCTTTTTTCTGCCTCACCAGTCATAGAAAGGTGATTACAAGCCCCTTTCCCCATCCACTGTCCCTTTCCTCTAATGTTAAATAAGGGGGTTGGCTGGTTCCAAATCCTATAATCCTTCCTGATTACTCTTAACAAAGGCCTCAATTCCACAGTTAAACACTTTGAAGCACTCACTGGTGCTCAGCTTTGGTGATAAAAAGACAAAATCCAAACTTCCTCTGGTCTCCAGCTTCCATTGTTCTGGGGCAAGGAGTATGTGTGTATACAGTTTAGTAATATAAAAGGTAATTTCAAGAGGGAAATCGTGTGGTCAGGTGGTGAGATCTGAAAAGACCTCTTGTAGGAGAGGGCTCCTGAACAGCGAGGGGGTAGATTCCAGACTCGAGGGATTGCTTGTACAAAGGAAATGGGCCGCTGTGTGCCAAGAGCGGGTCAGCCGTCCTGTGTCACTAAGAAGGGACTGGAAAGGTGAATGGGAACTAGATTGGATAGAGCTCCAAATGCCAAGTTGAGAAATAGAAATGACAGAAAATGTGTGAGAGGGGAGGCAGTGACATGACCAGATCTGTGTTTTAGGAGAAATCTGGAGAATCAATGGGAAAAGGAGAGATTGGAGGCAGAGAGATCAGATCTGGTGAGAAGAGCCACGGGTCATGTAAGAAAGTAAAGAGAAGACAGATGGGATGTACCTCAATTTTTCCTGCCGCAACAAGATGGCAGCTGATTGGAATTGGTAGGAGAGGGAAAGAGAACCGTGGATAACCCCAAGATTACACGTTGGGAAGGCAGAAAGTAGGAGTTCTGTTTGAGACATTGACCTACATATGGGACTTCAAGGTGAAAACATCCAACTGGCAGCTGGTAATGCAAGTCTAAAATTAAGGAGAGAGAAATTTGGGTGAGAGATAGCAATTTTGGGGTTACATGCTTAGAAATAATGATTGAACCCATGATAGCTGAACAGGTTGCAGAGAGGAGAGAGCCTTGGTCATCCTTGGACCTCACAAATAACCTCTCTGTTATACTTCTTCTGTAACATATAGAAAAGAATCATAGATTTAAAGTTGTCAGATTGTCTAATCCCCTCTATGCACAAAACTTTTTGAATTTATCTATCTGCGTTAGCACTAAGCTGCCTGAGGGCTAGCAGCATATCCAGGCTCTCCCGGAGCACCTTGCACCATGCCCTTAATGTAAGTCCTTAATGAATAGTGGTTGTTTGGGTAAAAGAATGGAGGTTTACAAAGTCCTTTTCCTCACTGTAGTGTAGTGAGGTATGTGCTGTATTATCCCCATTCAACAGATGGATAAACTGAGACTCGGGGAAATTAAAGAACTCGTCTGTGGGGGACAAGTCTTAAAGCTGGAGATCATCTCATTCAACCCTTTTATTTCTCCAGCGAGGAAGAGGGAACTGAGTCCCAGAGAAAAGGGGAAAGGAAAGGGGAGTAAGTGTTTATGTGGTGCCCCCAGTGTGTCAGGCACCATGCTAAGGACTTCTGCCAATATTATGTCATTTGAGCCTCAACAGCCCTTCGATGTAGGTATTAACTCCATTTGACAGTTGGAGAAACTGAGGCAAAACCACCATCTGCCTCTAATGACTTCTACAACAGTGCCAAGCGGCAGGTCCATTGTTCACTCCATGCAAGGACAGGAGCATGATCTTAGAGGGATGGCATCCTATATTTGAGACCTGGAAAGCAGTGTAGAGTTAAACACAATAGCAAGCACAGTTGTGTGTGTTGTCCTTAGCTGTCCAGATGTTTGCCGGCCCCCGTAGCGTGTAAGGTGGTGTATCCCCAGCACCTAGAGCAGTATACACATGAAGTGCTTAATGAATGTCTATTGTATTTGTAGTGTTTCGAGTCCAACTTTCTCATTTGGCATATGAACAGACTGAGGCTCAGAAAAGCTGAGGTTTTGCTGCACAAGTTAGCGTTAGAGTTAGGGGCTTGAATCCCCCTCTTCCCGCTCTTTCTCCTTACCTCTAGCAGAGCCATGAACAGAGAGTATGGACCAGATTCGGAGTCTGAGAGCCTGGGTTCAGATCCCAGCTTTGCCATTTTGACTGCTTGTGGGACTAAGCAGGGATCTTCCCCTGCTGGGCCTCTGTTAATAGAGGGCGTTGACCTTTGAGTTCTCTTCCAGCCATAGGACTGTGATACCCTGCTGCCTTCTGGGCAGGAGGGAGAAAAAAGGGCAAAGAGCATATGGGGCAGAGACAGTCATGAGAGGAGTCAGGCTGCTCCCCAGTGTGGGGCAGACCCAGCTCCCCTGTGTGACTAGGGCAGGAGCAGGAGCAGGTGGAGCGGCATCCTGCCCTAGGCCTGAGTTTTGCAGTTATTTCCGACCCTAAACTACTTGCCCTTTTAGCCCAGCCTCAAGGCTAGATTAAATCTTAACCAGCAAGTCTCAAACACCAGGCTGGGGGAAGTGGTCATAATCCTGTCAAAGCTTTGGCATAAAACTAATGTGATACTGTAATTACATTGGGAAAAACTTTATCTTCCCCTGGATTTACATTCCCTGTGGCTTTTCCCCTCTTTACCTACTTAAAGGGTGGGAGACAGTCTTCCTTTGGTTTCATTGAGCGCTCTGGGCTCTGAATGAGTGGGAAAGGTCGGTTTGAGATTCAGTGCCTGGAGATGATAGAGACTCTAGAAGAGAAGTCACCAAAGTAGAGGTTGGGGGAGCCTAGGCCTTGGAAGGTGGGCAGGTGGCTCACATTCCTCCTTCCTTCAGATCCCAATGGCAGGGCTTGTCTCCAGCCCATATTCTGCCCTAACTCTCCACCTCCTCCCTCTCTGTGCCTGCTCCCACCTTCCCCAGCTCCCTCCGCTGTACTCTGGGGATAGTGGTCGGTGAGGAAGTGCCCCCTGCATCCCCCTTCTTTGTTAGGGGTGAGCATCTTCTGCTCAGATGCTGTTTCCCCAGCCCTGTCTGCTGCCTTGTCTCTTCACACAGCCCGCACACTGGTTCAGTCCCATGTCACCTTTCATCTGGATTACTGCAACTGTCCTTCCAGCGTGCTAGCTCCCATCTCCCCTGTTCTCCACACAGTTCCCTGAGTCTTTTGTTGTTCATTCATGACCCGGTGGACCATAGCACTCCAAGGCCATCGTGAGGTTTTCTCAGCTAAGACACTGGAGTGGTTTGCATTTACTTCTGCAGGCGGAAGGCAGCCGGTGGTTACGTGACTGGCCCCAGGTCACACATCTGGAAAGTGTCTGAGCCTGTTTTTGAGCTGAGGTCTTCCTGACTCCAGGCCCAGCTCTCTCTCCCCTGAGCCACCCTGCTGCCTCCCAGTGATCTAGCTAAGCTCAGATCCAGCCATATCCCTTCTCAGTAAATGCCAGGCATTTATCCTTTATCTCATCCTTTTTAATCTCTATTTTTAAATAAATTGTATGGTGTATGTCATTATTAGTACAGTGGTCCATGTATATAATCTACAAATAAGTAAACATACCCAGGTGTAGAGACTGCTGCCCTAGAACATAAGAGGAAACTTGGCCTCTTTGTCTACCAGTCCACCTCCAGACTGTACCCAAAATGCTTTTGTAAGTAGATGAAGATCCCCAGGAACGTTTCAGGTCATTGGCCAAAACAGAAAACTCAAAAAAAATTGAGGAAGATGTTTATATAGAAATAAAGCTTTGCAAAAGACACCAGATAAATAAATATATATATATAGGAAATTAAAATGTACACATGCACTTTTATATATGTATATATATTTGTGTATAGTCTTAACACGTTTGATTTTTCTCAGAATATGAAAATTTGACAGAACTTGTCCTCTAGTGTCTCAGTGCATTTTATTGGTTATTGGGTTCAAAAAGAGTCTGAGATGTAGAAGCAGCCAGAGAGGAAAGCTTTTGGCCAGCCCCGGGTGGATTATTTTTCCCTTCTGGATAATGTCAGCCTCAAAATAGTGTCTTCTTGACACCCTGTGTAGAGATTCTGAGTCAGTGACCTTCCTGGCTCAATTCTCCTGCTCCCTGGTTTTAAAACACGCGTTTTAAAATCTTTGTCAAGGTCTGCTGGCTCGTGGTGGCTTTTCTTTCACTTCTCTTTCTTACTCATTTAAAATGACATTTCCTCTTTCTGGGCTTCTTCCCCTGACGGCCTTTCCCTTTGGTGTATGGTTCTGTAGCTGCAAGAGGGATGGTTCCTAGCTTTGTGTGAATTTTCGCTGAAGATTCCTCATAAAAGAAGTAAGGTCCTGTCTCTGGGAAAGAAGGCAGGGGAGACGTCTCATCCCAGAGGCAGAAAATGTACAGGGGGTGATGCCAGGGTGGCCACGCGTGGGCAATCCTCTCAAAGAGTGGAGGGGACTTTTTCTTCTCAGCCGTTGACTGTATACATTCAAAGCAGGTCTGGTCTGCGGGAGGAAAACACCTCCCTGTCTTGTAAAACTTGAATGCGCATTTAGATGCAGGTGGACTGTGAGCTCTGTGAGGGCAGGACTGTCTAGCCCTCCTTTGTAGCTCCACATCTGTAATGCACAGCGAGCTATTTGTAAAAAGCTTTTTGTAGTTTTCTTCTGTAGTTTTCTTTTTTACACAAACACGAATTTTCTTAAAACAAAGTCATAATATTACAGAGTGCTCACTGATAGAATTTGATCAACAATGCACACACGCACGCGCACACACACACACATACAAATGTATCTTTGTATACATACACACATACTGTACAGTAGCATTTAAACTGATCTGTGCTCTCCTTAGTATGAATTACAGCTCATCCAAGCCATCTCCTCCCTTCCCCCCCAAGTCATTTTCTGTGCATAAACATAGTTGTTGTTTTTTTAACTTTAGGAGGCAGACAGAGCACAGAAGAGGGGGGAGATAACTTAGTGGGTCTTTTTTTCACTGGGTTGGGAGAAGGGGTTGAAAAATGGATGGGCTGTACAAAGCATGGAAGCAAAGAGCCCCAGCGTTTAGCCAGACTCTGGGGTTTTTCCTGTTTCCTTTCTAGGGCTTTAGTAGGAATATTATTAAAATGATAGTAATAATAATGCCTCATTTGTCTTAATGCTTTATAGGTAATATACAATCCTGAAAATGTCTTGTAGGGGAGTCGTGAAATAATAACAGTTAAACAGTAACTATCATAATATTTTATGTTCGTGTGACCTTTTCCGTAACACTTCACAGGGAGCATACAATTCTGAAAAGATCCTGCTAGGGGCCAATATGATTCCAGATATCCTATAGCAAGGATGTGGAATAGAGTAGGCTAAGCAGAGAATTGTGGCAGGTTCTCTAGAGAACCATAAGGTGAACCTGAGTCTTCTAACTCTCAGGTCCCCTCCTCGTGGAATGAACTGATTGGATTCTCCTTCCTTCTTTTAGACCATGAGGTATGTACACCATTGACCAAGTTCTGTGAGTGCGCACTCCTTAATATTTTGACTTGTATTATCCATACTTGTATTAAATCCATACTTGTTATAAAAAAGAAAGTCATAGGAGAGGGCTTTGCATTACAAAACAAACTTTCCAAATAGCTCACTGTGCATTGCAGAGGTTTTTTTTAAGAGAGCAGACGTGTCAGAGACTGAGAATGGGCCACTGCCAGTGGAAGATCCATCAGAAATCGAGGTGAAACATTTCTGAAATTAGAACGTGAGGGATGAGAAAAGTGAGAGATTGGCACTCTCATCTGTTGCAAAAAGCCAGGCACTTCTGAACTGTGAGTTTGAGGGCTCTGCTCGGAGCTAGCAAAATTGTGGTAGTGAGCGAGCAGTCTGCATGGAAGAGCGGAGTTGTCCATCTGCCCTGTTGTTCCCTTCCCTCCTGCAGATGGGCTGGGGTGACCTGGGCGTGTTCGGAGAACCTTCTAAAGAGACCCCTAATCTGGACCGAATGGCTGCCGAAGGGATGATTTTCCCCAGCTTCTACACTGCCAACCCCCTGTGTTCCCCGTGTAAGTAAACTTGGGCTTGGTCGGGTCACAGGGAGGAGAGCTCCTAGGCCTGGGGAAGCAGGCACTGTGTGTTGGTTCTCGCCCAATGGCAAGTGACTCCTTGGGCAGGCCTGGCTTTCCCAGAGCTCGAACCTTCCCTTTCCCTTCTGGTTCCTGGGTCTCTGGGGGTGTTCAGGAATGTGTGAGGAGCCACCATATTCCAACATGGTGCTGAAAACCAGCATTCCTGTGTCTACAGGGACTGTAGTCTGGAGGTGGAGTGGGCTTGTAGAGAGAGCACGAGACTCATGAAGTCAGGAAAGGTCCGAGTTCAAAACCCACCCCTGACACTTTTAATAGCTGCGTGACCAAGTCACTTAAATTCTGAGCCTCAGCTTCTCATCTATGAAACGGTGATGCTGATCCCTGTGGTAGCTACCGCACTGAGCTGTTGTGAGGAACAAGCCAGGGGCCGAGTATGAAGTGTAAATCACTAGATCAACATCAGCTGGCATTTATCATGATCATCAGGACGATTAGAGGGTATGGAGAGCATAAGTCTCTAATCTTTTCCTGATAAGAAATTACTTTAATTTCCTCACAGAATGTTAGGATCACTGAAGAAAAGAGGAAGGTGGGAAGCATTCCTGACTTAGAAGGGCTGGAGGGGTAGCTCTGGGGACCAACCCAGGATCCCTAAGCCTCTGAGAGGCGGGGATGGTGCCTTTCGCTGCCTGGAAAATGGCCGTTCAGGATCTCACAGCAGACCTCCGTCATCTCCCTGGGGAATCCTGCCTTCATGACCATCTTATTTTACTTTTAAAATCTTTTTTGAGAAGTTTATTTTTATTTTCATTTCCAGATTCTCCCTCCCTCTGTACCCACTTCCACCCATTGAGAAAGCAAGAAATATAATAGCCATTACACACATGAAGTTGTGCAAAACACTTCTGCGTTAATCGTTTCGTAGCCGTTTTAAAGGGTCTGGGCCCATTAAGCCCTTTCCTTTTTTTTTCTTTTCAATACCAGTTACCTTTCTCCAATCCATGTGTGCCTGTCTTTTTTACCTGGATATTTTATTTATTTCCAGTTGCATGTAAAAAATGTTTAACATAAATCCGTTTTTCAAAATTTTGAGTTCCAGATTTCCTTCCTTTCTCCCCACTCCTCCCCCCACAGTGAGAAGGCAGTTTGACACGGGTTATACGTGTGCAGTCATGCAAAATGTGGTTCCGTATAATTATTCCATTAAACCATTTCTTGTTGTCTTTCTGTCTTTATTTCTCTTTAGCAAGAGCTGCGCTGCTCACAGGCCGCCTTCCCATTCGCAATGGATTCTACACAACCAACGGCCATGCCCGAAATGGTACGGATTTCTGGCCTCTTACCCTTCAGAAGTCCCTTCTGGCCCTCGGTTTCCTATGCTGAGTAACTTTGTAGAAAATACTAAGAGGATTGACCAAAAGATCTTTTCAGAAAGGGCTGTGGAGGGTGAGGAGGAAAGAGGGGGCCCACTAAGCTGTTATTTATCCATATGATTTTTCTGGCTGAATATGTATTTGGGGGAAATTAAGATAGATGCTACATTGCCAACTTATACCACTAAAAGGAGCATCCCCTCCACCCAGATAGACCAAGAGCTGCCCCCTGCCTCGACTTTGCACTGGTACGTGAAGCCCCTCCTGCTTCTCAGGCCAGGTCCTTGCCACATGGCAGGATGAGGCAGGATCAGATGTGTGCCAATAACTGTTCCTAAACAATGTTTTTTGGCTTCTTACTTGCACCTTTTCTGCTGCCTGGGTCCCTATTCCATACCATACTTGGGATTCATTCTTTTCTGCTCAGTGTCCCACGGGTGGGCTTGGTTCCTAGGGAGTCATGCAGAATGTCTCTGGTGAGGTCCTGATGGCTGCCAGGTGCTTAGGGGAACATAGAGGGGAATGAAATGGGGCTCCTTCTCACAAAACCTAGTAGGAGAAGTGGGACATGCACACAGATAGCTATAACATGAAATAAAATGTGCATGAGAGAGGTGTAGACCGAGTGTGGTGGGAACTCAGAGGGAGCAGAGGTTGCCTCCAAGATAGAGCGTTGGAGCTGGCGCTTGAAGACAGAGTAGTATGCCGGCAAGGGCAGGGCAAGAGGGCACTGGAAGCCTTCAGGATGGGACCTGGGAGCTCCTCAGGGCTCAGGTGGGACAGCAGAGGATGGGTCGCAGGAGCAGTGAAGACTCCTGCTTAGGGGAAGCCACATTCAGAGGCAGGAGGCTGAGCTTAAGGGGGCAGAATTGAGACACGTTTTTTTTTAAAGTATTTCCTTTGAAATAAGAGAAAAAGGTTTTAGCAGAAGGAAACTTGTCAGCTGTCAGCATTTCTGGTGGTGGGGGCAAGGTGACATGAAAGTGTCTGGAGAAGCTTCAGGACACACACACACACACACACACACACACACACACACACACACACACACACACACACACACACACCCTGTAGAAAGTCAGCCACTGAGGGTCTTCTGTGAATGAGGGAGAACAGCAGAGGGCCAAGACCCAAATGTCAAGGAGGCCCACCCACTGCTGGGAGTGGGAGGAGGAAGAGAATCCTGGGAAGCCTTCTAGGAATGGTCAGGGAGGGAGGAAGAAGTACAGGACAGTGCTTGGCAGTTAGCTAGCCCAGGAGGCCCAGCAGGGGGCCAGCAGCAGCAAGGGTCAGAGGGGCAGTTTGGGCAGCGCCCTGTTTCCAGCCCTGTCTTTACAGCACTTGCTTGCAGGAGGCCCCCAACACCCTCATTGTTCTCTTGGGGGTCTGCACCTCGTGCCCGTTGCTTGAACGGGGGTATCTTAAGAGCCCAGTTTTCAGATTCATTTTCAATCAGAACATTTCTGAAGGACCATATGATTTTGTGACTTCCCTGTTGGTGCAAATAAGAATACAAGGCCATTTTGTTCTCCCCAGCTTACACACCTCAGGAAATAGTCGGAGGAATCCAAGATTCGGAGTTCCTCCTTCCTGAGCTGCTGAAGAAAGCAGGCTATGTCAATAAGATTGTTGGCAAGTGGTAAGTTTGGCTCGAGTTTCCCCCACCCCCCATTTTTTGGTATGTACCGTACAGCCCAAGACAGACATTTTCCAAGCAATCATTACTAAAATTTCCTAACAAGGAAAATTTGTTAGGTTGGAAATGGAAAAACTTTATATTCTAACCCAGATAAAATCTGACATGTAAATGCTTTGGGGGGAAAAACAAGCTGTTTTGAGTAGAGGTCACAAGACTTCGTAATGGAACAAATCCAGTGTTATAAGACCCAAAAAAATTACATTGTGGTTTAGAATATGAACAGTGCAGTACCTGTTCTGGTCTAGATGAGTGAATGAAATGTTGATTAAGCGCATCTGTATGCAAAGCTCTGGGGAGGCTGATAGAACAGGAAATCTTTGCTCTCAAGGTGCTCACATTCTAATGCATATGAAAAGCTTAAGCTACAGCATGGGTGGAAGGGTGCCATGGTCCTTAGGGGACAGAGAAACAGATGCTGAAGCCTCTTCCTCAATCTCATTTCCACAGATAAAAATCAAATCAGTTTCTGACATTGGGGACTTTGGTGACAAGCTTTTTCTCTGGGTTTTCAGTGTCTGTAGCCCCTAAAGGGGCTGCCAGGCTGCCCCTCCCCGGATGGTTCCCAGGAAGATGGCCAAAGACTTCTTCCAAGGCTCCTGGACTTGGTCCTGGGCTGCCCCATCAGAGCCTTAAGGGAAGTGGAGGTTAAGGTGGTGGGGGTGGTTGGCCTGGTCTGACCCGTGTTGCCTGCTCTCTATCAGGGACCCTGCTGCAGACAGGCTGTTGTTTATGTAAGTGTATGCTTTTGTTAAAACTTCAAGGTTCTGCAGTGTTGTCTTTGTGAATATTTCCTCCACAAAGCAGTAACCCTCTTTGTCCTAGAAGACAGTCTTCTGAATTGCTGTGGTTGCAATGATTTTGATGAGGAGGAGTTCAACTGCTCCTCAGACACTAGTCATTCAGCCTGTCAGACCCGTGCCCAGAACCACTTCAGCTCAGTAGAAGGTACCAGAGCTGGTACTGGATTTGTCTGGGCACTGGAAGGCCAGGGTCGCCTCCAGGCCACCAAGAGCTCAGACCCTAGAAGTGGAGATGAACCTTATGCACTGATCCCTGTGAACGGGAGGAGACTGTTCATGAGAGGGGGGTGGCCTTCCCACTGTGAAGGCTTTGTCAGAGTGCTATGGGAGCTGCTGGCTGCAGGGTAGCCCCAAAGCTGGTGCGGCCTTCTTGTCTGGCCCCTTTTCACCTCTCGGCCCCTTCCTGTCTCAGCCTCATTCATAGAATTGTGTTATTGTCCATAAGGCATGCCATCTCACCCTCTGAGGATGACGCGGTATTTACAGTTAGTGATGAATGACAGCAAAGGAAGACTAAAGGCATTGTGACTCTTGGTCTGTGACCTCCCTTCTGTGCCCTGCCAGGAGGTATCTTGTGACCACCTCTCCGCCTCATTCTCCCCTGAACTGTGTTCAGAGCAGCCTCTCAACTGCAGTCCAGGCTCCCTTGGAAAAGAGACAAATCCACCAACCAGTGTCCTACATGTTCAGAGCCTTGGACAAGGACTCTTCTTTCAATCAAAAAATTATATTTTTTCTCCGTCCTACTCTCTGTCCCCTATTGAAAAAAAGAGAAAAAAACCCATCATAACAAATGTCTGTTTGTTCCCAGAGTTACTACAATATGTATACCCTTTGGCTTGGCTGCAGCTAGTCCTATGCCTCAAAGAAATCAAAGATGAAAAGGCTCTATCTACAAGGACCTGCAGACTATTTAAATAGTTCTTTGGTTGTCGCCAAAACTTGGAAACTAAGGGGCCCTTCATTCCTGTTGGGGAATGGCCAGGTACACTGTGGTATGAGAATGTAATGCAATATTCTCACGCCCTACAAGAAGATAAAGTGGACAGTTTCTGAGAAAACGCGGAGGCCTCAGTGAGCTGGTGCCGGATGGAGCGAGCCAGCTAGGAGGACAGTTTATGAGATTATAATTGTTACAATTATAGAGAAAAAACAACTCTAAAAGAATATGAACAGTGCAGTACCTGTGCAGTGCAGTACTCATTCTGGTCATGACAGCTTACAAGGCCAAAAGAATGAAGAGTAAATATGTGTGCTCACTTGACTGGAGAGAGGGGGAGCTTGAAATGCAGAAAGAGGTATGAGGATTTGTTGTGACAGACTAGGAATATATATATATATATATCAAAGGATTTATTTGGGGTTTGGAAAACATTTTTGCTTTTGTGGGTGTGGTTAGGAGTAGGAATTGGTAGATTATTTTTATAAATGTATATTTGTGCTATAATATTCCACATTTAAAGATAAGTAAATAAAATGGGGGTAGCTAGGTGTCATAGTGGATAGAGCACTGGCCCTGGAGTCAGGAGGGCCTCAGTTCAAACCTGGCCTCAGATACTTGACACTTACTAGCTGTGTGACCCTGGGCAAGTCACTTAACCCCAGTTGCTGAGAGAGAGAGAAAGAGAGGGAGGAAGGAAGGAAGGAAGAAAGGAAGGAAGAATACATAAAGATAAGAACAAATATGCATTGTTAAGGAAAATGCCTATACTGGTCACATCCAAAAGGCTCTCTCTGCACCTGCACTCTGTCACTTCTCAGGTGGGTAGCCTGCTTCATCCTGGGCCCTTTGGATCCTCTGGTCTCATGGTTGGCCATTGCATTGATCTTGGGGGCCAGGGACTCTTACAATAACCCAACAATATCCCTGGCCTCGTGGCAATATCCCAGAATCCTGAACTGCCTGAGGAATCATCCTAAGGATCTGATTATTTGACCTTAAAATACTCCTTAGTCTTAGAGTCCTATTGAGATGGTGAAGGAACGCCCGTAGAAGTAAGACTAAGCAGGCTTGAGGATTTGGAGTTGACGGCCTTCCTTCCTGCTCACCTCCTAACCCTGCCCCTCACTCAGCTCTTGTCTGAAGGTCCAGCTCCAGACTTAGGTCCCCTGAGCAGCCTTCCCCAGCTGCCCTTTCCTAATGGCCACTTCCGTCTGTTGCCTGCACCGTCTATTAGAATTTCTCTACCCTGCCTCGAATTGTTATTTACCTTCTTAGTTTTTGTCTTGTCCCCTCATCTAGACTGGAAGGTCTGTGAGGAAAGGGACTGTCTTCTACTACCTAACATCTGCTCTGGTGCTGAACATAGGACCCTCACATAGAACAGATACTCACCAAATGTTTGATGATGGTGATTAATATGAATAAAGGCCATCAGAAGTTACCATCTTTGGAAAATTCTGGTTGTCAGGAGGCTACCTAATGACTGGAAAAAACACCCCACGTTTCTTGATCCTTCAGCAGAATGGGGAAGCTGCCCATTCCAGGATAATCATCTCTGAAATGATTACTGGTTTAGTCAACAAGTGGAGGGAGGCAAGGGAAACCCCACTGGGGACCTTGGAAAGATTTTGTCTGATAGAATCAAGCCCCATCAGGCTTCCAGGCTGGTCTTTGTGGTAGAAAAAGTGGAGAAAAGCTGGATAAATAGCAAGCTGAGAACAAAGTGCCCAAACTAGAAAGAGGACTTGGTTGGCACACAGAAGAATGACTGATCTAATCATGAGCAGTTAACAGGCAGCAGGGTGGCCCCAGTCCTCCGGTGTGTCCTAGCGCTGAATGAGCAGGTCCGTAATGAAACACGTGTAATTCTGGGATCATTTTGATGAGTTCATTCAGATGTGCCAATGACAAAACTGGAAGGGGAGAAGACAGACCAAAAACCACATCTAGGCTTTTCACAAATCATTAGTAACAAGAAGAAATCCTAGCCAAGCAAAGTCCTCTACAGAGGGAGACTGGGTAATAGCTTCCTCGAAAACAGGCACCTTGTGTTTTTGTGCACAGGAACCACTCAGAGCAGTAGGGGGGATAGTGAGAATGAGAAAAAGAAAGGAAGAATTGAACATTTACTATTTTTCAGGCACTGTTTTAAGTGCCGGGGAGACAAAATATGAAAATATTAAAAGAGAAATAGGAAATATTTCACAAATATGAAAAGATAAAAAGAGAGACTCCCTCACCCTCGGGGAGTCTACATTCTCATAGAAGAAGGCAGGGCCTCTGGGGACTGGTGACAGGGGAGAGGGATAATTGGTCAGGGGAAGGGGGCATAAAATAGAGAGGCAAGCAGATGGTGGAATGGTCTGGTGCCTGGCCAACTGGATTGTGCTCCCAGGCAGGAGCTCAGAGATAAATGGGTGAATTTCCCCAAAGCCTAGGGCCTGGATTCTGAAAGATCTTGTGTCAAGAGACTTTAGGGCAGAGGTCTGGGGTGCACTCTCCCACAAATACACAGTCTGTGCAAAAAGCAGCTCCCCCCCCCAAAAGAAAGTGTGATGGAGCAGACATGCAGAGAAAAGACAGCAGAAAGGGGGACCGGCAGGTGCCAAGCAGGGTACCCCACCTCAGTCACAACCGCTGTGTGAGTCAAGGCATTAGGGCTGGAGGGGCCTTAGAGATCTTCTGGTCTAGCCCCCTCATTCTGTGAGGCAAATATCACTTCCATCCTGTTGACTTTTAAAACCACAAATTAACATTACCCAGGAATTTGGCTTATTGCATCAAACACTTCCCAGTTACATTTTAATCAGGCTTGGCTGTGGCCCAGAGTTTGACGCTTCTAGCTGGCATTTGGATGCCAAGGTCTCCTTTTACAAATGAGGAAGGTGAGGCCAGGAGTGGGTAATGCCTTGCCCAGCATCACACAGCTAACTCTAGGCAGCTAACTGCAGGTCTTCCTGACCCCCAGCCTAGCACTCTGTCTGCTGAGATGCACCACCAGACTGCCCCACAGATTGTTTGAGGCCAGCCTTTAAACAGGGTTCTGCACAAGTATCTTATTATCATCATTTTAGGAGGAAGAGAAGTTGATAGTTTGCTAACAAGTAGCATCTTAATTCTGTAATTCCATTAAGGAAAGATTGTTTGCTTTAATTCTCACCCAGACTGTATCCTAATGAGTTGTGTGTGAACCAAAATGAACCCCCATCCACCTACCCGGCCCAGAAATTAATGGATTGTATTGTATAGGAAGACTATGGCTTTGGAGTCCTGGGTCCAACAGGATATCCTATGAGAAAAAACAGAGCAATTAATAGGTAGATCTGTGGGGAGGAAGTCGGACTGAGACGCAGGGAGACAAATTCTTCTTCTCCCCGATGAATACAGAACTCCAGGGTTGAGAAGACAGAGCTCCAGAGTCCTTAAACAATCTGCGGCATCTCAGAGAGCCCCATCACCTTGTAGTTGGAGAAGCTGCCACCCAGGAAAGTGAAGTGGCTTCCTTAAGGTCCCAGAGATGGAGCTCCATGGTTTTTCACTGTCCTGACTCATCACCCAGCATACCCCCGGTTTTCCTGTCTCCACCTGAATTAGCGCATTAAGTGAATGAGGATCATGCACACAGTAGTTCATTCAGATGTGGCTGTGCTGAGTTCAGTGCAGGAGGCTTAGGAGGAAGATGGTGAGTGTCCTTTCCTCTGGGTGGAGACCCCCTCCCTGCTGCCAGCCTGTGACTCAGACTCACACATCCACTCAATAATTCTACCCGTGTTTGGCACCCACTATGTGCAGGATTCTGTACTAGGCCCAGGGGAGTCAAAGACACAGAGAAGAGTGAGTGTGTGTGTGTGTGTGCGTGCGTGCGTGCGTGCGTGTGCCTGAGTGCGTGCAGTGGGCTGCTGTGGCTCAAGGAAAGGGTCCTGTGCATTCTCTGAAATCTCTTAATTATGAGGGCAAGGCCATTGGCTCTCCAGAAATTCTGGGAGCACCTCTTGAGAAGCGCGTTGGTGTGGTTAGTTCAGAGTGCTGGACTTGAGCCTAAAAGGCCTGGATTCCAGTCCTCCCTCTGATCCTCCCCATCTTTGTAACCGTGGGCAGATCTCTTAACTTTTCTGAGCCTCTGTTTCCTCGTCTATAAAATTGGGATGGTAATAGCTTTAGTACCTGCCTGACTGTGCAACTGTGAAGTGCCACGACAGTATGTTATTCTACCAGCTACCAGACTTCATAAATGGCAGCTGTTGATAGCACTATTATTGAAGGTTCTCTTAACAGTCTCTTGAAGAATCTGCCCTCTGGGGTGCTGGCCTGGATCTCCTCCGAGGTTGGGGTGCTGGTGGAGATCTCCAGGCCAGAAGGTGGGTCCACATGCTATGTAGAGCCTGCAGGAGGCTGGGGCCAGCCCAAGTGGGATCCCTGCTGCCCCTGCTCTCTGGGCTCTCTCTCCTGGCTGGAGGAGCCAGAAGGATTAGCTGCTCCCCAAAGGGAAGAAGAAAGCTTGACAAAACTTGAGAGGCACAGAGCCTGGCAGGAAGTTCTCCACAGCTTAGATTGACGCCTCCGATGTGTGCTGGGGGTTTGCAAACTGGAAATCCCCCCTCTCTCTCTTGACTCCAAGCAGATGATCTTCGTTCTTTGGAACAGATTTCACAGTTATCACCAAAGTGGGCACTTTGCCCGTTTTATCTTCTAATCACTCAAATCTACATAAATAATACAGGGCTTTGGGGGAAGTTATAACTACATAGTTAGCAAATCCTGGAGCTGTTCCAGTCTGTTACGTGGAGTCACACAGTATATATGATAAATCTCCTGCACAGAAGCATCATGTGCCCACTTAAACCTGTTGTGACCTTTGGAGGCTCTCTTTGAATAGTGACTGTCCAGAATGGAAGGAAGAGATTATTGGAGCTCCAAGTAACCTTATCAGGAAAAAAGTTTCTTCCCAAAGCATTATATAATTGAAATTGCTAATATTAGCAGACCTACAGAGAAAACCCTCAAGTTATGGGAAATTCATAGTTTAAAACTATTTTATCTTCTCATGCTCCAGGTTTTGGGTGAGAAGGAAGCTAAGGCACATGGCGTTAGTATTTGAAGGGTTAAGGCTGTGGAAGTGACTATAATTTTGAGGTCCAGGAGGTGGCCAGTGGACAGATTTTTAACCCTTTAAATATAATTCAAGGCCTTTTAAAAAATTATTGTTACACAGTATTTGGGAGAGACATGTTCCACGCCTCCCCCATTTTGTGAGTCCCTGAAATGGTTTGGGTTCCTCTTTCTAGGCATTTGGGTCACAGGCCCCAGTTTCACCCCTTGAAGCACGGATTTGATGAGTGGTTTGGGTCCCCCAACTGCCATTTTGGACCTTATGACAACAAGGCCAGGCCCAACATTCCTGTTTACAGGAATTGGGAGATGGTTGGCAGGTAATGGAGTTTTTTCTTCCTCATTCCCTCGCTTTGTGTAAAGCATTCTCTTTACTTTCCTTCTCATGTTTTCCCAGGAAACAGCTTGTGGTTGGAGTTATAAGCTCACTTATTCTTGCTAAACTGTTAAAGTGGCCCATGTCCTTGTAGGCTTGGGTCCTGTTCCCCATCCTTCTCATTTGGGTCTGGCCTGAAGGTTCTACGGTGATCTGTATTAACCTCTTATGTGGGTCAATGAATTAATATTCAGTTTGGATCACGTTTAGCTTACATATTATCAGAAGCAACAGGGGGATTGTTAGGCTCTCTTCCCATAGACCACACAGAGCAAGTAAAACCCAATCTGAGATGATGGGAAGCCAGACCCTAGAAAGAGTCAGTCTGATCAGTTGGCAGCGGGTGCCCAAAACCCGAGTAGGGAATCATCCTCACCAGTGGAGTGGTCTGTTTCTCACTTTGTCTAATATGCTTCCTAACCTGCATCACCTAAGGAAGGGTCAAGGGAATGAACCCAATCGGTGCTTTTTGATCTCCTGGTACAAATCATCTTCCCTGGTGTTTAAATTATTATTGCATTTACAGCCCTATCTCCCTATCCTTTTTGATACGATTCACGAGTTATGTGTTTCCTTTTGCTTAATTTTGCTTAAAACTCAGGAAGGAGAGAGGGTCTCCCATCCTGGGTCTGCTGGCTTTTCTTATTTTGCATTATTTTCAGATTCTATGAAGATTTTCCTATTAATCTCAAGACGGGAGAGGCCAATCTAACTCAGATCTACTTAAAGGTATCGGAGAGTGAGTGTGGGGTAGACTATCCAGTTCCTGCAGTTATATTGGGGCATTTGGCTCCAGTAGCAGGGAAAGATTTAATTTTCATTTGCAGGAAGCAGTGGATTTTATTAAGAAACAACAGGCCCAAGAACAGCCCTTTTTTCTCTATTGGGCCATTGATGCTACCCATGCACCTGTGTATGCTTCAAAATCTTTCCTGGGTACCAGTCAGAGAGGGCGGTAAGTCATTTGATGGTTATTATTTTTAAAATGCCAGAAAATCGCTGTAGGATTTCTCATCTGTGTCTGTTGGAAGATTAGCAATAGTATTGGCTTCAATTCTGATTAGCTGTGTGACTTTGAACTTAACGCCCCCCTTCTTTTAAAAAACAAAGTTAATGACATTGGCCATTCTATTTCATTAAAGACATAGCATAAAACAACAACAACAAAAAGACACAGCGTTAGTATTTAATGTGATTTTAGTTGTCGAACTGGTGTTTGCCCTGAGTTCTCAGAGTTAGCAATTCCCCTTTTCCGGTAGATATGGAGATGCTGTTCGAGAAATTGATGATAGCATTGGGCAAATACTGAAGCTGCTTCAGGACCTGAGTATCCAAGAGAAAACATTTGTGTTTTTTACATCTGATAATGGAGCTGCCCTCATTTCTGCTCCCAGTCAAGGTAAGTGGTCTCTTCCCACAACTTCATACCTATCAATAAGATTATTGTCTTAGATTTTTCCTTTCTATATGGTATCCCCTAAAGCCTATACTGAAAATCACCTTGGTCCAGACCCATGGTCATGATTACCAGGGTTTGCTTTCTAGGGTGATATGATTGTCTTCCGTGACATTAACCTCAGAGTTTAGAGGTCCCTACTTCCCACTGCTAAAATTCGAATGTGTTTTAATGACCCTCTATGGGTCTTTCATTCCTAAGATTATCAAGAACCTTTTTGTAAACTTATTATCTTTTCAACCTCTGCTGTCCCTTGGGGTGGTCATTCATTCCACCATAAACTTTAGAAGCTGGAGAAGGACTTTAGAGCATTCCTGAGGGCTGTGCCTTCTAGGTAAAGTAGTACTTCTTGTCTTTTTCCTAAAACTTCTTTTGAGTCAAGGGGTTCCCCTAATTGTAGAATAATTGGAATTTGGCAAATATTCCCTCAACAAAGTCTGTAGATATCCTTCCTGTTCACTGTTCCTTTTGATGGTTTCTCAGCTAATGCTGGCATTTGTCTGAGCCCCTCTCTCAGAAGATAAGTAATCCGAGTGATGGTTGATTATCCCGCTTCCCCCCAACCAATGTAGACTTTATCTTAGAGAACCCTGTTCTAGAAGTCATGGATTTGTCTCCCTAGACGCCCAGTTTTGGCCTCCTAAACTTTATTAGTTCCTTTATTCATTTGTTTTTGGTGTGGGCAGGAGCAGGGAGGTGGGGTGGTCTTAAGATGGAGACATCCTCATCCTCTTGTGATCACCTATCCTTTTCAGTAGAAGAACTATTGAGCATATATCTACAATGAAGTATAGATTAATTTATGTTATATTGATGTACTATGGTGCTAATAATTATGTACATTATAAAACTTAACTGAAAATAGGCATTTTAAAAGGATGAGATAAAGGTGAGATTATATTGATCCTGGAGGGAGTTGGAATCCAGTGGAATTGATTGAATGGGAAGTGACACAGTCAGACCTGTGCTTTAGGAAAATTACTTTGGCAGCAAAGGATGGCCTGGAGTAGGGAGATACACAGAGACTGATTGGAAGTCAGCTGCAATATTCCAGAGAAGAGGTGATTAGCCTCAACTGTACATTCATGGTCCACAGTGTCCTCACCACCACAAAGGCTCTGTCCTTGGCCTTCTCTTTGCCTCTGCACTGAACCAGGGCAAGGATCATGTGGATGGAGAGAAAGGGGATGGATACAAGAGGTAGACTCAACGAGACTTAGCCACCGATTGGGTGTGGGCAGGGTGAGGAAGAGTGTGGAGTGGAGGAGACCACTGGTCCGGATCCTCTGACCCAGCGACTTTTGAATTCCCCTTCCTTCCAGGTGGCAGTAATGGGCCCTTCCTGTGTGGGAAACAAACTACCTTTGAAGGTGGGATGAGGGAACCAGCAATTGCCTGGTGGCCTGGACATATATCTGCTGGACAAGTAAGTAACTTGTCTTGGGATCAATGACTTAGTTAATTGCAGTCGGCGTTTCTGGAAAGGTGGTGTTCCAGACTGAAGGTCATTTTGGACCACAGCTGATATTTGCGCTCTCTCGCTCTCTCTCTCTCTCTCTCTCTCTCTTTCTCTCTCTCTCTCTGTTTCTCTCCCTCCCTCCCTTTCTCCCTCTCCCCCTCTCTCCCTGTCTCCTCCCTCTCCTCCTTCTCCTGTTGATCTTCCCTCCCCAAACCTCCGTCCTTTTCAGTACCTCCAAATTGCTGTGGTCAGAAGTCATTTCCAGGCCTGATCTCTGGCCAGGAGGTCCTTTCCTATTTGAGGGGTACGCGTACTCAAGAATAGCAAATGATTCTGTTGTACTGTGCTGTGTAGAGAAAAGTCCAAGATAAGGACTTGACCACATCGTAGATCAGCAAGTCTGAGCTAGGGAGCTGAAGTGTCGGTTTGCGCCCCCCCCCAAAAAATGCTCAAATGAACCAAGATTTCCTACCCTGGAAGATCTGCCGCATTTCAGTATTTTCTTGGTTCTTCTCAAAATTGGTGAAATAGCAATTTCATCAAAATGATGAGACCTCGGCACCAATATTCTGTTCTGCTTTCTGATCATCTTCTCTGCGTCAGACTTTGTTGTTTCTCAGTGGGACTGCAAGTTAAGAACATGTCATCTGGGGTATTCCCCACTTAATATGCTCCATACACATACAATGTTGGACACATAGGTGCTTAGGGAATATTTGTTTATGGATTTAATTGTGGGGAGCTAAAAGAAGAGTAGACAACATAGATGCCTTCAAAGAATTTAATAAAGGGGAGAGGACAAATAAAATTTTAAAGGATAAAAAACCAAGCCTCACCATATGTCTGTACCATGCATAGCAACTTTTAGCTATACACAGATGCTTCTGGTACTGTTGGAGTCGTCATAGGAGCCAGGTGCGGTTAATTTGGGAGTACTTAATAAAGGCATTAATAGTTAAGCGATGTTTTTTAGGAAGAGAGGAAGATGGCATAGCAGATGGAAGGAGCAATGATGCTATTCCTGGCTGGGAAAGGTGGAGAAGGTGGGCATGAGTGAAGAATGAAGGAGGGGTAAGAGGAGCAACCCTGCCTGGTGCTACCAAGTAACCCCCACTTTTTCTGCTCATTTGCCCTGGATTTCTAGCATCCAGAAGACACCCCATTTGATCCTCAGGCCTTTTGGCTAAACTATTTTATAGCATTATTTTATCCATTCTACAGATAAGAAGGTAGCAGAGTGAACCAGAAACCATACCAAGAGCTGGGGGTAAAAATACAAGAAAAAGAAAGACCAGTCCCTATCCTTAAGAAGATTGTGTTCTCACAGTGGAAGGTGGGAGGACGAGGAAGGTGCCCACCCATCTAGGGTTAAAGTCAGACAGTTAGGAGCAGAGCTGGGAGGGGAAAGAAGCCTGGCCAGTCTGGGCCCAGCCCCCAGAGCTGTGGCTGGGAAGGGCCTCGCCACTGGGAGAAGGGGGCCAGTGCGGTAGGAGCATTCTGGTGACAGTCATGATGGCCAAGTCCACAGACTTCTAGGTAAAGGTGGCCAAAGAGAGAGGAACTGTATCTGTTTCAGTTCAGCAGGGCCCTTTGTGGTGAATCCTCTCCTGGTGAACACAGCCTGGTCTTGGTCCATCATTAAATCCTCCCCATCCTATGCACTTTCTCAGAACCAGCATGTTTGTGTGTTTGTACAAACCTTATTAATGCATCTGCAGTGATGTGGGCAAACGTAGGCATCACTGCTTCCTGGTCTGCCTTTTCTGTCCTTTTGAATTAGAATCCCCTTCAGGGCAGAAACTCATCCTTTGCTTCCTATATAAGCCCCATAGAACCCTGGAAACAGGCACAATTTCACATGCAGAATCATTGTACATCACCGTTGGGCAATCCTCCCCATCCATAAGGTCATCCTTCAAGTTCTGTGTTTGGAAGCTGTTACTAGGTTGTCCCTTCTCTTCTCTATCATCACTGGCTCCCTCACCCTTTCCCAATTTGCCAGCCTCCTATCAGTTTCATCTTTGGTTAGCTGTGTGATGGGAATTCCTTTCCTTGCAACCTCCTTCAGATTCTCTACATCTCATTCCAAGATGGATCACTTAGAGGCATAACTGGTCTTTATTTTTAATGGTTATGATAAACTTCATAGCAAACATTGCTACAATTGGTTAAACTTGTTTTGTGACTGTTTGCATGTAGGGGGTTTAATTTAGATGCATATGATAGAACTTTTTGGAGTTACTCCCCATGGGTCTTCCTCTGCATTCTCTGTCTGTGCGTTCCCAGAGCTTCCAGCCTCTCCCTGTTCATATGTCAGCCACCCGCTCTGCTTTCCCCTCTCCTTTTCTCACCTGGCTTTATTTTGTTTGAATATGGTATTGCATCGTAATGTTTGATTACAGGGGTGCATCCTGACGATTTCACCACTCCTCTGTTGTTGGACACTTACTTGGGGTTTTTTAAATCAGAAATGATTGCTTATCTCAGCATCTGTGAATAACACTCTTAGGATCTGTTCCTAATAACAGAGGATGCAGAAATGTGGACTTGGCAGGGGATTACTTTCTACCTGCTTTTGCCTTGGTGTCCCCGGCATTCTGTGCCTTGTATATGCAGTGGGCACTAAATGTATGTTTGCAGAATTGGATTCATACCGTTAAGAGCAGCGCAAAGGGACCTGTGACATGCACATAGCTGTTGGGTTGAGCTCAGCTCTTTGTGCTGTGGGCCCATCATGCCTTCTGTCATTGTGGGGGTGCCCTTGCACCCTGATCCTGCTTCCCACCTGGCACTACCCTGAGCCCCGGGCTCTCCTCATCTCGCTACTCTTGGACAGATGGCACATTCTCACCTTCACCATTTCACTGTATGGGGAAAGGAACCTAGGGAGTACCTTGTCATCAGGGGCTTGCTTGGGGTCAGGGAGCTCCTGCATGGAGGAAGCCTCTCTCCTCAGGCAGGGATGGACTCCAGTCCCTTGTCTGAGGCTGGCCGTCCTAGAAAGGTGCCCAGGGTGGGGGGTGGAACACACCAACTCAGCCATGCCTTTGGCCCCTCTCTCCTCTGTGATGACCACGCCGCTGCCGTGGCTATGCCCAGTCATAGTGCTGGACAGATGGGGCAGATCACAGAACCACAGGGTGGCCTGCATCTCAGACTCGTGGCTGACGTCCGGCTTGTGTCTCTTTGCTTTATGCCCCCTCCCCCATCCCTCTTTCATGCTCTCTCTGCCTCTGTCTGTCCCTCCTCTCTCCCCTTCTCTCTGCACACACCGAGTCATCTGTCAGGTTATAAGCTCTCAGAAGGCCGGTTCTGTGTCTGTTTGGCTTGACTTCTGCAGTACCATGCATACGAGGGTGATGGTGAGGAGAAGCATAGACCCTTGGACCTCAAAGGCTCCTCTTAGGGGTGTGCCAGTTGTCAGGAACCTGACAGCGTCCAGCCTGCCCCAGAATATGCGACAAGCGTCCTTTTCCATCTTTGCTTGAAGACCTCTGAAGCAGAGCAGCCGGCCGTCTCCCAGGGCAGCCCGTTCCTCTCTGGAGGAGCTTTCATTGTTAGGATCACAGGCATCATGGGGTCCTGTTTCTTCATTTTATGGCTGAGGAAATCAGGTCCCAGAGAAGTACAGTGGATATAGGAACAGATTTAGAGTCAAAAAATACCCAAGTTCAAATCCCACCTCAGAAGCATACTGGCTGTATGACCCTGAACAAGACACTTAACCTCAGTCGGCCTCAGTTTCCTCCTCTGTGAAGGGGGGAATAATAATGGTGCCTGCCTCCCAGGACTGTTGAGAGGATCAGATGAGGTAACCCCCATAAGGGACTCAGCAGACCTTGATACATGCTTTTCTTGTTACTGTTTTTGTCTCTGGTCAAATGACCCATTTGGGACAGAACCGTGGCTCTCCAGAAAAGAGAGTCCAGACCTGGAAGGGACCTTGGACGTAAGCTGGCATAACTGGCTTGTTTTTCAGATCGGGTCACTGAGGCCCAGTGAGGGTATGCAGGAGCAGAGCGGTGCCGATGCCTGTCCAGGCCCCGCCCCGCCTCCCAGTCCCATGTGCCCCCCAAACCTCTGCATTGACCGAGGCACATCCCTGCTTCCCGAAGACTCGGTTTTCCCAGCTCCTTAGTAATAAGAAGTGAGAAGTTCATTGTCTGAATCTCAGGTGGCTTCTGTAGCGTATTCAGTCCCAACATCTTAATGTTTGGTTATTTAAAGGCTCTGCCCAGCAGCCTGAGCCTTTCATGTGCCAGGCTGGCTCTGGATGCTTCTTCACACCCACATGCCCTGGAGAAATCCCTTTTTCTTCTTCCAACTCCATTTTGCAGGTGGATTCATAGCAAGTAAACATTTCAAAATTCCCCATGCCTTGTCTACCTTCTGGAAGGTTCCAGATGAATAAAATTCATATTCTGGTGTTTTATAATCCTCCCATCACCTCTCTCTGATTCTTGCTCCCAGAAAGAGAAGAGAACCTGTCTAGCCAAAGACAGCGCGGCAACCTTTCCCTCGCCATCTCCCACGGGGCACAGACCAAAATTGAATTAGACAGGGATATCAGGCCTGCTTGCTGTGATAACTGTGAAAGGGTTTTATTTAAAAACACCCTGACATTTGTTCACCCAGTTTCAAATATTTAGCTTTCTCCCCATTCCGTTCCTGGTGGGGGTGACTTTATTAATTGTTGCCTTTGATTCAGAGTTAAAGCTTGAAAGCCCCGATAACAGCATTGGTGGCGATTCTCACTGCGGGGCCCACAGCTAAAGGATTTCATTTTCTTAAAGATGCGATGTGTACACTGAGAGTTTATGTTGAAAAAAGAGAGCTTCTTCCGCAAGCACTACTGGCTGTTCCCTCCTGATATGAGGAATATCTGATCTCTTTCTCTCTTTCTCCCTCTCCCTCTCTCTCTCTCCCTCTCTCCCCCCATCTTTTTTATTTATTTCTTTTTCCTAGCACTGATATTACCTGCATTTTTTTTAACCCTTAAAAAAAAGTTTGGGTAAGAGGTTGAAATAAAAAAGTACTATTGACCAAAAACATAGGGATGTTATTTTTTTTTCCTTGAAATTTTGTTCATCTATTTTTTACAGTTTTCCTGTACTTCCCCCTCCTCTGCATGGTGCTGTGAAACGCAGATAAATCCAAGTGACTCTGGCATGTGCATTTAATTTCCTTAAGAAGTTTCTCCTCCATGTAGAGGAATGTTCATTGGAGACCAGGGATGTAATTGGATGATTAAAGCCAGCGATCGCCATCTGGTTATGTTTAATGAGGGCCAGGACAAGGAATTGGTGATGGCCCCACAGGACTGTCACAGTGCATTGTATAAATTAGATAATAGCCTGAGTCTGGCTGCTAATAACAGTTGGGTGAATGCAGGGTCTCCGGGCAGACACTACCTGTTAAAACTCAGGATGGGGAAGGATGGGGAAGGATGCGTACTCTGGGGCTCTGGTGAAAAAACAAACAAACAAACAGGAATTGGTTTCTGGGCTGTGACCTCACCTCCCTTTCTCCTTCTAAAAACCATAACCACTTCACTAGTGGGGCTGTCTTGTCTCTGATACTCAGAATGAGGAAGCAGAGGGGGATCAGCCCCTGCCTGAAAATGAAGCCCTGGTTCTTAGAAGAGAGTGGGTATGTGTGACCTCGACCCATCTCCCCCAGGGGAGCAAGTTGATAAGAGGATTATTTCTGATCACTCGGGAATTCCAGCACAGGGACTATTTTCAGATAGAGACAAAAGTCAGTTTTTGCTCTTCTGTGTGTTTCAGAGCCTTAGCAAGCATTGTTCTCCAAGGGCCTGCTAGAATATAAAATGCTTCGTTTTGCCATCCAGAATGATGCAGCAGAGCTGCCTGTCCCCTTTGTTTCTCAAAATTCATTCAAGTATGGAAGCTGTAGCCATTCCCATTTCCTAAAGTTGTTGAGTTTCAGAGTTGGAAGCTTGGGATTAGGCAGTTAGTTGTGGCTTCGAGGCCAGGCTCTTTCCAGGCCAGCCTTGGTGCAGTAATCAGTCCGACGCCAGTTAAACCACCCTCAGCCTTGGGGGAGAAGCACCCAGGCCAGACACTGGCCACGCTTTGCCCAGGCTCCTCCTTCTTGTTTTGTTCCCCAGCTCCTCATCCCTCCTGAGCCTGACCATTGGCGAGGGCTTTAACTGATTCCATGTTTAAGAGGACTCCTCTGGGTTCGGTTTATCCAAAAGCAAATAGGCTCCACCATCGTGACTCACTCCCATGGCCTGTCTTTGTGATGGGGAGGGAATCTACCATGCTTTCTTGGGGGAAAAAAAAAAAGCAAATGATTATTTTCAAAAGTAGTTCTTAGCAACAAACATTTTTTTTGAACATCAACAGTGCCCTTGAGCGTCAGAGAGAGAGTTGAGTTATGGTCCTTCAGAGATGGATTCCCATTTTAAATCCTGACTCTTACATTCTTGTGATCATGGTTCAGTGCCCCTTTTGTTAGCCGACTGACTGGCCACAGCTCTTTTCAGAAAGCCAGACCTCACCTCAGAAGCAAAAAGCCGGACGTGTCTAAGCCTGGGTTGCAGGGAGTATTGATCCTGGCAAGGTCGCTGCCTTGTTTAAATAATCGCCCTCTGTTCACCAGCCAGACTGCAGGTAGATTAATGGACCGAGCCCAGACTGTGGATGGTCATTTCATTATAAAGTATTGGCTGTTGGCCAAAATGTGTCAAGCTACCACTTGTGTAAAATCATCTCCTTCCCGTCCTTTTGCAGGAATTGATGCAGCTCAGGCTTTCTGGGGCTGCACTGGAGACCTGAGGGAAAGGCTCTTCCTCTCCATCTTTACTCATGACTCAGCTTCTAAATTCTCATTCTTCTGTTGTACACCTGTGCCCTCCTGGGAAAGGGAAGCCAGGAGACTGTACTAGGAAGCCAGAAGACTAACTACAGTTAGTCAAGGAAGGGTTAGGTGGGGACAGGGAGCTAGAAAAAGGCTGGGGGTGGGAGGATGTACAATGAAATGTCTCCCGTGAGTTATAGCTCAGGAAATTGGGCCTTTTCATCCCAGCGCCCAAAGTCCAGAGTCCTAAGGGTCCTGATAAGTTCTGATATGAAATTATCTATCCTGTAGTATTCCTGCTCCAGAAGGGTCTCAAGGGATAGGGGAGGCAAGAACAGTGATGCATTCCAGTGTTCAGAGAGCCAGCCTTTACCAGCCCTGAAATTTACTGACCCCAAAATTGGCATTCAGGGGTCCTATTCAGATCCCCAGGAACCAGGGTAGGCTTGTGATGGGGGAAGAGAGCTCCTCAAAATGGGATTCTTACCGTAAAACTGAGCCAAAATAGGATGTGTCTCTGGAGGAGGGTGAGTAGGTGGGGCATGTGCTATGTGCTGACCCTCCGCATGCTATTGGGAGTGGAAGGGCTTCCTAAAATGCCTCTTCAGGGCTATCGGCAGCTTTCAAACAGGGTCCCTTAGAAACTGTGAAGAGAGGGTGTGTGTGTGTCCTGTCACCGGGCCCAGTTGTTGGGGTTCCCCCTTCCCGCTGCCTGGGGTCAGGACAGTGTGCCTTGGGCTCCTCACACCGTTTCCTGGTCAATTTCAGGTGAGTCACCAGCTGGGGAATGTGATGGATCTGTTCACCACCAGCCTGTCCCTAGCGGGCCTGAAGCCTCCCGGAGACCGAGAGATTGACGGCATTGACCTTCTCCCAGCCATTATACATGGCAAGCTGATTGACAGGTTAGTTACTGACAGAAAGGCGCTCCGGAACCCCTGTTCATGTCCCCTCCCCCTGCCGAGCCGGCTGCCCCAGCTCTTGAAGTGGTACAGAACCAAGGCTTTAAAATTCCATCTGGTGATTGTGACTTTAGAAAAAGGAATCGCTCCTACACCGGGCAGATGAATGAGGCTGAGAGGAGAGGGAGGTGGCTTGTAGGATGAGAGCACTGGGATTTTCAGGCACAAAACAGATTGGCAGTAATGAGTCCCTGGGCTGTTGCTGGCATCAGGGGTTGTGTGCAAACCTGGTGGAGTGTATAAAGAGTGGAGTTTAACCAGGGAAGTCTTGAGATGGTGGTGGGTAGGGAGGAAAGTGCATTGTGTTCTCTTGAACCTTCTGATATCCAAAAAAGCCCGGTTGGTGTCAGGGTTATTGAGCCAAAGCTTGATTATTGCTCTGGCTGTTCTGTGACAAACACCCCCAGCAACCCCCAGCACCTCTGGTTTCTGCTTCATTCCGGGCAGTTGTTTAGACTCACTTCTTAACTGTAAATGTGAGAAAAAGGATAAAAGAAATCTTGTGATTAGAGTTTCCAAGGTCCTGCTCTTCACTACAAATTCCTTGAACTCTAGCTCCTAATGCTGTTTTTGGAGCTCTTGTCTAAATTTATATTTGTCCAAAGCCTCACTTCTTTATTCTCTAGGACCTATGAGACTGTGCTAATTTGCCCAGCAGGAATTATTCAAACAGATTATTGGTTCCTAGGCAGTTTTTGGAAGACCATGAATTTGAGAGCTGAGGAAGAGATAGGGCAAAGGGCCAGTTCTGAGCAAGGGAAATTAGAGTTCTTTCACTGGGGGCGTGGGCTATGAAGGAGTTTGCAATTTTTAAAATGCTTATTTACCCTCTGTTAAAATTCCAGGTTAGGGAGGGGGTGGAGACCCACAATGCCTTGTTTAATTGGTGGGGAGATACATAGGCAACTCGGCATCCTAACTTAATTCTTCCTGGATCTTCCATTCCTCAGCTCACCCATCTGGTGCTGCCACACACAGGAGGCCGGGCATCTTCTACTTTGTGTGCCCAGCTCTCCCCGGCTTTACTCCAGACCCCACCTTCTTGTGAGATGGTGTTTCCTGTTTAATTTGTTGGGTTCTGTTAAAAACATCAACAACCTCCAGGGTTGGGTAGCACTGAGGTCAGCAGCCACACATGTCTCCCTCCTATCACGCTCCATTTTCACCTACCTGATAAATGTGTTTTAAAAATGTTTATTGAAAACCCAGCATTTCACACTGTCAACAGATAGCCTGGCTTTGCTCTGTCTTAGAACCAGGAGGCCTCAGTCTCCTTTCCCTTGGTGTCTCCTGAAACCTTGTGTGTCTGTCCTGTGCCTGAATCATTTGATCCTTTTTTTCCCTCCCCCCCCATCCCTGTCCTACTTTCTTTCTGGAATAGGCCCATCTTCTATTACCGTGGCAACGAATTGATGGCAGTCAGAGTGGGACAGTACAAGGCTCACTACTGGACTTGGAGTAACTCATGGGAAGAGTTCAATCAGGTAACTGCCCTCCGCTCAGGCTTTACATGCTTTCCCCTTGGTGAGTCCCTGAACGACCGATTCGGCCACCCAAAGAACTGGACCAAGAGCCTGGGACAGCCATAGGTAACCAGAGTGGATGAATTTATCTTGGGCCTGATTCCATGCCCTTCTCCCTCCAGCCCTTAATTTAATGGAAAATTCACGGGGAAAAGCTTTATTTATTTATGCTCCCACCACTCAGAGGCCTTATGTGGAGGGAGGGGGTCCTAGCATCATGGAGCTGGAGCTGGGAGGGACCCAGAGGCCGTCTCATGCAGCCCATTCATTTTACAGAAGGGACCCAAGGAGGTAAGTGATGTGCTCCACGTGCTCCACTTCCCCCAGGTCATCACCATCAGAGGCAGAGTTTAACCTGGCTCCATACCCAGTGTGCTTTCCATGGTCCTGATGGGGCATCTGTCCTGCCTCCTCCTGTTTTCTGCTGCCTCATCCCTCTGTGTCATCCACATGGTTCTCAGGTCCGGCAGAGAGAATGAAAGAAACTCGGGTTCCATATCCAGGAACTCTGTGTGAGCAGTTTGGAGAAGGCTGATGTACCAGCCTTCCAAGGGCTCCTCTCTGTCCCTCCTGCTGCCCCTGAGAAGTGTCCTAGCTCCTCCTCGTCCCCCCTGTTCCTGGCCTGGCCTCCACCGACCCCCCTCCCCTCTGGCTCCTTCTCCAGGCACAGCCCCCAGGCCAGGAGGAGCTGCAACCCTCCGGGCCTCCCTTCTGGAAGCACCTCTCACTCTCCCCAGGGATCTTCTTCCTTCAGCCCTAAATTCACCTAGGTTTTCTGGCTCATTCCTGCCTCTCTGTGCCAGTCCTCATCTTTCCTGTGACAAAGCTCCTGATTCTTCCTCTTCTCCAGCTTGTTTCCAAATGCAGCTTTTCACCTCCTCCCAGTGATGAATGTGATATTTACAGTAAAAGTACATAGAAGAGCCTCTGCTTTGATCCCGGGGACCCCACACAAAGCAAGCATGATTGGGGGAGGACTTCTCTTTCATTATTTACACTTATTGACCATCATCATTGTTACTGATAATAACATGATATGTAACGGAACACTAATGGGGCACGTGTCACCTTTTAAGGCGTACTGTGCCCTTTCCATACATTCTCTCATTCAGTCCTCACAGCTGTCCCAGAAGGTAGTGGTGTTCTCCAGCCTTAGACGCTGCCTAGCTGTATGACCCTGGGCTGGTCACTTAACTTCTGTTTGGCTCAGTTTCCTCAGCTCTAAAATGGGAGTAATAATATCACTTACCTCTCAAGGCTGTTGTGGAGATCCCCTTAGTGCAGAGCCCGGCTCATAGGGGACACTTATTAAGTGCTTGCTGTTATTATGAAAGACGTGTTTGGCTTGTCTGGGGTCACACATGGAGCTAGTAAATGTCTAAGGTAGGACTCGAACCCAGCCCTTCCAGGTTTCTTGTGTAGCAAGATGTTCTAAGAGTGCCCCCCCACTGCTGGCTCATCCCATTGTTCTTTTCCTGTATCTGCTCCTATTGTTCCCTTTCCTCTCCTTGCCTTTTCACCTTCACTCGTTCTTTGACCACTTCATGTGTTCTCCCTCTCTCTCTTCCCCATCTGTCTCTCTGTTGTTTTCTGTGTCTCCCTCTCTCCTCCTCTCCCCTTCTCTCCTCTCCCCTTCTCTCCTCTCCTCTTCTCTCCTCTTCTCTCCTCTCCTCTCCTCTCCTCTCCCCTTCTCTCCTCTCCTCTCCTCTCCCCTTCTCTCCTCTCCCCTTCTCTCCTCTCCCCTTCTCTCCTCT
>CM053595.1:282032259-282048284 GCA_028646575.1 Pseudocheirus occidentalis | reverse complement strand
TACCCCCCCATCCTATCCTGCCCCCATTTATTCTATTTTCTTCTTTGATCCTGTCCCTTTTCAAAAGTGTTTGCTTCTGACTCCCCCATCTTAACCCCTTCCCCCCTACTTTCCTATAGAGCAAGATACCCAATTGAGTCTGTATGTTATTCCCTCCTTAGGCCAAATCCAGTGAGAGCAAGGTTGACCCATTCCCTTTCACCTTCCTGCTCTTCCCCTATATTGTAACAGCTTTCCCTTGCCTCTTTTATATGAGATAACTTACCCTATTCTGTCTCTCCCTTTCTTCTCCCAGTATATTCCTCTCTCATCTCTTATTTTTATTTTTTAAATATCATTACTTTATATTCAACTTACCCTGTGCCCTCTGTCCATGTATACATGCGTGCACACACACATATATATTTGTACACATATACATATACCCACAGTATACGTACATATATATGTATGTGTGTGTGTGTATATATATATGTATATATATATACATATAAACATACATACATATATAAGGGATCTCTTCCTTTTTAACCAAGGGGGAGAAAAATCGGGAGTCGTGGGCTTTGGCTGCATGTTTTTTGTCTTTTCCCGGGTCATCAGACACACAGCAAAGGAAGCCTCCGCCTCCTCTGAGTCAGGATCCTTTTCAGCCTGTTGTCTCCCTTGCAGGGCATTGATTTCTGCCCTGGGCAGAATGTCTCTGGAGTGACCACCCACAGCCAAGAGGAACATTCAGGATTGCCCCTGCTTTTCCACCTGGGAAGAGACCCAGGGGAGAAATACCCAATCAGGTAAGCACAAGTTAAAAAAAAAAATCTTACCATGATTTTACCCCCTTTGACATATCGTCTTGTTCCCGACCCATTTCTGCTTCCTCCATACAATGTTGAAAAGGCCTGAGTGAGTGAAGTGAATTGGGATTGTTCTGCTGTCCAGTGAGCACGGGCTAGTGCGGCTAGACTTTTAAAAGTCCTGAGTTCCAGTCGTGCCTCCAGCTTAATGACTGTGTGACCCTGCTAAGTCCCTTAAATTCTCAGCTTCCTCATTTGTGAAATGGGAATGATGGTATTACTGTTCCCTATATTCACACGATTGTATGGAAGACCAAACCAGATAAGGCTCATACAGTGTTTGATGGATCTTAAGGCACTCTATGAATGTGCTCTAGTGTTACTGGGGAGTTTTAAGGAACGTCATCTCTCTGATTTCTTTCTCCCACCAGGGAAGGGAAAACCTCATCTTTTGGTCTTCAGGATCCTTTTTAGGATAACCTGCCCTAATAGATTTCTTCCCTCTTTGTTGCTTTTAATATGGTTTTTAATAATTGCTCACATGAATAGAGTACTTTCGAGGGTTACCAAGGGCTTTCCTCCCCACAGCCCTATGAGGTGGGCAGTATGTGTGTTGTTAGCACTATTTTACAGAAGAGAATATTGACAGCAAAGTGACCTGCCTCCATCTGAGGGATGTGTGAGGGGCCCAGCTCTCCTTGGAGGTGCCAGAAGGCAGAGGAGAGAATATGTTGAATTAAGGCTCAGAGAAGTGAATTCAGAGTGCTCTCTTCTCTATCCTTCCCCACAGAAGCAAAGTCTAGTAAAAGGGCCCTAGGCTTGGAATCAGGACATCTGGGTTCAGGTCCTGACTGGACTTTAAGTAACAACTGGGAACTTTAGCTAAAATCCATGGCCAGAGACTTTAGTTAAAGAAACAAAAGCCTGCTCTTTCACACTCATGCAGTCGAAGAGTCTGGGGTCAGGTTCTGTCTACACATAAATCCCTCCAACTAAGCCTGGGGAAGTCAGCCCAACATGGTGGCCTCCACTGAGAAGAGAGCTCTGCTTTTTAAATTCCCTTCCCAGGGGACCAAATTTCCAGAAGTATGAATTTATCTGATACCAAAGACGGTAGTGTATTGTGCAGCATAATTCAAGTCCGTTATCTTTGGCAGGGAGTGAGGCCTAACACAGACTATTAATTGCATCTGTAAGGTCCAAATACATCACCTCCGTGCTTTATAGGTCAAGGGAAGCAGAGAAATCTCCAAAGATCTAGACGAAGGATAGATCCTCTGAAGGGCGCTGGGCTTGAGTAACAAGGTCCGGCTGAGTATGACTCAGTAAAAAACATCACAAGGAAAGCAGCACAGATAAACAGTTCCTATCCATTAGAGCCCCCACTGGAAACTCCAGAGGCATCTCTCTGTGGCTCCCACACCAGGTACGGCAGGAAGCTGTGCTGTCACTCCTACCTGGGCAAGGTCCACAAGGGTTGGCCCCTAGAAAGCATCGTTTAGCAGCAGGGAAATGACCCTGGAGGAGCCCTCTGGTCCTAAGTCTTCTAAGAGACCCTGAAAGACCTGCCATGGGAGGGTAACAAAGAGTGCATTTGGGTCTGCCATTTGTGATTGCAGATGACTGACTTATTGTGACCAGACTAGTCCAGTCCCTGAGGTCCTGACTCTGCAAGGACAAGCTATCCTGAGCATTTCCCTGCTTCCCAGAGAAGCTCTGTCACCTTTTACCTTGGACTAAGCACTCCATAAGTGTCTGGAACCAAATGTGACTCAGACCCTTTTCTCATGTGACCTGCCAGTTTGGGCATTCATGTAACTGCTGAACTTTGGGAGAGAGAGCTGCCCCCAGGAATACCCTTTTCCACTGGAGGCTTCATGCACATGATTCAAACTACCCGTGGTGGGCAGAAACAAGACCCCCCCCTTTCCTTCTGGCTTACTATGGCTGGCAGGGCAAACCAGGAGAGGTGAAGGAGGAGGAGGCCAGCTCAGTGAGGACAGTGATAAGCTCTCGGTGAGGACAGAAGGGCTTTCATAGCCACTCTTGGTCCATGGGGGCTTGGTCGTCTCCGTCAGGCAGGAGCCTGTAACACACCCACTGTCCTCTGCAGTCATGCTGGGGAGCAGGCTCGGGCCCTGGATTCACGGGCTCCCTGGACCCCACTTTAGAAAACCCTTCTGCCATCTGTTTGTTGAGCTCCCAGGGGTGTATGGATGCAGAGCACGGACTGTTCTGAGACAGTTTGGGAATGCCTCTTTCTTAGAGATCTGTCTTAGTGTCTTGCCTTCTGGCTTTGGCCGCTTTGTCTCCATCAGACAGACCCTGCCTCATTTCTCCATGGCACTTGGTGGCCATTGCCATTAGAAACAAGTGTAAAGAAAAATAGGAAGCAATGAAGCATCTTAATTTCCATTTGAAGGACTCACAGTTAGTAACAAGCCCGCACTGGAGACCTCAGAGCTAAGGACCGCATGGTGATAAGATTTGGAAGATTAAAATGAGATTGTGGGAGCAGGAAAAGCAACGTGTTAAGGGCCGAGGTTACCTCGGCCCTCTAAGCCCCCTCGGCCCCCCTCCCCTCCTCGTTAACCTCCCCCACCAGGAATGTCACTGTAGGGCTTGGAAGGCGGTGTCACTAACGCAGCAGGCTCCACATTGAGTCGTTTGGAGGAGGAGGAGAGGCAGCAGATTGCCAAGGCCCAATTATGGTAAATGAACAGAGCCCGGGCCGCACCTGGGACTGGGACTGAGGGCTTCCAGCCCAGGCCTGATTGGCTCTCCGGGGACTACCTAGAGGTTAAAAGTGTCAATTAATGTAATGACCCTGGACTTGGTCCACTCAGTTCCGCCGTTCAGTGCACGGAATAATTTTGTGTACACAGGGGGATTTTTTTCCAATAACTCCTCTCAGCAACACCTGTTCACCCTTTTTTCTCTGGTTTTCCTTTTTCATTGCTATTCTTGACTCTCCTTCAGCCGGCTGTTGTGATAGAATACAAAATTCCAACTTTCCCTGGGGGAGCGTTAGTTGGAAATCTTTAGTCATTGAGGTTCAGACACCTTCAGGATCTGAAAATGTATCATTATTTTTAAAACCAACTCTGCAGAGAAAGATGACCCTTTGAAAGGCCAAGAACCCCGAGGCTTACTGCTCGTTTTAAATTTAGTTGCAAAGAGGCTTTATCTGCTAAACCTTAGAAGTGCTGCATTTCCCATTGAAGTCCAATAAAAGTAATTTGGACCTCATTAGCCTTTTCCCCCTTTCTCTCCATTGCCTGTAGTAATACATGTATTATATTCTCTATAAATACCATATTGTCATATTATGTTATGCTACGTGGGTGAGCCTGTCTGGCCAGGAGCATAAGGATGAAGTGAGACAGCGTGCCAGGTTTGGTTAGCAGGCCGAAGCATCTGCTCCTTTAACCACTGCCCTGGTGAAGACTTCTCGCTCTGTAGCCCGAGTACAGTCCAGCCAGCTTCTTCCGTTGCCAGCCTTCATCAAACAGTTGACACATGTTGGCCAGTACAAGATGGCTATTGAGTGAAATCATCTGTTGAATCATGGGTAAAAATGAGTTATGCTAGAGTATTTTATGCTTTTTTGGAAGGGGGAAGGTAGGGCAATTGGGGATAAGTGACTTGCCTAAGGTCACATGGCTAATCACACACTTTTGTGTTAAGTGTCTGAGGCCAGATTTGAACTCAGGTCCTCCTGGATTCCAGGGCTGGTGCTCTATTCACTGTGCCACCTAGACACCCCGTGCTAGAGTATTTAAATGTGCTGTGTGATATGTTTGTGTTTAGAGCATGTAAGGTGTTGTAGTTAAGTGTTTATAAGTCATGAAACTATTATAAAGATAAGTAGTGACCAGCCAGTCTTTTATGGACCATTTTAACACATTGACTGAAATCTAATAATTATCTTGTCAGGATCAGCAAAATAGGAGAAAGCTTCCTACTCGTTCCCATGTCTGAGTGCAAGAAGACAGTATTGCTATGGCTTGTCCATCAGAAATGGCAGAAATGGGTAGTTGTGGCTTCAAGGGAGACCAGGCCAGTCTCTGTGAGTAGCTGGAAACAACAGTAAACTCACTGAACAATCAAGTAAATGCAAAAAGCGAAAGGAATCTCAACACCAAAGTCTTTGCGGACAGGACCTCACTCATAATAGGCATTTGGTAAACGTTTGTTGACAGCTTTGCACTGCCTCAGGAACCAGCAGCCCCCTTCATTGAGGGTCTTTGAGCAGAGCCTGGATGGCCACTTATTGGGCATGGGAGCAGGGGGTGGGGGGGCTTATATCCATCCTGCTTGGGTCAGGGGAGGAACTCAGTGACCATGTAGGCTTCTTCCAACTCTTAGTTTCCTGGATTCTCTGCAAGAGCAATGGCTAGTCACTGAGGAAGTCATTATAAGGGCCATCAAGGGGGAAAAGGCATAATGAAGGAGAAGTAGCAAACCAGGCATGCCAAAAACCATGTGTGAAAGCCTTATATGAGCTGGAGAAGAAGGTGGCAGTGAAGACAGCATCACATCCCCGTACTGGGCCAAAGGCTAAATAAACAAGGAGATGCTTGTCTACATTAAGGAAAATCAGCATGCTCCGAAGAACTTGGGGAAGGCTCAGTGACAGTGGTAGGAGGGAGCCACAGTAGCATTTCAGCAAATGTTAAGTGTCATTAAGTGCCTTTTATGCTCCAGGTACTGTGCTGTGGATAGACCAAAACGAAAACATCCCTGCCTTTGAGAAGCTTATAGTCTAACTAGCCAGAAAGCTCACAATTCCTGCTTTTGAGTAAGCAAGTGATTTGAATTTTTTAATTTAGTATTTTGTTTTTCCCCAATTATGTGTAAAGACAATTTTCAATATTCATTTTTAAAAATAAATTCCAAATTCTCTCCCTCCCTCCCCACTGCCCTCATTGAGAAGGCAAGCAGTTTGATAGAGGTTATACATGTGTAGTCATGCAAGACATAGTTCCATATTAGTCATATTGCGAAAGAAAACAGACCATAAAAGACCCAAGAAGAAGAAAGAAAGTGTAAAAAAGTATGTTTTAATCTGTACTCAAACTCCATCAGTTCTTTCTCTGGGGATGGACAGGATTTTCCATCACATGTCCTTCAGAGTTGTCTTGGATGATTGTACTGCTGAGAAGAGCGAAGTCGTTCCCAGTTGATCATCTTACAGTATTGCTCTTTCTGGGTACAGTGTTCTCCTGGGTCTGCTCATTTTGATTCGCTTTGGTCCGTGTAAATCCTTCCAGGTTTTTTTGAGCACCTAGCTCGACATTTCTTACAGCACAGTAGTACTTAAAAGAGTGATGTCAAAGGAATGCAGAGGCCTGCAGGGTGGTTAGTGGGGTGCAAAGAGTCAAGGACACTAAGAGACGTTGCAGTCATTCTGGAGGTGAGGTGATGATGGCTGGGACGAGCAGGCTCTCGCTGGGGACAGAATGGGACATCCGGTGGGATTCTGGAATCTCACTCCCCTGGGAGATGCACGAATTATGGGTTATCACAGGAAATCTGGGAAAAGATGGAGCTGCTAACCTGAGCTCAGAGCAGACATTATGTTCCATCCAGAAGGTGAGAGCCAAAAGCCATCTCTCAGACAGGAATCAGAAACTTAGCAGACATGCACTTCGAAGCTTGTTTCAGAAGAAGAGGCTCTGGCCATTTGGCTACCAGAGGGTAATTCTTACCAGGTAGGAGGATCCTAAGAAAGCTGACTCACCGAGGGTTCTGTGGGGTGTCACACAGCCAACGCATGTCCGAGGCCAAGATCGAGCCCAGCTCTCCCTGACTCCAAGGCCACCAGAGTGCCCTCTAGAAATTCCCAAAGACAGGGCTCAGGAGGGAGAGGTGGCAGAGATCAGGAGGTGATGCCCAGTTTGAAGGGACTTTGGATAACCAGGTAAAGGCGTAAAGTCTAACTGGGGTGTGATGGTGATGGGGCATCCAAACCTCTCTCTGCCCTTCATTTCCTCTGTGACCCTGGACAAGTCACTGGGCACTACAGTTTCCTCATCTCTAGAATGAGGGACAAAGTTCAGTGAACTTTGAATTCCCTTCCAGTTCTGAAACCCTGTGATCTTGTCATTCAAATCAGCATGTTGAACATGAATTACAGTCATGTGTGTTCGGATCAGTTGGCCGTGTGTCATGGAGTGTTCAAAGAGCTGCCTGAATTTACCATAAAACTTAACATTTTTGAGAATTCTTAGACTTCTCTTGTGTTTCTTTAAAAAAAAAGTTGAATTAAGCCCTATTTTTTTTTAAAAGGAAAAGGGGATAGTCACAGATACTCTAGGTGAATTGGCGTATCATTAATACTTCCTCATACCTGTGACTCATGGTGGCAGATATCTAACAGTTCCTATCAGAGAGAATTAGTGGCCCACACCCATTTATTTTGTGGTGCAAGTAACACATGACAGCAGAAGATGGGAGTGGGAGCTGAACTAAGTGTGCTTTGGTCCAGTAATTCCTTCCCCATTCTCTGCCAGTTAGCCAGTGCCCATCTCTCCCCTCTTCTTCTCTTGGAATACTGCCTAATGGGATGGGATATTTATAGAGCTTACTGGAAGCTGCTTGCCCATTGCTGGACTCCAGATTGGGTCTTATTTCATTTAGTTGTTTGTTTGTTTGTTTTTATCAAGGGTGACTTGAACCAAAGGATTAGAGGCACTGTTCATTAGAGGGTTAATAGATCAGCATCATCCTAGTAATTCTTTTTAGGCCCAGAAACAGCCCATTTCTTGGATTCCTCCCACAATGACTCAGTGTGATGGACAAAGTGAGATGATTAATCCCTAGTCTGAAAAGTGCTCAGAGTATTACCATGACAAAATTAGTATAAATCACTTAAATACAGACTTGCCCTAATAAAGGGGGTTCACAAGGTTGGAAATATCCCATGCTCTTAGTGAAAACAAGTGAAAACTTGAACCTTCAGACTAAACCCATTTGGGGATTAATGCCTGCTCTCCAGCCAACCCGTGCTGAGTGGGTGCTAGAGGATGGTGTTTCAAGAAGACCAGCCCATTTTCCACTGGGTCATCATGATGAGGAGCTAGACTAGTCCTGGAAGACCTAGAGTGAGACCCAAAGGAAGCCTAGAAAACTAGGTGGCTTCTGCACCTGCTTTAAGGTAATCTGTCTGCCTGGGGTGCTTAGACCAAATCAGACCTTTATGGCCCACAGGAAAGTGAACCATGTGATCTTCAAAATTCAGGCAGACAGGTTCCTGGGACCCTACAATATCTTTCAAACCCATCCAGACCAAAGTAGAATCCCAGAGACCCACCTGACCTGAGCCTCTCCAGGGAGATGGGACTATTCTCCAGAAGAAGGAAGGAAAGAATTCGGTAATGGACTCTACCCTTGGCCTGTTGTGTCAGATCCTTCTAGAGCCCAAGCTGCCAAGCACAGAGAGAAAACAGATTGGCCTCAAGATCTGTCCCAGAGCAGAGTTTGATAGGTCTTTACGCCTGCTTAACTAGTTTCTCTTCACCCTTCCCTCTACTCCCCGTGAACATTGACTCCCACACACAGTTTTTCTCTATCTTTTTTCCTGGGATCACTTGCAGGCTTCCAGATCCCTGTTTCTAGTCCTGAACTCCAGCCTTTGGACATTTCCCTTTGGATGACTGAGCTCCTTATCTCCTTCACTTTGCTACATGGTGTGCACTTACACACTCCTAAGCACTCATGTTCCTAACCCTCAGAATCATCCTTCACTCCCTGGCCACAGTATTTCGTGAAAAGAAGTTTGACTTTTGAGTCAAGAGGCCCAGGTTGGAGCACTGACTGCTCGTTAATAGCTAGGTAGCCTTAGGTAAGATGCTGACCATCTTTGAATCTCAATTCCCTTATTAGGAAAACAGGAGCTGTGCTATGGGGATAGTTCTTGTCTGAATCAAATAAAACAATTAATATGTGAAGCATTTTTAAAAATCATAAAATACTACATAAATTTTAGCTTAAACCTTTATTATCCTTCACCTTGTATATTTTCAATCAGTCTCAAAGTCCCATTGGTTCTTTGTAGCATCTTTTTGGATGACCTTAGTTAAACATGTGGACAATCACCGATCACTTTCTAATTTATGTCTGCCTCCAGATTGTTCTCCATAAAACAGCACTCTGATCAAGTTGTTCCCCTGATCAGAATACTTACTCATCCTCTGGGAAGGCTTTGTTGAAAATTCATATTCCGAAAAAAAAAGTATTTGACAAAATCGAACGCTCATTTACTATACTGTACTATCAACCTGTACTATCAACCCTATAAAGCACAAGCTTAGAAGAGTCTTTTCTTAGAAGTTGTTTTTTCTCTATTTCCTGAGAGTAGGTTTGTATCCCCAGCAACTAACTAACACAGTGCCCAGCCCTTGGTTTGTGTTTCCAAATACTTATTGACTGATTGATGCCCAGAGGTTGGGGAACAGTGAAGCAAATCATGGTGCGTGACTGTCTTGGAATATTACTTGCCATGAGAACCAAGTTGAGGAATTCAGAAAATAAATGGGAAAACATGAAATGAGGTAGAGTGGATAGGTAAAAACAGTATGCACGATGACTTCCAGTTGTGAAAAAAGAAGGAAAAAAATTGGATTGAGCTCAACAGTGCATAATTAGGATGGCTATTTCTGACCCTGAAGACAAGTTGGGAAAATGCACTTCTGTTCTTTGTAGAGGTGGGATACTGTGCCTTCATACCGTCGGATGCTGCTGCTGTGATAGTCAGCTTTGTTGGGTTGCTTTCTTTCTTTTACTCTTATTATAAGGGATGGATCGCTGAATAGGGGAAGAGATATATTCATAGTGAAGGTGATAGAAAAACAAAATATGTTGACTTTTTTTTAAATCCGTGTTCCAAAATAGTGCATTTCTAGGGAGTCTCTGATGGTTTGGGGAAAAGGAGCAGAATAGGCTTTTGCCACCTTGAGAATCTAGCAAGGATATAATACATCTCACAAGTTACCCTGCCTAGAATTTATTGTTGGGGTGATAGATTACTGTCTGAAACAGAACTCCACTTTCCAGTAAGGAAAATGTGGTTGAGACAACTAAAATCTCGCATTGACTTCTATAATTTCATAGTAGCATAGTAAAGACGTATTAGCTTATTTCTTCTGAGATGATATTTTTAGCATTGGAGAGAAAATTCTTTTTTACTAGAGAGACATCACTGTCTGATGCTATTTGTATAGCATATATTCCAGGATAACCTTAACATTTCTTTAGTACCCATTATTATTTACTAGGGGTCCTTTAGCAAGAATGACACCCAAAAGGGACAAGGATCTATAGGTACCAAAATATTTAGAGCATCTCTTTTTGTGGTGGCAAAGAAGTGGAAATCCAGGAACTGCCCATCTACTGGGGAATGGCTAAACAAGTTGTAGTATATGATTATTATGGAATACTGTTGTGCTATAAGAAATAATGAGCAGGATGGTTTCAAAAGAAACCTGGGAAGACTTATATGAACTGATGCAAAATGAAATGAACAGAACCATTAGAACATTGTACACAGTAATCACAATATTGTAAAGACAGTCAACTGGGAATGACTTAGCTATTCTCAATAATACAATGATCCAAGACAATTCCAAAGAACTCATAAAAAAATGCTTTACAATTCCAGGAAGAGAACTGATGAAATGTAAATGTAGACTGAAGCAAAAGTTTTTTACTTTATTTTTCTCCTTTTTTGTCTCTGTCTTCTTTTGCAACATGGCTTAATATGGAAATATGTTTTGTATGACTTCACATATATAATTGGTAATCAGATTGCTTGCCTTTTCAAGAAGGGAAAAGGGGTGGGAAGAAGAGGGAGAAGGAGAATTTGCAACTCAGATTTTTTTTTTTTACAAATAATTGGGAAGCATTTGGTGAAATAAAAATATATTGAAAAAATAATACCCCATATAAAAGTTATAATCTTTCCAATTTCTATTAATTTCTTTCCTAATTAAGAACTATGAACTAAGCAATATACCACATAAACAAATAGACCTCGTACAGGCTAAATAAATATACCATACCTATATGTACTCCTATTTTTCATATGTGTGTAGATGTTTTGTAATAAACAAATGTGCATTTTATTTGAAAGCAAAACAAAAAGCCTTTGAGTATTCCATGAATGTGACACTTATATGTATGAAGGCTCAGGTGGCTTGGAGAATTCAGCCAAGAGATGTCTTATAAAGTGGGAATAGCCTTTAATCATTAGTTCCTCTTGTGTCCAGTGTTTCCAGCATCGAGTACCGGGATACTCTTCAAAGAATATTCCTAGTGGTTGAGGAACACAAGAAGACCATGGTACCCGCAGAGCCCCAGCTCAACGTGTGCAACCCAGCTGTCATGGTGAGTGGCTCATAAATGAACATGAAATAACCTCTGTTCCATCTCAGGGCTTTGGTGAAATGGCAAAAAGGGCTTAACCCTCCACTGATAAGACCGAAGTAGCAAAGGCTTGATTGAAGGCACACTTGGAGTGTTATCTGCTGGGTGCAGTAGCATAAAAAGGCCGGGAATGAATACTGTCAAATCTGCCAACCCATGGTTGGCAATAATGGAGTACCTGCCTGCATGCAGATGCCCCATAATTTCTAGTGTTGTACTTGCTTTCCCTAATCCCCTGTACATGAGTACAGGAGCTCCAACCCACTTGGGCCAGTTGAACTTACATCTCTACAGCCCTTCCAACCTCCAACCTCCAGAAAAGCTGGTCTTCTCCAGATGTCACCATTGTTACAACTGGGGTTTGATAAAAAGTCACCCGACCACCTCTAGCCTGAGTATAGATTACATGACCTCTAACCTTATTACAGTGGCCAGGTTGATCCAAGGTTTCCCTTTCCAAAAGTATTTCCCGATTTCACACAGAATTCTTTGTTGATTTGATTACAACAGATTTTCTGCTACAGAGAATCCAGCCCAGAGATCACTTTCAGTCTACAACATGTAAATCACTCTATTAAGTAACCATGTAGGCTCACCAGCTGGTAATATTGACCCATATTGAGAAACTCTGCTTGGCAGACTACGTTTGTCTTGCTGTTTCAGACCAAGTTCTAGCATTCAGTAGCACGATTCCATGGCTGCTGACCCTCTGGGTCATTCCTCCCTCCCCGGCTTCAATTTGCAAATGCTTACTGAGGCCTGGAAAGCAGCCGTGAAGGGGGTAAGGCACGCTGCATAGCTTTGTTTCTTAGGACAGATCCACTCCCTCCCCTCTCTTGACCCCAGAGCAAAGCTTTAGAAGACACATAAAGATGAAAACACAAAACAGAGACCCCAGTGGACCAAAGCTTCCCAGCTTCTCTGTTATGCTTGGACGGGCCACCTGCAGTCTTTCGACTTTCCTGTGAATTTCCCCCCTTCCCCCCTCCCTCTGCCACTTCAAGCATCACAATTCCTCTCCCAGACCAAGACAGCTCAATTCATAAAGTCCAGGAGTGTTTACTGAGCACACCTGTTTGTGCATGCCACACTGTGCTAAGTACGGAAAGGGGACAAGTACAAGACCAGTCTAAGACAGGTTGCTCATACTCAAGGAGCTTAACATGTTGGTGGAGGAGACAAGACAGAAATTCAGGAAACAGAACAAAGGTTAGTGTAGAACCCAGGACTAAATCGTGTAATGGAGAAGAGAACAGTGGTCTGTCAGGCACATTTCATGGGAAAGAAGGGAGCTGAATTTAGAGAAGGGGCAAAAAATGAAGATGAACTTAACAGAGGATGGGGAGTGAGGGCATGGCAGTCATGAGAAGCAAGCAAGGACCTGGAAACTGCACTGAGTATTCCTCTGTGGGGTGGGTTGCAGAGGGAGAGGGACAGTAAAGAAATGAGTTTGAGCAGAAGCCAGGATTCCCATGGGGTGTGGAGGGTTGATAGGGCAGGGCCAGGTTATAGCAGTGAGCCTGAAGGGTAGAATGGATCCAGTAGGCCACTGGAGGCCATCCGAGGTTCTTTTAGCAAGAGATTAATCCAGTGAGACCAGTGTTTTAGGATGCAGCAGAACAAACTAGCACATTTACACACACGACATCCAGGAGCTTTAGGAAGTGCTTGGATAGGAAGGTCTGTGCCACACTTTTTCCAAAGAAAAAGGTTGTTTGCTGCAGGAGATTGCTTTGGGGAAAAAGCTGGTCATTCCCTGAGCATTCCTTTTTGTCACCATCTCATATCCTTCTGAAGAGGTGACCCTTCTTACCAAGGCCATCCCTTCCCATGTTCTCCAGCACATTGCTCCCTGTCATTTGTCTCTAATATGCAGTCACCCTCTGTGTACTCACTTCTTCCTTGCAGCCTCCAAGCGCTCCTGTGTCTCCTGCCCCCCATCCTTCAGAACATCTCCCCTGGATCCTCCCGTCTCTACCAGCTCTCATCCTAACCCCTCAGCTTCCCCGTCTCAGCTCAGCTGCTGACTACTTCTAATTATTTTTCTCTCAGTCTCTTCCAGATCCCCTGCCCTGGGGCTTCTGACCTCATTCAAATGAAACTCCTCTCTGAAGTTGTCTGCTGCCACTTAACTGCCAGATCTCAGGACCTTTTCTCAGTCCTCATCCTCCTGGGTCTCTCTGTAGCCTTGGACCCCGTGGATCCCATCTTCTGGATGCATTCTTCTCACTGGCTTTCCACAGCATCTGCTCTCTCCTGATTCTCCTTTTTGCCTGACCACTCAAGTGTCCCTTTTCTGCGTCTTCATCCGGGTCACTCCCATTTGTGATCATCTTCCAAGGCTCTGTTGAAGGCCCTCTCTCTTTTCCCTCTGGGCCATCTCATTCATTGAGCTCATCGGCGCCCATGTGTTCAGTTCTCTCTATGCAGATGGTGCCTGGATCTAGCCCTAGTCTCTCCCCAGAGCTCCAGCCTCCAATCACTGGCTGCCTATTGGACGCTTACTCTAGCCTGAGTCTTTCCTAAAATATAGAGCCTAGAACCTGACCTCGTTCTACAGGTGCTGAATAGATACAGTGGCATTAATCACTACTCCCTTATTGCGGGCACCATGTTGTTCTGTCGTTTCAATTGTGTCTGACTTTGGACCCCATTTGGTAAAGATACTGGAGTGGTTTTCCATTTCCCTCTTCAGCTCATTTTACAGATTAGGAAACTGAGGCCAACAGGGTTGAGTGACCTGCCCAGGGTCATACAGCTAGTTAGTGTCTGAGGCTGGATTTGAACTCCTGGTGCCTTTCTAATGGAGCCTGAGATAGCATCAGCTTGTTTGGCTTCTGTATCACACAGTGGGTACATGCTAAACTGATAGTCCTCTTAAATGCTTTCCTATACAAACTCTGGTCTAGCCCTGCCCCTGCCCCCAGCCCTGTTCCTAAATAGTTGATTTTTTGAACCCAAGGGTAGAATTGTAACTTTATCCATATTTCATTTTTGTTCAGTTTGGTCTGGTTGCGTGGGTCGATGCTTCCTGTCTTGGTGACATTGGGCAGGTCCCCTGACCTCAGACATCTGTGAAATGACCAGATGATTTCCTAGGTCACTTCCAACTCTCAGCCAGGTGTCATGGAGAGATCCAGGGTTTATATCTCAGCTCTGAGACTTAATAGCTCTGTGATCATGGCAACTTTACTTAAGCTCCTTCAGTTTTCTCAATGATAAATTAGGGAGAATAACCTTTATACTATTTACCTCACAGGTCTGTTGTTGGTTAAGTGCTTTGTAAACTTTAAATCAGAATCTAAATGTCAACTAGTCATGCTTTCATCCAAGTCATCAGTAAAACTGTTAAAGAGAATGAATCCTCTGGCGCTGTACCAGAGACGCTCCACCAATGGTATTTATTACATGCTGGAGGGAGCATCTCTGGCCAGTTGTCCCAGGGGCTCTATGATTCTACCATGTCTCAGTTATACATAGGAGACCAAATTTAGCTTCTGGCTTAATATCTTGGCTTATGACTCATGCCCTGTACATTTGTGTGTGCATATTAGAAACTATATGTGTTATTACCATGCCTCTGGCCAGGTTATACAGAGAGTTCATTGGTGTAAGGAACTCCCAGTGTGAAAACTCCCCTTTGCTGATTCAGATAACCATTGGGAATACTTCTTAGAGAACTGCTCTAGGCACTGCAAGATTAAATTTAATTTAAAAAGAAACTGTTCTAAGCCATGATCACACAGCCACTGTGGGTCAGAGGGAAGACTTAACCAGGCTCTTGCTGAATGCAAGGCCAGACCCAGCTACCCTGCAGTGGGACCTTTCCTGGCTCCTGTGAATCACTGGCTCCTTTCACTACTTCTCCCCACATCAGACCATACTGGTCTCTCTGCACCTGGCTTGGTGGATCTGTGGAGGTGGTTTTCAGACTCCTATGTTTTCCATTTAAAGACATTTTTTTTCATCAGATTTTTGAAACACCAGGCAAATGTATTCTTCATGGCCTTCATTAGACAAACCTAAGTCTGATCCTGGCTTGTCATTCCTGTGTCTTAAGCTTTGCACTAAAAATTCAAATTCTGGTCATCAGCACCGTCTTTTTAACCAGCTTTTCATTATCCACAGTCACTTTTTGAAGCCTCCATCAAAAGGCCACAGCACTGATGGAAATGCCCCATTCCACCCTCAAAGTCTTAGTTTCTTTCCCGGGACTTGACAGTTTCTTTCTGGATTCCTTCTGGTCTTGGTGTTGGCTCATAACTAGCAAAAGCTATGAGTCAGCTGCCTGACTCCTCTCAACTGGGCTAAAACCCATTCACACAGACGATGTGATGGTTATGAATTTTTCAAATTGTTTTGTACTTGTCTTTATCTCTTTTCTGTGGCTTCATTCTCTTTCCTTTTTTGCCATTAGTTTCCATATAAATTTTAATCTGTGTTCAAAATAATTCAAAAGATGAGTTGTTCTGTTTTTCCCCATAAAAACCCAATGATATTGAAATTAGGAGAAAAGGCAGAATAAAAGTAACATAAAGTAAATCCAAAGTCATTTCACTCAGTCCCACTTTTAAACTAAGAAGTACATGTGTAGGGGCGGCTAGGTGGCGCAGTGAATAGAGCACCGGCCCTGGAGTCAGGAGTACCTGAGTTCAAATCCGGCCTCAGACACTTAACACGAAAAAGTAGCCGTGTGACCTTGGGCAAGTCGCTTAACCCCAACCTGCCCTCCAAAAAGCAAAAAATAAATAAATAAATAAAATAAGTACATGTGTAGACAATTTTTCCCACCTTCCTAAAAAGATAGTC
>CM053595.1:281993106-282031759 GCA_028646575.1 Pseudocheirus occidentalis | reverse complement strand
TCTTAAGCCTAAGGTTGCAAAGGCCCATGGGAGATTTGGATATATTGTACAGGCACACAGCCTAAGCAGCCTGGGGCTTCAGGGGCTCCCAGGACCACCTGGCAAAGGAGAGACAACCAGCTCCAGAACCTGAGAGCAAGACTCAGTCTGGTCAATCAATTCAAGACTCTCCCTTCTTGTCCCAGCTTTCTAATTGCCCTGTTACTAATGAGCTGTGTAACCCTGGGCAAGATGCACTTCATTTCCTGGGGCCTCTGTCTCCTCTGTCAAGTGCATGGGGAGGGGGCATCGGAGGCCCAGGGAGTTGGGTGGCTGAATCAGATGATTCCTTGAGCCTTTTCCAGTTGTGATGTTGGAGGATCCCATGACTCTGCTTACTCAGACTTGGCACCTCTCCGTCTTCCCAGACTGACTCAATGACTCCTCCTCTCTCGGCTTGGGCTCCCAGCCTCCCTTTGTCTCCCTTTGTGAAGAGGCTTTTTTCTTCCACCTCTCCCTCTCCCCTTTTCTCCCCTTCTTCAGAGTCACTCTCTCATTTCTCCTGTAGATTGAGAGGTGGGAATGGGCAGCAAGTGAGCTGTGGAGAGCAGTCACTGCTTCCACCTCTCTTTGCATCCTGAGTGCTCCGCACAGTGCCCATCACACAGCAGGCACTTAATAAGTGTTTGTTGACCGACTGACAAAGCTGCCTTTCTGTCATTTGGCTACTACAGCATTTCTCTAAAACATGGCCCCAGATCCTCAGTCTGTTTTTTTAAGCCATAGACAAACGTTCATTCCTTCCATAGATATTTACTGAGCACCTGTTAGATGGAAGGTATTGTGCTTTGGGGCATCCAGAGACAATCCAGACACTGCCCCTACCCTCAGGGAGCTTACCGGCAGCAAGGACATGGGACACGTGTGCAGATAACCCCAGTACCAGGCTGTGAGGGCCACAGGAGCTCCTTCCAGCTGGGATGATCCTGAGGGCTAGTTTTCCGCTTTCTCCGGTGTGGCACAGTTCTTTAAACTTTGGTTCTGTTTAGGAGAAATAAATTAAGATCAAATTCCAGGATCAAACCAAATTGCAGAATTGGTAACTATAAGTTGCCTTTTGTGTCGAGAGAGCCTGATTTTGAGGACCCCTAAGCTTCCTTGAAAGCCCAGGATTTGGGTTCTGTATTGTTGACAAGTCCAGGTGGGTACATGTACTGTAGGGGTAAAATCATTGTTTAGAGCAATCCAGGAGTGAATAATGAGGAATAATGGGAAGAAATTGTGCAAAGGAAAATTTAGTCTGAATATTAGGAGCATTTTCCTAAGCAGCAAGGTCTCTGAGGTGGCGGAATAGTCCCCTCCGAGGTAGCGGTGGAGGCCCCGCTGATTGAGTCATTTAAAACCGAGCCGGACAAAGCCCAGGAGAACAGACCATAGGAAACAATCCTTCCTCCGTTAGATGGGAACCAGGGGAGTTACAGGCTGACTTAATAGGTCTTTGCCGTGTCTGGTTCCTTTGATTCTGTGTTTCGCTGCAAAAACACTCTAAGAGCCACGGGTGAGCCCCGCGCTTTTCTTCCCTGCTTTGATAAAAGGCTCAGGTGGCAGAGTTAACCCTTGGCATTCGGTCAGGCAGTGACTTTCTTTCCGGCTCTGAGTGGGAGTGTTGGCTGGAGGAGTCTGTCACTTTCATCACGTGATAAGATATCGGCTTGTTTGGCCTCCCTGCCTCGTCCTTGGGGCGCCACCGGGTCAGATCTGACACCCCGCCCCCCTCCTGGGGCAGCGGTGGCGTGTGAGGAGGGAAGAAGCTCACCCGCTGCCCACCCCGCGTAATGCCCGCCGGCCCCTCTGGTCCTCGCTACCAGCCTGTGGCTTCCCGGGTGCCCTTCCCGTGCCGACTTGCTCTTTTTTCCTATGAGTTTAATCCTGTGTTTGACAGACCATTTCTTCACTTTGTCACTTAGGAGGCTATTTTTGTCTTTCAAGGTGTTCGCAGCCCCACCCGGTTGCCTCTTCAGTGACAAGTTCTATTTTCTGTCATCCAGATCATTGATGTGAAAACATGGCCCTTGTTAGGCAGCTTGGGGTGGTTTATGGGCCACCGCTGCCACCTCCTGGTAGCTCGAAGAACTGCCTGTCTCAGATCTCGAAAATGACAGAATATCTGTGTCCACCAGCTCGGGAGCTAGATTTAAAAGAACCTCCAGAATTGAATGGCCAAGTTGAAAACTAGATTTCCTGCTCACGACATAACGTGTGTGTTTAAATGCATTTCTGCATCCTGCTTTCTTTTCTCATCATCATATAGTCCCTCTGGGCTCTTTCCCACCCTTGTCCCCCAAATAGGGTCCTTCTCCACTTTGGGGAAAGAAATGCAAAGGCCTTCATTCAGCATCAAACGCCTCTTCCTCCGTCACCTTGTCTGGTAGCCCAGTGACTCGCATGTAGATTCCTGCACGTTGCCGCTTCTCCATCACCAGCCAGGAGTAAAGTATATCTAGATGAGCATGGGTGTTAGGATGTTTGCTGCTGTATTCTGCCTACGAGAAAAATCCTCCCTGTGCACACCTGTGCACATGTTAACTGCCCATCTGAAGAAAATAGCCTGTTTGGAAATGGGCAGGCTGTGCATTGACAGCTACCTCCTGCTTACATACAAAATAAAAAGTATGATCCAGGGCTTTAAAAAAAAGAAAAATTAACCTAAGTAAACTTGTATTGTCTTTGACAGTCAGTATGTGTTAGTGGGTAGAGCGCCAGTCCCAGAGCCAGAAGGACTTGAGTTCCGATCTGGCCTCTGCCCCAGAGGAAGCACTTAAACGCACAAGGCCCTGGGTAACTCTCAGCCTGCTCCAGAGCAGGTGCTGACCGGCCTTGGAGGAGGGAGTTTGCTCATCTGGGAGCTCATGGTACCAAGGAAATCACAGCTCCCATCCCTGCCTCCATCTTTATTACATTTAAACATATCAAAAATCACAATTGCAAGCACTTTACACACCTTCTCTCAGATGATCCTTGCAGCAACCCTGAGGGAAAGATGCCATTGTTGGCCCCACTTCACAGATGAGGATGTTGAGGCTGAGAAGTGTGTCAGGGTCACAACACTGTATCTGAGGCCAGGTTTGAACTTGGGTCTTCTCTTTCCAGGACCTGACCTCTATCCACAGTGCCACTTAACTGCTTCATAAGACAAATTTTTTTATCCCACTTGTGACAATTCTACCTAAATTAATTTACTTATTCAGTACCATAACCATTTGATTCTGTTATGATATAGAATTTAACGTAGAGCTGAGTTGTGGCAGGTGTTAGATAAGGGGTGGGAGACTTGCGGCCTTGAGGCCCCATGTGGCCTCCTAGGTCCTTGGGTGTGGTGGCCCTTTGCTAAAAAGATTTGTTCTGTCAAACCTGGACTTAGTCAAAAGGCCACACCCAAGGACCTAGGAGGCCACATGGGGCCTCAAGGCCACACGTTCCCCACTCCAGTATCGGATTGTAAATTTCTTAAGGATTGGGTTTTTGTCCTTTTATTCTTTAGAGGTCCCTCCCCCACCTCCTGGAACCTAATAGGTACCTAATAGATGTTCCTTGAATTAAATTAATAGGTGTTTAATAAATGTTTGTTGAATGGACAGCCAACAAATTGACGCAGTAAATCCAGACTTGGCTCCATTTTAGCAGAGGTGGGCCTTTCTAGAATTGGGCATCATTCAGGGCCTGTGTTTCCATAGACACAGTACTAATTCCTAGGACAAAAGGTGGGAGATGAAAGGGGCCTGCCCTTTTATAGAAGGCATCAAAATTAAAGTCTGTTTGGTTTTTGTTGTTGCTTTTTTCCATTGGCAAAGTGCCCTAAGTGTAGGAAGAAATTGATTTGAACAGTGGTAGGAGATAATATTAGATGTTGTTAATAAATATATCAAAATTCAATTAAAATTATATTAACTATTATTCCAATCTCCTTAACTAGTTACTTTCAATTCAGAACAGCGTTTGAACAGCAGTACCAATTTTACAAGATGATTTTATTAACTAATTTTTTTTGACTTACTATGTTTGAACTCAATAAGAGACCTTATTACAATACATTATGGACCTTAGCTAGTTCATTTGTTGGGATTTGTTGAAATCATTATTCCTACAGGGTATTTGTAAAAGGCTTTGGAAGAAAGCTGGGCTCCCATAGAAATTCCATGACCTTCACAGAAGAAGGCAGCAGAGCCAGGGCCATAGTTTGGAGAATCATCTTGGCCATGCCTTGTCGGTCTTGATGGGGTTTTGCCCGGGCCTAATACAATACCAGCTTGGCCGCATGCATCCCAGGATGTGCTTTTCATTTGTTGGCTTGACCCCCATTGTTTGCCTACCAGCTCTGTTGGGATGCGATGATCATACCCTACCCCATCAGAGCCAAAGATGGGGGGGTCTCAGCCCTCAGTCACCAGCTTCTGCTGACTTTAAAAGAAGGCACCGCTGCTTCTACTGGCTGGTGACTCAGAGTAGGCCTACACTAATCTCATCTTCTTTTCCATTTTCATTTATCAGAACTGGGCCCCCCCTGGTTGTGAGAAGTTGGAGAGGTGCTTGAGCCCTCCAGAATCCAAACCAACGAAGTGCCTTTGGCCCCACTAGCTGCCCTTCCTCCCCATGGATCCCAGAAGCTCTCACGGCAGGTGTGGGGACCACATCTGCCCTGGTGGGGCTCGTCATAAAGACAAGAACATAAAATATGGAAAGACAAGTTGTCACATCCTTCGGTTCCAGCAGTGATTTTTGTCAGTTCCCTGGTGAGAGGCGAGAGCATATGCCCATCTTTGCAAGCTGTTGCCCAGTGTTAAATTCCTCCGTAACATTTCTTTAGTGAGTGAAGGATTGTGGCCCAGATGAATGACCACCCAGGAGAGAGAAACATGGAACCGTCTTCTCTTCCTGCTAAAAGTCATGTTTCCCAAAGACCAGCATCTGAAAACAGGGGAGCACCCTTGAACTCGTCCTAAAGCCTGCTGCCAAGGGACCACTCCCCATATCAACCACAGGGTCATTGATTGGCAGTAGATAAGGAGGAAAAACAAATACCTTGTCTTTCTATTCTCTTTTCCTCTTAAAACCTCCAAAGGCTTTCTGACCTCTGTCTCATTCATTGGTGCTGTGAAGGAACAAGTATTACTTTCTCCCATGGTTCTAATTACCTTCTTGACAAGCTTTCTCTAGGGCTGGAACCTGAGTTCAGATAGCCTGAGTGTCTGTGTGTTTCTACACTAAACTCTTATCTTCAACTTTCTCCCTTGTATTTCAATCCCAGTATTAACAGCGAGACTGCCAGACTTGGGTTTCAGTTTCTGAAGTTACAGGATAGAGGAAGGAGCCTGGGGCATTGCAGAGAGATCCCTTCCTGCCCCAGGGCTTTTATGTTTCCTCTTGGGCCACTGTCCCCACTGCCATGGCCCATAGATAGATATTGTTTGTGAGGAGGAACTCTAGAGGAGGGCTGGGGGGAGGAGTATTAAAGAAAAGGGGGTACTGAGGCTGTTGTCCTCAGCCCACAGGGAGTAGAAAAAGGGTATGGGGAGAGGGTACCCTGCCTATGTGCCCTACTCCCCAAAACACACACATCACTGAAAAATAAGAGATAGCCAAATCACTGTCTCCTGTGAGAATATGGAATTTCAACCCCATGAATTTCCCTGTCTTTAGTGGGGATTTTAGAGGGTGTGGAGAGGCCGGCATTTGATTGGAGAACATTCCAGGATGTTCTAGAAGGCAACCTCAAGTTAGTGGAGAAGGGGAGGGGGGACCACGGCTCACCATGGTGAGGAGTCAGAGGGAACAGGGAGAGGCTTTTCCATCTCCAAGCTTGAAGTGACCTCAAGGGATGAGAAATGGGAGCCACGCTCCTTGTCTTTCCTCCAAGATAGATAAATGTAGTTTCCTCTGCCCCCAAAAGGCTGCCTCTGATTTGGAGGTACCTTCTCTGGGCAGATGCAGCCCCCTCTGTGTGCCTTACTAGAGAGGTGGGGGGCAGGAGTTTTGTTCTTTCCCATCTCTTCCTCCCAGAGACACTGGCAGGAATGAAGGCGGTGCTCCCCACCTTCCCAGTTACCCTTCACCTCCACGATGAGTATGAAATAGGACACAAGAGGCATACCAGGGGTCTCGGGCCCTTCAGAGCAGGCTTTGTCCTCCTCCCTCTGGGCTCTGGAGCAGCAGGATGGGGAGTCACAAACCTGGTCCTCAGCGGTTGAGACAGATTTTAGGAATGCCTAGAGCCACAGCCTTCTCCCTTCTGTTATTAGGTGTCCATTGCAGGCCTGGAGCTCTTTCTTGGGCATACATACATCTGGCTCCCTGGCCGTACCGTCATGGAGGTAGAAAGGACCATCCAGGTTTTGACAGTGACACTGCTCTCTCTCGGTTCTCTTGCTGCCTCCGAGTCTGTCCTCCTTCTCCTTTGCTGTATCTTTATCTGTATCATGCCCATTGACTGTGGTTGTCTCCCAGTGCTTTATCTTAGTCCCTCTTTCTTTTCACTCTGTGCTCTTGGTAATCTCAGTTACCTCCATGTACATGATTTCCAGATCCTAACCTATACCTCATGGGTTTCACTCCTACATCTCCAGCTGCTTATCAGACACCTCAGATTGGACATCCTAGAGGCATTTCAGATTTATCGGGTCCAAAGCAGAAATCATTTTCTTTCCCTTCAAACCAGCCTCTTTTCCTGAATTTCCCTGTTGTTATTGAGGGCCAGCCGGGTTCCCTGCTTCTGTGGGGTCATCTGCTCCTCCCTCTCATTAACCCCGCATAGCCAGTCCGTTGCCAAATATTGTTGTTGCTACCTTCATGACATCTCTTGTATAATTCCTTTCCCATTCTGCTGGAGAAACGCCCACTATTTACTTGTTCATTATATTACTCAGAATTACTGATGCAGTTCCAGAGATTTCAGCTAAAGATTTTTAAACATTGATATTGCTGCTTTTAAGAGTGGTTTGGTATTGAGGATATAAAATAAGTATTGAATTAAAAATAATGTTTGTTAAAAAAAAATTTCTATTTGGGATGTAAAATAAATAATTCCAAGCAAACAGGCCCTTCTGCTTAATTGAATCTATTTTCCCTGTCAGATTTGAAGGTTGCAGGTTAACCACAAGACCGTTAACATTTATTAAGTGCTTACTTTGGGCCAGGTACTGTGCTGAGTGCTAGAGAAACAAATATAAGCAAAAAACCCTCAATGAGCCTATACTTTAACGGAAGAAAACAACACAAAGGAGAACTGGGGCCATGATGTCCTGAATGTCACAAGCAGAGCCAGGAGGAGAATGAAGTAGGACCAGCCTGCCCTCTCCAAGACAGAGGCCTCCTGGGAGGAAGTGGCCGGCAGGAGAAGAGAGCTCTCCTGGTCGAGGGATGTCCAGGGCTCGCAGGCTCCAGGTACAGAAAGAAGCCCCCGGGTGACCAGAGAGCCAGACAGAGAGCCAGAAGTCTAGCAGACTGTGAATTAAGGACCTTTATTTTCTCTGCCTTCCTAGGCCTTTCCTTCCTCCTTCACAGGAGAAGATGGTTAAGGTCGCTGTGATCATAGGCCTTCCCCAGGGGTGTTGTGCGCCACACACACACACACACACACACTCTCTCTCTCTCTCTCTCTCTCTCTCTCTCTCTCTCTCTCTTTCTCTCTTTCTCCTCCTGGAACTCTGGCCCAGGACCTAGTTCCTGTCTTGGTTCTGCTAGTTATTCCTGTGATCCTTTGGGCAGTCACCAAGATTCTATGGGCTTCATTTTCCTCAGCTGAAAATAATGGCGTTGGACGAGATCGGTGCTTTCAAGTTAAAGTTGAAAAGGATCCCATCTTCACTTGGAAGATCACAGTGATATGCTCTGTGTCATGTTGTTGCATTTTTACTTACTTTGTCAAACATTTCCCAATTACATTTTAAGGGTTCTGCTAGCAATTAGGGGGTTTGCAGGCTTGCTGCCCCTGGGCCACAAGTTTGATGATGGCTTCTACAGGCCTTTCCAGCTGTCAGATTGTTAATACCTTCATCTCTACCTGCCCCTGGGGACATTTGCCCTGTGCTGTCTCTCTAGCACCTTAACCTTTTGCCTTTGCATTATCTCATGTTACCTGCATCCTGGATTGTATCCCCAAGTAGAAAGGTAATAAGTATATTGTAAACCTAGCACCACAGTAGGCCTTTAATAAATGCCCAGATTGAATTGAATTGAATAACTCATCATTGTCTCCCAAATAAAATCCAGACTCCCAAGACAAGCATTGGGATGATGGGTTGATGAAAGAGCACAGGAGTAAAAAGAGATTCTATTGTTTCTAGGATAAAATGCAAACTCAGTTCAATTTAACTAGCATTTATTGAGTGCCTACTGCATGCCTGAACTATGTATGTAAGACCAGAATAGTCCCTGTCTTCAAAGAATTTACCTTTAACAGTCGGCAAACAATAAGCACCTACTCTGTGTCAGGCACTGTGCTAAGCACTGAGGATACAAAAAAAAGGCCAAAGAAAATATCCCTGCCCTCAGGGAGCTCACAGTCTAATGGGGGAGACAGCATGTGAAGGACTATGTACAAACAAGAAAAAGACAGGGTAAATTGGAGATAATCAACAGAAATAAAGCACTTATATAATAAGAGGACCTGAGTAAAGCTTCCAGTAGCAGGTGGGATTTTAGCTGGAATTGAACTTGGAAGGTTAAGTCTGAGGAGGGAAAGAATTCCAGGCATGGGGGGGGGGGGGGGTTGGGGGGTGGAAGACAGCCAATCAAACTGCACGGAGTTAGAACACAGGATTGTGTAAGGGACAGAAGAAAGTCAGCGGCACCAGGTTACAGACTCTGTGGTTGGGTTTTAGGGAGAGGAATAAAGTATAAGAAGACTGGAAAACTGGGATTGGGGAGGAAGCTAGGTTTTTACGAAGGGCTTTGAACACCAGATACAGGATTTTGTATTTGATCCTAGAGAGGATAAAGGTCCATCAGATAAGGAGGTATCATGGTCAGATCTGTGCTTTAGGAAAATCACTTTGGAGGCCAAAGGGAAAATGGACTGGAGTGGGGAGAGATTTGAGGCAGGCAGAACCTGTGCAGGCTATTGCAACAATCCAGGTGTGTGAAGATGAGGGTCAGCACTAGAAGGGTGGCATAAAAAGGGCGCATTCGAGAGATGTTGCCAAGGTGAAATGGGCAGGATATAGGGGATGAGAAGTAATGAGGAGTCCAGTTTGACTCCTGGGTTGTGGGCCAGCGGGACTGGGAGGTGATATTGCCCTCTACACTGAAGAGAGAACAGTTGTGACATGTTGAGTTTAAGACATGTCCACAGGACATCCAATTCCAGATGTACAATTGTAGATACTAGACTGGAGGTCAGCAGAGAGGTTAGGGGTTCTTTTTGTAGAGGGTCCACTAGTGAGAATTGACACGTACATTGAAAGCTGTATGCAAAAGACATACAAAGTTATGTTATCAAGTAAGAAAACAGATCTAATGTGAAGGACAGTTTAACAACAGGGAGGTCTTCATCTTCTGGGAGCGAAGATGGCAGAGTGAGCATTAAATTGCCATAACTCTACCATATTTAACAGCAGACAACCATAGAACAACACCCCCAAACAAATCCTGGAACAGCAGCAAAAAGATGTGGGTGAAACAATCTTTTAACCCAAGAAACTTGGCAGATCAGCAGGAAGGATGTAACTCAGGTAAAAGGGGAGTGTGATCAGGACAAGATTCATCAAAGCAAGCCCCACCTCAGTAAACCAGCAGGAGATCCTGAGCCCCATTGTGGTAGGGCAGGTGTACACCAACAGCAGGGTAGTGCTTCAGCATAGCCAGGGGAATGGGCAGACTTCAGCTCTGAGAACCACCACATGCTTCGGTGTAGCCCCAGGCAAATAGGCAGCCACCAGCAGCCAGACCACCACTTGCTTCAGTGTATTCCCTGGGGAAAAGACCAAAAAAGGATGAGCAAAAAACAACAACAAAAGAATCTGACCATAAAAAGTTATTATGGTGACAGGGAAGATCAAGGAATAAACTCAGAAGAGGACAACAAGGTCAAAACACATTTGGGCAAAACCCTGAAGAAAAACGGGAAGTGGTCTCATGTCCAGAAAGAACTCATGGAAGAGCTCAAAAAGAGCTTTAAAATAATATAGGAGAGGTAGAAGAAAAATTGGGGAAAGAAATGAGAGAGGAAATATGAAAAAAAAAAGTCAACAGCTTGAAAAAAGAGAACAACTGTTTTTAAAGTAGAATTGGCTAAATGGAAAAGGAAATAGAAAAGCCCCCTGAACAGAACAACTCCTTAAAAAGTGCAGTTGGTCAAATAGAAAAGAAAGTACAAAATCTAATTGAGGAAAACAATTCCTTAAAAGTTAGAATTGGGCAAGTGGAAGCTAGTGATTCTATAAGACATTGAGTCAATCAAACAAATTAAAAAGAATAAAAAAATATAGAGGAAAACATAAAATACCTGATTGGAAAAACAATTGACCTGGAAATTAGATCTAGGAGAAACAATGATAGAATCACTGGACTACTTAAAAGCCATAATCAAAAGGAGGACCTGGATAGCATCTTTCAAGAAATTATCAAGTAAAACTGCCCTTATGTCTTGGAACCAGCAGACAAAATCAGTGTTGCAGGAAAGAGATCCCAAGGAAAATTCTAGCCAAATTTCAGAACTGTCAAGTCAAGGAAAAAATATTGCAAGTGGCCAGAAAGAAAAGATTCAAATATTGGGGAGCCACAATCAGGATTACACAGGACTTAGTTTCTGCAACATTAAAGTATCAGAGGTCATGGATATTCTAGATGATATTCTAGAAGGCAAAGGAGCTAGCAGTACAACCTGTCTTGTGAAATTAAACATAATACTCCATGGGGGAAAAAATGGTCATTCAATGAAATAGAAGAATTTCAAGCTTTTATAAGAAGACCAGAATTAAACTGAAAGTTTGATCTCCAATATTAAGAGCCAAGAGAAGCATAAACAGAAAGAGAAAAGAAAACATAAGGGATTCAATAAAGCTAAACTGTTTACTTCCTACATGGAAAGATGATACTTGTAATTCTTTAGGGAAAAAAATGTATCACTAGTAGTACAGCTAATAAGAATATACACAGAGTGTATGGGCATAAGGGGAATTTGAAAATATGACATAAAAAATTAAGAGATGGGAAAGAGCAGTACACTGTGTGCAGAAAGAAGGGAGAGTTAGAATGGGGTAAATTATTTCACATGAAGAGACATGAAAAACTGATTACAATGGAAGGGAAGATGGGAGGATGGGTAATGGGCATCACTTGAAGCTTACTCTCATCAGTATTGGCTCAAAGAGGGAATAATACACATAATCAACTGAATATAGAAATCTATCACCCAACAGGGAAGTAGGAGAAGAGGAGATTAAGTAAAGCAGGGAGGGAGGACTGACAGAAGAAACAGAAGATCAGGGGAAGTGGTAGACAGAAGCAAAACACTAGTAAGGAAGGAAAGGGTGAAAGGAGAGAGAGGACAAACAGAAGGAAAAGCAGAATGGAAGGAAATACAGTGATCATAACTGAATGTGAATGGGATAAACTCTCCTATAAAACAGAAGTGGATGGCAGACTGGATCAAAAACCAGGATCCTACAATATGTTGTTTACAAGAAGTACTTGAAGCAGAGAGAGAAAGAGAGATGCACACACGCACACAGTTAAGGTAAGGGGCTGGAATTTAGAAAAACAAGCAAACAAATGGGTAGCAATCCTGATCTCAGACAAAGTAAAAGCAAAAATAGATCTCATGACTAATAGAGATAACAAAGTTCATCTGGAAGAACAGAAGGTCAAGAATATCAAGGGAATTAATGAAAAAAAAAATACAAAGGAAGATGGTCTAGTCATTCCAGATCTCAAACTATATTATAAAACAGTAAAACAAGAAAGAAACTAAAGAGGTAAGTAGAATATAAGAAAAGTTAGATATGACAGACCTTTGGAGAAAACTGAATAGGAACATAGGAATTTTTTTTTCTCAGCAGCACTATACAAAAATTGACCATGTGTTACAACATAAAAATCTCAAAATCACATGTGGAAAGGCAGTAACATTAAGTGTATTCTTTTCAGAATGCAATAAAAATTGTATTCAACAAAGGGCAGTGAAAAGATAGATTAAAAATTAATTGGAAACTAAATAATCCTAAAGAATAAATCTGTCAAAGAACAAATCATAGAGTAATTTCACTTAATAAAAATCACAATGGGAAAACATAGCAAAAATTTATGGGATGCAGCCAAAGCATTACTTAGAAGAAAAAATTTTTTCTCTAAATTCTTACCTCAACAAAATAGAAAAAGAATAAATCAATGAATTGAGCACACCACTAAAAAAAACCTAGAAAAAGAACAAATTGGAAATCCCCAGTTGAGCACTATATTAGAAATCCTGGAAAATCAAAGGTGATATTAATAAGATTGAAAATATTTTTAAAATGAGCTAATAAATTAACTATTGAGCTAATAAATAAATCTAAGATCTAGTATTATGAAAAACCACTAAGATAGATAAACCATTGGTTAATCTGATTTAGAAAAGAAGAAAACCAAATATCCAGTATCAAAAATGAAAAGGGTGAAATCACCACCAATGAAGAAGAAATTAAAGCAATCATTAGGAAATATTTTGCCCGATTATATACCAATAAAATTTGACAATTTGAATGAAATTGATGAATATTTACAAAAACATCAATTACCTAGATTAACAGATTAATAGAGTGCCTAAATAACTGCATCTTAGAAAAGAAATTGAACAAGCCATTAATGAATTTCCCTAGAAAAAATCCTCAGGGCCAGACAGATTCACAAGCAAACTCTATCAAATATTTAAAGAACAACAAATCCCAGTACTATATAAACTGTTTGGAAAAATAGGCAAAAAAGGAATCCTATGACACAAATATGGTGCTGATACCTAAGCCAAGAGAAGCCAAAACAGAAAAAAAAATGTAGGCCAATTTCCCTAATGCAAAAATTTTGAACAAAATACTAGAAAGGTGATTATAGCAATATATTGCAAGGATTATACACTATGACCAGGTGGGATTTATACTAGGAATGCAGGGTTGGTTCAGTATTGGGAAAACTATCAACATAATTGATCATATCAATAACAAAATCAACAGAGATCATATGATTATCTCATAGATGCTGAAAGAGCTTTTGACAAAATACAGCACCTATTCCTATTAAAAACAATAAAAACATAGAAATAAAGAGAGCATTCCTTAAAATGATAAGCAATATCTATCTAAAACCATCAGCAAGCATTATCTGCAATGGGGATAAGCTAGAAGCCTTCCCAGTAAGGTCAGGGGTGAAGCAAGGATTCCCATTATCACCACTATTATACAATATAGGACTAGAAATGTTAGCGATAGGAATAAAAGAAGAAAAAGAAATAGAAGGAAATAGAATAAACACTGAGGAAATGAAACTATCACTCTTTGCAGATGATATGATGGTATCCTTAAGAGAACCCTAGAGAATCAACTAAAAAATTACTTGAAATAATAACTTTTATCATTTCAAGATATAAGATAAACCCATAAAATTATAAGCATTTCTTTATATGACCCACAGAATCCAACAGGAAGAGATAGAAAGAGAAATTCCATTTAAAGTAAGTGTAAACAATATAAAATACTTGGGAGTCTACTTGCCAAGACAAACCCAGGAACTATGTGAACGCAATTATAAAACACACAAAGTCAGATCTAAATAATTGGAAAAATATCCGTTGTTCATGGGTAGGCCAAGCCAATGTAACAAAAATGACAATTCTGCCTAAACTAATTAACTTCTTCAGTACCATACCAATCAAACTACCAAAGGACAATAGAGCTAAAAAAAAAAAAAAAAACAAAAACAACCAAATTTCATCTGGAAGAACAGAAGGTCAAGAATATCGAGGGAATTAATGAAAAAAAAAAATACAAAGGAAGATGGCCTAGTCATACCAGATCTCAAACTAAATTATAAAGCAGTAATCATGAAAACCATTGGGTGCTGGCTAAGACATAGGGAGATGGATCAGTGGAATAGATTAGGTACTCAAGACACAGTAGTCAGTGACTGCAGTAATGTAGTGTCTGATACCCAAAGACTTTTGGGATAAGAACTCGCTATTTGTCAAAAACTACTGGGAAAACTGGAAAACAACAGGACAGAAACTAGGTATAGATCAACATTTCACACCATATACCAAGAAAAGGTCAAAATTGGTGCATGATTTAGACATAAAGGGTGATACCAAAAGCAAATTAGAAGAACAAGGAATAGTCTCCCTGTCAGATCTGTGGGGAAGGGAAGAATTCATGACCAAACAAGAGATAAAGGGGATTAAAAATGTAAAATAGATGGTTTTGATTATATTAAAATTAGAAGCTTTTGTACAAACAAAGCCAGTGCAACCAAGATTAGAAGGAAAGCAGAAAGATGGGAAACAATTTTTACAGCAAGTGTCTCTGGTAAGGATCTCATTTATCAAATATAGAGAACTAAGTCAAATTTATACGAATACAAGTCATTCCCCAATTGATAAATGGTCAAAGGACATGAACAGGCAGTTTTCAGATGAAATCAGAGCTATCTGTAGGCGTATGAAGAAGTGCTCTGAATCACTTTTGACTAGAGAAATGCAAATTAAAACCACTCTGAGGTACCATCTCACACCTATCAGACTAGCTACTGTGACAAAAAAGGGAATGCTAAATGCTGGAAAGGATGTGGGAAAATTGGAACAGTAAATGCATTGTTGGTGTAGTTGTAAATTGATCCAACCATTCTGGATAGCAATTTGGAATTACGCCCAAAGGGCTATAAAAGTATGCATACTACTCGATCCAGCAATACCACTACTACATCTGTATCCCAAAGAAATAATAAAAAAAGAGGAAAGGACCTACATGTGCAAAAATATTTATAGCACCCCTTTTCATGGCGGCAAAATAATGGAATCTGAGGGGATGCCCATCAGTTGGGTAATGACTGAATAAGCTATAGGATAAGAATGTAATGGAATACTATTGTGCAAAAAGAAAATCAGAAAAGTCTGGAAAGGCTTATTACAAACTGATGCAAAGTGAAAAGCAAAACCAGGAAGACATTGGACACTGTTTCAACCATCTTTCCCAATTCTTAATACCTTCCTTTTCCAACAATTACTTTAAATATAATTCTCTGCATACATGTTGGATTTCTGCCCTCTACCTCTGGCCTCAAGTAGAATGTCAGCTCCCTGAAGAGCAGGGATCATTTGATTTTCGACAACACAAAACCCTAGATTTGGGGTTCGGAGGGACCTCAGAGGCTACCTAGTCCACTCCTCCCCATCCCCCATTTTGTGGTTGAGGAAACGGATGCCAGGGAAGATTCAATAGTTTGCCCAGCGTCATACAGATAGTAACATACTAGGTGATTAATAAGTTTTTTGCCAGCCCGAGCAGAAAGAATCCTCTCCAGAAGTTCAGGGATGGGGAACCTGCAGCCTCCAGGCCAAGTATGGCTTTCTAGGAGGTCCTCAAATGCAGCCCTTTAATTGAATCCAAACTTCACAGAACAAATCTCCTTGATAAAAGGGCTTGTCTGTCAAACTAGGATGAAATCAGAAGGCCACACCCAGGGCTCCCCACCCTTGATTGAGGAGGCTCCGTAGGACCTACATTCCTAAATCTAGCCTTATCTCCTTCGGTGTTCTCTGTGCCCCAGACAAAGTCTACAAGGCACCTTTCCCCTAAACACAATCTGTGCCTCCCAACCTGTCCTTTGCCTGTTCTCCCTCCACCTGGAATGCCCATTGGCCTTCTCTGTGCCAACCTTCAAACCCCCTTCCTCCAGGAAGCTTTCCCTGGTAGAGGTGATCTGAACTCCCTTTACTAGGGGGAGGAAGCTTTCCATACATATCTTAATCTTCCCTGCTATTAGGAGTGCAAAGATATTCACCTTTATCTCCCCCAAGGAGCAGAGCACCGGGGAGGTTCCCAGAAACTCTCATGTTGAAGCCTTTGCCCTTGCTGAAGGAAGAGTCGGTACAGCTTAAGAGAAAGAACCTGGGAGTTCGTGCTGGTCCTTCTGCTCATCAGCTGGGTGCCCTTGGGCAAGGGGGCCTCAGTTAACTCATCTGTAAATCAGAGCTTGTATTAACACTAGACCAAGCAATCCATTTCCACAAGCTTTTATTGAACATCTCCTGTAAGAGCTCACGAAGGATTGCAGAACACTTTTCCAAAATGAGGGGCCTCAGACACTTACCGGCTGAATGACCCTGGGCAAGTCACTTAACCTCTGCTTCAATTTCCTCAACTATAAAATGGAGAGAATAGTAGTATCTATTTCACAGAGTTGTGAGGGTCCAATGAAACGGTCACTTCAATAAGTGCTTAGCCCAGGGCCTCGAACACACTATGTAAATGTCAGTTATTATTGTCACCATCGTTATTATTAAAGTACCTGACACATAGTAGGTGCTATACAGGTACCAGCTGTTATTACTATGAGAGCACCTGGCACATAGTAGGTGTTATATAAATGTTATCTATTAGTATTATAGTGCCTGGCACATAGTGGGTGCTGTATAAATGCTAGCTGTAATTAAAGCCCCAAATAGCAGGTGCTGTGTAATGATAGCTGTAATATTATTTTTATTGTCCCATTTCGCAGATGGGTTGCCTGGGGCTGGGAGAGGGAAGTAGGGTCCGGGGCAGTCCCAGCTTGGCAGACGCCGCAGCGCCACCTAGCCGCCAAAGACGGAACGTTCGGAGGAGGCCTGGGCCTCGTCCTGGGAAGGGGGCGGGTCCGCGAGCTGGGCGGGGGGCGGGTCCTCCTTCCCTCTCCACCCCCCCTCCGCTCCCTTCCGCGCCTGCGCAGTCTGTGCCGCCCCAAGGAGCTGGCATGGCAGAGTCACAGCTGCAGCTCGTGGCACGGCGGGTCCGGAGCTTCCCCGACTTCCCCAAGCCCGGCATCCTGTTCCGGTGAGGCCTGGGGCTCGGGACAGGCGTGGGGGTCCGGGCTGGGTGAAGGCGTCACCGCGAGAATGGGCCTGCGGGGTGCTGCGCCAGGGGGATTCGAACCCAGGACCTCGCCTCCCAGAAGCCCCCCAGCCTTCTGCTCCCGGGGCTGATTTCACGGGTTCTAAATTAAGGAGGAGGAGGCTGAGGTCTAGAGAAGGAAGGTCACGTGCTTAGGAGCCCAGCGATTGTAACCAGCAGAGAGGAACTAGAACCCAGGGCCGCGGACGGGAGAGCGCTATCCGGCCTCCCTGCGGAGTGCCCAGCCCGCTCCTCGACCGAACCCCCTCGCTCTGCCCCTCCCCGACCCTCCCGCGGCCGCTGCTCTCTGGCTTCCTGAGTGACCGCGGTCACCTCTCCTCCAGCCGAAGAGGCCGGCCCGGGGTCCCCCGCAGCCGCTTCTGCCTGCAGACCCTTTGGCGGGGGGCCCGCGGGCGCTCCGGCTCCAGCGCTGGCCACTGGGCCGCCGCTCCACCCCCGCAGCCGCTCGCCTTCTCTCCCCCAAATCGGGCTCCTTTCTTGTGCCCAGTGTGTCCCTTCCCCAGCAAGGGTCCCCTGACCTGGGGGGTCTTCACTGCGAGGTGTCCAGCCCGACCCCCGGTCCCTTCACCGTGGGGTGTCCAGCCCGACCCCACCCCTCCCCAGGTAAGTCACAGCCTCCTAGGCCTGGGGGTAGAAGGCACCCGGCCCACCTGGGGGTCTCCTTTGCTCTCCAGGACACTGGACCTGATCTTAGACATTTTAGTTAGGTGTGCTGATGACTTCCAGGGCCTGATCTGTCCCAGCCCGGAGCCCCCTCCTGCAGCCCCCCTTCCCTGCACCCCATAGCCCGCCCCCGAAGTGCTGCTTCTCTCCCTTTATCCTGTCTCTGGCTTGTTTGTGCAGAGTCCAGAGGCAGGGGGCCCCCCAGACCCTCCCCCACCCCACTGGTGCACCTGGCAGCCCTCAGAGGGTGGTGTTGGGGAGACCTGAGAATCACCCCCAGCTGCTGGTACCTGTCCCTGCTAGACTGTAGCTTCAGGAGGCCCTGGATCCTCTGACTCCTCTTTTGCATCCCCGCTGAGGGACAGTGACTGCTCATTGAAGTCTTGACCCTTGTTGGATGGCAAGCCCTCCCACAGAGTGCTAGAAACCTTGTCCCTGGTAAGCAGGTTCTGGCCTGGTGCTGTAGCCTGTGACCCTGAGCAAGGCATCCCCATCTGTGGAATGGGATCACAGTCCCTGCCCTGCTAACCTGGGGAGGGGGCCTTGGGAGGAGTCTGTGATGTCATGCTTGGTGGGGGCTCTCCTGAGGCCAGAGGTCCTTCCTGGGTGTCCTTCCAGCCCCCTGCTGGAGGCCAGGGCTCCCAGAAGGTCCCTTTGTCTGGGCTGCCCATGTGTCATGCCTCAGTTTCATGGGAACATGGTCACTCATCCCCCTTGTTTTTTCCTTCCTAGTGACATCAGTCCTTTGCTAAAGGACCCGGATGCCTTCCAGGCTTCCATTGAACTTTTGGCTGACCACCTGAAAGAAAACCACCAGACAAAGATTGATTATATTGCAGGTGAGTGAGGGGTGCACCTGTCCACCAGCTCACCTGTTTCAGTCTGTCTAGGCTTGGGATACAAATTAAAACAGTGGTTGTACCTGCCCCGAACTGGGGAACACCGCACCCAAAAGGAAGGGGAGGGGAGAAAGTGATGGGGCTTAGCAGTGTAGCTGGTGGGAATGAGGGGAAGACTGCTGCCCCCTCCTGAAACAGAAGCCCTGGGGTCCATGGACGTGCCCTGAAGCCAGAGGGGCAGAGGCTGCTGAGACTTGAGAACCAGCCCGTCATTCTGGCCGCTGGAGATTTCCTCAGGATGTTTCCTGGGGGAGGCAAGCTGGATGGGGTAGGCAGGAGAAGGACCAAAGCAGGGACCTGGTGAAAAACGGGGCAAAGAAATGTCTGCAGGCTGCCAAGAAGCATTTATTGGTTGGCCAACTCAAGCCTCTCTTGGTCTTTGGGTTCCGATGGCTCAGAGTGAATGTCAATAGCAGTTGTTTCAATTCTGGCAGGAAACCCGAATGTTTACCCCTCCCAGATTGACTTCTTTTTGACTAGGTAAAAAAGGCCATTCTTTTTGCCTAGTTTCTTACCTAGCCTTTAATCACTGAGTAGGCACTGCCTCAGTCAAACTGAGAACTGGGAGAGACCTTAGCTTGAAAAGGCCAAGTTCCCCTCTGCTTCCGGGGCTATTGGACCCAGATGATTCATGAGGAGAAAGTGAGGCTGGTGACTTTGCACAGCTCTGCCTCACTTAAATCCACATCACTTACAAGTCAGGACTTCACCCTCCTGATGTCCTCTGTTCCTCTCTGAGAACCAGAAGGACCAACAGCAGCCTCCTTCAGTAATACTGTACTAAGGGACATCTGATCCTCCAGGAGGTGCTTGATAAGTACCTGCTGCTTTCCCTGGATCCCAAACAACAAGAAGGGCTTTGACATTTCTTAGATCCACCAACCAAGAGTCACATGAATACATTTACATTCTTAAAAATCAATGTTATTGATTCCTTTTGAATTTGCCTCACGGTTGTTTCCAGATACATACGAAGTACACACACCCCTTTCCGTGTGTGTGTGTGTGTGTGTGTGTGTGTGTGTGTGTGTGTGTGTGTGTGTGTGTGTGTGTGTGTGTGTGGTGGGGAGGCAAACCCTTGAACCGTGTCTTGTGACAAAAAAACAGTAATTATATGGGACAGTGCATATCACATTCTGCCCCATAATCCCCTCCCCAGCTCAGAGGCAGGAATGTTTTACTCTCTGTTCTCTGAGACCAAGATTGATTATGGTGATTACGCAGAGTTTAGCTTCCTTCTAACATTTTTTTAATTACATCTCATTTTTATTACGTTTATAATCATAAACATACACACGCATCACTATAAATGAAGAGAGGCTTGGGAGCTTGCGTTGCTTGGGATTTTTTCAAGCATTCCGTGCGTTGTGACAGTCACGCTCCTTTCATTTGCATTATTAGAAACCTTGTCAGTACTCTCCTGGCTTTGCTTTTTTCACTCTGCGTCATTCAGGATCATGGGACCAGGACCTCGGTCTAGCGCCTTTGTTTGACAGATGAGGGAGCTGAGGCGTAGAGTTCATATCACACAGGAACATGCAGCAAAACCAGAAACCAGACTCAGGTCCTCCAATGGTCTCCGAACAAGTCTTTGAATTTTTCAGATTCCTATCCCAGTTTGTTTCTGAATGGTTGGACTAGTTCACACCTCACCTCTGCCAACAGTGTGTACCGTCTTCCAGGGATGCCTTCCCTTCTCGCTCTTGCCTCTCAGGATCCCTGGCTTCCATCAGAGTACAGTGAGGGAGTTCTGCTTCCCGAATGAGATCCCAATCCCCTGCTGCCCCTGCCCCCAGATTACCTGCATTTATATATAGTCTGTATCTGCTCCCACACGGATGTTGTCGTCCCCTTCCCCAGAATGTTCTCACTCCCTGACAACAGGGACTATTGAATTTCTGTCCTTGTGTCTCCCAAAGGCCCTGTGATGAGGCACAATGGGTCAGGAAGCCTTTCTTCGGCCTCTGGCTCCCAGGTCTGCCTCCCTCTTCCCCTGTCCCCATCCCACTATCTGCCTAATGATATATTCATCTGTGTACATGCTGAAGAGCCACACACACAAACACACCAGGACATGGAAAGCAAGCTCTGGGGGAAAGAATGTTGTGTGTTCTTCCCATTACCTTGGACCTAATAGATACTTATTAAGTGTCCAATTGGACTGTCTTCCTCAGCTGGCTTGGTAGATGATAGATCTGGTGTCCTCTCAGTGACAGGAAAAGAGCCAAAAGAAAAAAAAGATTGGGAATTGAGGGAAACCTGAATTTGTCTTTTTACTCTACATCAGGGGTGGGGACCCTGCTCTAAACCTTACCTTCTGTGACCTTGGACGAGTCATTTTCCATCTTGGGGCCCAGATGGAGGTCCCTGGAGGTGAGCAGGTCAGGAGACCACCCCACCCACCCACTCTTTTTTTCCTCCAACATTTAAACATCCCGTTTTCTTCCCCCCAGGTTTGGATGCTCGGGGTTTCCTGTTTGGTCCCTCCCTGGCCCAGAAACTTGGGGTAGGGTTTGTGCTCATCCGAAAGGGAGGGAAGCTTCCAGGGCCCACAGTGTCTGCCACTTACTCCCTGGAATATGGCCAGGTAAGTCTGAGCTGGGGGGAGGGGATGGCTGTAGGAAAACACCTGGGGCTGACAGGATATGAGGATATGGGTCGGGTGGATGTGGTTTTGTGTGCTGTGTGGAAAAGAGCTGTGGATTCAGAGTCAGAAAACAGGCTTGGCCCCCTTAGGCAGGTCACCTTCCTCCTGGGCCTCCTCAGTGAAGTGAGGGGATTGGGCTGGATGATCTGCCTTCAACTGGAGCTCCCTTTCATCAGATGGGCCTTACCTGCTACCTCAGAGAGCACTTATTAGCTATTCACTGTGTGCTTAACTCTGGGAATAGTCCCTGCCCTTAGGGAACAGACCTTCTAATGGGGAGAGAAGGGGGAGGTGCTCATGGGAGAGGTTAGGGGTGAAGGTCAGAGAGTGAGGCAGGGCTGGTCTGAGTGCTTCTCAGAGCTCACCAGCAAGAAGGGGACCCACAGAGAAGAGGGAGCATGGTGATGAGTCTGGAGGCCCCGTTTCCTCATTCAGCAGTAGGAATGGTTGTAGTTAGTTCCAACAAAAAAATGATCTCTGTTCCACAAAATCTTCAGGAAAGACTGAACTGGTTTTAACCAAACTCAATGTACTATTAAGGTCAGCAGGATGAACCTTGGGGTCATTCGGTGGTGTCCAATCTGCTGTTTGAAACTAAAGGACACTGGTCTGCAGCACAGACTCTGGAATCTCAGAGCTGTGAGGGGCTTCTGGGGATGACTTTGCCCTGTCCCTCCTCCCCTCCCCCCTGCTTTTACAGTTAAAGAGACTCATTATCTTTCATTTTAAATGGATCCTAATTGCAGTTGCAGGCAAAAGTCATGAAGAAGTAATTACACTGAGTCATCTAGCCTCTGTGTCCTAGGTCACACAGCTAAGTCATGTTGGAATGAGGACACAGTCCAGTACATTTCTGGTCCAGATCCCATTTCTCTAGGACCCAGTGGAGCTTTTTGAAAGCTGCCAAATCACTGACAGCTGGTCCCAAAGAACCACACACAGTGGTTGTAACAGTGTGAATGAAAAGAACAGCAAAACAGATGTGCACATGTGCAGCTGTCACAACCCTGCAGCAGATGTGGGGGGCCAGGAACCTAGAATGTGGCAGGTGTGGCCTGGTGCAGTCCGGTGCGGTCAGGAGTCTCGATGGGGCACAGGATCTGTGAGGGAGGCAGGTTGGCCTCCTCACAGGGGCAGATGTGCAGAGGGATCATATTTGAGTTTAGGAATTTGCAGAGGTGAGAACTGGGACCTAAGGAAGCTGAGTCACAATTCCTTTCCAGGAGCTGCAACAGCCCATTTGATCATGGTTCAAGAACTGGGGGCATGGCGGGTGGGGGGCAGTTGGTGATTAGCGGGTAGGGTCCTGCAGGAGAGCACCACACCGCCCTTGATGGAGTGAGGGACGGAGACAACCACAAATCAGTGTCCGGCGGTGAGAGGGCTCCATCTGTGGGAGTGGGCTTTGGCGGGGGGCGGGGGTAAAGAGAGTTTAAAAAAGAGATTCAGAAATATTTGGAAGGGAATGTCACAGAAAAACCAAAGGCACTTTTAAGTTAATGACAGAAAAATGCCTGAGACAGCAGCAGCAAGAGAGGCAGGAACTTTAGAGCTGAGGCCTGGCCCCCATTGGTGCTGGGCTCAAGATCTTCTGGTGGAGGGCAGATGACCAGTTCCTTCCCTCTGCGCATCCTCTCTGCACGTGGCAGGGGCTGCTCCCTCACTTCACCGGCTTGGCGTGGGCCCTGATCTCCTAGTCTAATCTTGCTCTGACGCTGGTGCTGCTGTTCGGGCCCAGAATGGGCAGGGAAGAAGACCCTGCCGGAGATCTCAACACTCCTAGAAGGGTTTTACTTAGCGGCTGCTGAGAGCTGTGGGGTTGTGAGAAGAGCTCTGATGGTGATGACATTCACAGACCTTGTTTTACAACAACCCTAGGAGGGAGGTGCTGCTGTTATCCTCATCTTCCAGATGGGGAAACTGAGGCAGACAGGTAGAGTGACTAGACCAGGGTCATGCAGCTAGTGAGTATCTGAGGCAGGATTTGGACTCCGGTCTTCTGACTTGATCTGCTTGACCACCTGCAACCTGGATGGCCTGGACAAGTTCTTTGATTTGCTTTGAAGTCATTGCGAGGGCCAGGCCAGTCGCCTCTCAGGGGGGGTCTGCTCCTCAGCACCCAGTGACCTGGGGTTTCATTCTTCAGGCAGAACTGGAGATCCAGGAAGATGCCATAGAGCCTGGCCAAAAGGTGGTGATTGTGGACGACCTGATGGCCACTGGAGGTAACTGGGTGTGGGTGTGGACAGCGATGGACAGAGGGTGGGCCTTTAGACCAAGTGGCCAGACAAGTAGCATTTGTACCAGCACTTTACTTGGGGGAGGGGGGGAGGAACTTTCGAGCTTTAAAACTGAGGGAGCAGTAATATCTCCATTTTACAGGTGAGGAAAATGAGACTGAAAGTAAATGACCTGCACAGGGTCACACAGTGAGGCTGAATTTGAACTCGGGTCTTCCTAACTGCAGGCTCAGTGCTCACTGTTGTACCAACAAGCTCCCATATCAGGCAAGGGGACGAAAGTGGATCAAGCTCCCACAGTGGGCCCTGAAGTCTCAGCTTGCTGCTGTATGTCTGTGGGCATTTATAAAATGCCTACTATGTGCTGGGCTTGATGCAGTGCTGGAGATAAGAAAGCAGGCAGAAACAGCTCCCACCCTCACAGAGCTCTCTGTCTGATGGGGGAGACAGCATTCAAAGGGCCTCGTCCTAACAGGATGCAGGCAGGACAGAGGGGAGAGACCCAGCAGAAAGTGCATGATGCGTGGACCCTGTGCAAGAGAGCGCATGGTGGGCTTACCCTCCCAGAAGCTCCAGGAGCCCCTCTGACGAGGCCCAGATCTTCCTCAGGATGCTGGTGTCGGGAGGGCTCCCGAGGCACCCCCTGCCTTTCCCTTAGGGCCCAATGCCAGACAGGCTGCTCATAGATGCCAAGCCCAGGCCTTGACGGCCCCAGGGAGGAGTCCTGCCCAGGACATGGAATGTCTGTGTGGTGCTGGGCAGCCTCCCCTGAGCCTTGGCCTCTTCCTCTGTAAATTGAGAGGCGGGTCGCAAAGTCAGGCAGTGACCGTGTTGGCTTGTATTTGCTGTGTGCTAAGCACAAGGGTCCAGAGAAAGGCAGACTTTCCCTGCCTAAAGGAGCTCACCTAATGAGAAAAGAATCCGCAAGACCTGAGTTCCAGTCCTCCTAACACACACACCCTTTGGTCTGGGTGATCCTGGACTGATCAGCCCCAAGCAGGCATCACAGCCAGAACCAGATTAAAATGCCCTTGGGAAATATTTATCAAAACACAAATGTGATCAGATACAGAAAACGTTTGAAAACCCAGCCAGTGTGTGGTCCTGGGTATCCTTGCCCCATATCTGTTTGGGGGCAGCCCTGCTCTGCTCAAGGCACCCCTGGGACTGTAAGTGGGAGGTGTCCAGCTTCTTCCTGGGAGTTGCCCTGGGGGGAGGAGATAGGGCAGGTAGAAGAGGCCCTGCCATCCCTGGGGCACTGAGAGTCACTGGTGACAGCAGCACCCCCCTTGTCCTCTGCAGGTACCATGGGGGCGGCTTGCCAGCTGCTGCAGAGTCGGAAGGCTGATGTACTGGAGGGCCTGACCGTGGTGGAGCTGACCTCCCTAAAGGGCAGAGAGAAGCTGGCCCCTGTGCCCTTCTTCTCCCTACTACAGTACGAGTAAGGCCAGGCTGCTGCCGGCGCCTTCCCCCAAAGCTAGAGACCACACACACACAGGTTTCCATCTACACAGTTACGAGATCTGGACTTTGACCCGGCTGCCAAGTGCTTCCAACTGGCCCACTATGCAGACAAAAATGTAAGCTGGCTTTGCTCCTCTTGGAGCACTTCTCTTTCAGACCAGCAGAGGGTTCCAAAGGCTGCCGTTCTCCCACCCATCCTTCCATGGCCTCTCACCTGAGGAAGGCAACAGGCACCATTTTGGCCTGTTGGTGCCCCACCACCAGCCATGCACGTGTCATTCTTGACTTCCCCCAATCCCCTGCTTCGAGGGTAGAGACCAGCTCCCAGGGGAGGACTCTGCCTTCTAGAGGGCACATCTGCGCAGGGCCACCTGCCTCCATGGCTGAGGACACTCTTGACCCTTAAGTTGGGACAAACAGATTAGTTTCCCAGGTAGAGAGGTTAAGGTCACAGAGCCAGTGCAGGTCAGAGGTCAGCTACCTCTATTAAATATACTTGAGTTGCTTGGCCTGGGAAACTAACCCAAGTTTTCATTCGTACCAACATCTCTATAGAGTTCTTGACCCACATGGCATTTGGTGGGAGGAGGGGCTGTGGGGCATCATCTCTAATACAGTAAAAGCCATAACCGTTTTGCCAAATCTCAGCATCTGTTTCCCTCATTTGTGACCCCAGCAGAACTCTTCCCACCTGGTGCCACGCCAGACCCCAGGGCAGATCAGCAAGACCTCCCAAGGGTTAACTAGATCTCTTTTTACATTTTCATTCCTTTTTACTACATGTAAAGTAGTCTCTTGTATTACAACCCAAGACTCCCTGCCTTGCTAAGGGATCAGGCATCTAGCCCCAGAAGGACCAGTAATGGTATGTGAGGGAAGAAGCAGCTGGCCAGATGTGACCAAATGAGACCCTGGAAGTAGATCTGAGACCAGAATGTTCGAGGGGCAGCAGCCTTCTCTCTCCTGGATAAGGGTGCCTGAAGCAATCTGTATCTGATGATTAAATCATTTATTAGTAAATGCTGCACGAGCTGCCTTTCTTCTGGGCCTAAGCTGACACTAAGTAGAACACAGCAGCTCTGAGATGCTCTGCCGGGACTTAATCAAAGCATTCAACAAGCAGAAATAAACTCCAAAAAAGTCTAATGCCAGCACATTTAACAGGGAAGCAGACCCAGTTTTCTGTGACTGGCTGCCTGCTGGGCAGGGGCAGCGGCTAACACCCTGAGCATGCAGTGAGGCCAGAACCCCAGCCACGAGGCAAATGAAGTTCAGCTCAGGAGTCCCTGCCTTTGGCCACCTGCCCCAAGCCCAGGGTGGAGGCAGCGGGATCCGAAGGGTGGCTAACTGATCACACGCCCTGCATCTATAAAGAATCTTCTTTATTTTCCAGTGGGGATAAAACACAGAAAGGTCACACTTCCTGGGAGTTAGTGTTTCTAAAAGATTCGTTCCCTCTCCTTCCAGCCCTGCACACGTACACTCTCTCATACACACACGTACCCCTACACCCCTTCACCCACAACCTTGAGGTATCTAAATAGTGCTCTTAGTCCAGCTACGTCTTCCAGGAAGGGCCTGAATCACAGCTTCTCCTCCTCCTGGGTAATCTTAACAAGTCTCTCTGAAATGTGACCCAGGTCCACAGACTTGTCCAGCTTCAGGTAAGTGTCGGTCCTGATGCGGTGGAGACTGAGCCAGTCCGGGAGCAGCTCGGAGAGGACCTGCAGGTGCTTCTCCATTTCCCCTGGGGACAGATGGCACACTGCATGAGTGGCTGCCCTGCCCATGGGGGAGGCCTACCAGCAGATGACCAGCACCAGCCAGACTTTCCCAACCCCCAGAGGACAGCTCCCCTTGGGAAAGAAACCGTTTTCCCTGAAGCCTGTCTTGTGGGAAGAAAACCATATGGCCTCTAAGTAAACAGCACAAAGGAAAGCACAGGAAATAAACAGTCTTTTAAAGTCAAGTCCATGGGGGGAAAATTTTTTTTGAATATCAATCAGACCTCTGCCCCATAATTCCAGATTCCTACTAGGTGCAGAAATATACATGGGAAGAGGCTGAGGCCTCTGTCTGGCGGTCAATCCACATTTACTTTTTCTTGTTGAGTCATGTCCAACTCTGTGACCCCTTCTGGAGTTTTCTTGGCAAAGATACTGGATTGGTTGGCCATGTCCTTCTCCATACAGATGAGGAAAGGAGGCAAACAGGGTGATTTACCCAGGGTCACACAATAAGTGTCCAAGGCCAGATGTGAACTCTCAAGTCTGCCTGAATCCAGACTGGGCCCTCTATCCACCATACCACCTACCTACCTGCCCAAACATTTACTGCAGACACTACGGTCAGCAGAATATGCAAGTAGGGAGATCTTATAATCTATAATCCCTAAAGGCCAAGGCCTTTTCTACCTATGCCCATAATCTCATCATCAGCTCCCACCGTAGCACTCAGCTTTGATCACAGGGAATCGAGCCCATGTTGTCTCCAGCCTGTAAATATTGGTGTCGGTTTCTCAGAGGCCCCACCAAAAGTCCTGGAATAAACCCTCATGGGGACAGCCCCACCAGAGACCAGGGATCAGCTTAGCTGTGACTTAGATTAACTGTCCGGCAGTTTACAAGCATTTAAAAAGGCGCCAGGAGATCCAGGTCCCGCGGCAACCTCCCCCCACTCCAACGACCTACGTACCAGGCGTCATGGATGAGCGGTAGCTGCCAACCATCCTGGCACAGGTCACCTCCATGGTCAGCGCTGGCTTCTTTTCAGCCACAAAGACGCTCCGAAGGATGCGCGCCAGCTCAGGCAGCCTGGATAGCACCAGCAGCCGCTCCTCCTGCTGAGGTCTGCGGGTCATCATTGCCTGTAGTTTCTGAGTTTCCTTGGCGCGGATCTTTGGAGAGGAGGGAGAGAGGCAAACAGTAAGGCACGGTGGGCCTGGAAGATGCTGGGGTCTTCTCATTTTTGCCCCTGGTACCCTCCATTTACTACTCACCCGCTCCAGCAGAGCCTGGGAGATGCCCTTCAGGGCACTGGGGGAGCTAGATGGAGAAGCTACTTTCAGGGGGCTGCTGAGACCAGGTGACCCTGGTTTGGGGGGGCTGCTGAGACCAGGCGAGGCAGGGCTGTTGGCCGGTGTTTTCAGAGCCAGATGGGCCAAGGCCTTTTCCATCTATGCCAATAAGCAAAGACAGAGACACATAGATAATTACCAGGATAGCTCTGATTCCACTAGGAAGATGGATTACCCCTGCCCCACTCCAGATGTCACCTCTCCATCCCCTGGGCTGACGTGCTGTATGCCTTACCTTCGGTGTCAGCATGGTCCGAGCTCTGGCCAGCATCTCCTGCGCAGTTGTGACCTTGTCTGTATGAGGCGGCTTCGGCAGCTCGGCAGGGACGATGTCGGGAACCTCATCCACATTAAATCTTGGATGCCACCTGGTTAGCTGGTCTTCTGGTATCACCAACGGCGGGCTCAGGGAGGCGAGGAAAACCTTGGCGGAAACGAACAGAAGGTGAGACCAGCGCCCAACATGCAGCCTGGCAAGGGCTACCAAACATCCCAGGAGTCTGATGCTGGGGCCAAAAACCCTCCAAACCTGCCACTTGGGTGGCCACAAATCAGAGCAAAGGGGATTGAGGAGGGGTATGACAGATATTCCTAGAGACCGAACCATGTGCAAATACACTGTTGTGAGTCAGCGGGGCCAAGCAAGAAGGCATGAATGAGATCAGTGCATCTGGTGGAAGGGGAAATGCTCTGCTATATGAAGAGAATTTGGCTCTACCTTCCCCCAAATCTGCTTATCTTAAGACCGGGTACCCCCTCCCCCGCCACCATCCCATTCTTTTTTTTGTTGGATTGAGGCAATTGGGGTTAAGTGACTTGTTCAAAGTCACACAGCTGGCAACTGTCAAGTGTCTGAGGCCATATTTGAACTCAGATCCTCCTGACTCCACGGCTGGTACTCTACCCACTGCACCATCCAGCTGCTCCTAAACCCCTGCTTTTGGATCAAAGCTGAATGTCAGGATCAGTGACGTTTCCTCCAACCACAAAATCACAGGTGCAGCCTCTTCCCCAGCCCTACAGTCTGGCTCGCCCAGACTGAACTCACTTCTTTTTCTGGTTCTGTTTTCACATGCCACAAAGGTGTTTGCCAATGTCCCTGCAGACCATCCTCATTCTTGTTGGTCTTAACGTCACTATCACATTCCAATATATTACACCAGGTCTTTCCTCACCGCTGGGTGTGCAGGATGCTACCAGTGTGGGAAGGATCCTATCCAATGCCATCACTAGTCTTTGTGAAGAAGATGCAGGGGACGATGATGGGGGGAAAATGCAGAAGCCATGAAAAAATAAATCCTCACAGTGAAAAGAAAAAAAGAAAAAACTACGGGCGGGCGGCTCATCAAAATCCCAACCCCCCTGGTAAAAAATACAATTCAGAACGGCCAGGGCATTTCTAGCCTGGGTACCCTGAGGTAACCACCCTCATAGCCATCCCCTCTGCACCATAGGCAGAGGCACCAAGGAGCCCAGTTATCCCCAGATCCCACAAGGCCTCTGGACAGAAAAAGCACCAAAAAGGGCCAAGGGCAGACCCACCAAGAGAGCTCTGACCAAGCGCCAGACCCTGTGTCTGCAACAGAGGATTGAGAGTCCAAAGACCGCGGTTCCAATCCTCGTGTGGCTGCTTGTGGCTGTGTGACCTGTCCCTGGGCATCCGTCATGTCAAACAATAAGGCAGGGCAGGATAGTCTCAGATGTCCTTACCAACCATCCACGCTACGTGTCCTTCCTTGCTCACCTTGTGATGTTCCTTGACCAGGTTCACCAAGTTCCTGCTGAAGGTGTGCCGGCGCTGCAGAAGGCGGGAGGCTGTCAACTGGGCCCCTTCCTCGACACCCTCCTCTGGGGAGAGAAGCCACATCCTGTTACTTAGCTCCAAGCTGCCACCCCCACCGACTCCCACGCTCGTCAGGTCTCTCTGCTCACTACAATCCCCATCAAGGAAGTCCCAGCTGCCCTAACCCAGGAACAATCACTTCTGGGTAAAGAGCCATAAAGATGCTACGGAAATGCGCTGGCACAGTCTGGATGCTGGCTGGCCCGAGGCACCAGCTTCTGGGGTGGCTCAGGGCTGCCCCACCATGTTCTCCCTTACCCAAAGGGTCACCCACCTTCCTCCAGCACAGGCTCAATGGTGAGCTGATAATCCGACCGTTTCAGGCTGTCATTAAAGGTGGGGATATTGCGCTCCTGTCGGAAGTGATACGAGGCTGGGTAGACAGTCTTGATCTGCCCCACGTTTCGTTCCTCAAACCTCCTGGCAAAGGCAAGCATGGGGCACTGGGTGAGTGAGAGGCCTGGCACCTGGAAATCATCAGGCATTTGTCGCTAAGTCCCCAAGCTGTTCTAGGCTGTGACCACCCCCCACCCATGTGCCAAAACAGCCTCGGCGCCACCTGGTAACAACCAGGGGTCCAAAATGGGTCTGGTCTCAGCCAGTGGAGATGATAAGAGAAAACAGGCAGCACAATGTCATAATGGACTGACCTGGAGTCAGGGAAACCTGAGCTCAAATCCTGCCTCACCTCACTCTTTCTAGTTGTGTGACCCTGGGCAAGTCAACTAACCTGTCTGCCTCAGTCTCCTCATCTGTGAATTGGGAATAGTTGTTGTGAGGCTCAAATGAGATAACACATAAAAATGCCTTTGCAAACCTCAAAGTGACAGAGATGCAACAATTATGAGTTGATACAACTGAGGCATCTATAAGGCACTTGTCCTGTCCCTAGCACACAGTAGGTGCTCCATGACTGTTCATTCCCTTTTATTAGGTGCCGCTGCTGCTACTCAGGAGTACACATCTAAGTGAATGGTTACATGAAGGCTGCCCCTCTGGCTCCCTGACGCAAAACTTCTAGGTCCAGAAGGCAGAAAAAGCCAAAAGATTATTTCAGTGTGGCTGAGCACCAGGGTGGATGGACGCAGGACTCCAGCCCAAGGACCCCCTCCTCCTAACGCCCTGACCAGACTCACTTGCGCATCATGTCCTGGACGCCCTGTTTGACCTTGGCAAAAGTCACTGTCTCAGAGCGATTAAAAAGCATGCCCACGATGGTGTCCATGCTGCGGAACATCTCGGCCAAGACCTTGTACTTGTAGGGCAGCGCCAGGCCCGGAAGGCCGGGCTGGGCGAGGGCATGGAACCGCTCATAGGCAGGTGCAGATGCCTTTGACGTACTAGGGCAAAAGCAAACCAGACCTGTTAGCCTGAGAAGGGTCCGACACACAGGAACCACCTTCCCCTCCCTGACCCTAAAGGCTGGCCTGGTCCTGGCCCAAATCTAGAAGTGCAGCTTGGGCCACGGGCCTAAGAAGCCAGTACAGTCCTGAGGCCAACTGAGGGACTTCAGAAGGGTCCAGAGATTTGCCCTTGACCCCACCCACCCCCCACTCCCTTAGTGACCCAGCCCAGTCTCCTGAAATTGCCAGAGAGCTCTGCCAATCTCCAGCTAGTCCAGATCAAGGGACCCCCATACCAACTGTGATCAACAATCTTTTTTAAAAGGATCATATACCTAATATGGAAATACATTTTACACAACTATACATGTATAATTCATTACTGGACTGCTTACTGTATCAGGGAGGAGGAAGGAAGAGAGGAAGGGAAGCGGAGAGCTAAAAACGCAAAAAGAATTTTTAAATTTAAAATTGTTCTTATATCTAACTGAGGAGAAAAAATAAAATATTATTTAAAAATAAGTAAAGGGCTGTACACTTCTGGGTCAACAGTCCTAGTACACAAGGCAGAGAACAGGGGTATCGGAGTCAGAAGCCCAGCTTAAGTCCCCGTTCTTACACTCTCTAGGCATGTAGTTTACGGGCAGGTCAGCTCCCCTGCTATGATCCAGGAATGTTCTCATGTCAGATGTGGACACTAATAATCACAATCACCTTCATCCCTGGGGTACTGATAGGAAAATGCTTCACAAACCTTAGAGTGCTCTGGGCACTCATCAGTATTACAGTTAGTGAAATGTGAGCTATGGTGATAGATAAGAGTGAGGGGCAGGATTAGACGTAACCCTAATATCCCTCAGAGCCCAAGAGGGTGAAGGGCCAGTGTTCTGGGCCATAAGGAACACAGAGAAGCCCAGGAAGACTGGTAAGAACAGAGACAAAGTGATATAGGGCAGCCGTTGCATTAAATGTCAAGAGATTTTTTCAATGGGGTCACTGGATTTACTGATTTTCTTTTTCTCTTAAAAAAAAAATTTATTGTAAGGAATGGCTCTCCGGCAGAGGGAGGAATATGGGAGAACATCTAGGCCCTGTAAAAACAAAAGACAACAATAAAAACAGACAGGCTATCCTGAAAGTCTTAATGCAACTTCAAACCATTAAAGATTTACTAGCTTATTAAAATACCTTTAAGTAGCTTTTAAATTAAAATATAAAGAAAATTTATTAAATATGCTTATGTTACATATAAATGTTACCTATAAATACATAAACATGTTACATATAAATACATATATTTAAATAAAAACATTGAATTAAGATAAAAATTTTAATGAAAAAGTTAAGTTTACTAAAACTTTAAAATTTAAACTAAATTTATTATTTAAATATACTAACATATACATACTTTATATATATTAAACTAGGATTTAATATAACATTTTTAATTTCATGAAGCTATTAAAGCTTTGCAAAATAAAAAATGTTTCTTTTTTTCATTAAATTATTAAAGAAACTTAGTTTTTAATGGCTTAAAACCCCACTAGACTTTTGGGATACTCTTTATTTGGGAAAAAAAAAAAGAATGCTAAGTGATAATGTTCATTTGCACACTTACAAAGCCTCAGATTTTTTTCTTTCTGTATCACTAGGAGGGGTGAGAATATTGCTGGGTTCACAGCTTCAGGATGTGCTAGGCCTTTCAGGCTCCTGTCCCCCTCCACCCCCACCAGGATCTCACCATGGCTCTGCTGTGGGGTCCCCCACCTCCTGGGAACCTGGCTCTTCAGTTTTCTTCCCGCCAGCAGAAGTCCTCTCCTGGATCCGGGCCCCCAGCTCCCGGGCTCGCTGTAGTCTGTTTTTGAGGTTGATGTTGGCATTTGGGGTGGAGGTGAGGGGTTTGGCACTGTGGGTCAGCTCCCTAACCTTCTGCAGCTGGGACTTGAGCTCAGCAAGGTTTGGCTTTGACAGGCCCTGAGGGGTAGGAACAAAAATGAGAAAGGACAACCAGCCCAAGCATAAAGACCCCCAGAAACATTCTCTAAGCCCTAGAAGAAGAAGAGGCTGAACACCAAGCTTATGGAGCAGCTTTGGGCAGACAGATGGCAGAGGAGAGAGGCAAACCATATACACAAAAATTCAATTTTGACAAAATCAGCAGAGGGCATTCCTTATTTTATAAAAGGATTATACTTCCAAAAACAAAACAAAACAAAACAAACCCAACCCAAGAGCTCCTTGAAGCAAGTAGCTCCCCCAATTTAAACGGATTTTTATTGAATAATAATGAGTAACTCACATAGTCAGAGCACTATGTAACTTGCAAAATACTTTTCCAGGTGCTATCTCAGCAACACAATATCTCAGCTACACCGGGGTGGCTCGAGGTATTATTACTCACGTTTCACATAGGAAGCAACTTACTTTCAGAAGGAATTAGATGACACAGGCAAGGCCACAGGCCGGGCCCAGGTGTCTGATGCCAATCTGAGCAGTCTTTCAGGAGTGTATCTCAAATGGTAAGTAAAGTACAACCTAGCACCCTTTCACAGACAGGTTCTATTCCCTCCCTAGGCCTAAGGTCCAGGACAGGCAGGATTACAAACCCACCAGGGCCAAGAACCAGGCACGGACAATATTCATCTCTGCAGGGATATACTTACGATGATGCCCTCTGGGGAATCCAGGACAGGCTTCGAGGCTGGTGAGAGGGGAACAGTCTTTACCTCCTTCCCCGGAGAGGGGGAAGCAGACAAACATGAGCTAGAAACCTGTATGAAGGACAAAAAATAGAAAGTCAAGGCTGACAGCTGGGCATCTCTGCCTGGGGGACGAGCCCCAAGGTCAGAGCCACATTCATTCTGGAAGCAAACATTTATGAAGTTCTTCTAGAGCAGCAGTTCTCAACCTGTGGGTCATGACCCCTATGGGGGTTGAATGATCCTTTCAAAGGGGTCACAGGGGTCACCTAAGACCATAGTTTTAGGAACCAAGATACTGCTCCTCTATCCTCCGTCTCCAGGCAGATATGCCCACATATGAGTATTAAAGGGCTGTGGCATTAGGAAGGTTGAGAACCACTGATCTAGAGCCTAAGACAGGAAGTCACAGGAAAGGAGTCACAGATCCTAACCTCAAGGACCTTAAGTCATACCAAGTGCATGGTATGGCCAATTAGAGTATTAACAGCTCAGATATGCTTTACATGGCTTATAACATAGACTGTCTCATTCTGTGCTCACAACAACCCTATAGGATGATCTGCACCCCCATTTTGCAGATAAGAAAACCAAGAACTGGGATTTCAGTCCGTGCCTTCCTGAGACCTTGTCTGACCCTCTCTGTATCCATGACCGCAAACACAAAGCATCTACACAGACAACAGCTGCTGGTCAATGGATGGATGCTGAAGGGAGGAGAGTGCTAGGGACCAAACTCTCAACATTTCTGGTTTGGGTCTAGCACAGCCCACCCAAAGTGCTGAGTGCTTAGAGGATGCTGAATCAATGAGGGAACTAACCCCCCTCTTCCTTACCTAAGGGCAAAGGTTTCCTACTGACCCCAAGAAATCCATTCACCCCTTTGTAATAAGTGAGAGAGAAAGCACATATTCAGAAAAGTTAAGAGCTGGGAAAGGCCTTAGGGACCATCTCTCTGGTCAATCACCCCTTCCACCACTCCCCTGGTTCATATAATGAGCTTTTAAATTTTACCATAATTTTACTTAAGGGAGAAACTGTAGTAGTATAATAATAATAATAATTAATATTATTATTATTATTATTATTATTATTGTAAAAACCAAAAACCACTGGACGGGGAAATCAGGAGAGCCTCCTGTCCTGGTCATGACTCCATCACTACTACTGTGTGATTATGGACTAGTAACCTCCCCTCTCTGTGTCTCAGTGGCTTCTTGTGTCAAATGGAGATAATATTTATGTTCAGTCTATTCCACACTGCTGTTGTAAGAAAAGCAATGCATCAGGGTACAGCACTATTCCCGTTAAGATGATCCCTAGAAATCACTTCCAGCTTTAATATTCTCAAGCTGAACTAGAAAACCCTCAGATCCGTTCTGAGACAAAGCACCCCAAACAAAGGGAAAACCATTCTGCAAAAGCCCTAACGACTGACCCAGCCTCCGGGTGAAGACCATCTGGCTGGGGAGGCAGCCCTCTGCCCTTCCGACAACCCCAACGAACAACTGTCTTTAAACCAGTTTAGCAGGTGGAAATGCATTTGTCTGCAGGGACTTAGCCCCTTTGCTTCTAGTTCTGGGACAAGGATGAGCCGGGGCTGGTCCTTCAAACACCACTGGTCTCCCCAGGGCTGTGGCAAAGCTTCCCCCTTAACTTTCTTCTCCATGCAGAGCCCAAGATCTCTATAGATTTCGAGCTGTAAAAGACAATAGGCCACTGGGTCCAACACCCTCATTTTGTAAACCAGGAACCAGAGTCACTGAGCAGTGACACGTGTAAACAACTAATAACTCTCTGGGGGGACTCGAAGGGGCCCCCAGATTCGAAGGCCAGTACTCAGTACTGAGGCACAGGGCGGTCTCCAGCATAGAACCCCTGCAGCTGGCCCCTCCCCACGGCTGCCGCTCAGCCCAAGCCCCCGAAGCTGAGCCAAGAGCCAGGACTCTGCCCCAGAGAACTTCTCCCTATCTTTACGGTAGGTTAGCAGGAGCGCGCAGGGAGCATTTTAAGGCTGGAGAAGCTCCTCAGGGTCACGCGGTCCAACAACCCAGCAAGATCTCCATTTTGGAGTCAAGTCAGCAGGAAGCACGCATTGAGCGCCTGCTGCATGCGAGGCACTTCGTTAGGCAGCTGGAGGAGTAGACTGTGCTACAGCAGAGCCCACCTTGGGGTCGGGTCTGGCTGTACCCACAAAGCCCGGTTCGGATGGCCCCTGGGGGCTCGCTCACCGTGACCTCCGGGGCCCCGGGCTCGGCGGGCAGCACCAGCCTCCTGCGGGCCGCGCGCCGCACTGGGGGGGCTTCCGCGTCGCGGTCCGGGTCGGAAGCCTGGCGGCTCCGCTTCCTGCCGCTGCCGCTCGGGGTGCCCGTCGGGGCGGGGGCCGGAGTCCCGGAGGCCTGGACCGGGGTGCGCGGGGAGAGCAGCTGGGACCGGGAGCGCGCCCCGGGCTTCAGGGTCCCGTCCGGCTTGGCCGGGCTTCCGCGGAGCTTCAAGGGGCCGCGGAGGGCCGAGGCTCCCGCCCGCGAGCCTTTGCGCAAGGCGAAGAAGTCGGTGACTTTGCGCTGCGCCATTGGGAGCGCAAGTAGGGGAGCAGCAGATGGAACGCTCAGACTTCAGCAGACGATACAAAAGGATACACAACGTTCCAAGCGGAAACCGCAGCTCGAGTTCGCGCCACTGCGCGCCGTTCCGCCCCTTCCTCCTAAACCCCACCCCTTCCTGCTACGGCCCGCCCCCGGCGGCGCGGGCTCGGCTCCGTGAATGAGGAAGTGGACACCGACGCGGGCCAATTCCAGGCTTCCTTGAAGAGCCTCTGCCCTGCCCCTTTCCCCACCCCACCCCGCCCGGTTCCGCCTCCCGCCTCTTGGAACTAAATCTGGGGAGTTTCTCTTCTAGGTCGGAGGGAGGGAAAGAAGGCGGAGCTTTGGGGCGCGGGAACCGCGCTGCAGCAAAATGATTAAATGGTTCCTTCCCTTTACCCAGAGCTCCCAGCAGGGGAGAGGTCAAAGGCAGGGTGCATCGATGTACTTTACTTCTGTAGTAGCAAGACCCAACGACCAGACGTGGAGCGAGGACCGTGCCCTGGGGAATGGCTGCGATGGAATATTATGAGAAAGCGAGCAAATGCGGGGAAGAAACCCAAACCAGAACCAACATAATTAAATAAGAATAGCTGACCTATTTGCAGTGCTCACTATGTGTCTGGAAACTGTAGTAAGCGCTTTTAATCACAGTATAGAACAACCTAAAAGTTAATCCCAAGTATCCCCTTCTTCGTTCAGTGTCCGACACATAATAAGCGCATAATAAATGTTGATTGGTGGTTTGCATTGATCTGAGAACATACACAAAGTCAGACCTCTAAATGCTTCTCTAAAGAGCAGAACTTGCTGTGCGGAGGTAGGTTAGATAGTAAGCCCTACGTAAGCTGGGAATGCAAATAAAAGCAGAAAGAAAAAGTCCCCGCCCTCAGGGAGTTTAGGATCTAATAGAAGAGAACCTAAAAGACGGATGAAGCGAAATGAGGTGGAGAGAGAAGTCCCACCTACGGGCGTAGTAACTAAAGTCCTAGAGGAAGACGGGAAGACGTGGCTTCAGGGCTGGCCTGAGCCAATCCCAGGGACAAGGTGCAGGGGGAAGGTCCGGGATGAATTGAGTTTCCGAGCTGAAAGAGATCTCTGGGATATAGTGGAGAAAACCCAGAAGGCTCAGGAGTGGAGGTGTCCTCCTTCCGAAGGAATGGACGTATTCAATCCTTGGCCGGAGCTGGTCCGACGCGAGGCCGGAGGAAGGCTGGAGCCAATTGCGTGACTTTTCAGGAAAGCCACCCCCCACCTTTATCCATGAAAGACCCCATCCCATATCTAGAAAAGCCAAGAATCCCGGGTGTCTAGGGAGGACTCTGTTAGAAAATTAAACTTTGAAGTGCGGTAGAAATTGTCGGGGTTTGTTTGAGCAAAATTGTCAAGTGTTTGGGTGGTTCGGGGTCGGTGTCTTCTCTGACCAGCAGTTTCTCCACTAACACTTCTCACCTGGAGAGTTGTAATGGGCTCCTCAGTGTCCCCCTGATCTTTCCCCCTCCAGTCCATCCTTCACATAGCCACTAAAGCCACACAAACCTGTGATTAAAACACAGGTTTGAACAAGTCGGTCTCTGCTCCCCAGCTCGGTAAATTCCTGTGGCTTCCTATTACCTAGTCTAAAGCCAAAAGTATAAAGTCCTTAAAGCTTTTCACAACCAGGCCCCTTCTTAACGTTCCAGTCCGTTTACCTAGGGTGGTCAAGGTCACACGTGTCCTTGGGTTCGGCCTTTTAACTGAGTCCAAGTTTTACAGAACAAATCCTTCATTAAGGGAATTCGTTCTGTGAAGTTTGGATTCAATCAGAGGGCTGCGCTTGAGGACCTAGAGGGCCACATGTGGCCTCGAGGCTGCAGGTTCCCCACCCCTGATTTATGGATTATGTTCTCCATGTATTCTGGCCTTCTAGGTGTTCATTTCCCATCCTTGTGCCTTTGCACCAGCTGTCCTTGCTCTTGGCATGTCACCAGCCCTTCCTGGAAGCCTTGGTTTCCTTCGAGATTCAGCTCCAATTCAGAGGCCTTCCTGGGTCTCCTCAGGCAATAAATAGTTCCTTCCCTTCCAAGGTTTCCTTGTAATTTGACTTGGATGACTC
>CM053595.1:281975867-281992606 GCA_028646575.1 Pseudocheirus occidentalis | reverse complement strand
TCTGGCCTTCTAGGTGTTCATTTCCCATCCTTGTGCCTTTGCACCAGCTGTCCTTGCTCTTGGCATGTCACCAGCCCTTCCTGGAAGCCTTGGTTTCCTTCGAGATTCAGCTCCAATTCAGAGGCCTTCCTGGGTCTCCTCAGGCAATAAATAGTTCCTTCCCTTCCAAGGTTTCCTTGTAATTTGACTTGGATGACTCTTTTATGTTTTATATGTGTATATATGTTGGTTCCCCCAAGAGAATGTAAGCCCCTTGAGGGCAGGGCTGTTTTCTTTTGTCCTTGTATATCTGGGATATATTAGGTGCTTAACAATTGCTTGTTGACATATATATTTGGGGGGGGGGGCAATTGGGATTAAGTGACTTTGCCCAAGGTCACACAGCTAATGAGTGTTAAGTGTCTGAGGTTGGATTTGAATGCAGGCAGGTCCTCCTGACGCCAGGATCTATGCTCTGTTCACGATGCCACCTACCTGCTCCATTGACTAATATATTTTTTAAAAATGAACGAGTTGGACTTAAAGCTTTAGCAGTAGAAAAATCATTAGAAGCAATCATCAAACCTCTTCTTCTAGAGATGAGGAAGCAGTTTTAGGTTTGGTTTCTTTTTTTTTTTAACTTAGGTCTATACTGACATCGGGTCCTGCATTCAATCCTCTCTTCGGTGTTTCCTTCAGTTGGGGTTCAATAGCTCTCCCAGCTCTAAATCCCATCATCCCATGATGAAGTTTGGTTTTCCTAGCTCTCCTCTCACCTTCTGGCAGAATTTCCTTTCTGCCTGGGTATCTGTGCCTCATTGTTACAGGCGGCTGACTGGGCAGGACAAGCCCCAATATTCTCTCATGGGCCCCAGACTTCTTAGACTGCAAAAGAGCTGAGCACATAGAAGGAGGTGAAGTCTGGTATCTTCCAAACCCATCAGAACTTCCTAGTTACCTGAGAAATGTCAGCCAGCAAAAGCTCCTATCCCCTCCCTGGAGAACCACTGCCTTCCCTACTGCCTGGCTCTGGCTCCTCTCTCTCTCACCCTCAAGTTAAACCCCCAATCCTTCACAACAAACCTAATTCATTCTTGAACACAAAGTTTCCAAGATCCCATGGACCAACCACTTATTCCTGGTTACATTCATTATGCCTAAGGGGACAAAGCCCTCCATATAACAGGCACTTAATAAATATTTGTTGAATTGAATTAATTCAAATGAAAATCATCTAATCCTTCCATCATCTGGCAGCTGCCTCTGGAAACCTCTATGATGTAGAAAGAGCTTTGGATGAAAGAACAGAGCTAGAACCAGAATTTCTATCACTACCCCCACCCCTGTGCTTAGTTTCACTTTTAGTCTGCTCCAGTCATGAGACTTTTCCTGATATGAGGCTCAAACCTGCCTCTAAAACATCCAGCCGGCGCTCTGAGAGCTTAGACAGTGAGCTTTTGAGTGATTTATGTATAAAATACCTAAAATGCTTAAGGAAGCAAACATCAGTTACTTGGAAATCTTGCTTTATCCACGGGACCATTCATTCCCTAAATATGTTGGATATATAAATTATTCCCTCCAAGGAAGTTGCATTCCAGTGAAGTAATGCAGACATGCCTCAGAGTTCATTCTTATGGAATAATAATCATGGAAATGAAGATGAAAGCTGGAATGTCTATAGGAGCATCCATCTAGAACCAGAAGGGACTTTAGAGGCCATGGAGTCCAAACACTTCATTTTACAGATAAGGAAACTGAGGATCACAGAGATTAAGTGACTTGGCCAGAGTCACAAGGCTAGTAACCATCTGAGACAGGACTTGAACTCAGGTCATCCAGCACTCTTGTCTTCCACACTCTCCTCTTTGACAATTTGGTTTTATGGTTTATAAAGCACTTTACCTAAGACTGGTGTCTTGGTTCTTGGGTAGGGCAGAGATACATTTGGAGTGGGATTAATTATCAAGGTCAGCTTGGGCCTTGGTGTTGGGTTTTTTTTAAGCATTTTCTTAGGAGATTGTAAATGTAAGTAAGACATTTAAAAAATTCGGAGACCTGTGATTTATTTCATCTGTGTGGACACTAATAGGATTTGACTTTCTCTCTCTGCCTTAATTAACAATTTAAAAAGTTGTGGTCAAAACGATTAACATCCTGGCAGCCAAACCTCTTCTAATGAGCCCTCCAGAATTTAGCTCGGCTGAGCCTTGGACAGAACAGATGCCGTTCACCCTCCAGACTGCCCTTGGAAGCCTTCCCAACTTTGTAAAATTCACTGTCATGTATATAGTGTTTTATATGTATTACATTATTTGAAATTCAATATACTCCTATTATTATACCCATTTTACAAATCAAAAAACAGGCTTAGAGAGTTTAAGTGTCTCATCCATTGAGGAAGGATTTGAATCCAGGTTCCAAGGCCATTGGCCCACACTGCCTCTTGGGACCTGTGGAGAATTTCTTCTGCTCTGCTAGCTTTCCAAAATGCTGCAGTGAGTTGTTATAGGATGACTTTGGAATTTTTTATCAGTATTGTCCAAAGTGGGGGCCCCGATCCTTGGGGGAGGGGGAGCTTGAGGCCTGATGCCAAGTGTATATGATCAACAACTCAGAGAGAGGGAAGATGGGTCAAATCCCACCCTCCCCAAATTAGCCAACTGTGGGGCTTGTCTCCTACACAACCACACAATCAACTGTGAACAACTTAGCTATTCTGATACAGACAATGCTCCGAGATCACTTTGAAGGACCCAGGATGAAAAATGCTATCCACCTCCAGGGAAAGAACTCATGAACTCTGGGCTCAAATTTAAGCATATTTTTTCACTTTTTAAAATTTTTCCTGGGTTTTTTTTTTTTGCAACATGAAAATGATTTTTTTTAATGATTTCACATGTATAACGGGTTTTAGATTGTTTGCTTTCTCAACAGTTGGCAGAGACGCTGGAGAGAGGGAGAGAATTTGGAACTCAAAATTTATAAAAAGAATGTTAAAAATAAATATTTAAAAATCCTCTGTTAACACCAGGTCAGGTCAGGTGACTACAACAACCTGTTGGTCAAACTCAATATTTTAATTCCTTTCTCGGCCAATCTCGGGCCCTAGAATGCCCTCCTGCCCCATCTCTACCTCTCAGAATTCTTATCTTCCTTCACACTATGAAGTGAGCTCTGAAGGAGGGAGGGGCTGCTAAGCAATCAGTGGCAGAGGGAGGGTCTTCCAGAATGGCCAGGTTGGCCCTTTGCTCAGCCCATGTATTCCTCCTCCTCCTCCTCTTCCCCTCCTCAAATAGTCTTTCATTTACAGCCTGTGTTTTTGTGTTGGGGAAGGGTGATATAGATGTAGCCTGAGAATTATAGGTGAGTCTTCTGTGTGTGTTATATTCATTTGTTATTGAAGAGAAGGAACCCGAAGTATGAACTCATGTAAGGGGAGTACGTGGGTAGGTCATTTTGCTGCTTGTTTTACCCTCATTGGTTATAGATGGTCCATGCACATAGAGGGTGTTGTGTGTGAATTTGTTTTTACCCATGTGTCCTCCTGGAATTGTCCACATGTGGCTCAAAGACAGGCAAGAGCAGATATTTCTAGAAGCATCTTCTCCCCCTCCTTTCCCAAAGGGTGTCTGATTCCTGCCAGGAATGTAAGCAATAGGATGGAGCCAGAGGCTCCTCTGCAGAGAGAAGAGGTGCAGGGCTAGAATTAGATCTCTGCTCCCATAAATATTATTGTTGTTCAGTCAAATTTGATTCTCTGTTTGGAGAATTCCCCATTTGGAATTTTCTTGCCAGAGACACCGGAGTGGTTTGCCATTCTTTCTCCACCTCATTTTACAGATGAAGAAACTGAGGCAAACAGGGTGAAGTGACTTGCCCAGGGTCACACAGCTAAGGCTGGATTTGAACTCAGGAAGACATTTTCCTGACTCCAGGTCCTGTGCTCTATCTACTGTCCCACCTAGCTGCTCTTTGGTTTATGAGAGTTAGTTTTTAGATTCAAGCTGCACTCCTGATTATTATTCCTTAATGGGGAAGGAGGACCCCAAGCTATATATCCAAGACTTGACTCTCTTCCCACCAAATGCTAGTTCCGTAATGAACTCACATAGCAAATAGGAGAGAAATCCATTTAACCAAGTCGATAACAAAACAGAAATCAGAGTAAGTAGCAGCCAGGGACACAGTGGATATAATGCGGGCCTGGAATCATGAAACTCTGAGTTCAAATCCAGCCTCAGACACTTACTAGCTGTATGGTCCTGGATTACTCATTTCCCCGGCTGCCTCAGTTTTCTGAACTGTAAAATGGGAATCATGACAGCACTTACCTCGCCAGGAACGTTGTGAGACTCACATGAGATATTTGGGAAGTGCCTGGCACTTAGTAGGTGCTTAGTAAATGCTTATCCCTTCCCTTTTCAATGAATTCTCTCAAATCTTCTGTTAATAACAGATTCCTCCTCACCCTAGGTCTTCCTCGGCCTTCGTTCTATTGTCTGGGGCTCGCTGACGTTACCTTTCAAGACCCCACATTTCTCGGCACCCCCTCGCAGGCTGCTCCTCTCACACCCTCTGGTGCACAGGGCCAGGCTGGGAAGCTGGCATACTTCCCACTTCCTGCTGCCACTTTTAGACCCTCCCTCTGTCCCTGTCACTCATAGGCTTCCTCCTCCTTTAAAGCTCACTCCACACTGTCCAGATACTTGTTGCCTCTGATCTTTGGCCCTTGAGGTCCCTAACTCCACCAAAAATAATAATAATTCAGTATCACAGTCTTCTGTGTTCCAACCCACTCCTTAGGGAATCCCAATTCCCCAGTCATTATCACGCTTTAAATACCTCCACCAAATCTGGCCTCAGACACTGACTAGCTGTGTGACCCTGGGGAAGTCATTTAACCCTGTTTGCCTCAGTATCTTCATCTGTCAAATGACCTAGAAAAGGACATGACAAACCACTCCAGTATCTCTGCCAAGAAAACCCCAAATGGGGTCACAGAGAGTTGGCCGTGACTAAAATGACTGGACAGCAACGTAACATTTTTTTAAAATCACAGTGCTTTAAATTTTTAAAAAGTATATAAAGCATTTCCTCATAGCCCAGGAGAATGCTGTTTCCAGTAACTAGTGCTTGGTTTCTTTTTTTTCTCCGATTCTTTTTTTGGCTTTGGTGCTCTTAGCATTTTGTAAAGCTGCCCAAAGACCAAAGGCTACATTTGGGCAACAAACTTCCACTTTCAGGGCTAGGAGAATGGAGAAGGGAAATGCTGCCTGGTGGGGCTTGGGCTATTCATGGACTTGAAGAGGGAACTGAAGAAACAGAGCATTTAACTTCCCTTCTTACATCTTTAGATTCCCTTTTTCTTTGGTAACCACAAAACTCACACTTGGTTGTGTAAAAATTTGTCCTCCAAAGTGTCCCATTTATCTGTGTCACATTTGCATGCAGATTTTCCTCCTTAAAGCAATATACAGCTTAGAAGGGTAGGTAGAAACCAAACTGCAGTTATCTTTACGTGTAAATTCCAATTTACATGTAAGTTCCAATTACATGTGAATGTCAGTCTGACAAAAAAAAAGAATGAAAAAAGGAGTCTGAGAATTTTGTATTTTATCTTGGATACAGTAAGGAGCAACTGAAGATTTTTGAGTAGGGGAGCCAAATGGTCAGATGTAAATTTTAGGAATCTCAGTTTGGTAGGTAAGGGGAGGATGGGTCAGAGTAGAGGCTGGGGGCAGCGATATCGGTTTGGACGCTCTTATCTAGGCGAGAGATGATGAGGACCTGGGTGGTTGTTTGATCAGAAAGAAGGGGACTGAAGGAAAGAGAGGTAGGGAAGGACACCTCAGCACCAATAAGATGTGGGAGGGGCTGAGCAGAGTCAAGGAGTCCAGGGCTGTAAATTCGGGTGACTTGAAGAAAGGTGGAACTCTCAACAGAAATGGAGGAGTCTGGGCAAGAGATGGCTTTGGCAGGAAATATGAGATCCATTTCAGATGTATTTTTTATTGTACTTAATCGTATTTTTTCCCAATTACATATAAAGGTACTTTTCAACATTCATTGTTTAAATAAGATTTTTGAGTTTCAGATTTTTCTCCCTCTTTCCACCCTCCCCAAGACAGCAAGCAATCCAATACGAGTTATACATGTACAATCATGTTAAACATATTTTCACCTTAATTGTGTTTTGAAAGAAACAATCAGAAGGAAAAGGAAAAACCATGAGAAAGAAAAAACAGAAAAGGTGAAAATCATCTGCTTTGATCTGCATTCAGACTCCATAGTTCTTTCTCTGCATGTGAATAGCATTTTCCATCATGAGTCTTTTGGAGCTGTTAGACATATTCTATTGAAGATAACCTGGAAATACCGAGTTGGAGGAACCTAGCAGGCAGAGAGATTAGGGCTGTGTATATAGACTTGGGAGTCATCTGCACAGCGGTGATAATTGAGCTCATGGGACATAATGGGACCAACAATGTTTTTCCTTACTTCATTTTTTTTCAGTCATAGAATGCTAGAACCAGAAAGGTTTTTAAGGATGACACTTGAGTCCGGTATCCTCGATTTAAAAAAAAAAAGAATGCTGCCTTCTCTTTTTACATTACAGTCATATATATAATATAAATTTTCATTAATATATTTAATTATTTAATTGATATTATATATGTATAGATAACTCCCAATATACTCCCGATGAGCACCTTCCTTATAACAAAGAAAAATCATCAAGCAAAGCCAATCAACACAGTTACCATATTTAACAGTGTGTGACACACTCCACAACACCTGGCCCTCTCTTTTTTGCCGAAAAGAAGGAGATGAATATCATTGTTACTCTGGGGTCAAAACTAGTCATCCCAAACACTAAGATTCTGTTTTCCTGTTCTTTTAGTTTATGTTAAAAGCAGCTAGGTGGCGCCATAGTGCACAGAGCTCCCAGCCTGGAATCGGGAAGACTCATCTTCCTAAATCCAAATCTAGCCTCAGGAGCTTATTGTGTCACCCTGGGCAAGTCACTAACCCTGCTTGCCTCAGTTTCCTCATCTGAAAAATGAGGCGTAGAAAAGAATAGCAAACCAGTCCAGTAGCTTCACCAAGTAAACTCCAAATAAGAATAAGCCACGACGGGAACAACTCAGTAAGACATTGCATATGTTGTCTTCTGATTCTGTTCATTTTACTGTGTCTTTTCATAATCTTGCCATTGAACCTCCTCATTTTCCTTAGAAGGCAAGTGAGTCCCAGAGAGGGGAATTCAGATGCTCAAAGTTGCCAGCTAGTGGCAGGTCTAGGATTCAAACCCAGATCTCCCGGCTCCTCCCAGGCCAGTGCCATTCCCACTAATTAATGTTAGACTCCCTTTCTCCTTCTGGTCATCTTTCAGGCGCCCACCTGGGCAGGAGTCCATTCTATCGTCCTTTCCTGACCCCTCTCCTCATCAAAATTTATTTCAATTTACATTCTGTCAGGACCCTTCATTCTTTGCTAGGACTAATCTCATAAATTAACTCATGATTAAGCGATACTGGTTGATAACGGTTTCATCAGGACATTTGATATCTTACCCCAAAAGACGAAGTTAATGCATGGTGGAATTTTTAATACTGTAATAGGCAGCAGGAAGGAATTTTGTAGCAAGAGCAAAATTCTTCACATTAAGATAGTTATCAGGTATTACCTCTAACCTACTGGTTAAGTTTATTCCTCTACAGATTGGTGGAGTTCATATCTGGTCCCAAACAGATAAGCTGTGTGACCCTTGGCAAACCATTCAACCTCGGTCTGCCTCAGTTTCCTCATCTGTAAAATTAGGAAAATAATAGCACTTCCCTCCCAAAGGTTGTTGTAAGGATAAAATGAGACAATATTTGTAATGTGCCATCTATGCAAGCTCTTTATTATTCATCCAAATTGATCTTCTCTCTGTTCCTCACACGTGACCTTGGATGCCTTTGCAGTGACTGCCCCCCATGCCTGGAAAGATTGCCTACCTGACTTATACCTCAGACAATCCCTCTCTTCCTTTTTGACCCAAAACATCACTTTGTACATGAAGCCTTTTCTGATTGCCTCAACCGCTGGTGCCGAACCTTCCAACTAGTCCCTTCCAGGCTGAAGGTGTCTTCATTCCTGTTCATGCTGTACTTGCTGACATCTCCTCCCTCTCTTGTTGTTGTTCAATCGCATCCAACCCTTAGTGATCCCATTTGGATTTTCTTGGTAAAAATACTGGAGTGGTTTGCCATTTCCTTCTCCAGCTCATTTTACAGATGAGGAAACTGAGGCAAACAGGGTGAAGTGACTTGCCCAGGGTCACACAGCTAGTCAGTGTCTGAAGTCAGATTTGGACCCAGAAAGACTCATATTTCTGATTCCAAGCCCAGAGAGAAAGACAAAAGCAAAGACACACATACACACACACACACACACACACACACACACACACACATACACATACGAGGAAAGACAGAGAGATGGAGGAAGGGAGAGAGAGAGATGGGGAGGAGAAAACATTTATATATATTTGTATGTATGTATGTAAATATGTATATGCATATTTATCCTCATTGCCTCTCCTACTAGATTGAGTCCTTGCAGGTAGAGATGGTTTCTTTCATTGTATTTGTATTGCCAGTGCCCAGTACACTGGCATACAATAGGTGCTTAATAAATACTTATTGAAATTAATTACATTGAAGGTGATGGAGCCTATCTGGCCCTAAACGAGCGCATCAGGGTCATTGCCTTCCAAAAGGTCTCTCAGTGTTACTAAGGTGATGGTGTTGGAAGCCACTAAAGAATTTGAAGGCAAGTTAATTCTCCGCTAGGGCTCTCTGCTGCCAGGCTGCAGGCTCCTGTGGGTTGGAGGCAGCTGCTTCTGGCCTCTAATGAGAAGTTCTGCGGTTGCATCCGGTCACACATGTTGCACTCCATGAATACATTTGGCTCTTGGCCTGAGTCAAACTGGATTTGGTCTATCTGCCCACAGGTAATCTTCACAGATGCTTAAGAAGAATGGGACGACAGGACATGTGCTTGTCCATCCACAGCTCACCAGCTCTATGACTTTAGGCAAGGAAGTCACTTAAGCACCTGAGGCTCAATTTCTTTGATGATCTAATGCCCTCAAAGAATCGTTGGGTAGATCAAATGGAGTAATGGATATGAAAGAACTTTGACAACTGTAGAATGCTATAGAAAAGCAAAATTATTATCATGATAGATTCAAGATCATTTGGACTAGAACATTTTCTTTACAAGAATCCCAGTACATGAAAAATCTGGCTTTACATGAAACATGGTGGGTACAGGTGGAGGAATGCTTTATTTTGTAAAAGGATTTTCCGTGATCTTCTTTAAATGGCTACTTCCTTGAGGGCCTTTGTATATACTTGATTCATATATGTGGTTAGTTAGTGTGGGTGCGGGCATGGCTCCCACCCCTACCCCCACTTCTCTCTGAGTTCTCTCTTGGCTCCCCAACCCAACTTTCACCCAAGCTAGCAGGTCTGGCTGGGGGTGGGGGACAGCAGCCACATTGCTGCAACTAACTCAGTATCATAGGGGTAACCCTGGGGTGAAAAATTATATTTCTAGCTTCTGAGCCCCAACTGGCACACTCTTAATTTACTAAATCAGCCAAAATGCTGCCATTAACTTTTTTTTTCCAAACTGCAAATTGTCCCAAGTTTTATTCATAGTCCATACAAAAGGGGAACGAAAAAATGAGGTTTCTAACACCCCCTACTTGGGGAAGATGGGGAACAAGGGGCTGGGGAGCACCGCTCAACATCAGCTCTGCTCGCGGTCACTGGGAACCCTGCAGGCAGGAATGGGGTCAAGGGAGCACAGGGGACAAAGAGGCTGACCCGGCCCCAGCCTTCCTCATCTCTCAGAAGAAAAAGACTCCGCTGACCACAGCCATAGGCTGCTTGCCATTAACTTTTAAAGAGAAACATTTACTAAATGGAACGCAAAGGAAGAATAATTAAAACATGACATTCTACTCCTAAATCTGGGACACACTCTCCCATCCATGGACATAGGGTCTGTTGGGAAAAGTGGGCACAAATTTATAAACTCCTAGTATGGAGGGCAGCTAGGTGGCACAGTAGATGGAGGGCCAGGCCTGGAGTCAGGAAGACCTTAATGCAAATCCAGTCTCAGACACTTCCTAACCCTGTGATCCTGAGTAAGTAACTTAACCCTATTTGCCTCCTCATTTGTAAAATGGGCAGGAGAAGGTAGTATCTTTGCCAAAAAAAAAAAAATGGGTTCAAAAACAGTATGACATGATCAAAAAATATGGAGACATACTCTCCAGTATCTTTGCCAAGAAAACTGCCATATTGGGACAGCTAGATGGCACAGTAAATAGAGCACGGGCGCTGGAGTCAGGAGGACCTGAGTTCAAATATGACCTCAGACACTTAATGCTTATTAGCTGTGTGACCTTGGGCAAGTCACTTAACGACAATTGTCATGCCTTCCCCCTCCAAAAAGAAATAAAAAACCTAGATGGGGTGACAAAGAGTAAGACATGATGGAAAAATGACTGAACAAGTTTGGTGACATGATTGGGACAATTCTAAATTATATATAGTCTTTAGTGTCATTTGTTTTTATCAAGAAAAACTTACATAATCACCCACTGCTTGGTAAGGTCCTTCTTTGGATCTCTGCCCCCAGTGGATGAGATCACTTCCCTGTTAGCTACAGGACACTGTTGCTCCTCTGGGCTTTAGACATAGCGTCAAGCCCTTTCCCTGAACCTGCATGCAGAGATTTTCCAGGTATCCTTCTTCATCTGGACTCTGAGGACATTGTTTCAGCAAAAGCAGTTTCCTTAAGCCTAGGATCTGTAACACATTGCCACATCTTATCCCTTGGCTGGGCTCTGAGGGATTTCCATTTCTCAGGCAGTGGATGAAAGTATAAGGAAAGAGAAAAACAGAACCTTTCCCCCTATACTTAGATCCTCCTATACTCCTAGCAGCAGATGGGGGTGCAAATTCTGAGCTTGTCCTGTGACCCACCTCTGAAGAGTCTCTCAGAACCATTCAGAGGTCTGGTCTTGACCATCCACATTAATCCAAAGTACTGTCTCTTGTGTAAAATAACTCACCTCTTTCTTATGGGGAGAAATCAAAATCCACATTTCTACAGGCCAAGTCACAATCAGGCAACATCCAATTGTCCAAAGCCCAATTGTATCATAGTCTCCAAATCCATAGGTCTAAAGTTTCCTGTCCTCTCCCCATTTCTGAGAATTACATCACAGGTGATCAAAACTTGGAAAGTCTGAGTTTGAGAGTTAGGAATTAGCCTCTAAGGGGGAACAGAATTTAGAATGAAGACAATTATCATTGCAGCCCTTGTAGCTAGAAAACTAGAGTCGCATTATGAGGTCTAAGAGATCTGGACCTTGCCAGCCCCTACTTTTGCCGTGGGCTGCTTAGACAATGTGGGTCAGGTCCAAATGTGAGGGAGGATTGCTCTCCCCCTCAAAGTATACCCACTTTTTAGGAGGAACAAAATGGGCTGTTTGAATACTTCATAGTTTTGTATCTATTCATGGGTTCCTATGAATCTTTTGCACTTTTGGTACCTTCTATGGTATTAAATAAAAACTATCCTATACATGAAATGTATTGAGTACCTTGAGTACCTTTGTGGGAGTTGGGCAATGTTGTAGGTTAGGCCTGATTCAGGCCAGTCTAGTGCTTCATGTTCAGGACTGGAATGAAATGACAACATTTAACATATAAAAAGATGAGCTTTACTTATTCCTAGAATGGAAAGGAGAGTCACCAAGGACATGGCACTCATTTATGCAGACCTTGATGGAAATGTGTCTGGTCAGAAGGATGTGGTGACTTTCATGGCAGTGAGATATCTGCCAGGACTGCGGAGTGCTGACCCCTCAGAGGATGGCCTTTTATGCCCAAGGTCAGTGATCTTAAATTCAAATAGAAAGGAAGCCACACATTGACTTAGAAAACCACATATTAACATTATCTACCTTCTGTTGTGTTTTTATATATTTGTTAAATGTTTTCAATTACACTTTAATTTGGTTCAGGCCCCATTTGGGAGTAATGTAACCATCCTAGTGAGTGTTAGACACCTCTGCCCCAAGTGACTAAGAAGTCAAAACATTGGCCCAAACTGGTTAATTTGATCAAGTCTCAGGGACAACTTCCCAGCCTGTTAACGTGGGGGGGGGGGGGGCGGGGAACTAGCACAGGACCCTGGTTCCCACATTTGGGGAAACCTAGACATGAGCTATATCCCAGCTTTATTTTGGAGATTTCCCCTGGAGTTAGGCTGGGGGTGGGGAAAGGAAATGAATCATAAAAAGAAAATAACCCTTTGGGAGTTAGGACCCCAGTAAGGGTCCCCATCTTTGTGAAGGAGGCCAGACACTTGGGGTAGGACTATCAGTTATGTATCCTCGGGGTCTTGCACATTGGAGCCTCTCTGGAACATACTCTTTGAGCTAAATTGAATTGAGGACAAAGCCTGTTCCCCACAGAAACATTATGGGGTAGATAGTACAAGTATTTTTGTTCCCCTTTTGCAGATGAGGAAACAGAGGCTCAGAGAGACTGAGTGACCTAGACTTTATTTGAACCAAGAATTCACTTAATTCTTTTTTTTTTTGGAAGGCAATTGTGGTTAAGTGACTTGTTCAAGGTCACACGGCTAGTTTTTGTGTTAAGTGTCTGAGGTCAAATTTGAACTCAGGTCCTCCTGACTGCTCTATTTGCTGCACCACCTAGCTGCCCCAACTTCACCTGATTCTAAATTTTGCATTCGTCCTAATTCTCTGGAAAGGTTGACAAGTAGAAGTGGAATGACCGTGAAAACGGGAATCAGGGTATCAGCTCTAGTCCCAGTTCTGCTGCTAATTAGTGGGGTGAACTTGAGTGAATTATTTAGTCTCAGTTTCCCCATCTGCAGAAGGAGAAGAGCACCCTAGATCAGTGGATCCCAAGCTGTGTCCTATGGAACCATGGTGTGTTCTCTGCCATGTGAAGAAGGACTCCAGGAGAATATCTTTTATGCTACAGTTTCCTTTCTCCTTAAGCGAGTGAAAAAAGAAAATTATACATGTCAAACATAATTATTACATATAGAGAGTTTTTGCAATATGAAAATAGACTGAGCTTTTCTCCAGAATTTCCCCAATTTTTATTTATTCCAGAGAGTATTCATTCCAGGCTGGGGTGCAGGGGGCCTGTGGGAAGTAAGGATTGAGAAAAAGACAAAGATATGAATAGGTAGATAGATCAGTAACAAGCGTCTATCAGGCACTGTGCTAAGCTCTAGAGATACAAAGAGAAGCAAACAAAAAAAAGTAGAAAAGTAGTTCCTCTCCTCAAGGAGCTTACATTCTAATGAGAGGAGACAACACATAAAAGGGAACTAAGTGCGTGTGGGGAGGGGGTGCAGAATGATGGGGTACCCACTGTATGGTGGCAAAGTCTATAATCAGAAGAGCAGCTAGGAAGGAAATGAAGCATGGAAACTAGACCCATCTCGAAAAGAAAGATCCCAAAAGAAACTCACCAGAGGGAAAATGAGACCGGCAGGTGGAGGGATATTGAAGAGAGAGAAATTCCCTGAGAGAAGTTTCAGGGTGACAGGAGAGCTGAGTCATAGTGACCAAGTCTGTAGAGTCAGAAGCACAGCCTGGAGGGAAATGAAAGCATGAATGACTAATTCCAGAATACAAGTTGTAGATGGGTTGTAGGGATCACATATAACGCTCACCTACAGCTGTAAGTAGCCTTTTTTTAACCTAGGGCACAAAGACTTTGGCGGGTAGGGTAGCAGTGCTGGTGAAGAGAACAGTAAAAATGCAGGTAAAGTTGGCCAATAGAGGGGCAACTCCGGAAAATTGAAAAGAGAGAATCTGGGAAAGGGATATCTCAGTGCCAAGACATTGGGGGGCAGTGGTTATGTACTGTACTCCAATATATCAGGGACCAGCAAAGGACCAGGCATGAAAATAATAGTTTCTATGGAAAGGAATAATTCCCCAGCAGGATTTGGCACCATGGGACAAAGTCCCACTGGTCCAATGCTAGTGTCTGCTCATGCCCATACCAGTAAAATCATGAAACCATCTGCATATTGAAGTAAGCATTCCAGGCTCCTTCCAGGACCAGCACTTAGAGATTCCATTAATGTATTTCAAGTGCCAAAGTGTTTTATGGCCAGCATAGAGAATGGCAGAGCCTTAGAACAAAGAAGGTCAGAGGTAGAATAGACTTGAATTCCTGGTATGAACCCTTCATTCTACAAAGGAGGAAGCCAGCAGAAGCACAAATGCTCATAGTGTGTTAGTGGCACCACCAGAATGAGAAAAGCCAGATTTCTTGAATCCAGACTCTTTCCATGATATCCCCATGCTGATGGTGAGAATAAGTCCCAGGTTTCCTGGATTTTCTTCTTTGATGATCTCTGTTCTATTTTTCCCTTCTGGACCTCGAGAATCCATACTGATAGTCCCTGAGGAGTGAAGCTAATATTCTCATGTTAGGAGCTCCCTTCCTAAAAATATTAATAGTTCATGTTTATATGGCACTTTGATATTATTGTTATCACCCATAATTTACAGTAGAGAAAACCGAGGCCAGCAGGTTAAGTGACTTTTCCAGACTTACTTTCATGTAACCAATAAGTGTCTGATTTAGGATTTGAAGTGAGGTCTTCTTGCTTTCAGGGGGCAGCTAGGTGGTGCCATAGTGCATAGAACACTGGACCTGGAATCAGAAAGACTCATCTTCCTTAGTTCAAATCTGGCCTTAGAAACTTACAAGCTGTATGACCCTGGGCAAGCCACTTAACCTTGTTCGCCTCAGTTTTCTTGTCTGTAAAATGACCTGTAGAAGGAAATGGCAAACCACTCTAGCATCTTTGCCAAGAAAATGCCAAATGGGGTGACAAAGAATCAGACATGACTGAAATGACTGAACAATATCCTGCTTCCAGGTTCGGCACTCTATGAACTGCACGACTGCACAAACTGCCCAAGGCCCAGCCTAATTGACCAATGACTTGGTGAATGAAAACCAGCCTTCTTAGCCCATTGTATCTACTAGCTAGCCCCAGGCACCTTCTGCTGCCCAGCCAGCCAGCCAACTGTCTTCCCAGGTCATCTTGCCATGGCTCTGCTACCAATGCCCTGCTCCTCCTCATCTGGACCATTATTCTCCACACCAGGCCTGGACCCTTCAGCCTCCCCACTCCCCTTTTTACTGCTTATGCTAGGTACAGTAAGAAAATCAGTGCCACCATTGCTTCTGGAAAGGATGTATCAATTGATTGCCCTATGCAAGTCACCATTTCTGTGACTCCACAGACACAATTTTTTTTTTTTTGCTTTTTGGAGGGCAGTTGGGGTTAAGTGACTTGCCCAAGGTCTCACGGCTAGTTTTTTGTGTTAAGTGTCTGAGGCTGGATTTGAACTCAGGTACTCCTGACTCCAGGGCCAGTGCTTTATTCACTGCGCCACCTAGCTGCCCCCCAGACACAAATTTCTTTCCTAGTCTCCATTTTTTCTGCTCCATTTTCCATGTGCTTGTCCCTATTGCAAACATAAGATCCATGAAGGCAAGGAATATCTCTTTTTTATATTTGCATTCCCAGGGTTCAACCCAATTTCTGGCACAAACAACATGCTTAATAGATGCCCTTTCATTTATCTGTCTCTTCACTCATTAAAAAAGGGGGAATGGGCGGAGCCAAGATGGCCACATAGAAGCAGCAAAGTTCCGCAGCTCCCACACAGCCACCCTAAATACCCATAAGATATGACTCTAAACAAATTTTAGGGCTCCCAAACTCACAAAAATACAGAAAACACGTGTCTTGCTGAAGGCAGCTCGGCAGGAGGGGCTCATGGCAACAGGCTGGGAGCCGAGGCCAGGCCAGCCTGAAACCGAAACTGCAGCCAGGCCCCAGGGCAGGAGGAACTGCAGTGTGAGTCTACCCCAGGGAGCAGATCTACAGCGCCTGGAGAAATCTCCACATCTGTCAAGTCAGGAACAATAAGGATTAGAGAAAGGTCAGTGAAAGTGAAGCTTTCAGCTAACTTTGGGGGAAGAAAAGCAGTCTGGCCGATCTGCCCCCAGGGCAAGGAAGCAGTGGAGGAAAGGCAGGATCTGCTGTAACTGGCAGCTGCCCCCACTGGGCTGCTTCAGAGCTCCTGGCCTGCGACCCTGCAGGGGGGTGAGACAATTGATCAGGGTCAAGGGCTCTTGTGTTGAGTGGCCTGGATCATGATCTTGGGTGGTGGTCCTGGGGTGCGCTTTCAGCAAGCCAAAGCTGGTGGGGGCTGCAGCACCCCCCTAATAGCTCCAGCAGCTAGGAAAACCCCAGCGATTTTGGACAGAGCTTCCTCCCCCGGAAGCAGAGTTCCACAAAGCTTAAAAAAACCACCAGTTAATTGACTGGCCAACATGAGGAAAAGGAAGCAAAATAAGAACAGCAATAAAACTCTAGAATCCTTTTTTGTGGACAAAAAGGACCAAAGCATGGAACGGGAGGAAGACAACACAGTCAGAATTCCCACACCAAATGCTTCTAAAACACTCAAAGAATGCCTACAAGCTTACAGATCAACTGAAAAAGGACTTTGAAAAACAAATAAGAGAAGTGGAGGAAAAATTGGGAAGAGAAATGAGAATGATGCAAGAAAATCATGAAAAGAGAGTCAACAACCTGACTGAAGAAAACAA
>CM053595.1:281951173-281975367 GCA_028646575.1 Pseudocheirus occidentalis | reverse complement strand
TCCCTGCCCTACCAGAAAGTTAGAGAGCAGATCAAGGGAGGGGCTTTACAGTGGGATCGCTGTTTTGGGGTTGGGGTAGGGGAAAGATGGGAAGAAAACTTGTAACTCAAAAATCTCATGGGAATGAATGATGTAAACAAGAAAACAAAAAATTTATATTTAAAAAAAGAAAAGGGGAAATGGGGAAAGAGTGGATTGGTGAGGGGGAGAAGGGAGCAGGGCTTGTTAAATTGAGAATGTATGTGTTGGGAATGTTGATTATTTTGAGAAAGAGGCAGCCAGCAGAGGAAGTGTAAATAGCAGTGAGTTCAGAAAGGCTGAAGAATGATGCTGGAGGTGAAAGAATTAAGAAGGGAGCCAGAGGTGATGAGGAGAAGCTGATAACTTGAGGCTGTTGAGGACAGTCTTGTTATCTGTTAGGGATGGAGTTGCCTGTCTCTCTCTTCTTCATCTCCTCCTCCTCCTTCTCTTCCTCCTCTTCCTTCTTCTTCTTTTTCTTCTTCTTCTTCTTTTTCTTTTTCTTCTTCTTCTTCTTCTTCTTCTTCTTCTTCTTCTTCTTCTTCTTCTTCTTCTTCTTCTTCTTCTTCTCTCTCTCATTTCATTTTACTTTTTGGAGGTAATGGGTCTAAATGACTTGTCCAGGGTCACACTCCTCCTGATTCCAGGACCAGTGCTCTATCCAATGTACCATCTAGCTGCCCCACCTCTCCTCTGTTAGAGGCAGGAGTCAGAGAGTTGGTGTTTGACACCCTGATTGTGTGAGACTTTGGTCAGGGACCTAATCTGAAAACTCAGCTTCATAGCCTGGTCATAGAAACATTCCTCATTTACTTTGGGAAGGTCTTCTTTCACCTTGCTATAGTAACTCACCCAAGGATACACCAGCTCAGCTTTTGCTTTTCTTGGGCTCCAGCCTCTGTCTATGATCACTCCTGGTATCCATGATGAAGCAATACAGGTAATAGGGAGAGTGGGATTCAGAGAGGGATTGGCAGAGGTCTGAGGCGAGAAATGGGGCTGTAACTTCCAGGGACAAGGATATGGGGAAGGAGTCACAGGCAGAAGTATGGGACAGACTCAGCTGTAATAACAGTAGTTTCACATATCCCTAGATGGCTTCACATCTGCTACTGAAGTGTGAATACACACCTTCTTAGTGCCCCTGTGTGGATTTTATGCCTTAAAGAGGAGGACTGAATCCAATTAATTCAAACTCAAAATGCAATTAGGACTTGCTGTGCCTGGTGGGGGGGGGGGCACATGCATCTTTTTCTATGGGATATATTCTGGCCTGGGGAATTTCCCTTTTTATTTTTCTCAAGAAAAACAGAGGGTGGGGGCATAGAAAATGGAAAAAGACACAGGATGTGTGTCTTCCAGACAGCCCAGATCTCAGCAATCTCATACTACAGATTCATAGAGAAAGAGCACAGAGCTTGCTCTGGAATGGAGGGGAAGGGGTCCCCCTACCTAGAATAGTCACTGGACCCTTCTTGTGCCTCAATGCTACTTCAAACAGTCTTAGGAAAAACCTAAATTTGCTTTTTCAAATTGTTCACTTATTGCTCCTGAATCTGCTCTCCAAGGCCAAGCCAGAACACATTTAATCCCTTTTCTGTGTGACAGCCTTCAGATATTTGTGTCAGAGGCACATTCCCTAGATTACAGAGTTCAATCTTCTTGATTAAATCAATCAGAGGAATGAACTCCATCTTCCTCTCTATACATTTGAACTAGCCGTCCTCTATGCCTGGAATACTCTCATTCCTTGTCTCTACCTTCAGGCTGCCCCGGCTTCCCAACTTCCTTCTCATCCCAGATAAAATCTCACCTTCTCCAGGAAGCCTTTCCCACTCCTCTTAATTCCAGTGCTTTCTGTGTTACGTATTCCCAATTTATTCTGTATATGGCATTCTTAAATATGTGTGCTGTTTCCCCTATTAAACTGTGAGCTCCTCAAGAGCACATGGTCGTCTTTTGCCTTTCTTTATATCCCCATCACTTAGGACAGTGTCTGGCACACAGTATGTGTTTAATAATAATAGTAATATTATTAATTAATATTTATTAGTGTTAAATAATTTATTAATATTTCATACTTAATAATAATAAATGTTTATTGACCGACTACTAGGCTTTAAGGTGTAATGGTCTCTCTTGAATCAGTCAATCCATTAACACTAGAAGAACCAGGTGCATCAGCTAAGGTAAGAAGTTTTAAAATAAAATTATGAATATTAAAATTATATTTAATTAATAATATAATTATGAATATTACATAATAATAAATTGGATTGATTTGCTTTATTATATAGTAATATAATTTCTCTTGTCTGTGCAAATGCACTTCAAATACAAATAATTACAAGTAGATATTATAATTTTACTTCAAAATTTAAAAAATTCTCTACTATCACTATTTTCTTTGCCTTATGAATTTTTAAAAAATGCATGGTATCAGCTGATGCAATTTGGTACTTTATGGTATTCTTAAATTCTGCTCCTTCTATTAGCTTTATAGGAGAAATCCTTGAAAGCCATTGGATGAAGAGAAATGACAAGTGTCATGGTCTTAGCTAGGGTACATACTGGAGGTTTTCTATGAAATAACATCCCAGATTGTGTTGGTCTAACCCTTCACCAAGGAGCTCTTTCCTGGAGACTTGACTGGAAGTCTTCCATCCTAAATTGTCAGATGCTCAAATTCACAGTTTATTTTTTCTGTCTCCCCTAATTTTTCTCTTCTGTAAGTTAAGTTCCACATTTCCTTGCCTGATATTCAGGCATTAGGTATATTTAAAGCTGGTTTGCTAGCCATTTTCTCAAGCAGTTCTCCCTGTTAGCCAGGCTGTCCATACCTCTAGGGTCCAATGAGGTCATCAAGGCATATTTATTAAACACCAGAAGTATGCTAAGTGCTGGGGATATATAGACAAAAACAAACAAGCAAACAACTAGCACCTACCCTCAAAGGAGCTTATAATCTAATGGAAACACAGAACTCAGGGACTCTCCCTCAGCTAGAGTGACCGAAGTGCCTGAGGGAAGTCATTCAGCTAGTAAGAGTCAGAGGCGGGATTTAAATCCAGGTCCATCCATTTTCCAGTATCCATCCATTCTGCACCATGTGGCCTCATTGGAAAGGTTAGGGGGGGGGGCATTGAATTGGAAGTAGAATGGACCTCAAGGTTATCCAGTCAGACCACCTAATTTTACAGCCCCCTAGAAAGTTAAGTGATTTGTTCACGTTGCCACTGCCCCTTTCCACTAGCCAAATTCCTTTCCATCATTTTGCCCCTGTGGAGGCAGCCTCAGGTGGACATCTTGAATCTTGTTGGCCTTCTTTCCTCATGTGGTTGGGGATGGGGAAGGGAAGAGGATGCACTGCTGTCCAAAACCTCCCACTAGTCCCATCTCAGTCTCCTCACCTTCTCTATATATTTCTTGGTGACCTTGGGTCTCTGAGGGATCTTGAAGTATTTCCTACAAATCACATCACCTCCCTGTGCCTCAGTTTTTTCATCTGTAAAATGAAGTGGTTGGGCTACATAATTCCTAAGCTCCTTCTAAATCCATGACACCATGATTCCATGATTAAATAAAAGGCTAGTTAGTCCAACCCACTCTATTTACAGATGTGAAAATTGCAGAAACTCGCCCCAGGTTACACAAGTAGTACATAGAAAAAGTGAAGTTCAAACCCAGGTCCAAAGGCAATTCTCTTTCAGCTCCACCCCACCTGCCTCCTTTATTTCATTGAGGTTTCAGAAGACCTTTTTATTGTATTAATTTTATTATAATATTAGACTTTGAAGTTAGATTTATAGAGTGGACAGAGAAACAGTCCTCAGGGTTGAAGAGGTCTGGGATGAAGGACAGCTTCTCACATAGACTGGCCTCTGACCTTGGACGCCCCCTCAGACCTTGAGTTGTAATGGTTGGACTGTGTGAGGAGAGGGTCTAACCAAAAAAAAAATTCTGACAGTCTATCCCTTTCACCTAACCAGGATATGCTACCCCCTGCTACACTGAAACAGCTAGATGGGCAGTGGATACACAGCTAGAGTCAGGAAGACCTGAGTTCAAATGTGACCTCAGACACTTTCCAGCTGTGTGACCTGAACAAATTACCTAACCTTTTTGCCTCAGTTCCTCATCTGTAGAATGAGTTGGAGAAGGAAATGGCCAACCATTCCAGTATTTTTGCCAAGAAAGCTCCCAATAGGGTCATGAAGAGTCAAATGTGACTGAACAGCAACCCACAACAATAAATGCTTTTTCTTTTCCTCTTATAACTGAGAGTTGTTAGGTAAAAGCAATGGGGTATAGAAGAAAGAGCACTGAATTTGGAGCCAGCCGTGACCCTGACCTTAACTTGCTGTATGATCCCAAAAAAGATCTCTTTGCCTTACTTTCTTACCTCTATAAAGCGGGAATAACAATGAGCTACTTGAACTACTTGGGGCTCTACGTTCCTGATTGATGAGAGATCTACATAGTAAGTCTAATTAAGACCTAGCACACTGCTCTTCTGCCATCTTGGTGCCATGCTGATGCCCATCTACTTTTCTCCTCAGTCCACAGATCCAACATTCCTCCCTAGCTACCACTCCCCTCAAGCATGTTGTCTTCCTCTATTAGAATGGAAACTCTTTGAGGGCAGGCTTCTTGCTTTTTGTCTTTTTATCTCCAGCATTCAGAACAGTTCCTGGCATATAGTAAGAGCTCATGAAATGCTTTTCTTCATGCATCCATCCATTCACTATTTACCTCATAGGGTTACTGTGTTTTATAAACCTTAAAACATTATAGAACTATGACCTATCATTAATATTATTAGCTATGTTGAGTGCTTGATGGGAACTGAGAGGAAGAAATGCTTCTCTGCCTTAGGTGGCTCCAGTCCTACCAACCCTGTCCCCATTAGAAAGCCTTTTATGTCCTAGACAGACTGGGCCTCTTCTAAGGTCCCTTCCAGCTCAAAATCTATGCTCTTAATGGACTTTTGAAGGAAAATGAAAAAACTTCTCATTCCCAGGGGACCTCCATTAATAGAAGCAGGGCAGTTTGCCTAGGTTCCTTTAGGCAGAAAGATAGAAGAGATAACTTTTTCAAGAGCTTTCAAAGTTAATGCCACCACTGACCTTCTCCTGTACCTGTCATCACCAACCATCATCACCAGTAACTGCTTGCAGCCCCCCAAATAAGAAAATCCAGTCATTTCCTTGAATAGGACTACCAAATTGCTGTGATTAGAGTTCCTTTATTTTACATTTAAAGCCTTTCAAAATCTGGCTCCAATCTATCTTTCTCAGCCTCATTATCCATCACTTTGCTTTGCATACTCTAGGGTCCAGCCAAATTGGTCTTGTTATTGTTCTTTGTGTATAACACTCTATCTCCTGTAATGATGACTTTGCACAGGCTGTCTATGGGAGGTCCTCCTTCCTGACTTGCAGAGGAAGTTCTAGTTTCCTTTGAAGCTCACCTCATTTACCACCACCGCCAATTCCTAATGCCTCCCTCTCAAAATTACTTTGTATTTATTTTTGATAAATATTATATATTCTTGTGTAGCAAAAGCTGAATGGACCTATAGGGGTTACACCATGTCATATGTGCCCAAAGCTCCCCTGGAAACTTCTGAGGAGCCCAATAATCAGCAAACAAATATTGACCATTGTATGTCCAAGGACACAGTGCTTAGTGCTTGGGCATTTGGAGCATAATTAGCTTTCTGATTACTTCTGTCATTTGGTAGAACAGTGCTAAAAGGATTTGGCATGTTCTCATGACTTCCAGATGTTGTGGTCCTTTGGTCCTCCCCCCACTTCTTGATAGTGAAGGGGGGATAGGGTGTAACAGCTTCCAGATTGGTCTCTTTCTGTGTCTTCCATGTGACAATCTCTCTTTTTGACTCTCCTGTGCAGTCCCCACCCTGCTGGTCCCAGGTGCAGAGTAGAGTCAAGGAGGTAAGCTTGCACCTGGACCCCTTCTGGGTTTTTCTGCTTGGTTTCCTTTCCTTGGTAGGCAGCCTTATGAGTTTGAAAAGTACAGAGATCTTTGGGTGCGAAATTAGGTGATAGCACGTCGGACACAAGGGGTGGAGGGATTGGCCGTAGAAGAGACTGAATGTGAAGTCCAGAGAAGGCTTTGGTTTGGGGTGGAATGATAGTACAGAGCCTAAGTGAAATGGAAAATGTCAGATTAGCACTTTGAAAAATTGCTTTATGTTTTTCTGAGGACTAAATATTAGATTCTCAGAAGATTGTAACAGTCATTCTACATCGCTACTGAATTTGGGGTTAATCATTCTGTTAATACATGTTGTGGTTCTTTTGTGCCTAACGTTTCTTTGTGAGTAGAAATAAATTATTTGTCCTATACTCTGATTTGCATTGTGCATTATCTCTTTTACTTCTCCCACCCTTTTGAGGAAGGGAGTAATGTCCTAGATAAGAGCTTTAAGTAAATTGTTCTCAGGGTCACCAGAATGGAAGACTTATTATGCTAGTTAATGTGAGAAAAAGTAGTCCCCTCTCCCCAGAGGCAGGATCTCTAGGACCGAACCCAATCCAAACCACTGGGCTGGATACAGGACGGAGAGGGTTGAGCGCTCCAGATCTTCTGGGCCTAGCTGAATGGTGGTTAGACCTGTATACAAGGTGTCCCAAAAGTCTTAGGGCAGTTTTAAGTTTTAATAATTTTAGTATAAATACTATGAACTCACCAAAAATTTTTTGAAAGGTTAATTATTTAACATTTAAATTATTGATGTTATTATTTCAATATTATAATTAACAAATAATTATTTAATACTCTTAACAAATATTATTTAACATTTTAAATGGTGGCTTTATTGTTGATAATTATTGCCCAGCCCTCCCTCACTCCAACAGAAGTCAATTGCACGTCATGTCATCATCTCCTTGATACCATGGTTCACTTAGAGAACAAAGGACAAACCGCACAACCACAAGAACTTACAAGAGAGACAAAGTGGTACTAGGGACCTAGAGCAAGCATTTATTAAGTACCTACTATATGCCAGGCAATGTACTTTGCAAATATTATCTTAATTGAGCCTCACAATAACCCAGGGAGGTAGGTACTATTATTGGCCCAATTTTACAGATGAGGAAGCTAAAGCAGACATTAAGTGACGTACCCAGATACTAAATGTCTAATGTTGGATTTGAATTCACTTCTTCCTGACTTCTGAGCCCGGCACCACCTAGCTGCCTAAGCCTGAAGTAGGATGACCTTAGTTTAATCCCTGCCCACTTAATAACTCAGTGACCCTGGGCAAGTCAGCTGAATTTTCAGAGCCTTTGTTTTCTCAGTTCCTGTAGTAGGAAGGGAGACAAAGATACATTAGTGCCAAACTCAGGAGGATGATGCTTGGAGCCCCAAATACTTTATTGAAAAAGTTGAAAACACTGTATCAATACTGGTTATTATTACCTCATAGGATTCTTGGGAGAACAATACTTTGCAAATGATAAAACATTAAACAAATGTATGTTGTTATCAATCAATCAATATTAATTAAGCAACTACTATGTGCCAGGCATTGTTCTTAGTGCTTATCAGTTTTAAATTGTTTATACTGAGAGAGGTAACCTGGCATAGTAGAAAATGAGTCAGAAAGACCTGAGTTCAAATCCTAGCTTTGAGAGATACTAGCTGTGTGAGCCTCATAGAAAGCCACTGAAGGATCATAGGATTTGGAGGTAAATGAGGTCTCATAAGTCACCTAGTCTGACCCCCCCCCCATTTTACAATTGCAATCAAGTGATTCTTGCAGAAATAACCACTAAAAGAATTGCTAGACTAGTTCTGTTGTTTGTTAAAACACGCTGTAATTGAGAATCTAATATTTCCACTTGCATAGGATTGCTCTTCTTACTTAGGGAGGTTCTTGTCTTTGACTTCTGGATATATATTCACAAAGTGTTGTGTTATTTTTGTTTTCTGTTTCATTCCATCTATGTTTGTTCTGCAGTGATCGAGGAAAGAGAAACCACCTAACAATTCTTTTACTATCTTGTACATTCAAGTACAGCACATGGGTCGTTCAGCTAGTATTTCTTATTCTCAGAACATGATTAATCCACTTTCTCTTTTGGTCATACATGACCTTGATGATTCCTTCTATAAAGGAGCATGCAGGTAAATGTTTAACAACTGACTGGGGCGGGGCGGGGAGGATGGGAATCACCTGTACACACAATGCACTTTAAAGATGATTCTGCCTAACATTTTCTTGATCACTTTCTAAAATCTAGACAATCAACAAGACATCTGATTTGTAGCAATGCTGATTTTCAAGTTGCAAATGCTCATCCTAAAAATTTAACAATTGGCTCTTGAGGTCCGGTCGGCTTCCACCACAATCCTGCTTCTATATCACTTATCAGATCATGTATCTACCCCTAGAAAGTACATCAGAAACCGTCTAGTCCAACTGCTTCACCGGACAGATAAGAAAGTATCAAAAGGATGTTAAATTCTTTGCCTAGAGGTACCTAGAAGTGAAATTTGAACTCATGTCTTCTTCCTTCAGAGTTATTATTCTTTAAACAATACCACACTTCCTTCTCACTTCTCCCATCTAAATCATCATTGGTAACACATTACAGCCTACTTACACATACTATACCTCTTTCCTTGCTCTCAGAGTCACCTGTGTTATCATTCCTCTAACATTACACTGTTCTGTGATTTGATGCCACACAGCATCGACAAGAAACCACTGGTGTTTAAAAACAAAAGTTGAAGTATTTAGTATTGTGCCTCCTTCTAAGGTTTGGAATTGCCTGAGCATTTTCTGTGAACGTCACTTTGAAGCCTTACCCTGAACTGGTTGGAAGACTTGGACAATGGAAGAATATTAAATAAGTTGGAGACCATAGTTTCTTCTGAAAAGTATATTTTGTGTATAATTACATCCCACCCTTTTGGAGATGCATGACAGAGAGACCTTTCCCCCTAACCCCATTACAAAGCAGCAGAAGATATCCTCCAACTGCTTCCTATTTCCCATTATAACTGTTTTAATTGGTAGCTGACAGGGACCTCTGGGGATATGAGAAAAGGACAAACTCTGACCCTCAAGCCCTTCCTTTCTGCCAGCCTCTATCTTCCCTGATAGAATGTAAACTCCTTAAGGGCGAGACTGTTTCATTTTTGTCTTTGTATTTCCATTCAAACATAGTAGGTGGTTAATTAATGCTGCTGATTGGTTGAACCATTTACAAATTATAGTCTTAGAGAATTGCCAGAAGCTGAGAGGTTTAAGTAACTTGCACATGGTGTAATGTTAAGGGAATTTGAAGATCTTCCCTGCCCCTTAAGAGGCCTAAGGGAAATTGAAGATCTCTGATTTGAAGATCTTCCCAGCTCCTTAATAGGCCTATGTGATTGCATGAAGCCTATGGAAGGGGTGAACTTGCCAAACAGGTGGAGCAGGAAGAGCAGAGCAGGAAGTCAAAGAGAGACAGAGCTGGGAGAGAGAGAGAGCAGGCAGAACAGCTAACATGAATGAGAGAGGGAGGATTTTTGCCTGGGGGAACTTGTTTTGTGGGAAGACCTAATGGAGGGAAGGCTTGGGGATGTCTGGATTGGTGATATGTACCAACTTCTTTCTTACTGTGATGGATTTGGCTTACTGGTGTTTGAATAAATGTCTCAGTTTCATCTTCAAGGAAGAGAGTCTGTTATATCTTGTGATTCAAACCTGGGAATATGCTTGCATATTCATGGCAGCTGCTGTGGGTATTGCATTGGCGAAATACATGGTCATACAGCTAGTGTATTATTTGGGCACAGTAGGTGATTAATTAATGTTCATTGATAGATTGAACCTTTACAAATTGTAGTCTGAGAGTTGCTGGAAGCTGAGAGGTCTAAAAGACTTGTCCATGGTCATACAGCAAGTGTATGTCAGATGTGAGATTTAAGCCTGAGTCTTGCAGCTCCAAGTAGAGAACTATCCATTACTCCACAGTGCTTTCTTTTCCATTTTACAGAAAAGGAAACAGAGACCCAGAGACCATAAGTTTCCTGTCCAAGATCACATAGTTAAGTAGCAAAATCAGGGTTATGCCCTTGGGTCCTTTGAATACAGACCCAAGACTCTTCCTATTATCCATACATGATCAGCACTTACCCCACTCTATACACCGTCTCAGGAAGAAGGCAGAATTGTCTCAACCAGCAGGGCCCTGTCCACTCACTTTGGCCTCTTTCCGCCTACGCTTTAGGAAGCTGCCTGCGCTCTCTGGCCAGAGAAGTTGAAGGTAAACTTTCTGAAGGGCCATCCCTCATTTCTGCAGTAGTTTTCCATGTGCATGACAGCCAGACTCTATGACTCTCCTCAGAAGCCCAGGGTTAGGAAGAAAAACATCAATATGTGGATTCCCTTCTCTGTTTTTCCCCCTTCTCCACCCATTTCTTAGAACCCCCTTGCTGACAGAGATTTGCCTAGAGGAGTTTTCCAAAAGGACAGCTGTAAAGTGGTGGCAAAAACACCCAGACCTGGGTGCAAATTCTGCCTCTGCCACCTACCTTAGGTAAACTACTTCCCCTCAGTTTCCTTCTCTGTAAAGTGAAGGGGTCAGGACAAATAATCTTTAGAGTCCCTTGTATCTCTAAATCCTGTAACCAGGAGGGCCATGAAAGAACTCAAAACATACAGGAGGTCAGTGGGCAAGGCAGGCAGTGTCAGGAGTAAGGACACGAAAAATGTCAGTGAGGTCAGGACTTGATCAGTGAAAATGCAGCACCATGAACCTGGACTGGCTGCCTCCTTATACACCCTATTGGGTCAAGGACTGATCCCAAGATTTCACTCAGTGGGTACCCTTGGTATTAGCTGTACCTAACTGAGAACAACCAGAGAGCCAGACAGAATCCAGCTGGGAGCCTCTCCCCATTAGCCTTTGCTTTAAAAGTGAGTTAGCAGGCACCCTCCCCTGGGGACAGCCCTCTCTCTTACCAGCCTGAAACTGAGAAAGAAACACTACAGAGGGGATTTCCAGAACATCCTGCACTCTGATTACAGGTAGGATTCACATATCCATTGTCTACATGGGAAAGCAATCTATTACTTGAATAAAGACTCTCTCTGTTAGAAATAGCCTCAGCTCCATTCTGTGGGGCCGAGGGACCTGTTTACCCAAAGAATCCAGGGAAACCTAGAAGTTTGGAGGCAGAGATTTCTCAGAATTGGGCCAAGTGGTAGATTTTTTTTTCCCATGGGGAAGTGCTTATGTTCTGGTGGAAGAATTTCTGCTGTTTTGTTTTTTTTTTCACAGAAAAGGAGAACTGGAAACGTCTTCAGCAGCCTAAGTATTGGAATAAAATACCAAGACAGGAAATTCATCAGGCATCTGGCAAGAGGTCATGAAAATAACACCACACTCTGAATAGAAATGAAATGAACACTTGTGAGGGTTGTCATAGAGGGGATTCCTGCCCTGGGTGGAAAGTTAGACTAAAGTCTCTTCCAGCTCATCACCAAGAGCATCAGCCATAAACTTTGCCAGTCGCTTGACTGGTGTGTGTGTGTGTGTGTGTGTGTGTGTGTGTGTGTGTGTGTGTGTGTGTTGTCTGTCCAGCTAGACTGCTAGTCCTTCCAGGTCTGAGATTATGGATTCTCTTTTTCTTTTTGCTTCCTCCTGCCTCTCCCAGACCCTAGTGCCAGGCACAGGAGAGAGCCCGGTAATAAAAGATAATCCAATCTGACCCAACAAGCATTTAGAAACTGCTACTTGGACTTGGAGTCAGGAAGACCTGAGTTTAAACCTTGCCCCTATGTACTGTGTGACCCCATGCAAATCACTTAACCCCAGCCTCAGTTTCCTCATCTGTAAAAAGGGCATTAAAGTAGCACCTACGTCCTTGGGTTCTTGTGAGAATTAAATAAGATGACCTATGTAAAGGGCTTTGGAAACTCAAAACTGCTACATAAATGCTAGTTGTTATTATTTATGTAGTAAAGACTGTCTCCCACATGTAGTGTGGGGGTTCATTGGGAGGCAAAATAGACATCTCTAGCATCTTCCCCTCCAACCCTTCCTTAAGGGAGACTTTAATTCCTGCCAAGAGGAGAAGTGGGAGGTAGATGATGGAGATTTATCATTCTGCTTTCATCAGAGAGAGGGCTACCAGGCTAGAATTAGGGCTATCTGCTCCCTTTAATATTGTCTAGGAGTGTGATTTTGAAGTTCAAAGTAAACTTCAGGTGGCTATTTCTTTTCTTTTCTTTTTTTGGCTTTTTGGAAGGCAATTGCGGTTGAGTGACTTGCCCAAGGTTACACAGCTAGTAAGTGTTAAGTGTCTGAGGCTAGATTTGAACTCAGCTCCTTCTGACTCCAGGGTGGATGTTCTATTCACTGCGCCACCTAGCCTCCCCAGATGGCTATTTCTTAATGGGAAAAGGACCCAAGTTCTCTATCCAAGGCTTGACTCCTTTCCCACCAAATTTCAATGTCACAATGGATATATGTATAGCAGGTAGCAAAGAAACTCATTTATCCAAATCATAGCAAAACAAATATCAGAGAAAGTATGTGAAACTCGGGTCTCAGAGTCCATTGGTATAGGACTTTCCTTATTGATGAAGATGGGCATCCTGCCCTGTGTGCAAGACTGGGCAAAGGTGGCAGGAGAGAGAGCTTCAGCCCTCAGCCAGTCCCTTTGGAGACTCTCCAAGTGAGAATCTCTTTTGGGAACTCTCCAAAGGCCAGTCCACTTCGGGGAATCTCCCTTTGAGACTCCTCACAGCCAGTCCCCCACCTTGGGAACTGCTCAGGCTTCAAGGTTTCTTCAGGTGTTGAGTTGTCTTCCAGCTTCAAGAGTGAAGATGGAAAAAGATGACTCCACTTTGGGTTACTGAAAGGAAAGACCCTGGGAGGACATGAGATCGATCAGCTGGCAATGTCCATCATGTGCCTCCTCCCAAGCTTGTTACAGTAGACTGTAGGGTTTCCCTCTGTTTTGGTTGAGTTATCTCACTCCCAATGGAAGAACCCCTTCATTCCGTGTTGTTGGGTACACATTCTCCATATGTATACCTTCTCCACTGTCTGTTCTGCCATGATTTGGATAAATGGGCTTCTTTGCTATTTGTGTTCATTGTGGAACTCTTAGGTGGGGAAGAGGTCAAGTGTTGGGTATAATGCCTGGGGTCCCTTCTTCCTCCCAAAATGACAAAATAATAAGAAGTGAGATGGAAACTGATCATATCTCCCAGACAAACAAGATTTATGGGAGCAGAAAGAACAGTAGGAACTTGATCCTGAGCTGTGGCCAGCATCTGAGTTTCCTTTTCTAATTCCTTGAAAGGTGTCAGGGAAGAAAGACACTCGGTAGTCCTGGAGTGGCTTCAATATAAACAGAAGGGGATACTTGGAAGGACAGGAGAGCGGCCAGCTCGGCTACTGAGGGAGCTGGGCCCTAAGCCCGACGGAAGGACAGGAGTGAGGACAGTTGGGGGACCACAGATCTCTACCATTCCCTAGCAATGGTCATTCATTTTCAATCAGTGAGCATTTCGTCTTTAATTTTATCTTGATTACATGTAAAAACAATTTTAAACATTCATTTTTTTAGAATTTTTATTTCCAAATGTCCTCCCTTACTCCTCTCCTTAGAGGAGGCAGTTTCATATAGATTACACACATTCAGTCATGTCAAACACTTCCATATTACAAAAGAAAATGCAAACTAAAAATAATACAAAACAAAACAAGAAAAAGGAAGTTTTAAAAGTACGTTTCAACCTGCATTCAGACTCCAGCAGTTTGTTCTCTAGAGGTGGATGGCATTTTTCATTGTGAATTCCTTTGGAATCTTCTTGGATCAAGAAACATTTTTAAAGTGTCTCTAGGGGCGGCTAGGTGGCGCAGTGAATAGAGCACCGGCCCTGTAGTCAGGAGTACCTGAGTTCAAATCCGGTCTCAGACACTTAACACAAAAACTAGCCGTGTGACCTTGGGCAAGTCACTTAACCCCAACTGCCCTCCAAAAAAAATCAAAAAAATAAATAAATAGATAAAATAAAAGTGTCTCTAGCTAGGACCTGGGGATACACAGAAAGCACCTGCCCTTAAGGAGTTTACATGCGGAAGGATAATATGTATGGAGATTAATAAAGAAATAAAATGGGCATCTAGGTAAAGCCATGGACAGAATGTTGGACTTGGAGTCAGGAAGACCTGAGTTCGAATACTACCATAGACATTTATTAGCTGTGTGATCTTGCCTCAGTTTCCTTATCTGTATAATAGGAAAATTAATGCACCAACCTCCCTGGGTTGTTGCAAGGACAAAATGAGATATTTGTAAACCATTTTTCAAACCTCAAAGTACTACTATAAATGCTATTATTATTAATAAATACAATGTAATTTCTGGGGGAAGAGTACTAGCAACTGAATATATCAGAATAGGCCTCCTAAAGGAATTGATGCATGAGCTGAAACTTGAAGGAAGCTAGGGTTAATAAGAGGTGGAGGTGAGGAGGGACTACATTCAAGGCCTGGGATACAACGGTATGGCAATGGGTTTGGGATATCCTTTGGACAGAGCACCTACTGGTATAGCATGGGAAAGCCCTTGAGAGAATCAATATGAAAATTGGGGTATAAATATACAAACATACTTATACATAAATAAAAACAGCAAGCATTTACAAAGCTCTATTTCCTTTTCTTTTTGTTAAGGCCCGTGGATCATCAGTGCAGTAGGAGATGCCGTGTGGCAATTTCTTCCATCAATATAAATGAAATATTCATATATATTATAGTCTTAGAGAGGTGTACGGGGTGCTAAGAGGTTAATGACTTGTTTATAATCAAAGGTTCAGAGAGTGTTCCTAACTCCAAGGTCTTCCTACCTTCAGGACTGGCCCTCTATCTACTAACCCAGGCCACCCTCAGCTTCAGTACTTAAAGGACAAGTGATTTGTCAACTGGGTCTGACCTGTGGGTGGCCAAAGCCAAAAAACAGAGCAGGCAGAGACAGGAGAGTCAGGACAGAAAAAGAAGTTTAATGAATTCCAGAGTGAGGAAAATGGTGTATGTATACACAGGCCCCACCTCCTAAGAAGGATGGCTTAACATGCTGGACTAAGACAGATGTTGTATATATCCTGGGTTGGACCATGACATAATCATTTTAGGTCTTCAGTTACTGTCCCCGCAGGCCCTGTGGAAACAGTATTGCCTCAGGTCTTGGGTTCATACTCACCCTGTGCAGCACAGAACCAGAATTCTGTGATAGAAACAGGAGTGCAGTACCTCTCAGCGATTGTGAACATGTGATGGATGGACCTGGGAAATAAGGGGAGCTAAATCCCTCAGTGAACACCTGGGGCTGGTCCAAGCAATACACTTTGCCAGAGGGTGATACCATCCTGAACGCAAAGGATTGTTGTTATGCCCAGCTCAGGGTACAACTTGCTTTAGGCTTTAACTCTGGAAAACGGTTTCTCCAAAATATTTAAGCAGATTTCATCAATCTCTTCATCAATGAAGACTGCAGCCTGTTAGTAAGCAGTTTTCTAAATTGCTATGGTTGAAAGAAATTCATCTGGTGGCCAAGTTTTCTGGAGATGAACTTTTGAAAACTTAGCTGGGATATTCCTTAAGGGTCAAACACATAGTCCATTGTCTGCTGTATCCAGAGCCTTTTCTGTGAGGTGAGACCTGGAAGATTTTACCTTCTTCTGGCACACAATCCAATTACCTAGTAAAACTTCTACACCATGGAGAAAGTTATTGTAAAGACAGAGATGCATGCACCTTCCATCAAAGTCTATGTTCCTCTGTAGTCCTGGGATGGTCCTAGGTTGGTCCTAGGTTGGTCCTGGGTACTCAAAGGTACAAACTGGAAAGCCCAGGGACAGGCTTTTGGTCTGTGCTGTGAGAACCAAACCAGCTAAGCTTGAAGAAACTCCTCATTAGAAGATTCTGATCCCTGCTGTAGATGGTGAAATTGTGACCACGGCAACTCAGGAAAAGTCTCTATTAAGTGGGTGGGGGTAGTGGCATTGAGATGAAAGGGTCAGGGATAGGGATAGGGATTGGAAGTGGACCTTCGATTTCACTGAGGAGGGCTCTCCAGGATAAGGAAACTCCCTCTACCAATAATGGCTGAACTTCTCTGCTATTTGTAATATTTGAGAGTTGGCTTCAATATTTAGAGGTGAAATGATTGTTAAAGGGACTTGAACCCAGGTATTCCTGGCTCCAAAGTTAGGCACCTCCTGGCTTTATTTGGCAGGGATACCCCACGTTATATCATAAGACACGACACGTTAAGTGCATGAATTGCAACCATTGATGAGCTAATCTCTTTCTTGTGAATGTCATGATTGTCCCTGTTTTACGTGGAAGGAAACCTGGCAATAGGGAAAAGTGATTTGTGGTCAACAGAGGGAGGCAGAAGCCAACCTGGATCGGGAGTCGGATGCCAGAAGATCACAATACAAAAGGAGCTCATACCTTTGTCGGCCTAGGAACCCATACTATCTCTCGAAGAAAAATCCCGTCCTGTGGGTCACCCCAGAGTTCCTGGGGCCACACAGTCCCATCCACCGAGGGGCCAGATAAACAGAGCACAAAAAGAGGAACACTTGTGCTGCTGGGCAGACACAAAGGCGCATCTGGGCTTTATATCATTTTTCTGCAGAAGGAGAGTTGAAGGGGGAGATGCCGTTCTAAATTTCAGGGTTTGGGGCGCGAGAGGGTGTATCGGGTGCTGAATTGTGTGGGTCTCTCCATCCGGCTCTAGAGAGCGCTGTTTCTCCGCCTCGGTAGACTGAAGCAAAGTGAAAGTTATTCGGTGCCTGACTCCAGCCCCGGCTTGGGGGCCTTGGATTGGGGGGTCGGGTTAACGCTAGCACTCCGGCCAGGTCAGTGGGGTCAGGATCCACCCAGGGAGAGAGAAGTCTCCCGACGTGCTTCCCATCTAGGCCAGTAAGGAGGAGCGGGAAACTGGGCAAGATCTCCCTCCACCCACGGGTTAGAGACTGGTGCCAAGGGGTCTCGCGGCCTCACAGAGTTCACTAGGAGCAGTGTGGCGGGTGGCTGAGCCAGCTGGGCGTCTGTCTCTTCTGAGGCAGTTGGGGAAGGGACTAGGGTCCCGAACCACCTTTGCCTGGTCCCGGTGGCTCCAATCCCGGAGGACGAAGACTGGGGAGCTGGAGAAGCGTCGGGGCTGAGGGTTAGAGAAAGAAGGCGGGGGATCCCTGTGGCGCAGAGCCAGGCTGACCAGTGGGACTGGCAGAGTGAAACAGAAGAGGAGGTGGTGGGGCGGCCGCGGGAGAGGGCAGAGCTTATAAAAGACTGGGAGGAGGACGGGAGGCGGCCGAGAGGCGGCGGCAGCGGCGGCGGCGGCGGCTGAAGAGGCGCTAGCTCAGGGGAGCTGAGAAGCCAACATCTCGGGTCCGCGGTGCAGCCGGGGAGCTCGGGGCTGCGCCCGGTGCTGAGCCGGGACACGCTCGCTCGGCTCGGCTCGGCTCCTGACCTGGGGATCAGGGGCGCCGGGAGCTGCAGAGCGCCTGGTGCACGAACTTCTCTAACCCTCCTGCTCCCCTCTCCGCTGAAGTCGGGGAGCCCCCACCCCCAAGTCTCCGGAACCGCGAGGGGCGGGGCCCACGACTACTTTTCAGCGCGGGAGGAGTAGGGGAAAGCCGGGGATCTGAGTTTCCTGGAAGCGGCGCCTGGCACATGGAGTGAGCGCGCCTACCCCTGCGCACCATGGGGCGCTGCTCCCCGGCTGCAGACCCGGCCCCTTAGCCCCTCGCCCCTGTGCCTCGGGACTCGTGGTTCTCACTCGGCCTCTTAGTCCTCTAGCCTAGCCGTCTGAGCCGGAGGGTCGGGGGGCGGCCCCGGCATGGAGTTGCACGCGCTCTGTGGATTCCTCTACTGGCTGCTGCTGCCGCTCTCCCTTCTAGCGGGTGAGTCCCGGAGGGGAAAGAAAGAGGAGGTGGGCAGTAGGGGAGGGAAGGAAGGAGGGTCCTAGGCTCTGGGACCCATTCTGGGGCCAGTTTCCTAAAAGGGGGAAGGGGAAGTGTTTCCAATAACCTGAATCTAAACCAAATAAAAGAAACGTTTATTTAGCCCCAACTCTGTGTTAGGCACTGGAGAAGATACAAAGTTTAGTCGAGTTAGTTCCTACCCCAGAGGAATTTACTGTCGGGGGGGGGGGTGAGGGGAACGACAAGGCCTCCCCCTTGTCCCCCAACTCCCAGCGAACACAGCTATCATTCACGCTAAGTGCATTTGTGAGTCATAAAACAAAGCTCGGTGGGGGGGCCCCGGGAGCAAAGTTACTCCACAACTGCTCAGACTGGACAGCAGGCTGAGACCCAGGCAGCCCTCCCCTCTCTCGGCAGCCCCCTCCTCTCTCAACAGCCCCCTCCTCAGGGCATGACTCAGATCTCCTGGAGTGGGGAGGCGGCCGCACTGGTCCCCGGAAAGGCTCGTGGGGGGAGGAGCACTTTCGTGAGGATCCGGGAGTCTCACAATCTGGGGTTGCGCCCGTGAGGCCGCCGTGAGGTGCCCAGTCCCCTTTGAGATCCCCTGGCACTTGCTGACTAGCCAAAGGAGAGGCGCCCCACCGAGAGCCCTTTAGGGAAGGCGATAGGGGCTCTTGGGTCAGTCCGGGGGTCTTGGGGCAGGAATCTCTCTGGAGACTAGGGAACTAGGGGGCTTCCAGTACATTCAGTAATACGGTGTCCCTGTGGGGGGGCTATCTTCCTTTTCTTTCTCACTCATTTAATAGTTCACCAACTTGCATCATTACTTCCTGACCAATCTGGGAGAAGGCGGGTTTCCTGCCTGGAACTGTTTAATTTGGACCCTCCCGTCCAAAACTAACGTCTATTCCCGCGCCTTCTCCTATCGTCATTCACCCTGCTCCTCCCTACCTCGAGCTGGACGTGCAGAACTGGTGGTGTCCCCTGCTTTGGAAAAAACAGCCAAGTCGGCCCCTAGCGAGCCCTCCTGGGCCTGGCCCTAGGGGCGCCCTACAGCTGCAGCCTGGGTTGGGGGGACGGAGGTAGTGAAGGGGGTGGAATGGCAGCAGCCACGTTGGGGAGTCTAGCACGGCCTCTGCTCTGGTAATCAAACCTTGGGGGAGGGGATCTAAGCCGAGCTTGGGGGAAACCCCAAGGATGATAAAGGGCTTCGCTCTTTGGCTGGTTAGGCAAAGGAGGCATACTGCTCAAGTCCAAAATCCAGCCTTCTCTTCTATGGGGACCTACTCTCAAAGACGTCCCCCCAAAGATCCCATGGGTCTCTGAATTTGTCACTTCTCCCACTCCCCATCTTTTGCCCCTCTTGGGTTGTCAAAAAAAATGGTCTTTAGAAGTCTAAACTGCTGGTGGGACCTCCCCATAAATAGAAAGTGTTCTTCCCCCTTCCTTTCAGGGTCGGTCTCCCACTCCCGGTACCTCTTTCATTCCACTTGCTAGTGATATAGTGACAAGTCGCATCTCTATAGGTCTTTAACGTTTCCAAAGGCTTATTACAACATCTCCGTTTTACAGAGACCTTCCCCTACCTTGTGCAGTCTCACAGTTGATAGACATCAGACCAGTAACCTGAATTCCAGTTCCCTTGATTTCAGATCCAATATTCTTTCCTAAAATCAGCCTATCTAGTCCTCTCTATCCACGACTCTATGCACTAAAACTACCTCCAGGCTTTCCCCTGCCTCAGACACTCATTCTCTAAGTGGGACTAAGCTCTTCTAGGGAAAGCAAACTAATTTACACTTGAGTGGAAATAGGATATTTTGACTTTCGAAAAGAAACGCTTCTTATCTTTAATGAAGCAGGAATTTGAGACATTGGAGGAGAGATAGGGAAAGCCTTACCAATACCCCTTAAATCACATCACCCAAAGACTGTCCTGGCTTGCTACTAGAAGAGAAAGGGAGTGGAGTTGGTGGGGAAGGATTCCAGATGAGTGTCCCAGCCTAGCCCTCCGACAGGGCTACCCTTGGTTTGGTTTGTAGGAGAGAAATCTCACCAAACTTGGGAACATTTTCATAGTGCTGGGGGAAAAAAAGAATCAATGAAGACCATTGAAGGGAAAGGGAGAGGCTTTTAAAACTTTCCTCTGCTTAGTCTTTGGATAGAAGAGCCCTGGACCAACCCAGGAGAACCAAAAAGGCAAATGGGACTGTAAACAGAGCTGTCTTGTTTGCTTTCTGCCTTCTGAGAGGGAGAAGGTAAAAATAAGTCTGAGAAAAAGCTGGTCATTTGGAAGGTTTTAAGCCAAGGGATAGGAAATAAAGAGCTCTTTAAAAAACAAAAAGCCTTGGATGCCTTTATCATGATGGGCTCTATTCAAATTATATTTTGAGACAGGAGACTGTCTTACTGATCTTAACTTTGTTTTTCTTCAGTTTAAATGTTAGAAACTAGCAGTGTTAGACTCCAGAGAGAAGAATGGAAGGGGAAAGCCTTGAACCTATTAGAGGGTTATGGCTAGATTGGACTCAGTACTACAGAGAGAGTCCTCGGAACTCTGTAGATAGCACTGAAGTATTGCGGAGGCATCATTCAGATTGGGGGTGGTAGCACAGTCAGAGGACTGGACTGGCAGGCAGGACATCTGAATTCTAGACCTGGTTGTCTCCCTAATGATGGTGATGGTGATAATTCCCATTTCTATACATATAAGCTTCATTTTCAGAGTGCTTTCCTCACAATAACTCTTAGAGACAGCAAGTACTACTACTGTTTGTCCCAGTTTTCCAGATGAGGAAAGTGAAGACCAGAAGAGTAGATTTGCCCAAGGCCATACACAGCTCATTTTAGATGACCCTCTTTTGGTGTTACTTGCCTAGACTAGTTCATTTCAAAGTTCCCTTCTGTTCCAATTCTAATGCCCAAGGAACCTGCAATTGGAAGCTCCAAATGATTAATATATGCTAAGTACCAAGGTTGAGCAAAGGGTCGAGTAGCTGTTCTTAACACTCCTGTTTTCCTGGTCTTTTGGAATCACTGAAACCTGCCCCCCCCCCCTTTCAGACAATCCCTGGCCGCAGCAGTACTTTGGAAATGAACAACTCATCTTGAGTGAGGCCATCAGTCAGAAGATATTAGTCAGAAAATTTGCACTGCATGGGCTTAGGCAATAATTGAGGGTGCAGTTTTGACTCATCCTGGCCCGGAGTCCCCAGGCCCTTACTCCACTCCCTATAAGGCTTCTCTGCCTAATAGCAGGCGGACTCTAGAACACCTGATACTATTCACCAGGGCTGCTGTCACTCAGGGAGCTGGAACTGAAGGACACATGAAAATCAGAAGGCAGAGAGAAATGTGGTCCCTGGCTCGGGTCCTGGGGCCCATTTGGGACTCTCTTGGTCTAAGCCAGCTGGTTTCAGTCCTACCTGAGTAAGTGTACTCCCCTTCCCCCCAGTGGAGCCTGTGACTTTGAAACCATTTTCTGAAATGACGTTTCTTAAGAGGGGTTGGGTTCCCTGTGTTAGGGCAAGCCCCAAAACCACAATAGCTAGATAGGAAAGACAGAGAGGGTGCTGGTGAGGTATGCAGAAATACAATCTTTGTCACGGGTGGAAAGACAAACAGGTGGCTAGAAAGCAGTTAGCCTATCGCTGCTGTTTCTTAACATCTGGGCTGGATCAGAGCATGTTGTGAAAAATCCACCCCCCCCTTTTCAGAAGGGGGTGTTTGGGGGTGTGGCCCCAGGGCCTTGTATGTGTGAAGGCATGGCAGTGTCAGCTGCTATCATCCATCACCCTCCTGCTGTAAGCTGGCCTTTTCTGTCCTCAAAGGGATTTCTATATATGCGTGCTCTTTAGAGCTTCACCGAAATCTTAGAAGTAGGCCGGGTGTGATCATTCCATTTTACAAATGAGGAATCAGAGACTCAGAGTGGTTAAGTGACTGGCCCAGATCACACAGCAAGGTAGTGATGGGGAGGGAGTAGTTCTGATCCTTCTGAGATTAATAATAGACCACGGTTAGAAAATGCTTTACACATAGCCATTCTTTGAATGAGGTGGGTGATGCAGGGGGCCCCATTTGACCCATGGGAAGCCTGAGGAGTGAGGTGGGATATAAGCATTTATCAAGTGCCTGTTGTGCACTAGGCACTGTGCTAAGCTCTGTACAGATATTACCTCATTTGATCCTCAGAGAAGCCTTGGGGAGATAGGTGCCATTATTATCCCCATATTGCAGTTGAGGAGACTGAGGCAGACAGAGGTTAAGTAAATTGTCCAGGGTCATACACAATTAGTAATAAAAATAGCTAACACGTATATAATATTTACTATATACCAGATGCTGTGCCAAATGTTTGGCAAATACTGTCTATCTTGATCCCCACAACAATCCTGGGGGGGCAGACGCTAATTTTATCCCCATTTTTGGGGTGGCTAGGTGGTGCAGTGAATAGAGCTCTGGCCCTGGAGTCAGGAAGACCTGAGTTCAAATCCAGCCTCAGACACTTGACACAAAAACTAGCCTTGTGACCTTGGGCAAGTCACTTAACCCCAACTGCCCTCCAAAAAGCAAAAAAAAAAAAAAAAAGCAAAAAAACAATCATCCCCATTTTTAAGATGAGGAAACTGAGATAGACAACAGTTGGTTAAGTGACTTGCCCAGAATCACACAGCTAGGAAGCATGTGAGGTAGGATTTGAACTCAGGTTTTCTGGACTGCAGACCTACCCCACTCCCTAGCTGCCTCTTATAGCAGTTTACCTAGATAGAGGTCAGGTCTTCAGAGTCCCAGCCCAATCAATGTTCTTCACCGACTGAGAGGATTTCATCTCTGACCTAGACCCTTCCCACCGGCTCCCCTCATTGGAGCCTGGGAATGGGGTGAAGGAGTGTAAGTGTACTTTGTGGGCATCTAGCCCTTACAGGGGAGAACTGGAGAAGGCGTGGGCAGTGGGGGCTGGGGGGCAGCTTGTACTGGGACTACCTAAGCTGCAAGCAGCTTCCTGCAGGGCTGTCTTTTGACTCTGGTGACTTTCATTTCCTTTTCTGCAAAACTGAGCAGTCACGTTCCAATTGTGGGTGACGCCTCATTGAACTTGGAAGGTAGTGTGCCCTAGTGGGATGGTCTGAAATTTGGAATCCTAAAAGCTGCATTTGAACCCTGGTTCTGCTGCTTATAAACTGGGGGTGTGGGGCAAGTCCTCATCTCCTTGGACCTCAGTTTCCCAACTTGTTAAATGAAGGGGTTAAACTGGAAGATTTCTGAGATTCCTTCCAGCTTTAACTTTATGATACCAAGATGGTTAGGTCTTGTTTTGTCTTATTTCCTTACATTCATCCACAAAATCAAATGGTTAAACAAACAAAATAAGGAATGCTAATACCTAAACCCATAAATGATTCACATTTTCTTCAAAGGAAAATAAACTGAGGAATAAACACCAATAACTTAAAATCAGGCAAATTTATTTTTTTTAATCAAGCTCCCACTCTCTGGGTCTCTGGGAATATAAGGATGAGAATCAAGGATGCGATCTATGGCTGTCTTCTGGGATCTCGCTGTTGGCTGCCATTCACCACTCTCCCATGGCCTTGGTCCTCCTCTCCCCTCTGGCTGGGGGGCTGAGCCCTGAGCTCCGCCCACAGCTTCTTCTCGGTAGAGGATGGAGCCTGACCTTTGCCAGTCCGCCTTCCATCCACAGCCTTACTTGTTTTCAACTACGTGGCCCAAGATGCCTCCTCCTGAGGTCCTCTCTGGGATCCCCTTTCCTTTCCCTCCTTTGCTTTCCAGTGCCCTTTTCTGTGTTGCCTTCTCTTATTAGATTGCGTATAACAGGCGCTTAATGTTTATTGAACTGGAAATGCTAGTAATAGATAGAACATGTAAATAAATATATGTTAAGGTGTGTAAGAGTGGAGAGATCTGAAGATGGCCAAAGCAACTGGAGGGGTGGGGTGGTAATATGGGAAGGAAGTTCAGAGGAGTCATCTGACCTGGACCCTAAGGGGAGGATTCTGGAAGACAGATTTAGAGCTGGACATGGCCTCCAAGGCTGCGTAGTCTAACCCTTTCCTTTTACAGATGAGGAAGCTGAGGTTCAAGGAGATTCCCATGATGCATCCAAAGTTACATAAGCATCAGAAACAGAATTGGAACCCAGGTCCTCTGACTTTAAAGCCAGGATGTGCTTTTTTTTTTTTTT
>CM053595.1:281885515-281950673 GCA_028646575.1 Pseudocheirus occidentalis | reverse complement strand
CTCTCCCTCTCCATTTGTTTCCTCAATCTGACTGGCTGGTGAGCTCAGAAGGGGCCTGAAAGGTAACCCAGTTGGAATCCCTTAATTTACACATGAGGAAGCTAAGAAATTAAGCCATCTGCTCAGGCTCCTACAGCTAGTTAGCCTCTGAGGCAAGATTTGTATTCAAATCTTCCTAATTTCTAGTCCACTACCCAGTATGCTGCCTGTGTGGCCAAGAAGAAAGAAGAGCTTCGGTGGGCCATTGGGTGGGTGGGGTTTAAAAAGGAGTGGGAGCTAGGTAGTACAGTGGATAGACTGCCCTGCCTGGAGTTAGGAAAACCCCTCTTCCTGAGTTTAAATCCAGCCTCAGACACTTACCCAGCTGTGTGACCCTGGGCAAGTCACTTAACCATGTTTACCTCAGTTTCCTCATCTGTCAAATGAAGCAGAGAAGGAAATGGCAGACCACTCCAGTATTTCTGCCAAGAAAACCCCAAATGGTGTCACAGAGAGTCAGAGGAGACTGAACAACAGGCACTTTTCACCACGCCTCCCTTCTCTCTCTCCCCGACCCCATAGACAAATTGGCCAAGACTCCACCATGAATTCTGAACAGTCACCAGTATTGTACCTTTTAAAACCCCCTGTGACTTTGTTAGCTGTCAGCATGGAAGGGAGCCTTCCTGGTCACCCCTGGCCTCATCAAACCCACCCCCCCCAACTTCCTCCTGCCCCAAAACACTTAGTAGCTGTACTACTCTTTGGGCAGTCACTGCCTGCCTTGTTTTGTTATTGAGCTAAGTGTCTCTTTGTAGGATCTTAAAACATAGAATGTAAGAACTGGAAAGGATCTTAGGACATAGAATGTGAGAGCTGGAAGGCACTTTCAACCACAGAATGTTAGAATGTAGGCCTGGGAGCTGCAAGGGACCTTCGGATCCAGCCAGTTAGAATTGGAAGGAACTTTCAAACAGAGATTGGCCTGGCACGTCTGGACCAGCCCCCCTCATTTGACAATGGAAGCAGCTGAGCCCCAGAGAGAGAAAGTCACTGGCCCAGGGGTACACAGCTGGGGGGTGTGGAAGCCTGCCTCTGCCCTCCCCACCTCCCAAGAGGAGAACAAGGAATCTAGCTTACTTTGGTGTCTAGCGCAATGCTGGGCACAGAGATGGGAGCAAAGCTAAGCAGGTGCTCACTAAAGATGTGTCCACTGGAATTAGGTTAAACTTACCTCTGCCCCTCATTTTGCCCTACTAGATGCTATTGCTTTGAGTCTTTTTTTTTTTTTTTTTGGCAAGGCAATTGGGGTTAAGTGACTTGCCCAGGGTCATACAACTAGTAAGTATCAAGTATCTGGTTTGAGGGCAGATTTGAACTCAGGTCGTCCTGACTCCAGGGCTGGTGCTCTGTCCACTGCACCACCTAGCTGCCCCTCTTTTTTTTTTCCAAAGCATGTGTTTTTATTATAATAGAAAAACCCCTCTGGTCTGGGATTAATTCCATTAATGTCATTTAGAAGCTGAGTGCTCGTGGGCAAGTCATTTAATTGTTTCAAGCCTTAGTGCACTCATCTGAAAAATGGGATAATAATACTATACACAGTGAGGAAAGCTCAGTAAATTGAAAGGTACTTTAGAAATGTTAGTTTTATTGTTACCACTACTACAAGTGTGTGAATGATAGGTCCTTATTGTTTTCTTGATGGTCCATTCAGCATTCATTTGTCCCACAGTGTGATATTTCTTGGGGGGGGGGGGAGGGTGCATTTTTTTTTTTTAAAAGAAACTTCCATCACAAGTATCTGGCTGGTTGAGGTTTTTCCTCTTTAACTCATCTGCGTGTGTGTGTTTTTTTTTTCCAGTTTATATTTTTATTATATGATTAGAGCTAGGATGGGTCACTGACTAGTTCTATGGAAGTAGACTGCTCTCCAGAGATGTGTTTCCATAAGGGCTTGGGAGAATGTATGCCTAGGAAGGGGTCGGTGCTTTGGTCAGAGCTGAGGATTGAGGATCCAGACAGTGAAGGAGTTTGCAATTCCTAGAGTCCTGCCCAGGGAGATTTTGTGACATTGGTCTCTGAAGCCACTTTTGCAGGCCTTATCTGTGCCCACAGACCCCTGGGGGGATCAGGAAAGATGGAGGAGGGGGAGATGGTAGCTAATCTCAGAGGCTCAGGCAGAGCAGTAGTGGGAGGGTGTGTGTGTGTGTCTGTCTGTCTGTCGTTCCATGGCCTGTGTTTAGGGTAGAGGGGTTTGGAGGGGCAGAAGGGAGAGGGCCAAGACCATATTCACCCTTTACAGACTGAAGGAAGCTTTTGGAATTCATGGTTTGGCCACATCATTTGAGCCAAGAGCAGATAATTATGGAGCCCCCGAGTATTGGGCTCAGTCCTAGGTAGCTGGTGGTGGGGAAAGAGTGACCTAGAGATGTATCAGACATGGTTCCTGACCTCCAGAGACTCACCTCTCTAGCTGGAGAAGGGAGATGAAAACTTAAAATAGGCAGCCATGTTCTAGTAAAACTCCAAGCCAGGGGTCAGGAGACCTGGATCTTAATCTGGTTCTGCCACACCCTGAGTAACCTTAGACAAGTCTGTTAGGCTCAAATAAATATTTATGAAATGTCTAGTATATGCAAAGCACTGAGGTCAAGACAGTCCAGGGACTTACCATTCCTATATGGGCCTCTTTCTCCCTGTATGGAAAATGAGATTGTTGGACGAGATAATTGTCTGCTTCCACTTCTGACCCTGTGTTTGAAGGTCCTTTTAAGCTTAGATATTTTATGTCCTAAGGCAGGGGACCTACCCCTGGAGTTAAAACACCCCAAGGGAGCCATGGATCAATTTCAGAAGATCTGTGTACTTTGATGTGGGGAGAAAAAATTGCATTTTTATTTTCAATGACATCTACCTGAAATTTAATATTTCCTTAAGTTATTTTTTTAAAATTCTACTGCGAGTGGGTCCAGAGGCTTCACCAGACTGCCCATAGGGGCCGAGACACAAAAATGGTGAAGAACCCCTGCACTAAGGTCTTTTCTGACATTAATATCATATGTCTCAGGATCTCATCTGATTAGTACTCGAAGAGAACCTCCTTCTGATCTGGCCGTTCTCCTCCTCCTCTTGCTCCTTCCTTTCTTCCCCCATCCCTTCTCTTCCTTCTCCTCCTCTTCTTCCTTCTTCTTTCTCTTTCCTCTCCTCCCCTTCCTTCTCCTTCTCCTCCCTTTCCTTTTTCTCCTCTTCTTCCTCTTCCTTCTCTTTCTCATCCTTCTTCTCTTCCTCTTCTTCCTCCTTCTCAAGCCCTGACCAATCAGGACTTACATGATTAAGATTTATTGAGGATACTCTGTGGTTCAGAAGCAGCGGGAGAGATCGGAGCTCTTTCTGAATCACCCCAGGCAAGGCTAGAGCTGGTGGCCATTGGTGGGTGACTCAGAGGAGGAAGGTCTGGACTGAATGGTAGCACATGGCAGAATAAGATACTGCAGGCTGTGGGTAGGAAGTCTGTATGAATATCCCAAGCTGGGCCAGGAAGGAAGTATTCCTTCTCATTGAGGTTTGCTATGGTCCAAGATGTGGGTGGGAACTTCATTCATTCACAATCCCTTATTCAGTACCTGCTTTGTACAGGGCATTGTGGGGGAGGGAGCATGACCCAATGGCAGAACATAAGGAGAAGGAGCTGTTCCAGGCTCTTTATAAATACTATTTCATTTAATAGTGGCTGACATTTATACAGCACTGTGGGGCAGGCACTAGAAAGCAATTATTTTCTCATTTAATCCTCATAACCCATCTCAAAATTCATTTTTTAAAAAAGTTTTATTTTTTATTGCAAACTTATCAAATTTTTTAAATGAACATTTCAATTTACAATGAGCAAAAAGAGGGTTTATTATGAAACTGTAAATTATGGTTATGCACAGTCTATTTTTAAAAGTCTGTATTAAATTTAACATGGCAATACTGAAGCTTCCCTGCTTGTCTGTCTCCTTCTGAACTCCTTTCTGCTCTCTTCTGTGTATTTAAAAAAAATGTTGCATTAATGCTTTTCTTTTCTTTCTTTAACTACCCACCTCCTTCCTGCAATCCTCACCCTTGTCCTCAATGGAAGCCCTTCCTTGTTTAAAGAAAAGTATGGTAAAGAAAACCAAACAAATCAACACTGTGACCATGTCAGTTGTGTGTGTGTGTGTATGTGTGTGTGTGTGTGTGTGTGTGTGTGTGTGTGTGTCCCCTTTCTGCATCTTTATTTCATTACTTCTTGGCCAAGAAGAGGCTCACAGGCTTTGTCATTAGTTCTTGGAAGTCATGACTAATCCCTGCATTGATCAAGGTCCTGAAGTCTTCCAAAAATTGTATCCTTTTCCATTGTTGTGGTCACTTTGTAATTTCTTCTCTTGGTTCTGTTCAAGTCATCCTGCATCAGTTCATAAACATTTTCCTAGGCTTTAACCCTTGACTCAAGGGGTGGTTGATAGTGTATCTTCACCCATGAGGAAAGTCTTATGCAAATGGCTCTTTGAGCCAGGGGTCACCTAGGTTTCTCTGAATCCATCCTATTTGTCATTTCTTTTGGTACAATAATACTCTACCCCATTCACATACAATAGTTTGTTCTATCAGTCCCCAATTGATAGGTTTCCATTCTGTTTCCAGTTCAACAACAAAAAAAATGCTGCTACAAATGATTTTGTCCATATGGTCCCTTTATCTCTTTCTTTGGTGTATGCTGATGCTGGCATTGGAGGTGAAAGTATATGTACAATTTAGTGACTTTTTGAATATGGTTCCAGATTTCTAGTGTACAATCTCTCTGTCACTGGACATTTTCATCTTTTATTATCTTTGCTAATCTGATGGGTGTGAGATGGAACCCCAGAGTTGTTTGGTTTCTTTTTCTTTTATTGTTAATTATTTGGAGTATTTTTCATATGGTTATTGATTAGTTTGCATTCTTTAATTACCTTTGGACCACTTATCTATTGGAGGAATGGCTCTTGAGCTTATAATTTAAAAAGTCAATTCTCTTGAATTCATCTTGAATAAATGACTTTATTAGAGAAGTTTGCTGTGAATATTTTTCCCAGTTATTCTCCCCTAAACTTTCATTGCAAAACTTATCTCCTCTCTTCTCCTCTAATTTGCTAATGACATGACATTTCATAGTTAGGTATATATCCATATGTGGTATATGGTGTAAGACATTGTTCTAAACTTAATTTCTGCCAGACTGCTCTCAAGGTTTCCCAGCAGTTTTTGTTGAACAAGGAATCTTTATCCCAGTAGTTGGTGTCCTTGGGGTTTATCAAACAGTATGTTGCAATGTTCAAATGTTCCTGGGTATTATTTATCTAATCTGTTCCACCTATCAATTTTTTTATTTTTTTAAACCAATACCAAATAGTTTGATGATTTCTGCTTTGTGGTGTAGTTTGAGATCTGGTCCTGCTGGGTAGGTCCTCTTTATTCCTACTTTTTTTTCACTGTTTCTCTAGAGATTTTTGACCTTTTATTCCTCCAGATGAATTATGATATTACTTTGTCTGATTATGTAAATTAATCCCTTGGGACTTCTGATTGATGTGGTACTAAATCTCTAAATTAATTTAGGTGATGTGATAATTTTTATTATTTTGGCATGGCCCAAGCATGAGCAATTAGTATCTTTAATTATTTAATATAGTGACATAATCCTATAACAATAATGTAATATTCATACAATGCATTATATTAATAGAGAAGCTAAGTGGTTCAGTGGGCAGAGAGCTGGATCTGGAGTCAGGAAGACCTAGCCTTGGATACTTACTAGTTGTGTCACGCTGGGTAGGTCACTTAACTCTTCCTCAGTTTCCTCATCTATAAAATGATCTGGAGAAGGAAATGGCAAATCACACTGCAGCATTTTTACCAAGAAAACCCCAAATGGGGTCACGCAGAGTCAGACATGACTAATCAACTGAACAACATCAAATTATATTAATGTGATAAAATATTAATATGACACCTTTTTATATTAATACAATGCATTATTATACTATACATTAGTATAATACTATTGAAGTTGTATTGATATAGTATTATGTAATATAGCAGTGTAATAGGCTGTCATATGAATATTATATCATATTAACAATTGTGTGGGACCTGGCATTAAGGAAAATGTAGCTTTGAATCCTGTCTCTGGTAGTTGCTAATTGTGTGGCCCTGAGCAATCATTTTGTTTCTCATCTTCAGTTTTGTTATCTATAAAACGGGAGCAATAATGCCCATCCTAGTTTTCTCACAGGGGGGCTGTATATATGTAACACAAGTTCCTCAATGTCAGGGACTGTGTCATTTTTAGTCTTTATCTCTGCCCTTAATAAGAACTTGCTAAATGTTTGGTGAATGAATCAGAGGACCTGGGTTCCAGTCTCAGCTCTGTTACTCTTTACCCTGGGCATTTGAGCAAGTTTCACTTTTTTTCTCTCTAAAGAGAAGAGTTGACTTAGATCTTAGCTCTTGGAAGTCTCTTCTACCTCTAAATTATAGAAAAAGGGGATGTGGAAGAAAAAACTGATAGTAGAGAAGGCAGAGCATACTGGACATGGGGGACAAGACAATGCACCTACTGTGTGCAAGGTGTAATAATGTTAGGTCCCCGGGACACAAAGACATGGTAAAAAATAATTAGTCTTTGCACCAAGGAGCATATATTAAACTGAGGTAATACCTAATCTACACAGATAATTAAGTACAAGGTCATTTGGGAGAGAGTATGAACAATTACCGGGGTTCAGGAAATGCAGGAGGTAACTTATTTGAGATTTAAAGGAAGCTAAGGATTCTAAGAAATGGAAGTGAGGAAGGTGAGCCTTCCTGGAATTGCACCTCTCTTTCCTGTGCAAAGACAGTGGTGGCGAAGAAGCTGAGTTCAGAGAATAGTAAATAGGTCGGTTTGGTTGGAATGGAGAACATAGTAAGGGGAGTAGTGTTGTATTCATTTTAAACTTAAATACAAAATGAAAAGAGAACACAAGGACATTTCCATGTACACAGCAGAACATAAAAGAGGATTCAACATAAAGCAATGAATTTCCATTTCAAGAAAATCTATATAATACATACTATAGATTGTTTTCAAAGCTATCCGCCTTTTCTGTGCTTCCTTCTAGGTTTTCTTTTGTTCTCTGCTGTGTATGTTTTACTTTATTTTTTTCTTCCTTCTTCCATCCCCTCCAGAGGGCTACAGTTAAGTGAGTGTATATATATATATATATATACATGCACTTAATGCACACACGCACATACATACACATATATGTACATATATATGTATATATAATATACACACATCTATATACACATCTATAAATATATATCATATAACTATATATAGATATCTATAAACATACACATATATACACATATACACTCATACTTATATATGTAAGACCATACTATGCATACTTATACTTGCCCTTTTAATGTTTCTCTGGATGTGGATAATATCTTCCTTCATAGGTCCAAGTCTTTCCATGTTTTTCTAAATCAGTGGTTCTCAACCTGTGGGTTATGTTCAATTTGTAACAATGAAAATATATCCTGCATATCAGATATTTACATTACAGTTCATAATAGTAGCAAAATTGCAGTTATGAAGTAGCAATGAAAATAATGTTATGGTTGGGGGGGGTCACCACAACATGAGGTGTTTAAGGTATTAAAGGGTCGCGGCATTAGGAAGGCTGAGAACCACTGTTCCAAATCAACCAGCTCAACATTTCCCATGCCACAATAAAATTCTAACCCCATCACATCCTATCTGAGAGATTGTCTATGAAAATTTTACCCCAACTTTCTGTGTTCCTTCTCTTCTTGGCTAGAAGGGGCATGATTTTGAAACCAATCTGGAAAGGTCTGTTAGAACCTTTCTGTGCCAAGGTGAGTTTGTATTTTATCCTGGAGGGAAGAGGAAGTTATTGAAGATTCATAAGCAAAGGAGGGACGTGGTCAGACTTATGTTTCAGAGTTCTTTTGCTAGCTGTGTGTGGAAGCAAGTGGACCTGTTAGGGGGCTATGTATGTGGAACCCAAATTTTGGAGTTGCTGACTACTTCTATAATGAATGATTGCTTCCTCCTCATTCAGTGAGGAAACTGTTCCCCCAGGGCTACCTGGTTCATACATCATTATAAAACCTGCATGGTTTGAAGCTTGCAAAATATAGTAATTTCTCATTATCTTTTCCACACTGAATCCCACATGTAATATCAGGATATTTTTCCGTATGAACCCCCGCTCCTGAAGCACAGAGAGGTTTAGCATCTTGCTGAAAGTCACACAGCCAAAGGCAGAAAACAATTGCTGCCTCTGAGTCTCCAAGATTTCGCTAATTTGTGCAGGGAACAATCGGACTCTGTTGAAAAAGACTCTGGTGCCAACCCGCCCAGGCAAGGCTCCTTGGTCTGGTCTGGTCTGAGTCACAGCTTGGTGCTACTATAGAAAAGAAGGAAGGAGAGGGCAGTGGGGGGGCGGGGATTTTCCCAAGGCTGCTGGCTAGAAGGCAGCTTCCTTTGGAGTGAGCTCAGGGGCCTTCTCCTGCCTGGGGTCAAGAGGAAGAATACTGGGTAAACCTTCTCCCTGGAGATAGCCACACCAGTTAGGATTTGCTCCAGAGGCTGGCCTTCTTGGTTCAGAGGAACAGACGTCATGTAGAAACCACGGAGCAGAGAGGGTCAGGGCTGGGAAGACCAGAGAGACACTATCATTCAAGCCCCTCATTTTACAGGTTAAGTGAATTGTGCCAGATCATGCCTGGATCCTTTCCTGTCCTAGTAGGCATCTGTTACAATTGGGGTGTATTCCTGGCAGTGGGTCAATTTGCATAATTGCATACTATATCTGTGTCAATTAAACTGCTAGAATCTCTGTGCATCTTAGTAGCTAATAGATACAGGGTCATCTAAGACAGAGGTTCTTAACCTTGTTTGTGTGTCATGGACCAGGGGAGTCTTGGGACCCACCTCGCAGAATCAGACTTCTATATTCATGAAATACTTAGGATTTTAAAGAACACCAAAGGTCATTAAAAATAAATATGTATTTTTTTTCTATCCAAGTTCACTAAACACCACTAAACACATCTCTCCATGGACTTCCATGGAATCTGTGGAGCCCAGATTAAGAAGTTTAAGATACTTCCTTAAATTACAGATAAGGAAACTGAGGGAAGGAAGGAAATGACTCATTTTCTGTTAATACAGAGAATCAGCAATAGAACTGAGATCTGGAAGTTGTCTTTCCTGATTGTCCATCTGGAACTCTCTCATTTATTCCAATATTCTCCCCCTATTCCTCCCCTCCCCCTCATGCAGAGATGAACTTAATGCTTGCTTGGAGAGTTTGAACACTTCCATGGAGGAATGTAGTGGATATTTCCTCACTATTACTTGAGGCTGGTAATTTGATGGTTCTGCTGATAGAAATTAGGACCCAATTGGACTTTGGCCACAGACTTCCAAGAAACTAAGAACTGATTTTCCTCAATACTTTCCTTTTCAACCTCCAGTCATTCCTCTGTCCGACTCTATCAATCAACAAGCATTTATTAGGGGCTTACAAGTGCAGTGCTAAGGGATGCTGAGAAAGATGCAAACAGTCCTCACCCTCAGCTTACGTAAATAATTAGGGATATACACAATATATATACAGAGTAGATGGAAGGAGCCTTAAAGCAGAAGACTAGCATCTTGGGGCACTGGGAAAGGCTTCCAGAAGAAGGTGGCATTTGGGCAGAATGGTGACTGGTTTGGAGTTAGGAAAACCTGAGTTCAAATCTGGCCTCAGATACACAGACACTGTGTGACCCTGAACAATGTTTGCCTCAGTTTCCTCATCTGTAAAAGGAGCTGGAGAATGAAATGGCAACTGTGATAGACTTAGCTCTTCTCAGCAATGCAGGGATCCAAGACGACTCCAATAGACTCAGGATGGAAAACGTCATCTGCATCCAGAGACACTGGGGGTGTAGATTGGGATCCATCTGCAGAGAGGTGATAAATGAGCCCCTGGTGGTTGGTGAACTTCGGAAGGGTGGTAATAAGAGAGAGGAAAGAGAATAGGGCCCTGGAGAGAGAGATAATCCGTGGATATTGAGAATTCGAGGCAATATCTGGATAGAAGAATCCTGCCTTTTCAGGTCCAGCAGACTTTGTCCTCTGCCTCTCCCACAGTTCATGACCCTTGGCACGCTCTCTCCAGCCCAGCTCCCCTTTAGCCCCCCTCCCCTAGCTCTGTCTACAGGCTCAGGAAACATTCCTTACCACTTCAGAAGAACCGAATAATGGTGGTCCTGGCAACCATCACCCCCAGACCATTTCAGTTGTAACATGGAGGAAGAACATAGCTCCAGTTCCCTTTGGCCTCCTGTGCTGGAGGCTTTAATCCAGGTACAAGGAGTGGGAACTGAGGTTGGCAGGACAGATGGGTCCTGCTCTGATTGGGGAGGGAAGGGATTAAGCAATTATTAAGCACCTACTGTATACCAAAGACTTTAAAGACACTCTCACAACCGTCCTGGAAAGTAGGTGTTATTTTTGTCCTCACTTTATAGTGGACGCTTCTAGCACTTCGTACAGTACCTGGTGCATATTAGGCACTTAATAAATATTTATTGCATTGAATTGAAGCAGAGGTTAAGTGACTTGCCCATGGTCACCCAGCTAGTAAATGTCTGAGACCAAATTTGAATTTGGATGTTCCTGACTCCGGGCCCATTTTTCTATCTCCGGTGTAGGCTAGTGATCTGGCTAGATCAGGGAGGGACTTTGGCTGGAGAGAGCAGAGTGCCCACTCCCTCACCACCCAAGAGCTACTTGTCCCTAGAGAGGAGGTGGAAAATGGTAAAGGCAAATTGCTGTTGGTGGATTTGTTGGGGATGGGTAGTGCTGCAGGGGGAGAAAGGAGACCCAGGGCAGAGAAGAGAAAGCTGGGAGCCTTTTAACCGTGAGTGCAGAGTATCGTGGAGGAGGGTTTGCTGAGGACCCTCTCACAGAGGTTCAAGTGAGCTGCCTCTCCAGTCCTGGACACCCCAGTGTGGGGGGCTCAGTCCACTGGCAGCCCTGGCCCCAGGGTCCCCCTGGGGACTCCAGCGGATGTCTGCTGCTCACTTTGCTGTTAGGAATTAGATTAGTTTTCCATAAAAACAGGATGTAGTGGGTGAGACAATGCTGGGCCAATCTCTTTTTCCAAGAATTGAATGTATAGGCCGGTTGGCCTGCCAGGACCAGCCCAGTTTTCCCCCCCTGGGTATTGGGGGGAGATGGTGTGGAAGGTTCCGGTTCTAAGTGGTCAGTTAGCTCCACCGCTGACTTAGGGCGTCATTGGGACGGATGTGGGAACAATAACTTCTTGTGTTGGGCCTGATGCTGCTGAGGAGCTTAGAGCACACGATGGTCAGCATCTCATTCATCCCCATGCCCTAGGAGATGGCATTGAGGAGGGCAGGAAGGGTACCAAAAAGAGCCTGGGGGAGGAGGGTGGAGCCCCATAGCCATGCTCATCATTCTTTGTGACAGAAAAGCTTGGGATGGCTTACGGAGCTCCCACAAGCCCAGTGGGACCACTTGCTGCTGGGGCTCTGAGTTCTCTAGGCAGGAAGAAGGGTGGAGTGGGGGTAGGGTTAGAGGGCTCCTCATCACCCATCCTTTATTAGCATCCCACAGGCTCAAATCTGTCACCTCAGAGCTAAATGAAATCAGGCTCTTGGCAATAGATGGTGTTTGTCTTAAAGGGAAAAGTACACAGAGCCACTGTGTTCCAGGGCTCAGCCCCACTGGGGAATGTTTTCAGGGCAATTGGAAGTAAGAAACTGTTTCAGCCATGGAGGGAGGCCCAGAAACAGCCTGGATGTTGTTAAATGTGCAGTTGTCCCAGACTGGGGCTCTTCCCAATCAATCCAAAGGGTGACCCAAAGCCTGCTTAGAATAAATTTGAGTATGGCTAATGAGAGCACTGGGTGGGAGGCAGGGATTAATAACAGGGAGGCTGGGTCCTGTCATGGGAAGAAAGTTGCCTAGGATTGTAGCTGGAAGGCCCTGGGTTCAAATTCCAGTTGGTGCTGCTGCCATGATACTACTCTCTGGGACTTAGTTGTCCTTGTCTAGAAAATGCACGGATTGGGGGAAATTTTTAGGATTTTGAGCTGGAAGAGACATCAAGATTATCCAGTATCTTGTATCTCAGCCCAGCACCACATAGTGATTAAATAGAATCCATTTGAGCATAGACACAGAGGGACCTTCCAACGTCTGAGTCCCAGGATTTGAGACTAGATCTTCAAATTCCAAATCCTGGGCTGTTTCCACTGCCTCCCACTTATAGAGAAAAATCAGGAGCCTGTTTATACAGGAGGCCAGCCAGCTGTCCACTGTGTCATTTCAGGGATGTCATTGCCCCAAGATCCAGGGAATTTGTGGCATGCTGCCTTAGCCCTCAGAGCTCCAGCCATTATGTTCCCAGACCCAGTCCCCCGGTCTCCTTGTTAGTGACTGAGCTCCCCAACTGAGGTATCTTCTGTGCCCCACAAGATGAGCCTGGACAAGAGGGCCCAGGGTGAGTGTGGTATAATTTTCCAGTGGTTAGAGCTGGAGGATTGGATAGCGGGTGGGGCATGTATTCAAAATATTTTGGCTATTTTTTTTTAACAAAAAATATTCCTTTTTAAAAAAAATTAACCAAAATATATTTTTTTCTCCCTCCCCTCAATAGAAAAAAAGAAAGTCAAAACAATTCTCATGTTGACCATATCCAAAAACATAGGCCTCATTGTACGCCCTGAGTCCTTTGCCTTTCTGTTAAGATGTGGGAGGCTTACTTTATTGAGGGCCCTTTGGAATTATGATTATATAGATCAGAATTTTTAAGGCTGATTTCAACAACTCAAATCAAAAATATTTTTTAAGCACCTATTATGTGCCAGATACAGAGACAAGAGACAGTCCCTGCCCTCAAGGAGCTCACAATCTAATGAATGGAGTTTCATTATTATTATTCCCCAGGTGAGGCTCCATTGGGGAGGTTGGCCAATTCAACTGGGTTCATCAATCATCTCAACAAACAGTACACACCTCCCAAATGCCAAGCCCTGGGCTTGGTGTTGGTTTTACAAAGACCCTGCCCTCTAACAGTTTATTCTCTAGCCTGGGAAAATAATACTGTAGATAGAAAAGACAGAAAAATGGGGGAAGGGAAAGGGAGTAAGCAGTTAGTGCATATCTACTATGGGACTGTGCTACTAAGTGCTTTATGGCTATCAACTCATTTATATCAAATACAAAATAAATACAAAGACATTTCCAGGGTGGAGGAGAGATGGAGAGCATTAGCATACATATGAGGGATCTGGAAAGGTCTCTGGGAGGAGCCCCCTTTAGAAAGTAGCTCAGGAACCCCCTGAAGGAGTTTATATTCTCCCAGGGTTGAGGGGGTGATGGTAGACAACCTGGGAGATGCTTGGCCAGTTCATAGGATCATATATTTCCAGCTGGAAGGGACCTTAGAGGTCATTGAATCCCCCCTCCCTCATTTTACAGATGAAGAAATTGAGGTAGGTAGAGAAAAAATGAAATGCCCAAGATCACACAGCTGGTAAGTGTTAGAGGTGGGGATTTGAACTCAGTTTTTTCTGGATTCCAAATTCAGTACCTAGCTGCTTCTAAGTTATGCTCTTGGTCCATTCTGGCCAAGGCTGAACCATAGCCCCAGGCCTGCCTTGGAGTGGTCTGAGCCCATGGGTGACCCAGGTTTAGACAGAATTGGCCACCTCCCATGGGCTTTCTCTGGCCCAAGCCAACCCCATAGAGGAGTAAGGATGAAGTCTTCTTCCCTGGTCACTGCTACCCCTTTAGACTAGCCAGAGTATGGAGGAAGCTTTTCCCCTGGTCTTGGGGCTTCCCAGGAGCTATGTCACTGGGTCCTGCAAAAGGGAGTGGTTGGTAGGCTCTATCTCATGGCCATATGGGCAGCTGGAATCTGTGCCCAAGGACAGGGACAATGGGAAAGGGTCCCCTGGGGATCCCTCTCCCCCAGAGTGAGCCTATGTTGTTGTTGATCTGGGGCTTTGTTGATTTTTCCCTGCCCCCACTTTCTGTGCTATGTGTGTTGGGCTCCTGCCCACACCACCCTTCCCTTCCCCAGGCACCATTACAGCCCCTTCCACTGGCCTGGAACAAGTAGCTTTGTGGCCTTGGGTCCTCTGGGAGAGACTAAGTGCCTGCCAGGGTCCCCATTGTTGGCAGCTCTACACACAGCTGTCTCTGGGGACCTAGAAGGGCTTTAGGGACCAAAAAGGGGTTACTGACTCCATCCCACAAATGCCATTCTGGGCCTGGGGCCCAGTTCCTATCTCTCAAGGGGCATCATTTACCAGTGGAATCCCCTGTGACCAGGATTTCAGTCTTATTCTAAAACTGCCAAAGCTGTTGACTAAATATCTCATTGTCACAGGTATAGGACCAGAGGGGTCAGAGTGGGAAGGGACCTTAGGGATCATTAAGTCCAGGAGTTCTTAACCTTTTTCGTGTGTCCCTGTTCCTCTTTGGCTGCCTGGGGGAAGCCTATAGCCCCCTATCCAGAAGCATATTTTTAAATAGATAAAAGAAAACACATAGAATTGCAAAGGCAACTAATTATAGTGAATTACTGTTATTAAAATATTGAAAAAAGTTCATGAACCCAAGAAACTGTAACTCAGAAAGAAGTAAAGTAACCAGCCCCAGGTTACACCATAGAGTAAGTGTCTATGGGCAGCTATGTGGTGCAGTGGATTTGGGCAGACCCAAGTTCAAATCCAGCTTCAGACACATCTAGCTGTGTGACCCTCAGCAATTCACTTCACCCTGTTTGCCTCAGTTTTCTTATCTGTCAAATGAGCTGGACAAAGAAATGGCAAACTGCTCCAGTGTCTTTGCCAAGAAAACTCCAAGAGGGGGACACCAAGTCAGATGTAACCAAAATGACTGAACAACCAGAAAAGCAAACATCAGAGCCAGAAGTCAGATCCAGGTTCTCTGATTCTACATTTCTTTATCTACTACACCACAGCAACCACTCATTTAAAAACGTGGTCCTCGGACCAGGAGATCTTCATAAGGCGACAGTATGTTGGATAGCGCTAGACACAGAATCAGAGATCTGAATTCAAAGTCTAACGTTGATGCTTTCCTGAGCTCAGTTGACTCACCACCTTGTTTGGCTTGCATCTGAGGGGGTGGGACTGGATGGGGTGATTTCAGGTGGGTTTAAGGAAGAGTCCAACTCAGAGAAGTGATTGAGTTTCTGCACGTGCCTGGGCTTCCCCTAGTCCTTTATTTAAAGTACTCCCTACTCCACCCCAATCCTTGTCTCTGCTCCATTGATAGTAATTCCTGAGGGATCAGCTGAGAAGACTGAAGAGATTGGGCTATCTCCACACCTCTCCTGCCTGTGTCTGGGACATTGACCGTCACAGGCTGGGGAATGTGTCTGAGATTAGAGTGAGATAAGCAAACCGGTTTCTGGGCCACCTTGAATGAACCTCCCCCACAGGATGATGGCAATTTACATTCTTCTGGAGGTCATTTCTTCTCTCCAGGGTTGGTGCCTGAAGGGGGAAGCCTGCCTAAGAAATACTTGGATTCTGCTCAGAGAGCCTGGGCTCAGCCAATGACTTTTGTCATGGAGCAATCAACTGGTAGGAGCGAGAATGTGCTTCTAAAATCTGAGATCAGTACTAGTAATGAAACCTCAAGTTCTGGGTCCCTGGCAAGTGGCCCAGAGTGAGTAGGGTTACTACTAGAGCTTCTCCACCCCTCATGAGGTTCCTTCAACTGAGCTGGATGGGGCTAAAGTGGGGGAGGCTTGGGGTGTTTCTGGAAGGATGAGTCACTGGGTGGTATTCCTCTCTGACTCAGCACCTCAGCCTTGTGTCCACATGCCCAGGATTTGAGGGAGGAATGTGGGGTGGTCAGGTTTGATGGTGGCGGGGATGGGGAGAGGGTTGGCGATGGACCATAGAACACATGGCAAGAACCCACATTGGAAGGATGGGTTGGTCTTGAGCAGAGACCAACATGGATGATTTTTCCCCCAAATAAGTAAGAAGTTTCCATTGTGCCCAGCCTCGTGGAAGGTACTGAGGGGTATATACAAGAGAAGAACACATAGACTAGTTGGGGAATCCAGATAATTAGAAGAAACAGCTGGAGGAAATTTAACTAGAATAAGCGATAGAATTTCAGATCTTATAGTTATTCTAGATAGCTCTGGGCCCCCAGAGAGGTTGTTATTTGTCTAAGTCACAGAGTCACAGAGAAAGTTGGTGATGGAGCCAAGTCTAGGACCTCGGTTAACCAGCACTCAGGCTGGGACAGATAAGGACTGTCTCCTTATCATGAAGTCCATGAGGTAGTCTCAGTGCATCCATTCCTCACAACATCTTAACAATGCCAGGTGCCCAGGCAACTAGGTGGCTCAGTGAATGGAGCATTGGGCCTGGAGTCAGGAGTTCAAATCCAGTCTCAGATACTTCCTAGCTGTGTGACCTTGAGCAAGTCACTTAACCTCTGTTTGTCTAATCCACTGGAGAAGGAAATAGCAACTACTCCAGTGTCTTTGCCCATGGAAAGTATGGTCCATGGAGTTATGGAAAATAGGACGTTACTGAACAACACGGTAGAGAATAGGCCTCAAAGCCTGTAAGATTTGGGTTCAAGTCCTGCCTTGGACAGTACTGGTTGTGTGACCTCAGGCAAGTTTTTTAACCCCTCAGTATCCTAGGACAGTGGTGTTAAATTCAGATAGAAAAACCTCTGTGCTGGTAGCATATTGACTTAGAAAACTTCAAATTAACATTATCTTTGTTGTATTGGTTTCTTTATTTCTTTTGCTAAATAATTCCCAATTGCATTCCATTCTGGTTTGGGGGAGTATTGAGGAATATTGGGGAGTATTGGAGAGAGTTGTAGGCTTCTTGCCACTTTCTGTTTGACATCTGGGCAGCTCGTTATCAATTGCAGAGAAGGCCCAGGCCTCCGTGTAAGTGGGAGGAGTTTCCTTTCCTTTACCACTGAAGGCACAGTCTTCCTGGGCCCTGTCTGCCAATCTCCCCCTCCTCCAAAAGCCATGCTCCCTGATGATAAAGGTAAAAGGTATTTTAGTAAAACGAATCTATATATCAACAGGGCCCGATAGTCTAAGGTGATGCTCCATAACCTGCACTTGGCAACACGGAGTAGACTTTCAATGATTCTTTCTTCCAAAGATTCGTGATTTCATCAGTCTACAGTAGCATTATGTCCTTCTGTGCCAGGGGGCAGCTCTAAATGAGGTCCTCGACATCTGGGCAGCTCACTATCAGTTGCAGAGAAGGTGCAGGCCTCTGTGTAAGTGGGAGGAGGTTCCTTTCCTTTACTGCTGAAGGCACACCTCCACTGGCTCAGGTCAAGAGATTGGCCCCTTTCTCAAGACTTTTGGGATCCTCGCTCACATAGGACCCAGCTCTGGCCACTGAGAAATCAGGGGTGGGCGCTGACATTCTCCCCTGCATGGATACACTCCTGTTATCCTGTGATGTTGGCACTGCAGTGACTTTTAAAAAAACTCTAGGTCTGAGATTTCTGTGTATCTGGGGCCACCAAGATGAGACAAAGCTCATTAGGTTCAAATATGGAGGCTACGGAATTATGGAATGTCAGAAAGGGGCCTTAGGAAAGATGATGGCAGACAGACATTCAGTTACTAAAAGATAGTCAGCACAGTACAGGCACTGTGCTAAACCCTCAGAAAATGAAGAAAAGCAGCAAAAAGTCCCTGCTCTCAAGGAGCTCAGAGTTCAATTGGGGCAGACCCCATGTAAACAACCAGGCACAAACAAAATAGGAGAATAATAAAATTTATCTTGAGCCTACTATGAACCAGGCGCTATGCTGAATGTTTTACAGATATTATACTATTGATTCCCATGATAGCCCTAGAAGGTAGGAGCTATTATAACCCCATTTTACAGTTGAGGAAATTTAGGAAGACAGATTAAATAACTTGCCCAGGGTCACACAGCTAGTAAGTGTCTGAGATGGGATTTGAACTCAGATTTTCCCAACTTCAACCAGCACTCAATCCACCACAAACAGGACAAATGTAAGAGTTGGAAGAGCATTTAGAACAGAAGATACAAGAGCTGGAAGGGGCCTCACAACAGAGGATGTTGGGAAACTTAAGATCACCTAGAGCTGTTGGGTTCCTCCTGCTTTGACAGTTCAGTCATCATTATCACATTCTTGTTGGAGGACACAGCTGGGTAAGTATCCCTGTATAGGAGACATGGAAGGGCTCCAATGCATGGAGTAGCTACTCTGGGCTGAGTAGCCTTTGTCCTTGTCCACACCAGGGAGAGTGGAAGTCAATGCCTGCCTGCCCTAGCAAGAAATGTCTGGTCTTTCCAACTTGGTTGTTTCAGGAAATAGATCCTCTTGCCATCCCAGTAACCATCTGCCCGACCACACCCTCCGCCCTGGCTCCATCATAGGCATGTGTCTGTCATGAGCTAATGTCAGTGCTTTATGGACCTAAGATGGTGTCATCATACAAGATGCAGATACAGCCCCATTTCAAATAGAATACTCGGACGGTGATCTGGTTAATTGAATGGTCTGGTTAACTTGGTGTCAACAAAAAAGACATTTTTAGATTTACTGGAACCATAACTAGGGCAGGGTATGTGGGGCTTTGCCTAGGGCCATATTTCCTCTGGGGGTGGGGCTGGTAGGGGGATTTCCTTCCTGAGTTGCAAATTGTCTAAGTCTTCCATTCCCTCTCCATTCATTCACCATGACCTTGGTCCTTTCCCTACACCAGGCTAATCCAACTCCTCTCTGCCTTCTCTTGCTGGAGCTTCCTTCTCCTGGGCCTTCTTCCTTCATCAGTCACCATGGGCTGTTGGCTAAACTCTCTAGGGGACACCATCCTCTCTATTTATATGACTGGATGGGGGACAGTCCTCGGTACCAATCACAGTTGCCAGGTCCTTACTGCCAACTTGTTTCTGCCTCAGATTAAAAAGAATTCTTAATTACAGCTGTGGATTTAACCCTTATTGTTGCAATATTAAAAAAAAAACTTCTACTTCCTTGGAGTTTTGTTAACATAAATGAATCTTTCTTGCATGATTCATGATCGTGTGAGGCCTCAGGCTGAGCATTACTTCTCACTGAGTCCTGGTAAGTGTAGAGAGTGTGGGAGACTCGACTGGCTATGTAATGACCCCAGGACATGTCCTGGAACTTGGAAGGTTTTTTTTGGACGCAATCCCTGCTGTCAGTCTGTTTCTCAGGAGATGCCTTCTGTAAATCACGTGCAGGATTGTTTCTGGTAATGGGAGGCTATGGTCAGTGGAGGTTTTAACGGATGTTAAGTAGGGGTTCGGAGCTTTGAAACAGAAAGAGAAAAGGGGTTGTTGCTGACTTGTTGAAAGGAAGAATAAAATTATATATATACATACATACATACACACACACACACACATATATATATATATATTATTTGTTTATTTATTTATATTTATAAAATGCCTACTATGTCCCAGGCAGCTGTGCTGAGCATTTTACAAATACTATCTCATGTGATGCCTAAAACAGTCTTGGGAGATATATTATCCCCATTTTCCAGTTGAGGAAACTGAGGCAAACAGAGATTATTTGACTCGTCCAGGGTCACCAGCTAGTAAATGTCTAAAGCCAGATTTAAACTCAGGTCTTCCTGATTCCAGACCCTGTTTTCTATTCACTGGGTCACTCAGCTTCACCAATGACTCTTAGCTGTTGGAAGAAGTTGGCACAGTAAAAAAATCCGCAAAAAACAACAAAATAACCCTGACTGTGGAGTCAGGAGACCTGGGTTCAAATCCTGCTTCTGCCACTTCCTGTTGGTGGGCCTCAGTATCCTCAGCTCGAAAATGGGGAGGGTGTAGTAGATGGCTCCTAGGGTCCTTTCCAACTCTGACTCCGTGATCTCATGACTTGAAGCAGATGGATTCCAGAGGGGAGGAGATGGTGTGTGCCATCAAAGCCACATAGATATTATTGAGACTAAGCACAGATGGTAGCCTGGAACAATTTTGTTGTGGTTATTATTGTTGTTCATTCACTTCAGTTATGTCTGATTCTCCATGACCCCATTTTTACAGAACAAACCCCCTTAAATTTGTTCTGCAAAACTTGGATTCAGTCAAAAGTCTGCACTTTTGGACCTAGAAGGCCACATGTGGTCTTGAGGCTGCAGCTCCCTACCCCTGGACTCACTAGCTAGTTTCTAGGGTCATCCTGGCTCTAAGTCCTGTAGTTCTATATAGGGAACGAAGGGATACATCCCCTTAGTTCTGGGGCAGAAAGGATAGAGAGTACCCTGGGAAGTGGGAGAGAGGCCACTGATTCCTTTGCACTTGGGAAGTCTATTTTTATGTGCTATTACCAGTCAAATTTAGGAACTCCATACTGGTATTTTATGAACCTGCTTGGAATTGCTAGGAGCCAAGGCTTGCTCCTTTGAGACCTTGCTTGAAGAGGTTGTCTTTAACATTCTTCTTGGGATCATAGATTTAGGTCTAGGAGGTGCCTCCCTAGATCAGAGTCCAACCATCTCACTTTACAAATGAGAGAACTTGGACCTGGAGAGATTGTGACTTCCCAGAAAGGTAAGTGACTGGGCCAGGATTTGAGCCTAGGTCCTTTGCTTCCAAATCCAGAGCTCTTCTCAGGAGGCTCTCATTAAACCTTCTTTTAAAGAGTACCTGGAGCCAAAGAAATGACTAGAAAAACAGCCAGACCAGGAGACTGCATATTTCTTTCACCAATGGCCTCTTCTTAGCCACCTAGCTTACCTGCAGAGAGGTGACATTTCAATGCCAGCTCTGTGGTTACCTCTCCCTTCTATTGGCCTCATTCCCAGGAATAACAGAGATGCCGCTGTGGGGAATGTCAGGAGACAACTCACCATCCAGGCATGAGGCAGTGACTTACCTCTCCCAGGACAGGGAGGTGAGGTGAACAATCCTTATCCCCACATCTGGGGGAAGAGAAATTCTGACCTGTGCGCAGACACCAGGAATGACAAGAGCCTGACCTGGGATGTGGTCTGATTTGTTTTTGTCTGGGCCACAGGTAATCTTGATCTCCATTGGGATACCCTATGTGCCTTGGTTTTCCCTTTTGTCAACAGGAGCTGCCTCTGGATGAAGGGGATATCTTTCCATCTGAACAGGACTCCATTCTGTGGCACTCCACACTGCCTTAGGGATCCAGCCAACAAGGCTGGATGCACGAATTGCCAGACTAGGTGCTTGAGACACCTCTGCTGTGTCTTGGTCATCCCACTATCTTGCTGAATTAATTTTCATGAGTCCTTTTTTCTCTGCTTTCTGTATGAAAGGTATATCATAGATTTAGAGGTGGAAGAGGACCTTAGAGGTCATGAAGTCCAACCCTCTGATTTTACAGATGAGGAAGCTGAGGCCCAGAGGGCATAAGTGATTTTTCTAGTGTCATACATATGATAAGTGGCTAAGGTGGGGTTCAAACCAAAGTCTCTCTGACTCCAAATGAAACACTCCATCCACTGTACCATCACACCTACTATATTGCTTTAATTAGGATAAAGCAAAATTAGGAAAAATTAGGCAGAGGATTCAGAGCTGGCAGGGACCACAAGACCATCTGACAATTGGGGAAACTGAGGCCCAGAAAGGGTGAGAGCTGGGAGCATCTCATTGTTTTTCCACTGCCATCTCCCAGAAGGAGCAGCCCATGTGGTCATGCGGAAAGGGAGATGAGCCCTCAGCCCTTTGTCTTGTGTTGGAGCCAGGGAGGGGTGACAAAGTGCTGATTCTGTTTTATTTGAGCCTCAGGTCTTTCTTTTTTTGTCAGCCATTTGCCTGACCCACTTCCTTCCCCTGAGTCACTGCCAGCTGCCAGCAGGATACCAGAGGAGGGAGGACAAAATGTAAAGCCTTACCAATTTGCCATCCGTTAGGGGAGGCCTTGGCCTCAGAATAAAAGATGGTTGGTCCCCCTTGGAGGGAAACAGTCAAGTGAGGTGCTTTGTATTAAGAAAGGCTTGACCTGTTTGGATAATGCCAGGGTAAGTAGATTGCCTGAATGGTACCAGTTTTCCGTATCTTCACGATGTGGCAAGAAGACTGAGTGGGTGAGTGATTCAGGTACTCGCTGTACTGGGGTCCAACTACCAAGCTCTATGGACTTCAACCATGGAGACTGAGTGCTGAAGACCCCTCAGCTGACAAAAGACAGAGCCAGGTCACTATGAAGGTGAAGGGCAGCCTGTGGTCCATAATTAGACTCATAGCTGGGCTTCCTAGCAAGTAGATCAGGTCTGGGGAAAGGAAGACCATGTGCTCTGATTCTACTGGTCCTTTTGGAAGACACTCTGCCTCTCCTGGTTCTGTTCCATCAGGACCAGCTAGAATATATCCAATCTTTTTTCTGCTCCAAGGCCAAGGGTCTTCTGATAAAGGAATCATTCCTGCCTCTTTTCCCTTGACCAGTCCCGGTGTGGACCATTCCTCTGATCATGCTGGTTGACTGTCCTTGACCCTGTTTGGGTTCATCAAGATACTTCCTAAAAAATGGTATTCAGAATGACTCCAGATGGGATCTAAGCAGGGCAGAGAAGATGGGCCTAAGATCACACGGGCTTTTACAGCTGTTGCTTCATGCCAATGACTCATGTTGAACTTGCAGCTTGATAAAACTCCCAATGAGTTTTCCCATTGAGTTACAGTCAGGCCATATCAACTCCTGTCTTGCAATGATGCAGGTGATTTTTTGAACCCAAGTAGAGGACTTTACATTTGTCTTCTGATTTTATTTTGTTAGATTCAGTTTTTCCTTCCTTACTGTCCCCATATATCTGGTTCTCCTCCCCAGTGTCCAGTGAGCTGCTCAGGGTGACCTGGGGGAGGATTCTGAATGCAGCAGGGTGGAGCAGGGTTGGGGGAAGGGAAGAAAGGCAAGCGGCTATGCACTGATCAAAGGAACTGCTTGGGACCTTCTGAAATGCCTTTCCTCCTTGACCCACTTCCTTTTCTTGAGCTGGGGGCGAGGTAGCTGTGTTTCAGCAGATTTCCTAATAATGCCATCCCTCTGTGCTCATAAGCTTCTCCCCTGGGCTCTTCCTTCTCAAATGCCCAACTCCCAGTGTTTACCATCTGGGCAGCTCCACAGGACTAGGGAGAGATGGCCCCTCAGATAAGGTCAGTGTTTTCCTCCAGCTGGACTGCCACTGGAAGCTGGGGTGGGTGGGGGAAACCTGAGATGTGGGCCAGGAATTCCTGTTTAGGATCAGCCTAAACAGCCTGGGAGAGGCTTCCCCCTCTCCCCCCAACTGCCTAGTTTCTGGGAGCTGGCAACAATGCCCCTTTTCTCTGACTTCCAGACAGGCTCTTTGCCCTAATTGTTTTCTTTTGGAACCCTTCTCCCGTTGTGCCCTGGGACCTTCAAACATAATGCCCCACTGGTGAGGAGGGAGTGGGGGGGCCTTAAGGCTGAACCTCCTTTCAGTTTGGCCTTTGGCCAGTTGGAGCAGGGAAGGACTGGACCTTCGGGGCTGGACGTAGGGAAAAGTGGTAGGGGAAAGGATTGCATTTCTGGTCCGCTGGTGAATTGGAGACGATTCAACTCTAAAATCTCTAAACAATGGAATCTCTTCACTTTGTTGACTCTTTTCTAGGTCTGTTTTTAATAGCCTGGGGTAAAGTCCAGTGACTGTGAGGGAATAGGGGGGTATGTGTGTGTCTGTGGGGGGAGGGTGTGCCCATTTTCTTCTAGCTGTCACTGAGGCCCTTTGAATGGACTGTGAAGGTGGGTATGGTTGCTACAACTCCCCCCCCCCACCTGAGTTGCTGAGGACAAACCCCAGTTTGCTTCTGAAACATTTCTGTGGGAAGCAAAGAGAGCAAACATCAAGCTTCTCAGTTAATCCTTTCCAGTTCAGCATTTCATCAGCCCTAGGCCGGCAGGTCTTAGGATTTTAAGCCAGAAAAAGTTACAGGACTTCAAGTCAGCAGGAAAATTAGAGATCTCCCTTGTCTCTATTTTGGGGTGAGGAAATGAAGACCCAGAGAGGGGAACTGTTGTACAAGGTTTCAATCCATTGTTTTTCAGTCGTATCTGGCTTTCCATGACCCTACTGGGGGTTTTCTTGGTAGAGATACCAGAGGGCTTTGCCATTTCCTTCTCTAGCTCATTTTACAGAAGAGGAAACTGAGGCAAACAGGGTTAAGTGACTTGCCCAGGGTCACCCAGCTAGGAAGTGTCTGAGGCCAGATTTGAACTCGGGAGGATGAGTCTTTCTGACTCCAGGCCTGGCGCTCCCTTCAGCTGCTCTCATTGAGCAAGGCAACAGGTGATAATAACAGGTAGCATTTACGTGGTACTTTGGAGACTTGCTAAGTTCTTGCTTTACCTACGTTGTCTCATTTGATCCTCTATGAAGTCGGTGGCATCATTACCCCCATTTCCCAGAGAAGTAAACTAAGACCGACTTGCCCAGTAAGCTGCCCAGTAAGCTTCCCAGGCAGGATTTGAACTCAGGTCTTCTTGACACCAAAAAAAGTGCTCTCTCTACTGTGTCACCTAGCTGTCTCAAAATGATGCTAAAGAGACAGAATCTGGAACTATGTTCTCTGACTCTAGATCTGATGCTCTGTCTAGGTCACCGTACTGCCTTCTCCTGATAATAATGATGATGATGATGATTAGAATTCACATAGTGTTTTAAGATTTACAAAACGCTTTACAAATATATCATTTGATTGGTACAACAACTATGGAAGATAAATGCTATTATCATCCCCATTTTACAGGTGAAGAAACTGAGGCAGACAGGTTGAGTGACTTGTCCAGGGTCACACTGCTAGCAAGCATCTGAACCCAGATCTTTCTTCCTCTGAGCCCAGTGCTCTAGCTGTCATACCACGATGCTGGTTCAGGGAGCAGGACAGGTGGGTAGGAGAGGGTGGGGCAGGATGACCAAGAAGCCTGCTGTTCACCTGCTTTGTGGGCTTCTCTAAATTATTCGTCCCATCTGGGGGCATCCAGCATTTACTGTGTGTGTTGGCCAAGCCCTGCCTGTCGTGGCCTCTGCTCCTTTACCAGGGTTATTTCAGTAGGCACCTAATTTTGTCTCCCTGCCTCATTCCATCCATCCCATAATTTCTATGCAAAACGAGGGGCAGGTAGGTGGCACAGTGGATAGAATACTGGGCTTGGAGTTCAAATGCTGCCTCAGATACTGCCTAGCTGTGTGACCCTGGGTAAGTCACTTAACCCTGTTTGCCTCAGTTTCTTCATCTGTAAAATGAACTGGAGAAGGAAATGGCAAACTGTTCTAGTACCTTTGTCAAGAAAACCCCTAATGGGGTCATAAAGAGTCAGATAAGACTGAAATGACTGAACAACAACACTGGAAAGATAGGGAATTGGATAAAATGGCCTCCATAGTCTGCTCTAAAGCTGTGATTGGCTGCTTGTAGATGGGGTTCTTCTTGAGGGAGAGAGAGCGGGAGGCTCTGTGACAGATCAGGGCCTTGGATTAGCACTCAGAAGATTGAAATTAATCATTGAAACTCAGGGCAAGGCATTTAACCTCCCTCAAGCTTAGTTTCCTCATCTGTTGAATGGACATAACATTCCCTTCCGTTCCTGTTACCTCATAGGGCTGCTATGACGATCAGATAAGGCCTTCACTATGAGAACTTTGGAAACCCTCAACTGCTTCATCCCTAAGTGAGGTCAACAGCAGCATCTGCTCCCACAATTCTGAAAGCCTTTCCCATAATGAATGCATCTATAATCATGGAAATTTCAGAAGATTATAGAAACAATAATAATTTGATCACTTTATTCTGGGGAATAACTCAAGAAAACTTTCTAAATTTATTAGAGAGAATCTACAAATAAAATCTATAACCTGCTTCCAAAAATAAGATTAAAATAAAACTCTCTGAGACAAATGATTAAATTTCAGAAATATAACAAGAAAAAAATTCCATCAGACTGAAAGAAGGATGTACCATATATGCCAAAGGATCTCAGTCTGCATTTTTTCCCCTAGGAAAACAGGGAGTGATGGGAGAATTTGGAATATATTAAAACTGAAAAATCTGGATCCCAGGTCCCAGATTTTATGATTTGGGAGCAATGTCCCACTCAGAGTCAGAGCTTGCAATAGCAACTCTGGTTTAGATTTACTGACATTCCAATAAATTTAAGTATCCTGTTTGAAGGCAAGAGAGAGCCAAGAATCCAAATGCCTTTGAAGAACTGCTATATCATGGGGTAGATTTCAAGTACTGGAAGGGCTAGCCAGCAGAGAAGGGGGAAGAATGGGACCGAGCCACCCAGAGCCAAGTGGAGGTGGAGGTTATTCCTCCATTTTCAAGCACAGATGACTTCACAGGGTAATGTCTCAACTTGCTGGTGAATTGGATTTAAGTGAGGCAGAATTATACAAAGTCATCAGTCATCGGTAAGTTAGGGGGATGTTCTTCCCCAAGCTTGTGAAGCAAGAGGTAGACGTAAAGAAAAGTTGCCTAATAATTAAGAGATTTACCCAGCTGGAATAATAAGGTGAAATTTATGAGCTCTTACTGTTGTGGAGCTAAGAATATCCCTAAGAGGCCATGAAGGCTAATTCTCCATTCCACGAATGTGGAAACAAGCCCAGGAGGGATAAGCCACTTGCTCAACAAGCGATTGTTTGGGGTGGGATTTGAACCTAGGTCTTTTTTGTTGCCAAGTCTGACATCCTACCCAGTATGCCAAGGATCGACCCTTTGGCAAGTATGTTGTAGCTGGGGTTCTTGTTTGGGGCTAAGAGTGGAGAGGAGGCCTTTGGGCTACCGTCCATCATAGAATGACTGAATGGAAGGAACCTCAGAGGTCATGAAGTCTGAACCATACCAAGCAAGAATTCATCAATGGACAAATATGTAAGTGCTGGCTATGGGGCAGGCACTTGGACTGGGGCAAGAAATGGGGGCGGGGAGGAGATACAAGAACCAAAAAGAATGAAACTGTGTTTACTCTCAAGAAATATAAAATTCAAATGGAGGAGAATATATATATATATATATATGCATATATATATATATTGTTGTTCAATCATTTTTTGTCTTGTCCAACTCTTTGTGACCCCCTTTGGGGTTTTCTTGGCAAAGACACTGGACTGGTTTGATATTTCCTTCTCCAGATCATTTTACAGATGAGGAAACTGAGGCAAAGAGGGTTAAGTGACTTACCCAAGGTCATACAGCTAGTAAATGTCTGAAGCCAGATTTGAACTCATGGTGGCTCTTTATTGAAGCCTCAGTTTGTTTGGCTGACCTGATAGGCCACTCAGATACTTTTCTGTACCGTGGTCTAGCCATGCCCCCCACCCCCTGACCCTGTGTAAGGCTGGATTAGAACTCAGGAAGATGAGTGTAATTCCAGGCCTGGCACTCTATGCACTGTGGCCCCTAGCTGCAGAAATATACACAGCATATGTGTAACCTGAATCACTTCATGTTTAAACACGATAGTTAAATTCAAAATAACCTGGAAGGAAGGGAGAACCACAGCATTTGGGGGAAATCAGGGAGGGCTTTGTGCAGAAGATGCTGTGTGGGCTCTGCCTTAAAGGAGGAGAGGGTCTCATTGAGATGGCGCTAATCCTTTTTTCAACAAATATTTAGTATTAAATACCTTTGTGCCTAGCATTAGTGATACAAAGTAACAGTCTTTGCCCTTCAAAGAACTTGTGGGGAAATAGTGTATTACGCCGGCAGATAATGAAATATGAAATGTTGGGGGAGGCCTCCAGCTTCCACCACTGAGAGATATCTGTCATCTTTGGATGCTCCTCCCTTTTAGTTGGCCAACACACGCTATGCATCCAGTTCTGCCATGGACAGAGCCCAGGTGCTTCCTGGGGCCAGTGACCTTGGGATGGGCCACTGCTTCCTGATCTTAAAAGCTGGGATCTGAGGTGTGACTCTGATTCTGGAGTCAGAGCACATGCAGAGGAGCTGGGTAAGGGCTGCAATGACTAGAAACATCCCACATCCCTCTGCCTCTAATGGAGTCCATTCAGCTGAATATTAAAAGCAAGTTTGCCCCGCTGAGGTGCTAATCACACCCAACTGTCTGTTTTGTTCTTCAGCCACAAGCACAATCAAACCTCAGGCTTCTGGCCTGCTTCCAAGTAGGTAAGAAAGTTTAGACAATGTTTTCTCCCTCCCAGCACGGCCTCCAGTTAAACTAATTGGCCTCTAGAGAGGATGGGAAATTGCAAAGTGGCCCAGCCTGCTCTCTGGGGCTGCCCCTGGAGTTTCTCAAAAGGAGACCTGATGGTGACAATCTGACAGAAGACAAAAGCTGTTTCTGAATTGGCCCCAGGACCTCACTCCTTTCATTATTTGAAATTGGGGCTTATTCTAAGCATTTTCTAGTATATTCAGGATTCCCTAAGAGGCATCCAAGTAGACAGACTTCAGACTGTGAAGGGCTGGGGGTTCAAATTCTGCCACTAACTACTACCTTTGTGACCTTGGGTAAGTAACCTCTCTGGGCCTCAATTTACTCATCTGGAAAAAGAAGGATAATGATAGTGTTTAATTCATGAGTTTATTTTGAGGCTCAGTCCTATGTAGGACAGTAGGAATTATTTAATGTTTATATTCACAGCACAAAGAAAGTACATAAAAAGTGATTATTGGTTGAAAGCATTTTGTAAATCCTAAAGTAAAATAAAAAAGCTAACCACTACTGTTACTATTTATTATTCTCTTCCTCTGAGCCTTCAATCAGTCAAGAAGCATTTATTCAAGGCTTCCTACATCCCAGACACTGTTCTTATCTTCCTTAGGGAGACATAAATATTTATATATTGTTTAGTCATGTCTGACTCTTTGTGACTCTGTGGACCATAGCATGACAATACTCTCCATGGGGTTTTTAAGAATTAATTAAATAATTTTTAGTTTACAACATTCATCTCCACAAGCTTTTGAGTTTTAAATTTTTTCCCCCTCTCTCCCTTCCTCTCTCCCCAAGAGGGCATGCAATCTGATACAGGCCCTATTATATACATTCACAATAAACATTTTCACATTAGTCATGTTGCAAAGAAGAATTATAACCAATGGAATGAACCATGAGGAAGAAGAGAAAAAACAAAACAAAAAAGAAAGAGAGAAAACAGTATGTTTCAATCAGCATTCAGGCGCTATAATTCTTTCTCAGGATGTAGATATCCCTTTTCATCATGAGCCTTTTGGAGTTGTCTTAGAACCTTGCATTGTGGGAAAAAAAAACAAGTGTATCAAAGTTAGTCAACACATAATGTGGCTCTAACTGTATACAGTGTTTTCCTGGTTCTGCTCCCCTCACTCAGCATCAGTTCATGCAAGTCTTTCCAGGTTTTTCTGAAGTTCGCCTGCTCATCATTTCTTGTAGCACAAAAGTATTCCATTACAGTCATAGACCACAACTTGTTCAGTCATTTCCATGGGGTTTTCTTGGCGAAGATACTGGAGTGGTTGACCATTTCCTTCTTCAGCAGATTAAGATAAACAGAGGTTATGTGATTTGTCCAGGGTCACACAACTAGCAGCAAGTAACTGAGGTCAGATTTAAATTCAGGTCTTCCCAACTCTAGGCCTGACACTCTTTCTATGGAGTCACCTAGCTGTCTCCAAATATGTATAATACATGTGTGAAAATAGATTCAAGGTAATTGTGAGGGGAAGGCACTAGCAGCTGAGGAGATCAGGGGGTGATACTTGAGTGGAGTCCTGAAGGAAGCTCAGAATTCTAAGAGTTAGATGTGAGGAGAGAATGTGCTCCAGGTATCGGGAACAGCCTGTGCAAAGTCACAGAGGCTGGAGATGGAAGAGTTAGGAAGTCAGTGTGGTTGTATCACAGAGTACATGAAGGGTAGTGATGTGTGATGAGTCTATAAAGGTAAGCTGGGGACAGGTTGTAAAGGGCTTTGTGTGTCAAACACAGGGGATTATATTTGATCCTAAAGGGGAGAAGGAACATTTTTTTATTCTTTTTCAGTTAAGAACAAGTGAACTGAACTAGATGATCTTGAAGGCCCCTCCCAGGTTTCTAAGCTACAGCATTCTAGGAATCAGTTATTCATTTTTATGAAATAATAATGGAAAAAGCTCTGAATTTAAAAAAACAAAAAACAAATTTGAGTTAGAATTCCAGACTTTGCTATTTGCTTCCTGTGACTTTGGGGCAGCCAGGTGGCATAGTAGATAGAGTGTCAGGCCTCCTCTTCCGAAGTTCAAATCTGGCTTCGAACACTTCCTAGATTGGTGACCAAGGGCAAGGCACTTAACCCTGTTTGCCTCAGTTTCCTTCTGTGTAAAATGAACTAGAGAAGGAAATGACCAACCAGTCTAGTATATCTGCCGAGAAGACCCCAAATAGTGTCACAAAGAATTGGACACAACTGAAATGACTGAACAGTAACAACAAACCTGTGACCTTGGATCTCTCTGACTTAACCTTACCTACTGCCTCAGTTTCCTCATCTGTAAAATGGGGCTTATGATACCTGGGCTATCTTCTTTACAAGGGTTGTTGGAAAGATTGGATATGAAAGTTTATCTAAAGGACTTTGTAAACCCGAAAGTGCCCTACATGTTAGATATTCCTTTGATCCTTCCTGCCACAAGTTACCGTGTGTACTTGCTTTGTGTGGGACCCCATGCTCAGCACTTGGAGGGGCATAAAGATAAAGAAAACAGAGTCCCTGCCCTCATGTGCACAAACATAAAGTCATATGGTCTCTGTCCTCAAGCAGCTTAGCTTCTACTGGGGGAGATAACATATGCACAGGTCAGTGTCATTAATACAGCCAGCACACAGCAGGAGTCCAAAGTCTGATGGGGGAGGGGAGAAGGGAAACATTTATTAAGCACCTACTATGTGCCAGGCACATATCTCATTTGATCTTTACCACCCTGGGAGGTAGGTGTTATAATGATGATGCCCATTTTACAGTTGAGGACACTGAGGAAAACAACTGAAATGACTTGTCCAGGGTCACACAGTTTCTGAGGCCAGATTTGAATTCATCTTCCTGCCCTCTACCCGTACTACCTAGCTGCCTGGGTTGGACAGAAAAGGAATGATAGGGGAGGTATTGGGTAAAATTGATAGGAGTTGGCGATTAATTAGTGGAGGAGGAGAGTGGTTTCCTGCCTAGGTGTCTGAGCATGCAGATGTTATCACCATTATACATAAGAATAAGGAACTTGGGAGAAGGGGCAGCTTCAAAGGGGGAAGATGAAGAGCTTGCTTTGGACGGGCTGAGTTTGAGGACTGGTGAAGAGCTGCAGCAGGTGAATGAAGAGCATTGTCCACTTCCCATATTCTGGCCCTTTCCTCCCTGAACCCAGTGCTCTAGCTGAGATCTTGGGCTCTTCTGCCCAGTGATGGATGTTTGTGACTCTTGAGGTCAACTTCCATCTCTAACAGACTGGTCACTAAGCTCCCTCCCAGCCGTGGCATTTTGAGTTAAGGTCAGGGCTCAGCTCAGGTGGCCCTCCCAGCCCCGCCCCCTCCCTCCCGCTGATAATACTTCCTCCCTCTTCAAGTTACTTTGTACTTACCCAGAGGCCAGGAGTTCTTAACCCAGCATCCACAAGCTTTTTAAAAAGTGTGTTGATAATGGTACAATGTCCCAAAAATCTTAGCCTAGTTTTATGCTTTAATCGCTTTTAAATAGCTTTTAAGCTATCAAAGCTGACAACTACACTAAGACTTCTGGGACTTTCTGAATTTTAATATAATCGATTTCCTTTATAATGCTCCATATTTTGTCTTGGACGTTTAAAAACATGATTTTTTTCTGGGAAGAGTTCCATAGGATTTTTTTTTCAGACTACCAGACACACACCCAAAGGTTTAGAACACCTTTTCTTGGGGACTTCGAGTCAGGAGTTACAGGTTTGAATCTTGACGCTCACCTTAGCCAACTGAGTGAACATGAAGCACTTTCTCTGAGTCTTTTTCTCCATTTGTAAAATAACCCGAATAACTAAGTCCTGACCCACTCATGGGATTAGTGGGGAGCACGTGTTTTGTAAATCCTGAAAAAGCTAAAGAAATCTCTTTTCTTCTGAGACTGGGGACAGAGTGTCACTACACCAACCTCTCTGGTCCACTGCTTCTTCCATTAGCTAAAGCCAGGTGGAGAGGACCCAGATGGGACCCTCTTTGTCTGCTGACCATTAGAAAGAGCATCAGTACTTTAATGTTGGTTTCTTTAGTTGAGGATGTAACAGCCAGGGTTATAAGAATCACTTCCTTGACCTAGAAGCCATAGGGACTAGAGGGCTGACATTGCAGACAGGAAGTCCTGTTTCACATCCCGTCTCTGATGGATTGGTAGGAGTTGGCAATTAATTAGATGGAGTGGGATCTGGTCGCTGAACTTCTCTGAGGCTCTGTTTTCCATCTGTAATATGGGAATAATATCAGCTACAGTAGTTACCTCACAATTGAGACAGCAGTCAAAAAGCATTTATTAAGCTCTCACTGTGTGTAGGGCCTGAGAGACAAAGAAAGGCATAAACAGTCCCTGCCCTTAAGGAGATAATATTCTGATGGGGAAGACAACATATAATTACTAGGTATAGATACATAGGTGGTACAGTGGACAGAGCACCTGACCTGGAGTCAGGAACTCATCTTCCTGGGTTCAAATGTGACCTCAGACGCTTACAAACTGTGACCCTGGAAAAGTCATTTAACTCTGTTTGCCTCAGCTTCCTCTTCTGTAAAATGACCTGGAGAAGGAAATGGCAAACTCCTCCAGTTTTCTTTGTCAAGAAAATCCCAAATAAGGTCTTGAAGGTCAGACGCAACTGAAAAATGGCAGAAAATTTAAAAGAAAAAATACCATTGTCCTGATAAGGCTGTGGCTGTGTGAATGAAGAGAAGGAAACAAGTGAGGGTCTGAGAGCATGCACTTGAGCATGACCCTAGCGGGGGTGACAGTGGGGGATGAGGCCTGGGTGCCCTGGACAGGGACAGAAAAGTTTGGAAGAGCAGGAAAGATGATGAAGTCTGTTTTGGACAGTTTAAATTATTCAGCTGAGATAATGTCTGTGAAATGCTTTGTAAAGTAATAGAGGTCAGTTGCAGCCACTCACTCTGGGTAACCAGCCCTCACTGGGTCAGCCTGAGATGTGCACTTTGTGTGGGTCAGCCCTCACATCCACACCATGCCTTTTCAGACTCCCCACTTCCCAATTCCCGGGTCTCCGGGTGCCTCTCTCCTCCCTTCTCTCTTCCTCCTCTGCCTTGGAGCCCTGGAAGACAGCCCTTCTCCTTGACCCCCCACACCCTCTCCACTCTTCTCTCTCCAGCCAGATCCCCATAAGGAAAATGTCAACTGTTTATGATCTCCTTTCAGACCAAATAAAGTAAAGATCGTGCCTAGGAGAGTTGGTGGAGCATAGTGACAGAGGCCCAATGGGTGATGAAAAGAAACAGACCTGTGATCTATAACTCCCAGGTGGACGGAGCTTACTTGGAGCCTGGGTCCTACTTGGGGCCCCACCCCTATCCTGGTCCCTATTTCTAGCTTTCAGACTGTCATTTGAGAAGAACTTCATGCTGAGCCAGCTGAGACCTCCCCTGCCCCCTTTCTCCTGGCTCCTGGTGCCTTTGGGAAAGAAAAGGCCTGGACCCAGGTGCCTCCAGGCCATGATTCCAAGTGTAAGCATGGGCCTATCAGCCTTGAACCTTATGCTAGGGTCAAATTATCAATTGTAAACCCTTGCCCTCAGGGAGCTTATGGTCCATGAATGGCACTAGGGAGGAAGTGTTGTATTCTGGCCCTAGCTGACCCATTTATTAGCCATGGGACCATGAGCAAATCACCAAAGAGCATCCCCTCTTTGGGATGGCAGGTTAATCCCCCAAAATGAGGGACTTGGACTCTATTTCCCCTAAGGTCTCTTTCATTTTTAACAGTCTATATGCTAAGCTCCCTTCTAGGACTGACATTCTTTGGCAGAGAGTCAAGCCTCAGCTCCCCCATTGTTAATAGTTCCTATCTTTTCTAGTTTTCAGCTTTTTTTCAGCCACATCTGACTCTCCATGACCCCATTTGGGGTTTTCTTGGCAAAGATACTAAAATGGTTTGCCATTTCCTTCTCCAGTTCATTTAACAGATGAAGAAACTGAGGCAATCTAGGTTAAATGTATCACCCAGGATCCCAGAGCTAGTAAGTGTCTGAGGCCAGATTTGAACTTGGGAAGATGAATCTTCCTAGCTCCAGACACAGCACTTAATTCACTGGACCACATAACAACCTTATCTTCTGTTTACTTTGCCTTTAATTATCTGGGGATACCTAGAAAATATAAACTTGTCAAGGGAAGGAACTAGTTCTTCTTTGTCTTTCTGTTATGAGCACCTCCTTAGGACCTTCAGTCGGAGTGAAGACAAGAAGACCTGTGATTCCTTTGGAGATGGTACTCCTGCATGAGAGCTCTTTCCCCAGAGCAAGATCGCAGCCCATTCCTGTCTTAGTAGTTAAGTCTCAGAGTTGCCTTAGCCACAGAAAGGGTGTTTCACTTACCTACTCACATAACTTGCAGGTGTCCAAGGCAGGATTGGAGTCCAGGTTGTTTTGGTTATTTGTTTTATTCCAGGTCCAGCAATCAATCCACTGGGCCCATGTGTCTCCATGTAGCAGGCCCCTAATGTTTGTTGACTTGACTTGAATGGCCATTCTGGGGTTTGGATCCCTTCTGCCTCTGAAACTGTAGGAGCCCAAGTCACCTTATAATCTGCTGTATCTGCCTGTGTGTTGCAGACTTGGGGTGTTTTAGAAGTTGGAAGAAGGGGGAGATCAGGGCAGTCTAGAGTGCCACAGAAGCAGAGAATTAAGAACTAAGAAAGGTTGTTCAACCCTTCCCCCTCATTTTAAGAGAAGTGACTTACCTGGCATAGCCAGGTTTCAAACTCAGGTAACCAAATCCAATGTCCTTTCCACTTTTTTCCTGAGTAGTCAGGAGAGCCTTCTTGGAAGGAAACCTTGAACTAGACCATAAAGCCTGGGTAGGATTTGGCTAACTGGAAAGGAGGGAGCTCCAGGAAGCAAGAAACAGGGGTCTGAGACACAGGGAGAAGATCTGCCCAGCTGGAGTGGAGATCCGTGTTATGGACAAGGCTAGAGAAATAATAGGTCCAGAGCCTCGAATGCCAGGCTAAGGAATTTCGAGTTTATCCTGTAGGCAATGGGATTCGTTCTAAGTGTTAATTGCTTCTCATCTTAATGGATCCACCTGTTGACATCTTGTCTTTTCTGACCTTCGAGAGGATGACTCCCCATGCCATATGGCAGTCTGGGCAATGCCACTCCCAGCCTTCTCTCCCCTGGGCTGGTGCCAGATGCCACTTTTCTTAATGTTAGTTCCACTGGCGGCAGAGTCAAGGGGAAGATAAATGACCTCTGGGCTGACAATCTCTTTCCTTGGTCCCAGTCCCTGAAATGGGATGGCTTTGGGGATTGTTAGGGCATATTTGGGATAATGTGGTGCAACCACTTGTTGGGTGGAAATGACTCTGAGTTCTCTTATAAACTGAGACTCACCATTCCCACATACTTCAAGGCAGGGACCATGGTGGAAGTCCCCTCTTGGCTCCTCATCTGTGAAATGAGGGGGATGGATTGTGACCTCACCTTTCTCTTCCAGTTCTCAGCCATGCTCTTCTGAGCCTCAGACTCCAAATTCCCCGCTTTCCTCACTATACCTTGCTATGTGATCCAGTGACCCTGGTGTCCTGACCATTCCCCAAATATTCCGTCTCTTGGCTCTGGGCATTCTCTATGGCCGTCCCCTGTGCCTTGCTTGCTCCCCCTCATCATCTCTGACTACTGGCTTGCCTTCTATCCCAGATAGAAGCCTACCTTCCCCAGCTCCTCTTAATTCTGGTGCCTTCTCTCTCAGTTATTTCCAAATGTTATAGCTTGCTTGTACACAGCTGCTTGTTTGGTGTCTCCCCCATTAAATTGGGAGTTCCTCTAGGGCAGGGACTGACTTTTGCCTCTTTTTGTCTCCTTCATGCTTAGCACATAGAACATGCTTAATAAACGTTCATTGATTGACCATTGAAATGGAAGCTCCTTGGGAGCAAGGATTCGTTTTTGGCTTTCTTTATATGTCCTAGGGCTTATTTAGCATAGTGCCTGGCACATAGAGAATCCTTAATAAATACTTGTTGACTGACTGACTAATCATGTATACTTAATACAAAAACCCTGGCTTTGGTATTGTCTTTTGATATAAATGTGCTTCATATCCCCTATTGGATTATAAGCTCTTGGAGGGCAAGGTCTTCTGTCTTTTTATATGTCCCTACGGCATCTAGCCCAGGACTCCCCAGATGTATGTCTGGTTGACTGTCTGAGGACCAAAGTGGGGTCTCTCCAGTCTGAAGCCAGGCTTCTCTGCGTCAAGTCATAGTCATAAAGTAGCCTTCTCTGCCATTCTTGGTAACCCCAAGGCTTACTTAGCAGAGGACCTGACATATAGAAGGGATTTTATAAATACTTGTTGATTGACTGACCACATATATTTATTATAAAAGATCCTTTCACCTTTTTCCTGGGGATACTGAGGCAGGAGAGTAGGAGAGAACTCTAGATTTGGAGTCGGAGGTTTTGGATTCAAGTCCAAAGTGACCACCTTAAACAGATCCTCTTCTGTCTTCGGGCCTCGGTTTGTAAAATGAATGCCTTGGATTAGATCATCTCCAGTTTTAAATCCCATCCTGTAGATCCTGTAATCTTGTAGATATGTGTAGGAGCCAGGATCCCAGGCTGGATGGACCCCAGTGGGATTAGACTTTTAGCCTACTGACTTCTTGACCAGAATAAAAGTCTGTTTTGGCCAAGTTTGGCTGTGTTGAAAGCCTAGGCTCCCAGTCCCTAAGATCCTCTTGTAGTCGAGTCATGTCCAACTTTGCATGAACCCATTTAGGGTTTTCTTGGCAAAGATACTAGAATGGTTTGCCATTTCCTTCTTCAACTCATTTTACAGATGAGGAAACTGAGGCAAACAGGGTTAAGTGACTTGCCCAAGGTCACACAACTATTACGTGTCTGAGGCCAGATTTGTACTCAGAAAGGTGTCTTCCTGACTTCAAGCCCTGTATTTGATCTGCTGTGCTGCCTAACTGCCAAAATTTTGTACTGCCATTTGTAATGTAATATGCAGAGCAGCCAACTTCTTCACCAGGATGCATCAACCTGCTATCATGCCAACAACCACCTCAGTCTTTTCTGTATGGAATGTCCACTGGCCCAGGTAGACCTTCTGTGGGTGCATCATCCCCAGGACTATGGCTCAGGCCCACAATGTCTGAGCCAGGGTGTTTCCTAATGGGGACTGGAGCTACCTTCGTGGGGGTAGAGAAATAAGAATCCATGACAGAGACTTTAATACCTACTTCCCTCGGCTCTTTTCTTTGAAAAGTAGTCTAAGCACTGTGCCAGGCCATATGTGACTCATCCCTGCTGTACCCTCCCCCATCTCTTGGAGATGTATTTTGAAAGGTACAGAAGGGAGACAGAATCATAGATTTCAACCCAGAAGAGACCTTATTTAGGCCATTTAGGCCAGTAGTGGAAAAATGCTGCATTTGGAGTCAGAGTCCAGGGATCCCAACCTTGACTCTACCCCTTAGTCTCTGTGACTGTGAAGGAGTCACTTCACCTTTTCCCCCCTGTTTTCTCCTCAGTAAATGAGACTAGATGGCCTCTGAAGGAGGGCCTCTTCAGAGCATGACTATATTGCCCCCCGCTGGGTCAGCTTGGGCCCATTTCCCAGAGTCCAAGCCAATACTTGTCTTAGGGTCACAGATTTCAGGGCTGGAAGGGTCTCTTTAGAATCTAGTCCAACCCTTCAGTTTAGGAGTGAGCAAAGATGGGTCCAGGGGCATTAAGGTCAAGGTTATGTAGGGAGTGAGCAACAGGGGCAGGATGGGAACCCAGATTCTCAGCTTCATGGCTTTCTCCCTTACCTTGTTCATCCTCCCTTGTGCTAACACATCCTTCTGATCTGATGACTGCTGGTCTCTGCCTGCTGCCTATAACCCTCACTGTAGATCCAAGCCCATTGTCTCCAGCTACCCACAGGCCATCTTCCCAGGTCAGCTCTAGGGTATCACGTCCCTAACTGAAGTTGGCATCTGCCTCCATTTCCAAAACCAGCTTCTTTTTCCCACTTCCCCATTTCTGCCAAGGGCACCATCCCCAAAGTCTAAAACTTCCAAGTCATCTTGGGCCCTTCCCCTTCTTCCAGCCCTCATTGTTTTTCAGTGCCTGTTGATTCTTTTTTCACAATCTCTCCTGTTTCCTCTCGCTTCCAAAAGCTACTGAGTCCAGGCCGTATGAGCTCTGTGACTGTGGACAAGTCACATCCCATCTCCCAGGCCCAGTTTTTCTCATCCACAAATGGAGATGATCCAACTTTTACTCCCCTATGTTGTACAGGACTGCTGCAAATGTTGTGATATGACAGCAAGAACTTGTGATTTGGGACCAGATGATTTGGGTTTCACTTCCAGCTCTGCTTTCTTGCACCTCAGTCAAGGTTGTCTTGTGTCTCTAAATCTCATCCATCTATCCATCAAGCATTCATTCAGTACCTACTGTGTGCCAGGCATTACGCTAGGTTCTGAGGAAACGAATAGGAAAGTGAGATAGTCTCTGCCCTCAAGGAGCTTCCATTCTATATATGGGGATGATGTATATACATATAAGTATATATAAATACAAGGTAATTGTTAAGGGGGAAGCATGCACAGTTGGGGGATCAGGAGAAGTCTCATGTAATAGACAGCACTTGAGTTGAGTTTTGAAGACAATTAGGGATTATTAGAGTTGGAGGTAAAGGAGGGTGTGCATTTGAGGCCCTGGAGACAAGCTGTGTTTGGAGATTGGAAATGGAACATCTTATAAATAGGAAGAAGGCCAATTTAGACTATAGAATGTATGAAGGGGACTAACAAGGCTGGAAAAATAGATTGTGAAAAGCTTCAAAAGTCAAACACAAGTTTGGATTTGCACCTCAAGGTAATAGGGAGCCATTGAGGTTTATTGAGCAAGGAGTGACATTGTGAGATCTATGGTTTAGAAAAATCACTTTGGCATTTGTGTGAAGGATGGATTGAAGAGGGGAGAGACTGGAGACAGGAAGAACGATTAGGAGGCTATGTCAAGAGGCCAGGTGGGAGGTAGGGAGGGATACTAGGGTGGTAGACTGTGAGTGGAGAGAAGGGAACAGGTGGGGGAAATGTTGTGGAGGTAGAATTAAGGGAGGAGTTGAGGGTGATACTGATATTATGAACCTGAGCCTGGGTGACTGGGAGCATGGGGGTATCCCGAGAAGGAGACCACGTGCGTAGGAAAGTGTTTTGTAAATAGTAAAATGCTGCGTCTGTGTGAATCACCATTGTAGAGGGTATAAGTGTGACTCCATGCACAGGGGTGTGGGAGCAGGTGGTAGCTGGATGCTGTGGGCCATGCCCTGTGCATTCCTCTCTTGGCGCCCAGAGCCCTGGCTGCCACAGATGCTCATGGGCAAAGGGCAGGTCCAGCATGGGTAAGAATTGGGACCGAAAGGACTAAGCATTTTATAGGCTTTGAAGCTGGCAGGGACCATAGAGTTCACTGAGCACAATCCCCTCATTTTACAGAGGGGAAAATTGAGGTCAAGAGAGTGGGAATGATTTGCCCCAGGTTATACAATGTGGCAGCTGGATGGTGCAGTAGTTAGAGCCCCAAGCCTGGAGTCAGGAGGACCTGAGTTCAAATTTGACCTCAGACACTTACTAGTCATGTTACCCTTGGCAAGTCACTTAGTCCCCTTTGCCTCAGTTTTCTCATCTGTAAAATGAATTGAAGAAGTAAAAGGCAAACCACTGTAGCATCTTTGCCAAGAAAACCACAAATGGGGGGTCACAAAGAATCAGACATAACTTAAAATGACTGGGCAACAACAATACAAACAGTATGTAGCAGCCCAGGGGTCAAATCCAGGTAAGAGGGCCATAGAATCTCATATTTAAAGGCAGAAGCATCCTTCGGGCTCATCTAGCCCAAAGGTTCTTCATGTATGGTTCACAGTGCTCTGGGGGTCCTTAAGACCTTTTCTGTAGGTTCACAAAATCAAAACTCTTTTCATAATAATACCAAGAGATTTTCATTTCCAACATAGTAAATATCAATAAATACAAACCCACATTTTAAAAGTTCTTTAGGGTAAAAGGGGGTCCTGAGACCAAAAAGTCTGATAACCCCTAATTTTACAGATAGGGAAACTGAGGCCCAGGAAAGTTTTTAGAACTTGCCTAAGGTCCCACAAGGCAGTAAGTGGCAGAGCCAGGATTCAAGCCAAGGTCTTTTGACTCAAAGTCTAGTGCCTTTCCTCCTATTATACCCAGCTCTGCCCAACAGTAACAACTATGACTCTGTAGCAGAGGGCACAGTGCCAGGGTGGCCCGGTATCTGAGCCATCTTTTTTTTTTTTAGTGTATTGATAGCTTTTGTTTTTATATTATCTTAATTTCCAGATTTGTCTCTCCCATCTCCCCTGCTAAAAAGCCATCCTTTGTAATGAAGGATAAAAAAAGAGGAAAAAAGGCCATTAGGAAAGCTGACCATCACCTTAACTGAGGTGACAGTGTGTGTGCATTGCTCCACACCCATAGGCCCACACCTCTTAGCTAGCTTGAAAACATCGTTATCAATTCAATAACCACTGACAAAAGATAAACATTCCCATGAAGAAACAATAGAAGAGAACACAAAATCCTCACTGCTAAATGATTTGCAAGTTTGCATAGTGCTTGTCACCAGTGCCTTCACCCCCCAGCCCCAGCACGGTGCCCAGGAGAGCTCTCCAGTCTCTTTGGCCTCACAATCCCCAGGGACCAGGCCCCCCCTCGCCCTCCCCCCCCCCCACACCTTCTCTTCAGCATTGACAACACTCTTCTCTACCAGGCAGAGCAGGGACTCGGAGAGGCAAGTCTGTGCTTGGGTCCTATCCCTCTACTTACTTGGCTGTGTGGCCTTGGACAAGTCACTAATTACCTTTCTGAGAAATGGGGAGATAGTAGTTCTTGACCTTGCACAGGGCTGTTGTGAGGATCAAAGGAGAAAGACAAACAGAGAGAGACACACAGAGACAGAGAGAAAGAAGAAGGTTAAGGAGAGAGAGACACACACAGAGAAATAGAGAGAAGCAAATTTCTTTGTAACAGCCCAACTCAAAACATGTAGCCCTCTCCTGCCTCCCCAGTTGGGTGATTTCATGTGACACAGATACATAATTTCTCCCTCTTTCCTTCTATCCTTAGACAAGAACAATAGCAGAATTGAGGTTTTCTCAGAGAGTTCTTTTCTTGCCAGTAACTAGAAGGAAGCAGATGAAGGGGTAAAAACAGAACAGACACTGGGAGGATACAGAGTTACAGGGAATTTCAAAAGTCTAGAAATAATTATGCCTGGTCCTCTGCACACTGGAGAGGCCCTGAGCTCTGGGGCCAGGTCTTTTGCCTCTTCTCTGACTCCTTTCTTCTTCTTCTTCTTCTTTTCTTCTTCTTCTTCTTCTTCTTCTTCTTCTTCTTCTTCTTCTTCTTCTCCTTCTCCTTCTCCTTCTCCTTCTCCTTCTCCTTCTCCTTCTCCTTCTCCTTCTCCTTCTCCTTCTTCTTCTTCTTCTTCTTCTTCCCTCTTCTCTCCCTTCCCCCTCCTTCCCCCGTCTCTCCTCTCTTTCTCTCCCTCTCTGTCTTTCTTCTCTTTTTCCCTCTCTCCCTTCCTTCCTCTCTCTTCTGTGTCACTCTGTCTCTTTGTCTCTATTTCTCCCCCCAATTCTTCCACCACAGTCTCTTCTGTCTGTCTGTGTCTCTCTCAGTACTTCTGGGAGTCAATATGTCCCAAATGCTTTTGTATCTCACTAGAACCCTTCTAGACTAGGGATTCCTAACTCTGTGTGTGTGTGTGTGTGTGTGTGTGTGTGTGTGTGTGTGTGTGTGTGTGTGTGTGTGTGTGTGTGTGTGTGTGAGAGAGAGAGAGAGAGAGAGAGAGAGAGAGAGAGAGATCCCTCTGCCTGGCTGATGAAACCTATCAAGCAACCACTTCTTGGAATAAGGGCTTGTTGCATGCATTCATCATTGTAGAAAATGCTAAATTTTAGCTAGACATTAAGTAAAATAAAGATTTCTTTTCTTGCATCCAGGTCCATGAACCCTGCCCCCAAACCTCAGGTTAAGAATTCCTACTCAACCCCAGGCTGGAGAGAAAAATGCTAACAGTGGCTAGATAAATCCCCACAGGCTCATTGGTCTTATTGCTCAGACATAACTTTGGACTGTCTAGCTAGATCCAGAATTTTGAAACCATAAAATGTCAGAGCTGGGAGAGACCTTAGAACAGAATATGTTAGATTTGGGAGACCCCTTAGAATGGGTTAATATATAGTGCTGAGGCAGTCAGATGATGCAATGGATAGTACGCCAGACCTGGAGTCAGTAAGACCTGAGTTCAAATTCAGCTTAGACATTTATTAACTATGTGACCCTGGTCAAGTCATTTAACTTCTTTCTGCCTCAGTTCCCTCAACTTAGTAGTCAAGATAACAATAGCACCTACCTTTTAGGGTATTTGTGAGGATCAAGTCAGTTAATACTGGTAAACTGTCTGGCTTAAGTAGTTGCTTAATAAGTAAATACTTGTTCCCTTGTCTCTTCTCTTTTCCTCCCTGCTTTGTCCCCTCCCTCAGGAATTTTAGAACATAGAATGTCAGAAGTGCCCAGCCCACATGTTGGGGCTGGGGGGTGGGTAGGGTAGAATTTTGATGTCTGCTCAGCAGGGAAAGCTTAGTATGTGGAGTCTTCCTCAGTGCTGAGAGGGAAGAAAGCCAGTCCAGGCCTGGCTGAAGAGTGAAAACAGTGAGGAAGAGACCCAAGTGGTCAATGGGTGTGCCTGTCCTGGTGCCTGTGTGCCCAAGAGGAAGAGAGTTTCTCTCGATCTCCCCTCCGCCCTTGCTGCTGGCACATGAAAAGGCATATTTTTTCCCTGAGGTCACAGCCTGAGGCGAATTCCTAGTTAGCAGCTGGCCAGTACTCTCTGCTTTGGATAGGCAGGTGGACAGAGCACAGCCCCTGATTTGGGCATGCTCCTAATGTCTACTGGGTAGCCTAGGGACCCAGCCAGCTTTCTGGTGAGGTGGGAAAGAGCTGATCTTTTCAAGTGTTGGTGCTGCCCCTTTCCCCCACCTCTTCCCCTCATCCTTTCCCCCCTGTACTCCCAGGTGTGGAAACCTCGTTCTAGACCAGCGCTTCTTAAACAGCACTTCTTGTGGGGTAAGCACTTCCTAAAGTGCTTCTTGTGGGGTCACAATCCACGCAAACAGTGAAAGGTTTCTGCATGAGCAGTGATCAAAAATTAATTAAAAATCAAACACATAATGCATCCGAGGTGTTTCTGGCAGAGCTTGCCCCTGTTGCAAGTTCATTCCAGCCCTGGTTCTCAACACAAAGCCTGGGCACTTTGCACTGCCCATGCCCTCAGACCAAACAACGGGGCCAGAACTTGCAAAGGGGTCCTGAGTGGGTAAAGTTTAAGAAGCCCCTTAAGAGGGTAATAGCCCTTATTGTAGAGTCATTGACAGCCAGAGTGGGAAGGGATCTTACGGCTAATCCAGTAAAGCCCTGCTCCATTTTATAGACGGGGAGACTAAGACCTGAAGAGGTCAGAGGTCCAGTGACTCCCGTGAGGTCACAGAGCTTAGTAAGTGGCAGACTCAGGTCTTCTGATTTCCATCCTCAGGATCCCTTCCACAACACTATGCTTATCCTCTCTAATAATAATGGCAATATTTATATAATCACTGTGTGCCAGGCCCTACACTAAACTCTTTACAATTATCATTTCCTTTCATCCTTATAACAACCTTGGAAGGCAGGTGCTATTATTCCCATTTTATGGATGAAGAAACTGAGTCCAAAAGTGGTTAAGTGACTTGCCGGGGGCCACATAACTAGTAAGAGTCTGAGGCTAGATGTGAATGTTGGTCTTCTTGTGGATCCCAGGCCCCCTCTTCCTCTCTGCTTCCATCAAGGTCTAGCTTAAGTCTCACCTCCTAGGATGAACCTGCCCCAATTGGGTCAGCAGGAAGCAATTCCTGTATTCTTAGCAGGGTCTGTCTCCACCCTTTGTTGGCCAGATGCTAGACAATGCTGTTGTTCAGTTGTGTCCTGTCACTGTGACCCCATTTGGGATTTTCTTGGCGAAGATACTGTAGTGGTTTGGCATGTCCTTCTCCAGTTCATTTTAGAGATGGGGAAACTGAGGCAAAGTGACTTGTTCAGGGTCACCAAGCTAGAAAGTGTCTGAGACCACATTCGAATTCAGGTCTTTCAGACTCCAGGCCTGGCACTGTCCAGTGCTACCTATGGCACCATCTTATCTGTAGGATTAAGGGCTCACTGAATCCTACTTCCTCATCTTTGAAATGGACCAGTTGGATTTGATGGGCTCTAAGGAATCTTTGGGATGAGAGGGGTGAGGAGACTTGACCAAAGTCATGTAAGATAGTAAGTGGCAGAGCAAAGATTTAAAACCAGGCCCTCTGACTTCAGCTCAAACACTCTTTCTATGCATCCTAAGAGTCAGGTGGTCTTGGGTTCAAATCCTCCTCTGGATGCTTCAGAATTGTGTCACTTTTCCAAGTCACTTCCTCTCTCAAAGTGGGGGGGGGGAAATGATGATAGCACTCACCCCCAGGGTTACTGGGGGGATAAAATTCAATATAAGGTGTGGAAAGCATTTTATGAACGTTAGACCTAAAAGCAAGATATAAATATTAACTAGTATTATCAGTGTTATTCTTGTTAATTATCTTTTCTCATCAATTAAACTGTAAGCTCCCTGAGAGCAAGGATCCAATTTTATACTTTTCTGGATCCCTTATCATCCCTTTAATGCAGTCTGGGACTTGTGGAATCCTCATCTCTGAAATGAGGGAGGTACGTTAGATAAATTCTAACATCCCTTCCTGCCCTAAATCCTGTGGTTTGGTGATCTTAAATTGGAGACAGATCATCCTGTTCATCTCTCCACCCCACTCCATCCCCATTTTCCTTTCAAACCACATTTTGCTTCGATACTTCCAATGACAGGGAGTTCACTACTTCCCCAAGGCAGCCATTCTATTTTTGGACGCTGCTGATGTGATCAAATCTTTCCTTATGTTACAACGTGTACTGGAAAGAACCCTTGACTTTAGAATCAGTAAATCTAAAGTCGAATTTGTCTCTGCTCCTTATGAACTATAGGTCCATAGACAAGGAATTCCCCTTCTCTGGGTCCCAGATTCCTCATTTGCAAAATGAAGATGCTGTACTGGGGCCTTTTCCACCTCTAAACTCTTCTAAAATAATCCTCCCTCCCATCACTGTAACTTAAATTCAGTAAGCACTTGGTTGATTATTTTTTAAATACATTTATTTATTTACTTTTAGTTTACAATATTCAGTTCCATAGTCCCTTGAGTTCTACATTTTCTCTCCCTCCCACCCTAGTGACATGCAATTAAATATAGGATCTGCAAATATTTTCACATTAAACAGTAGTCAAGTTGTAATGAAGGATTATTGGCTGATCATTTTGATAGCTGCTGTGGTACATGGGAAAGACTGCTGGATTTTGAGGCTGAGGATCTAAGTTTGAATCCTTGGCCAAGACTCTTCATGAATTCTCTGGGCCTCAGTTTCTCCATCTTTAGAATGAGGGGTTTGTACAAAGTTACCTTAAGTTTTCCCTTGCTCTGAGTAATCCTGTGACCTCAGGTTGCCCATGTAGCTCTCAGAGAGGCTCCTAAGGGAGGCTGTGTTGGCCATCGGGAGTTTTACAGGCTCCAAACTGCCCTTATCATAAACAAGCAGCAGGGAAGACAGACGGGTTCCCCCCCCCCCACCATGTGCACCATTACCTTGGGGGTAGGGAGAAAGGCTAACCCTAGTTAACAGGGGAGCTTTGCTGAGCCACCAGCTTTCCAAAGCTGCCTTCCATGTGTCTTTTAATGGGATTTTACTGTAGAAAAATTGGAGGTGGGGGGTTTGACAGTGTAATTTGCTTTACTAATGACTGTGTTTGTATACTCTGCCCTCTGCTTTGGACTCCTGCTGGGGCAGGGCTGGCAAAGCCAGATGGTTTGGGCTGGCCCTCTAACTATAGACTGGAGGGGGCCTTCATCTCTGGGCCTACCACCTGCAAGCACAGAGGGGCCAGGGGCCTCCCTTGGTACCACTTGGAGCCAGGAAGACCAGATGGACATTTGGAATGGCCACTTTCTAATGAAAAGGGAACAAGTCCTGTTATTCAATACGTTGTCCCAGCCCAGCTAGAGGGAGTAAGGGGGGAAGTCCCTGGTGGGACCTGCCAACTGCCCTTCTCTCACGCCAGAGAAGGAGGCCCCAGAGATACATTGGCAGCCTCTGCTGTCCTACAGTTTTGAAGTTGGCATACATAAAGTCCTCCCCTATCATTCTGGAGCGTCCAAAGTGCTTCCCACACCCTTTCCTTTGCCCCTATTCCCTCTAGCTTCCTTAATCTCTAATTTCCTGGCTCTCAGTAGTCAGCAGAGTCCTCCAGATTCTTTCCCCTCTGCTCAGCCCCTGGGCTGGTAGTAGAACTAGATGTCCGTCCTTTTGATGGTGGATTCCAGCCACTCCTGAGCTCCCCCTGACAAATTTCCAACCTCTGATCCCTCTTTCTCCACCCTACCCCGCATCCAGATCCAACAACAACACACCTCTCCCTTTCCATTGGGAACGAGATAACAAAGTAAGGCTGGATAAAGGTTGGACAAGTTGGAAAGAGACAAGAGCTTCTGGGAAGATTTTCCATTGTATCAGGGAGGGGATTTCAAACAACCCTTCATTTAACTGGTTAGACTTGAGGCCTTGAGATCAATTCAGGACCCTTCTGCCAGAGATTGCTGGGGAGGGGACTGATTGACAGGCCTTTTTTGGTTCCCAGTCTGACTGATCCATACTCAGTCTCAGGGATATTAGAGACTTTAGACCAGTGGTTCTCAACCTGTGGGTCGTGACCCCTTTGGGGGTCAAATGACTCTTTCACAGGGGTTGCCTAAGACCATCGGAAAATACATATTTCCAATGGTCTTAAGAACTGAGACACCGCTCCTCTATCCATCTCCAGGCAGGTCTGCCCACATGTAGATACACCCACATACGGCATTAAGAAGGTTGAGTACCACTGCTTTAGACCATCAAATTTAACCTGCTTTGCCTCATGCATAAGGTATCTGAACCCCACAGAGGGAAATTTAGTTGACCAAAGTGTCCAGAAAGTGAACCTTCAGTCCATATCCTAATCCATAGTAGTTCAGGTCTTTGTGGAGGGTAGAACCCTGGTCTACCATAGAAAAGGTTTTCAGTTGCTCAAAACAAGCACAAACTACCCAGAATAACAGGAAGCAAATTCGGTTAGTTAAAACATTTTGTAGTTGGCCTCAAAAAGTCAGCTTCTCAAGTTTAAGGTATGTGTAGCTAGACATCAATTCATCTGAAAAAGATCTTGGGGTCTCAGTAGAATGCAAACAAGCTCAATATGAGTCTTTTATGAAAGAGAACTAATGCAATCTTCAGTTTTGTTCTGTGTTCATTTCCAGATGCCACATTTTAGAAAGAATATTGTGGAGATGGTTTGAAGGCAGGCATACAGGCTGATAAAGGGCATCCTGAAGTGCAGTGGTTAGAGCACCAGACTTGGAGTTAGGGAGATCTGAGTTTAAATGAGCTGTGTGAGCCTGGAGAAGTCATTTAACCTCAATTTGTAAAATGGGGATAATAACAGCCCCTACCTTCCAGGTTTGTTGGGAAGATCAGATGAGATATTTGTGAAGTATTTAGCACAGTTCCTGGCATGTAGCTGGCACTATAGAAATCCTTATTCTCTTCCTTCGCAGAGGGCTTTGAGATCTGTCATATGAGAACTCATTGAAGGAACTGGGTGTTTAACTTACATAAGAGGAGACAGTGGTGGGGTGGGATTGGGAGCTGCCTGCCAGCATTTACTACTGTGTGTGACTGGGTTTGAAGCTGTTCTGCTTGGCCCTAGTAGGCAGACCATGGATAGAAGCTGTGAAGAGACAAATTCAAGCTTTTTGTGGAAGAAAAACCTACCCAGCAATTAGCATTCTCTCCAAACGGAATGAGTGGTTCTGGGAGATAATGAGTTCTGACTCATTGGAAGTTTTCATGCAAAGGCTTGACACAGGCTGAGTAGAATGTAGGGGAGATTTCTGTGCAGGTATGGGCTGGACCAGGTGCCTCTGAGGGCCTGTCCAACCTTGAGCTTCTGTGTTTCTCTGAAGTATTTGCTGAATTTTGGTCAAGTGAAAGGCAGTGTGGTGTAGTGGTTGGCATCAGGATTGGCATCACAGCACTTGCCTTGTTGCTATCTGTGTGACTTCGGGCAAGGTACTTACCTCCCCTCTCAGGCCTCAGTTCTCCCACATGTAAAATGAAAGAATTAAGCCAGAGGATGTCTAAGATTCTTTCCAGTTCTGGATCCTATGAATCTAATTACTGAATGCCTACTGCCACTTGGATAGACACTTTGGGGAACATAGCCCTGCCCTCAGGCAGCTTCTGGTCAGGTAGAGGAGACAAGATATAAAACTATTTGAAGGAAAAAAGAAGATATAATTGGATGCTATTAAGCAGTGCCCAATTAAGCAATGCCCAGACATTAAATTCCAACAAGGATTTAGAAGATCTCAGAGGTCGTGTGGGTTGTGCTGGTTAAAGAAGACTTTCTAAGAAGCCTTAGCTTGAACTAAATTTGGGAGGATAGGTGGATAGGGTTCAAATAGAGAGAGAGTAGTTCAAGGGTTTAAGCTGCTATAGGGCAACTGGGTAGTGCAGTGGGCAGAGAGCTATGCCTGGAGACCAGGAGACTTGAGCTCAAATCCAGCCTGAGACACTTATTAGCTGTGTGTGCTTGGTTGAGTCACTTCACCCTGTTTGCCTCGGTTTCCTCATTTGTAAAAATGAATTGGAGAAGGAAATGGCAAATCACTCCAGTATCTTTGCCACGAAAACACTAAATGGAGTTATGAAGAGCTGAACATGACTGAAATGACTGACAACAAAAATTCAAGGGGGTTAACCTGGGGTCCGCAGACTCCTTGGATAGATGTCAGATGTGAGATTGGATGATGAAAGTGACAATTTTGCTTTGTAATCCTATTCATTTTATTTTATGCATTTAAAAAATGTTCTAAGAAAGGGTCCATGAAAAGCTTTCAAATTATAAAGGGTAATTAATGAACAGGACTCCTTCCAACAACACTGAAGTCAGGAAATCACATTACTAGAGGTGAAAATAATGCGGGCAGCATAGGGACAATACCCCAAACAAAGAATCCCTCTTGTACTTGCCTCCAAAGGGCACATATGCCCTCCCTGGTCCTCCTGAGGAAATCAGTGCAACAGTATATTCATCTCTCCACCCTAAATAGAGCCGGCACTTCACCCGTGGGGGCTGCAAATGGCCACAACCCCAAGGATTCCTGCCCTGGACCCAGATGTCCCAGAGAAGAGCAGCCCCCCTCACACTCTTGGACTCACTCTACTTCTGAATACCAGTGATCCTTCCAGCATTTCCAAGTTGTGGGATAACTAAGAACAAAAGAGTATAATCTTGCTTTATATATGTTGTCCAAAAGTTTCCCCAAAACAGGTCCAGAATTGTTGAATTCTAAAAAAAAAAAAAAAAAAAAAAAAAAAAAGAGAGAGAAAAAAAAAGAAAGGGTCCATGAGCTTCTCTAGACCACCAAAGGGCCCCTAGAGTAGGTGGAAGGGCATTCCAGGCAGGACTGAAGAAAAGAGAGAGACAGCATGGTGGCACGAACATGTGTCAATGTAGGGTTTCGAACTGGAAGAGGCCTTAGAGTTCCCATCTCTATATTTTACAGACGAGGAGACTGAGGCTTAAAGAGGAGGTTACACAGAGGGGATATAGCAGAACTGGGATTTAATGAGGTTTCCTGACTCCAGATCTTTCTTGTATGTCAGATACTGGAGGCATCTCTGTCGTTATAGGCTCGCTGGATGAGAGAATAACTTTCAGATCGTAGGTTGGAGAAATGGGGTGAAGCCTCACAATGCAGAGCCTGACAGAACTTTAGATTTAATGTGATGAGCAATAGGACTAACACTGGGCATTGGGCCAATAGATCCTGAATATAGAAAGTTAGGCACGTCATGAAAGCAGTGGTTTTAGAAGGTTTGTCCTAAGGTTTAGAAGAATTGGAAAGTGCCTTAGCATCCAGTCCCTTTTACAGGTGAGAAAACTGAGACCAAGGAGGAAGTGACTTTCCCAGAGTTGTGAAGGGTGGACCCTAGATTCAAGCCCAGGTTGAGTTCTCTCTTCACTATACCAGGTTATGGTAGGTAGGTGAAGACAAACAAAAGGTGTGGTAAAGGCAAACAGCAAACAAAAATAATGTGTAACAAGCAATAAAGAGGTAAGCCAACAAAGGCTGGGAGAAGAAGCCAAGAACATAGTGATCATTTGTTCAAGAGAAGAAAAGAAGGGTTAGGTCTTGGTGTCCCCGACTTCACTTCTAGAGTCGGTACACTCAAGACCACGTGGCAAGATCAGGGCAGAGCTGGATCTTATGCCCCTTGCTTGAGGGCCATACTTCCCCTAGACTCAGGAACTCTCTGGAGTCATCTTCAGGGGCTCCTTGTTGGAGCAGCAATGTGATTAGAGTTGGCCAATGGTGGAAACAGACAAATTCCAGAAAGGTTTCTTCACTGCTCCTCATAGCCCATTGTTTCTGTTCATATGTTGTCATATTGCTTTCCAAAAAGATCAGGCAGATTCTGAGCTCTCCAGGCAGTGTTAAGAGGGCATCCAGAACACTGAATTTAAATCTCAAAGGGTCTCCGTTGCTATCTATACTGGCTGTTATTAGCTAGCTCCATATGGTAGCTATGTGTGCAGAGCTTTATAATTTTTATTTTGTTTTGTTTTGTTTTGAGGCGGGAAGAGGTTGGATTTGAACTCAGGTCCTCCTGATTCCAGGGCCAGTGAGTGCCCTCTATTCACTGCACCTCCTAGCTTCCCCATAGCTTTATAATCTTCAAAGCAGTTTTATTTATGATCCCATGAACAGTGACCTTTTTCTGTGAGGAAGAATTTGCTGAGGACAAATTAGATGCCCTAGATCACCTGACTATTTAGTGCTAAAACTGGTACCCAGCTGAAAGCCTGTAGACTCCTAACCCAGGACCTTTCTCCCACACTATGTCAAGGACCTTGACACCACAACAATTAAACCTCTAACCCTCTTTATTTCTTTCACCACTGGGGTAACCAGAGTGGGCAAGTGTCCACAAGACTATCACAGAAGGCCTGCCTGTGGGCTGACCTTTTTAAGAAAACTCAAGTGCTACTTCCAGGGCAGTTAGCTCTTCTCAGAGAGATTCTATGGATGCTGCATGGCACTGTGGTTCAGAGGGAGGAACAGGCAGACCTGGGCAGCCCAGAGAAAACGGAACCAGAGAAATCTTTTTACTGGAAATGCATTTCCCTAGTGGATCAAGTTGGATTGATTTTTTTAAAATGCATAATTATTGAAAATCTTATTTTCTGGAAGATCATAATTTTTTTTAAAGAGTTGGACATTTCTTTAGATTTGGGAGGGGAAGAGCTGGGGGGGAGGGTCTTCTGGAGATTTTAAAGCAATGGGTCTGGGAGAGAAAAGAGGACTTGGAGGGCAGGCTTCCCAAAGTCCTGGAGAACTGAAAAATTAAATTGTATAGATGAAATAGACCTCAGTAGTCATCTAATCTGACCTATGCAAATTAGCATTAGCTGCTAATGCCTTGCCCTTTCAGATTACCTATATCTCCTCTGCACAGATCTTGTATGTATGCATGCATCAGATCTATGTATGCATCTATGTAAGGTATTTGAGAAGAACCCTGGCTGGGGACTTGCATGGCTTTTTGTTTGCTTTTTGTCTTTCTTTGTTTCTTCTGCACTTAGCTTGGTGCCTGGCACATGGTCAGTGTTTAATAAAGAAATACCCATTGATAGCCCATACGCTACCATCTCCTGGGATACACATCTTACACAGACTGTGTGGGATACACAGACTTCCTTTTTTTTTTTTTTTTAATTTTGCCTTTTTTTAAAGGGGCAATTGGGGTTAAGTGACTTGCCCAAGGTGATACAGCTAGTAAGTGTTAAATGTCTGGGGCTGAATTTGAACTCATGTCCTCCTGACTCTATTCAGGCTGGTGCTCTTTACTGCACCACCTAGCTGCCCCAAAGACTTACTTCTTGAAGTCCAAGGTTCATCCCCTCCCAGAAACCCTCCTAGATCCAACCACCTCTACTCCAACAGCCCACACTACCCACCCATTAAAGCAGCTACCTGCCTGACCTTGGGTCAGTCCAATCCAGGGGTGGGGAACTTTTGGATATGTTCTATGACTTTTGGATTCAGTCAAAGGGCTGCACTTGAGGACCTAGAGGGCCACATGTGACCTTGAAGATTCTCCTCCCTACACTTAATCTCTGAGCCAAGACTTCCCCAGTAAAATGCAGATAATAACACTTATCCTTATCTACCGCCTAGCATTCTTGTCCAAAACCTCTCGCCAGTAAAATTGCCCTTAAGGCCCATTCCAATGTTTGTGCAGCATTTTAAGTACCCAACGATTACTGTCTTGCATTTTGATTTTTTTTTAAATAGCAAACATTATTTTTACATAAACATTTCAATACAGCTCCAGAGTTGGCATTCAGATCACTGATTCTGGCTCCCCAGTATCATTCGGTTTCACATACTAGAGCCTGCCTGCCACCACCCCTCCGTCCCCTGTTTCTATGGGAGCCTTTAGCAGCTTCCTGTTTTTTTGCTCTTATAACAAACAGTAGTACTACCTGTTAGAGTGTATTAGTATACTGGGCTTGGGGTGAGAGAAATATAGATTGTAGTCCTGCCTCTGCCTTGGTGCAGCGGTGTGATCCTGGGAAAGTCATTTGGCTTCTATGCTTCTGATGAAATTTACCTACTAAATCATAGAGGGATTGGGATCAGTGTTAGGGGAAGTTCCCACTTAGGGAGATTCTCCCCCTTCTCTTTCTCCCCCCCGACTATGTATTGCTGCTATGAACATATTTTTCTTTTTTAAATAATATTTTATTTTCCCCCAATTACATGCAAAGATAATTTTTAACATTCATTTAAAAAATTTGAATATGAACATCTTTTTACAATTTTTCTGGTTATTTCCTTGGTGTATGTTTCACAAAGCACAATTATACGGCTCAAAGGTCATAAGCAGTTAATAGCTTTTGTTAAGTATTGACAGAGCAATGACTCTGGTAGCTTGAATAGTTCAAATATTTCTGCCCTTTGGTAGGTTCATATGGGTCCTCCGAATTGCAGCTCAAAGGGCTCCATTGAGCACATCTCCCTCATTTTACATATGAAGAAACTGAGGAATAGACAAATTAAATGACTTTCAGTGCCCCAGACTTTTTTTGTGGCTTCCTACCAAATGGTTTTGGGGAAGGTGTTAGAGAGAAAAATGAATTCTTCCCCCAATTTTACCTCTTCCCCATGCCTCCAGATATCCTAAACTTCTGGTTGGGGAGAGAGAGAGACCCAAAAAGCCTCAGCTGTTCTCACTCTGAATTTGGGAGAGGGAGAAACATCCAAGGAAGAGGAAGTGACCCCACCTGCATTGCATTCACTGCCTTCTCTTAACTGGCTCCTGGTGAGCCCCTCTAATGCTATGGGCTGTAATGTTTTTGATTTTCCTGATTTCTGTTGGTGCAGTCTGTTGGTAAAGATAGCCACAGAAATGCCGAGGTGTCTTTCTTGGCCAGGGAATAAGAGGTGAGATAGTCAAGGGATATAGGCTTGTTGGGGCTACTGGCCTACTAGTCAATATAGGAGGTGTCTGATCTTTGGTCTATGAACCAGAGGCAGCAAAATCAAATAGAAACTGGTCCCTTAACTGTAAATAAGGATCATGTTGACATAGAAAACTACATATTAACATTATCTATGTTTTATTGTATGTTTATTTTGTTAAATGTTTCCCAATTACACTTTAATCTGGTTGGAGGAGGGAGTGTTGCGTGCTGGGTGCTTCACACCTCTGGTCTAGAAGATGTCTGGTGCAATGTCCAACTTTTATTATTTTTTAAAAAAACATTCTATTTTATTTATTTGTTTATCCTCCTCCCCTCCCCTTTGAGAAATCAGGAAAAACAAAAACATTACAAACATGTATAGTCAAACAAAAAAAAAAATCCCTCATTGACCATGTCCAAATTGTGTGTGTGTGTGTGTGTGTGTGTGTGTGTGTGTGTGTGTATGCATGCCCCTCAGCCTGTTTTCTGACTCCATCTCTCTACCAGGAGGTAGGCAGCATGCTTCAGTCATCCTGAGAGCTCTGGAATTGTAGTGGGTCATTTTGTGGATCAGAATTTTTATGTCTTTCAGAGCCAACTCTTATTCTATGATCCAGATGGAAAAATAAGAAAGCTTTGTTTTGCTCTCTATAAAAATGTTCATTAAAGTTACTAGCAGAATTGATACCAGAAATGTTTCTGTATTTGTAAAACTTTCAATATAATAAATTGTGTCCAAGAAAAACCATAAAAACCATGTGACTATATGAACAGATGGGTACTCTGACTACAGTAGACTATATCATCACTTCCTGGCTTGGTGGATAAAGGGCTGGCTGGCCTTGGCATCAGCATCGTGGGTCCCTGGGCTTGAAATCTGCCTTGGGTACTGACTACCTGTGTGACTCTGGATGAGTCACTTAACTTCTAACATTCTCTGTTTCCCCATCTGTAAACAGGCTAATAATAGCACCTCCCTCACAGGGTTGTTGTGAGAATCAAATGAAATATTTGTAAGCTCTCTGCAAACAGAACAAATGTTAGCTATTATTATATTGATTAGCTATTGTATTAGGCAGCAAGGTGGCACAGTGGACAGAATGCTCATTTTGGAGACAGGAAGACCTGAGTTCAAATCCCACCATAGACTTCCTAGCTATGTGACCTTGCTACTTAATCTCTGTCTGCAATCAGTTTCCTCATATATAAGATGGAGATCATAATAGCACTTAGTTCCTTCCAGGGTTGCTGGAAGAATAAAATGAGGTATTTGTAAAGCATGTTGTAAACCTTAAAGTGATATATAAAAGTTAGCTATAATTATTAAGTTAATGTGATTTTTAAAATTTTCATTCAAATCAAGAGTTAAAAATCATAGAATGTTTTCTCTCTAAGAATGCATGCTTTCCCCCACCCCCAGTACCATAGAAATTCCTTAAGGGAAGAGATGATTCCTCATTTGCTTTTCTGCTGCCAACATTGAGCAGCATAGGCAGTTAATGTTGAATGAAATTACTAAATTCATTAATTACTTTATTTTCAGGTTTGCCTTCTCTCTCTCACCTCTCTCCCCCACTTCTCTCTCACCCTCCTCCTTGGAGAAAAACTCGGCCAGTCTTAGCAAAACAAATTCTCCATTGGCCTTGTCCAAACTGTATGTGTTATCAGATAAAGCGTTTGATATTTTTTCCATCAATATTATAGAATAAGAGTTAGACCTTTGAAAGGCCAAAGATCAACTCAGTGATCTGTCCAAATTCACCATCACTTATTCAGAGTGGTTTTAGAAATGCAAATTCAAACAATTTCTAAAAAGCAAAGACAGTGAAGGGAGAATATGTTTCTGTTTGCAGATAGGTTTTTTTTTTTAAGCTTTTCTTGCCTTGCCCCCACCCCTGTCTCTCCTGGAGGGCAGGGAGGCTGACCAGGACCTGGCCAGGCTCCTGACCTGCTCCTCCTCCGTGCCCAGAACTAATATGCTTTGTCTCTTTCCTTCCTCAGCCTGCCTGTTCCGGGTCAATGGCCTGTCATTCATTTATCTACTTTTCCTGCTGCTCTTGCCCTGGTTCCTGGGGCCTACCAAACACAGCATCAGAGGTAAGGAAAGAGCTGAATCTCCATTTGGTATGGTTGGGAAGCATCTGGCTGGGAATGGGGGAGGGGGGCATTTTTGATGTTCCTCAACCCCAAGTGTTCAGGGTTCAGGGTCCCCCCAGAATGACACATCCCCTCCTCTGGGTCAGAAACTTGGCAATACCAATAAACCACAGACTCCATGAACCCTGCTCACAGGGACAAAAGAAAAGGCAGTAGGTTATTCCTGGTGACCATTTTTCCCCCATGAAACAATCATCTTGGGGGAGCCAGGAGAAATTGAGAAGGGAGAGCACATTTTTAGCTGAGAGAATCAGGGAAGGCTTCTCAGAGGAGGTAATGCCTGGGATGAACCTTAAAGGGGGATAAATATTCTGAGAAGTGGAGCTGAGGAGCGAGGGGAGCACCTTTCAAGAAGGGGGCAAGGCCTGCAAGTGAAGCCCAGGGTAGCAGTTTTGAGCTGAAGTTGCTGGCCAAGGCTATCCTAGGCACACTGGCTCCCTAGCCAGTGAGGAAGGTGATGATTCCCCTCACCTCCTATCTGGGTCTTCAGAATGTTCCAGGGAAATTTAGACCACCGTCCCTTCCCTCCAGCTGGGGAAAAGCCACGGGACTGTCCATGGTAGATGCCAAATGAAGTTCTTGGTCCAAACCTCATCATCCAAACCTGATGCTAATGGATTAAACCAGTGGGTCTCCTGTTCAACTGCATGGAATGAAAATATTTTGTCAGAGACATATGTATGACTGATGGAGAAGAAGCATGTGTTGAGCTAAAAGCTCAATAGGTGGGTGGCCCCAGTGGAGTGTGCATGAAACAGATAAAGAACCAGAAGGACTGAGCAAGTTGGAGGATCCTCCAAGGATTCACAGAGAGACATGGTCAAGAGTGAGAAGGCACGGCTGGGTTATCATGTGGATTGGGTGTGGTGGATAGAGCACTGAGCTTGGAGTAAGGAAGATCTGAGTTCAAATCCAGCCTCAGACACTTACTGCACACCCTTAGGCAAGTCAACTTAATTCCTATGTATCTCAGTTACCTCAACTTCCCAACAAGGATAATAATACCACCTCCCTCCCAGGGCTATCATAAGGATCAAGTATTTGTAAAAGTGTCTGGCACATGCTTGCTGCCATCCATCCTTCCTTTCCCCTACCCAACACTCCACTAATGAAATCACTGACCTCTTCAAGTACTGAGGGATATGAACAAGGATTTCTGTGAAGTTAGAGAAGGAAGAGAACCAGAGACAGATGGGGAGTCAGTGGTCAGAGTACATCTGGAGTACTGGGTCCTGGTCCGAGTGACCCATTTTAGAGGATATTGATAAGCTGGGAGAACATCCGGTCGTGGGTGACCAAAACTGAGATAAGGCCCCTTGTGGATTGGGTGAAGCATCCACAGATGTATAACATGAAGAAAAGGCTGGCAGGGTGGCCTGGAGTTCTTCAAGTATTCAGAAGGCTGCCATATAGATGAGTCTTTTTATTGGGCTTGGCCCTCAAAAGCAGAAGTGGGAGTGATGAGTGAATGTTGGAAGGAGGTACGTTGAGGCTGGATGGGAAAGGGGGCAGCTGGGCACAGTGGAAAGAAGACACTAGATTTGGAGTCGAAGAAGCTGGCTTTGAATCCTGGCCCTATTGCTTCCTCTGGTTCCTAATCTCTAAAATAAGACAGCTGGATTTAATGGCCTCAGAGGTGCCTTCCACTTCCAAATCCATGATACTAGTAAGAGTAGTTCCAACTCACATGAATTATGCCACCTCAAGATTTAGGATAGCCCTGGGCAAGTATTAGCGCCCTTTGCAACTTCCCTGTCCTTGCATGGATCCTTGTAAGGACCACAACCGAAGTGTGCTGTCCCCATCCCACCACAGCTGCCTCTTAGAAATGGGACTTGAGGTGGAATTTGGACAGGCAATGAAGCTGGGGGAGGGTCTGAAAGTTGCCAAGTATGTGGAGAGGGTGACAAACAGACCTATCTCTGGATAGAGGGCTGTCATGCTGGTAGCATCTGGGTGTGGAGAAGGGCAGATTCTTCCCTACCCCCCCTTAAAGCTGGGGCAGCCATTGGGCTGCAGTCATCCTAGCTAGAGCTTGTCAACCTCACTCTCCTCTCCACCTCCAGCTGTGAAGTTAGAGCTGGCATTGCTCATGGGCAGAATCGGGGGATTTCAGCTGGTCCAAGCTGGGCGATTTGGCTCTTTCCTCCCTGGGAGCAGTTCTGTCTTTTCTTGGCTCCCTCTCCAAGTGTCATGATCACCCTGAAATCTGATTAGTTCCCCAAGGTTGCCTCTGCCTGTAACTTACAGATCCCCAATTGGGATGACTACTTACAGGCCCTTCTGCTAAAAGCTCTTTATTTCGTAAATATTTCATGCCCTTTGGTGCAATTTGCAACACTTTTCTCCCTAATAGCCCAAAAGGAAAAAAAAAACCAGCCAAAAAAACCCCAACCCACAACAGATTTCTAGTTAAGAGCCAAGGAGGGGAGAGTGAGAGTGTCCCAGTGAGTGGGAGAGAAGACAAGTGAGGAAGGAGGGACACTGGGGAGGGAGGTAAGCCGGGCAAGGAGAGCTCAGAATGGGGGAGCTGCTGGCAGGACTCCCCCTTGCTCCCCACTCCCACTCCCTAGCAGCTGCTGCTGAGTTCTACTGGGGCCACTGCCCACTGCTGGGTTTTTCCAGCCCAGAAAGGAAAATGTGAGCCCTGGCGGTGCCTGTACCCCTGGCCCAGCAGCAAGCAGGTTTATGAGTTCCACAGCAGCTGGGGGCTCGAGAAGCAGCGTCTGGTGGAAGATCTGACATTGGTTGGTTAATGTGCTCATGGAGTGCTGGCCCCTGGCTCACCTTCTCCTGTTTCTTGCCTCTCCCCATCTCCCACACAGAGGAAACTTCTGAGCAGGCCTCTGCTTGTGGGAAGATGGAAACCAGCCTCCCCCCAGCACAAGGGAGGGGGCTGGATTCACCAGACTGGACCGTGTTCTGACCTGCGGACCATAACAGGAGGCCACGGAGGTCAGCCCTGGGTTTTGCTGGGGAGCAGTGGGAAGGGCATTCCCCTGGTTTGAAGAAGACTCAAGCTTTTCCCAAGAAAAGTTCCAATCACTGGCCCTCTACTTGCCCATGAGATTCCCTTCACCCCCCAACCCCTATTTCACCCAGTGCCTTTAGAGCCAGAGGCCAAAATGCATGGAGCCAAGCTAGACACCAGGTCCCTGTGGTGAGTGTGATGGGACCTGTTAAGGCACCCCCAGAGTCAGGGGTGGGCTTGTATGTGGCTCCTCATACCTGGCTCTGCTCGGCCTTGTCACCTCCTGGGGAGTGGACTGAATTGTCAATCCTTCCCCTATGGTCTACAAGGCTAGGGCTGACCTGGGATCTCTCATCATGGTTATGGCCCTTCTCCCTGGAGCATGTGTCCACAAAGATTCAAGGGGCACTGTGAGCCCTGATTGTCTCTTACTAAATAGTTGCTAGAGCTCTACCCTCAGAGTTGGGAAGGCTGAGGTTCAAATCCCACCAGAGATAGTCTGTAGCTGTGTGACCTTGGGTAAGTCACTGTACTTCATATTTCTTCAGTTTCCTTAGCTTTAAAATGAAGGGGAGAGGGGTGGACTTGAGGGCACAAAGGTCCTTTAAGATCTAAATCTATACTCCTATGATGCTCTGGTCTTTGAACACCAAGATGTAGGAAGGGTCTTAGAATATAGAATGTCAGGGCTGAAAGGGACTTTAGACTCTGTGTAGCAAGTCATTGTCTTCTACCATATTAAGATATCTGAAAGATTGCCTGTTTTCATTCCTTTGGGTTGAAGCATTGTCCGTTATATCTTCTAGGTGCAGAGCAGTATTTCCCTAGTTATTAGTTCAGTTGTTTCAATCATGTCTGACATTCCATGACCCCATTTGGGGTTTTCTTGGAAGAGATACTAGAGTAGTTCCCTGTTTCCTTCTCCAGCTCATTTTACAGATGAGGAAACTGAGGCAAACAGGGTAAAGTGACTTGTCCAGGGTCACACACCTAGGGGGTGTCTGAGGATAGATTTGAACTCAGGAAGAGGAGTCTTCCTGATTCTGGGGAAGAGCATTGATTACTGGGGGAATCAAGAAAGGTAGAGTCAAGGAGAGAGAGTGATCCAGGCATGGAGTACAGATTGTACAAAGACAAGGAGGTGGGAGGAATGTCATCCATGGGGAATATCAAGTTAAGTCAGTTTGGCTGGAACATGGAGTACAGGACGGGGCAGACGGTGAAATAAGATTGAAAGGAAGTTGGAGCTAGCTTGTAAGAGGCTTTAGCTGATACACAGGGATGCCTGTCGTTTTTTTCTAGAAGCAGTAGGGAGCCATTGACGCTTCTTGAACTGATAACTGACATGGTTATGTTGACGTTTTAGGAATATCAATAAGCAACAAGGCGGAGCGTTAAGCCAGCAATGCCAAATGTGTGGAAGGGAAAGCATCAGCCCAGGGAGCTTCGCTTTCCAATAGAGCAAATACCAACCTTCACACGGCTGCCTGGCTGGCCCCAATTCCTTATGCCCTCCCAGGAAATAGCCCAGCAGAATACAGTCTTCCCTTTCTCCTCCCTGTATCCCTGCTCTCCCTTGCTGCTGGTGCAGATCCAACGGTATCTCCCCCTCCTCTGTGGGGCTGAAGGGCTTAACCTGTGCTGCCAGTGGAAGTGGAAGCAGAGAAAGATAGAGCAGGCGGTCATCCACCACCTTCCCCCAGGTGCCTTCAAGCACAATGCTGGAGGATGACCCTGCCTCTTCCTCATCCATTCAACCATCCATTGATGCTGACCGACCACATGTACTTAGTAAGCAGTCACAGTGGAGCAGGGGAAAGGGAACAGACATTTCTTAAGTCCCGGGCACTGTGGTAATGCTTAACAAATGTGATCTTATTTAACCCTGACGACAACCCTGGGAGGTGGGTGCTATTATGACCCCCATTTTATGGTTGAGACACTTGAGGCAGATAGAAGTTAAGTGACTTGCCCAGATTCATTCAGATCTGAGGCTGGATTTGAACTCAGGTCCTATCACTCTGGTCAAGTTCCTGACCCCAGGACCAGCCCTCTATCCACTGCACTACCCAGCTGTAGAAATATGATCTTGGTCAAGTCACTTAACTTTTCACTCAGTTTCCTAATCTGTGCAAAGGGGATAATGATGCCTGCCTGCCCAGCTTGCCTCATAGAGGAGTCACAGAGAGCATAGATATAGAAGAGCTGAGACAGTCAATCAGGGACAGCCTCATCCAACCCCATTATTTTATATGAAATAACTGAAGCCCAGCCTAGCTGTTTCAGTGACTGGCCCAAGGTCACATCAATAGTAAGTATTGAGATTGGTGGGATTTGAACCCATGTTCCCCAGGGTCAGTGTTCTTTCTTCTGTACTGTTTTGTGAGTATCAAATGGGTTAATAATATATGTGAAAATGCTTTGTAAACTCTAGGACCTGCCTAAGAGATTAGTGTAAAGTTTCTAGGGTCTGGGGATGTCCCAGAATAGAACGGGTTTCCTGGTATGTGGGGATCACATCCAGAACCTTGGAGTGCAGTCTGCTCCATAATCTACCTGTTGGGCCTAGAGTAAGTGTTTGGGGGAAGCAGGGAGCCTCCCCTCCACCTGCCCAAGAGGGAGCTTGGGAGGGCAGGGATGGTGGGCACCAGGTTAGACTGAGTGGTTCTGGGTCCGCTGGGGCAATACTCCTCAGCTCCTGACTCTCTGACCTCATCTATATCACCTTCTCACCCTGAAGATGCCGCTGGCCCTGTAGCCCCTCCTCTGATTGGTGAGTCCCTGCCTGGGGCCACTGCTTTATGAGAAGCCCAGGCCATCAATGCTCCCAGATTTCTAGGCTTTGCTCCTGACATTCCCTTCCCTCTTCCCACTTTAGAATGTAAGCTCGCTGAGGACAGGGAGCTTGTCTCTCTTTTGTCTTATATCCTCAACTCTTAGCACCTGAGCCCTGCACTCAATTATGAATTGTGCCCCCTGATTTTATAGAGGCAGAAGCAGGCTGGATGGGATTTGTCCGAGTGGACAGGAGCAAGACCAAGAGTTCTATGCAGGTGTCTGCCTCCCAAGCCCCTGCTGCTTTCATGAGTGCCCTGCCTTCTGAGAAGGACCTGCACTTCTCCTGTGAATCTTCATTCCCCACCCCTGGCAGACTTTCAGAGCGGAAAGAGAAGAAAGGAGAGGAAGGGCTGGGACTGGGAAAGAGATCAGTCAACAAAGGCTGAAGGGAGGCTGTGGGCCAGGGAGGACTCCGGGCTTGGCCTCCTCTCTTCTCAGCTCTCTCTCCTCCTGGTGACAAAGGAGTGTTTGTGAATTCAGTCTGCTGGCTGAGGGTGAGTCACTGGGCAGGGCCCAGGAGCTCTGAAGCCCCTGCCTCTGGGATCCTTCTATTTCCTATGTACCTTAGAGGGAGGGGGACATTCCCTGGGCCCAGCGTGGGGCAGACTCTAAAAAGCAGCAGAATTTGACTCTCACTGGCCAGTGGAGGGGGAAGTGTGGGAAAGAGGATTTGGCAGGGTTAGCCCAGTGGTGAGAGCAGTAACGCAGCTCCCCACTGATCCACCCTCACTCACACTGCACTCAGCATCACAGCTTCACAGACTGAGAGCTGAGAGAAAGCTTAGAGCATTCTCGAGTCCACCTCCTTCATTTTACAAATGAAGAAACTCGGGGCCAAGAAAGATTAAGTAATTAATCCATGGTCATATAAATAAGCTTCGAGCTGGTATTTGAACCTGCACTGTGTCAATCCCACTTTTCTGGCCCTTTTCTGGCCCTTATTTCTTTCGTCTGTAAAGTGGTCATTTCTTATGGTAGAAAAGCCTTGGCGCTGTTCCCTGCAAGTGTCTAATTAAAAAGCGATTTACTGAGCACTCAAACTCTCAGGCCTCAGTTTCTTCATTTGTGAAATGAGAGGCTTGGACAAATCTCTCCTACTCTGAAGCCTCTGAGCCTAGACCACATAGCCCTTGATCCCTCATTGCATCTAATCTCCAGTTCCTAGAAGGCTGGTTAGTCAATTAAAGATGCCTCTGTTTCTTTCTCTCCATTTTCCTCTGCTTGACTCAGGATGCTGGGAGACTCAGGAGGATGTGGACCACATGCCAGGCTCCCACAGCAGTGCCGCCAGGGGAATGGCAAGGATATTGTGGGTTGGGTTTGAGAGAAGGGGGTGTGTTAGTGATATCTTAGAGCTTTGGATACTCAGGGGAACCATGGAGGTGGCTTCCTCTGTGGGCTCTGGATGCTTGGAATCAGATCAGTTCAGGCCCTTATTGTCTCCCCCTTAGGCTTATAGGAATAATCTCCTTGCCTTGAGCCTCCCCATTTTCAATCTGTCCCCCAAGGAGATGCCAAAGTACACATCTGACTATGTGATTTCTCTGTGCAGATAGTTCTGGTGGCTTTTTCTTGCCACTATCATCAAACAAAAACTCCTTGTTTGACACGTAAAGCTCTTCTCAGTCAGGTTCCTACATGCCTTTGGGGTTTATTACAAATGATTCCCCTTCATGCTGTCTTTGTACCAGCCAAGCAGGCCTAGTTGCTATTTCTCATTGGTGCCCTTACCTTCCATTCCTGGAATGCCCTTCTTCCTCCCCATCCCCTCTTGGAATCCATAGTTTCCTTCAAAGCTTGGCTCCTGTCCCCTTTAATATGAGGTCTTTGCCGGTCACTGCAGCTTCCAGTGTCTCCCATCTCTGGAACTGACTTGTATTTGTCTGTATTTACATTGTTTCCCCTGATAGAATATCAGCTTCTTGGAGGCAAACCTGTTTCACTTTTGCCTTTGTAGTCTTCGTGTCCAGCACAGTGGTGATAGACCGACTGGTAAGAGTTGCCTGATTTGTTGGATGACTAAATGACCAAGGATAAAAGATAGTAATTTGTGAGGCCAGATAAAATAGAGTCTTTCCTGGCCTCAAGAAAAGGCAACAGACATTTATTAAGTACTCTCTATGTACCCGGCACTGTGCTTAAGTACTCTAGATACAAATAAAATTAAAAAACAGAGTTTCCCTGCGTATAAGGAGTTTGTATTCTAGTGGAGGAGACAACAGGCAAATGGTGTAGGTACACAGTTGGAGCCTCAGTTTCCTTGTCTGTAAAACAGGGATAATACTATTATTACTAGTTCTCTCACAGGATTGTAGTGTTTTGTATTAAAGTGCTTTGTAGATAGTAGGTGCTTAAGAAATGTTTGTTGACTGACTAACAGACCTCAAGGGGTAGGTAGGTAGTTCAGTGGAGTCAGGAAGATCTGAGTTCAAATCCCGTTTGAGATACTTACTAGCTTTGTGACCCTGGGCAAACCTCTATTTGCTTCAGTTCCAAATCTGTAAAATGGGGACACACTGGAAAAATTAAATACCATTCTAGTATCTTTGCCTAGAAAACCCCATGGACAGTGTCAGTGGGGTCACACACAGTTGGATATTACTGAATAACAACAGACTGAGCTAAAAGTGCTAGAGAAATGTGAGTCATTCTTATTTAACCTCCTAGGGGCCCTGGGAAGCAGGTAGAAATGAGGTTGTATTGTCATTTTCTCTGGCAACACCCGCACTGGCCCTCAGATCCTCCCCTCCTGACTTTCCTGTTGTCAGTGAGGTCACCCCGGCTCACAACCCCGTGTGCCACCATCTTGGCGTTGTCCCTTTGCCCCCTACCCCCACCCCTCACTCAGTCGCCAAGTTCTCTATATCCTTGCTTTTCCATTCCCTAGTTCCACCCCCTCCCTCCTTCTGGCCCTTATTACCTCATGTCTGGAGAGTAGCAGCAGCAGCTCCTGATCAGGGCCCCCCCCCCCAACACACACACCCAGTCTCTCTCCCTGGCCAGTCCTTCCTAGTCTACACCAGCTGCCAGATGTATCCTCACACGGGTGCAGCTCTGCTGTGATCACAGTCCTCCACAGAAGTGAAGAGAGAGGGCCTGCATAGACCCTCAAGCCTGGCG
>CM053595.1:281843734-281885415 GCA_028646575.1 Pseudocheirus occidentalis | reverse complement strand
TCCTCCTCCTTTTCCTCCTCCTCCTCTTCCTCCTCCTCCTTCTTCTTCTTCTTTCTCCTTCTTGTTCTTCCTAGAGGAAGGCAAGGCAGCCAGGGTAAGTGACTTGCCCAAGGTCACACAGCTAGTAAGTGTTAAGTGTCTGAGGCTGGATCACCACCTAGCTGCCTCCTGACCAAAACTACTAATGAAACTGGATTCAACAAACCTGTTAAGTACCTACTACTCACCAGGGACTGAGTTATGAATAATAATACCAATAATAATAACCAACTATGTGCCTGGCACTGTGAGCTTTACAAATATTATCTCATTCCTCAACAACAACCTTGGGAGGTAGGTGTTTTTATTATCACCATTCCACAGGAAACTGAGGCAAGCAGGGATTAAGTGACTTAGCCAGGGTCATGTGGCTAGTAAGTATCTGAAGCTAGATTTGAACTCAGGTCTTCTTGACTCCCCCTCCACTGCTCAATCCATTAAAAAAAAAGACAAAGAAAAGAGGGAAACTGATCCTGCTTTCATTCCACTGGTGGAGGTGGAGATGGAGCCTCAACTTGCACACTCTTACATCAATGAATGCAAAGTGATTCCAAGAGGAAAGGGGCACTAAAAAGCAGGGAGAAGTTAGAGGAAGACCTCTTCTGGGGTAGACCTAGAGCCGTGCTCTGCAGGAAGGTGGGGAGTCCAGGTGGCAGAGTTTAGGAAGAGGTCCAACATGCAAAGAAAGGCATGGGTGGATGATCTGGATGGATAGGAAAGGGCAGAGAGGCTGGTGTGACTGGAACAGAGACAGTGTGAAGGGAATAATGTGAAATAGGACTAGAAAGGGAGATGGGAACCAAACAGCAGAGAGCTGCCAGGCTGAAGATTTTGCATTTTATCCCAGAGGGAATAGGGAGCCATCAAAGATTTTTCATTTTAGGGGAAATGACATGGTCAAATCATTTGTTGTCATTCAGTCATTTGAGTCATGTCCAACTCTCTGTGACCCCATCTTGGGTTTTCTTGGTAGAAATACTTGGAGGAGTTTGCCATTTCCTTCTCTAGCTCATTTTACAGATGAGGAAACTGAGGCAGTCAGGGCTAAGTGACTTGCCTAGGGTCACACAGCTAGTGTCTGAGGCAGCTCAGTACAAAAAGTGATGCTCTAATCAGCTCCTGGTCCTTTGCTACCTCCTGCCTCTGGAACCTATGTTCACACTGTTCCATCTTTGTTAAATTCCTTCAAGACCCAGCATGGCATCGTTTTCTGTGAAGCTTCCTCTGATTTCTTCTGGTTGGGAAGTAGCTTCTTCCACCTCTTTTTTTAACAGTCTTTCTATATTTAAGATCCACCTTGTTTCCATGCAAGTGCTCAGATTCAATCTGACCCTCTTTCACTTGTGATACAAATGCTCAGATTCCTTAAGAATCTGGCCAATATGGCAGATTTTTAGAATCATGCCCGTCTTGGATGGTGCTCTAATCTTGTCTTTGGCTGAAAGAAGGCTTGGGTCAAATTAATTCGGGCAGGATCTGCGTGTCACTATTTCAGGGTCCAAGCATTCCTAAACAATTCCACATGTGATCTTACCAGGGCAGAGGACAGTGTGAGTATCCAGGCTATGCGCTGGACTTCCTCCACCATTGTCAGACACATCATCCTCCTTGAAATGAACTCCTTCCCCAGAATTCACACATTGGGAGGATCCTCCACCCTTCCAGCCTCTGCTCTGATTGATGGTGCCTTCCAGAACCTCCAGCTAAGGAGAGGCCCTGGGTCTCACTCTCTCCAGGCTGCACCATACCTTTATTCAGCAGATCTTTGTTCCCCATCCTTTTTCACCTTCCTCTTATGTGCTCTCTTCCCCTATTAAAATGTAAGCTTCTTGAGGGTAGGGACTGACTTTCTTCTACTTGTATTTGCACAGAGTAAGCACTTCATAAGCATTTGTTGGCCATTTCCTCCATCATTCTGGTCTCTTCAGCATCTCTTAGGCTCGATGCATTTCTAGTGGCTCCCAGTGTGGTGCCAAGCACTGGGTGATCTGTGGTCTCACAGTGAGTCATCGGTAGGACTGACACAGGAATCTGGTGTTCCGGGTGCCCGTCTTTTGTGTAAAACCTACATATCAGAAAACTTGCCACAATCATTAGAAGCCAAGTCTCCACTTGTCCCATTCACGATCATGAATTCAGAGGAGAAAGGTACCTTCAAGGTCAGAAGATTTCCCTTCCTGAAGGAGGCATAAACCCCCTCTGTCCATCTTCCTCCCAGTTTAGGCTCTCTGCTTCTGGAGCAAGCTACCCAGACACACTTACTTCCTCCTTCCCTGGATCTCTTTTTCCTCCATAAATCTCATGCTTTGATGTGCAAATGATGTGTCTCAATCCTGACCTCAGAAAGCTGTTAGCCTGGCTTCTTCTCAAGTGTTTTTCTTACAGGTTTTTCTTGTTTCAGATGGAGTCTCAGTGACCTCTCTCTCCTGCCCAGGTACTCTTCCTGGGCCTCCACCAGAGCTAGGAAAGCCTCCCTCTCTGGGATACCCACCCCCTGCATTTGCAGCCTTCACTTGGGCCTCAGGTTGTTCCCTTCAGCCACTCCTGTGAGGCTGCCTCAGTGTACCCTGGCAGGTAGAGTCACACTAATGGGCCTGAATGTTTTTGTGGCAAGTCTAAGGCCTAAGGAGGAAGGGAGAGAAGAAGCAATCCTAGATTCAGATTCTGGATTCAAAGCCCATTTCTCCCATTTAGTCTGGGAAAAGTCAATCAAGTCCCTTCATTTCTCTAGAGAAAGGGTTTTTAACTTTTTCTGTGTCATGGACCCCTGGAAAAACTTCTGAACCCCTTCTCATGTTCTTAAATGCCTAAAATAAAAATACCTGGATTACAGAAGGAAATCAATCATTTTGAAATATAATTATCAAAACATTTTTAAAAAATGTTTATGGACCCCCAGGATAAGAACCCTGGACAGGTACTGTCATTCTTGTTTGCTTGTGTGTTTCCTCTGTCCTGGTCACCTCCCCTCTCTCTGTTAAACTCCATGAAGATGGGAACTTAGCTATTGTCACCTGGGTAGCTCCACCACCCTGCACTGTACAGCTTGCCGATGTCTCTTCATAGTGTGGAGGTGATGCCCAATTTTTTAATAAATGTTTGTTGAATGAATGGGAAAAGGGAGAAGGGAGAAGGAAGAGAGAAGAAGGGTAAGCTAGTTATGAGAATGACAGAGATTGTATCCTGCTTTCCACCTCTGAACTAGTATATGGCCACCAAGACCCTTTAAGGCAGTAACTTTCTCAGCAAGGAGGTGGGAGTGGGGTCTTCTTTCAAAATGCAAACTCACTGAAGTGTTAGGGGCTTATCAGTTGTTTCCTCTGGAAGGCTGAGGCCAAGGCAGGAGGCAGAGATTGGGACCTATGGAAGAGGAGAGGAGGCACCCAGGTTCCTGAAGGGCTGGGTCCTGCTGGGCGAATGTGAGCCTGGACTGGCTAGAGAGCCTGAATCAGGACCCTGCTGTTGGAACTGGCAGGACCTTAGGTCACAGAACGTTTTCATAAAAATAAATTGTTATGGATACCTTTCGTTTTTACATCATCTAGATTTTCCCCTGTGTCCCTCCCCTCCTCTAGTCATTTTTTGTTGTTGTTAAAAAAATTACAGGAAGAAGGGGGCAGGAAATTCAGAGCATGTTGAAAAAAGTCTATGTTATATATAATGTTCCACACCTGTGGATCCCAAGCTCTGCAATGGAGTGGAGAAGGGAGGGGAAGGGGGTCTTCCTGGGGGCCACATTTGGTCTTTATAATTCTGTACTGTAAAACATCAGAGCTAGAAGGGACTGTAGAGGTAGCCTAGTCCAATCCTGTCATTTTACAGATGGGTAAACTGAGGCCCAGAATGACTTGCCCAAAGTGACTGAACCTAGATAAAATTCCAGGCCTTCTGACTCCCAAGGCCCAGTGCCTTTTTCCACCATATCATAATTCCCTATTAGGGAGTGGGAAGAAATGAGCTTTTGGATGCATTAAAATTCCAACCCCAGCCCCACATCTGAGATGCTATCATCCCCCTTTTATCTCTGGTCTGCTGGCTGTCACCTCCAGGCTTTCCCTCTCCTTTCTCCCCCTTCTCCAGGGACATGCACACCCCCTCTGGCTGACTCTCCTTCACCCCCTGCTTTCTGCTCCAAGCCCAGGCCCCAGCCAGAAGCAAATGGTTCCAAATGTTCTGGGTGTCTTTGCCATCCCTCCTCCAGCTTGCCTTCTTTCCCACACTGCTCCTCATTCCTTCCAGGAGCTCCACCCTGCTGCTCCCTGATGTTCCTGATCCCCTCCACCCCTGAGCTGGAAAGAGATCTTAGAGGCCACCCCGTTCCACCTCCCCAAACCCCTGCTGGCCCCACAAATTGGTCACAATTTGTCAGTGACACGGAGTGGCTAGCTGGTATGTCCTCACCCACGGAGGCCCTGGGTGTGCTCCCTTACTTCCAGGAATTAAGGGGGTAGGAAGGAGGAGGAGCAGGGCCACAGTACCTATTTGCAAGGGCCTTACAACATATTTAGGGTACCACTCACCCACACACATACATGTGAAAGAAATGAGCAATGGGTTACCAGATTCCTGTGCCAAGGCCTCTTCATAACATAGAACTGAGCTGGCATTTTTGGAGCCTGGCTAGGCACAGGCTTTGGTGGATCCTAGTCAGAACAGTGAAATGGTACAGAGCGCTGGACCTGGAGTCAGGAAGAGCAGAGTTCAAATCCAACCTCAGAGGTAGGATTTGAACCCAAGTCTGCCTGACTCCAGACCCAATGCCTTATCTACTCTACCACCCTGGACTTTAATTTCAGCACCCGTAAATGAAGGATTGGACCAGGTGTCTCTCCAGTCTCAAAGTTCAGACTCAATGAGAGATTCTGTGTCTTGTCAGAGAGCTGGCTTAGCTAAGTTTGGTGATGGAAAGGCCAAGAAAGGCCTCTTCCAGTAGATGGGGCTTGAGCTGAGTGCTGAAGGAAGCCAGGGGGTGGAGATGAGGAGGGAGGGCATCTCTAGCCTGGGAGACAAGCAGTAGAAAGGCATGGAGGGCGAGGAGCTGGATTATAGTGTTCGGAAAGCCTAAGAAGATTGGAGAAATAGGAAGGGGTCAGGCTGCAAAATCACAGCTTCTTTGAGGAACTGTGAGGACCTCTTTCTACCATGTGCATGGATACTCCATGATGTTGTCCCTGTGGGAGAGTGGGAGTTTCCCATCAGTCCTCACTCAAGGGAGAAGGGAAGGGGATCAGAGGATTTAGAAGGATGCTTCTTCCTCAGCTGAGGCTCATGTCCCCAGAGTCTCCTCTTTGTCCTAGATGTGGCCTGTGGAATAGGCTGACACAATACCCTCTTCTTTAAGGTCAGGCAGGAAAGAGAGGCATCAATGAAGGCAGCTTTAGAGCTCAAAGAAACTCCAAGGCTGAGAGACAATGATAATCATTTGTTGTTCACTTGTTGCAGTTGTGTCTGATTCTTGGTGACCCCATTTGGGGCTTTCTTGGCAGAGATACTGGACAGGTTTTCCATTTCCTTCTTTAGCTCATTTTACAGATGAGGAAACTGAGGCAAACAGGGTGAAGGGACTCGCCCAAGGTCACAGAGCTAGGAAGTATCTGAGGCCAGATCTGAACTCAGGTCTTCCTGGCTCCAGGCCTAGAGCTCTATCCATTGTACCACCTAACTGCCAATGATCCTCATGGCTTATGCTTGTATCTGGATTGCTGCATTATTCCTTCTGGTTTATCTCCCTAGCTCCTCTCTCTTCTCCTTAGTCCATCCTCTACTTAGCTGACAAAAGCATCTTCCTAAAGTGCAGGTCTGACCCTGTCACTTCTCCTGCTCAATAACCTTTTGTGGCTCCCTCTTTCCTCCAGGATCAATATAACACCCACACCCTGTTGGCATTTAAAGCCCTTTACAACCTGGCCCTTTCCTACCTTTCTAGTCCCCTTACACAATCTACAGTCCAGGGACACTGGTACTGGCTCTCTACCTCCTGCCCCGTGCCCCCCCGACCAAGGCTGTCTTCCTTTGAGACTCAGCTCAAAGCTCACCTTCTGTGATGCTGACCTCCTGGCTGTTTCACAAAGAAGCCCCATCTTTGGACTCCGGGCATTCCCTCTGGCTGTCTTCCATGCCTGGAATGCTCTCCCTCCTCATCTCTGCCTTACTCTAATTCTAGTGCCTTCCCTCTACTAATTATTTCTGTTCATCCTGTACATAACTTGTCTTCACGTATTTTCTGTTTGTTGTCTCCCCCTTCAGATTGTAAGCTCCTTGAAGGTAGGGACTATCTTACACCTCTTTTTGTATCCTCAGGGCTCAGCACAATGACTGGCCCATAGTAGACTCTTAATATAGGGTTTTTAAAATTGATAAATGCTTGTTGATTGACTTGTGTCGGGCATTGAGCATCCAAAAACCCACAAGGAACTTTTAATCTGTTAGGAGGCAAGGGGAGGATGGGGAACATGTACGTACGTTTATAGACAGAAAGGCACTTTTGGGGAGAGCATCAGCAGGCTGGGGTGATCAGGCAAGGCTTCATGGAGGAGGCTATGTTCGAGATGAGTTTCCAGGCTCACCAAGTTCACTTTCCACATTGTCAAAGATCTCCCAGCATCCCCAGCATCAGATTCCCCCCATCTCATCCCACCCATCCATCCTGCCTTAGTAATAATATTCTTGTACGTATGAAGAGTGTTTTGCATTTTTCATTAAGAGCTGAGTTAGATCAACACGTGCTAAGCACCTACAGGGTATGTTTAGGACATCATGCTCTGCCTTAGAGGACATACGGCATTTAGCCAGGACATGGTCCTTAACCACATGGAGTCTAGTTCAGTCTAGTTGGGAAGTATGACACAAGCACAAATATCCATAATGGAGAGTAGTCTTCACTAGGCAGCTGAGGTTGGACTAAGCCAAGATTTGGAGCTTTACGTGGGGGTTGAAAGAATGCTGTCACCTTGCTGCTGAGTTCTCAGAGGGAATCCTGGGTCTATGTGAAGTCATAGGCTTTGAATTCAAAGACCTGAGTTCAAATCTGGTTCTGCTACTATTTTTCTGTGTGACCTTGAGCAAGGCACCACTCTCTTCTGGGCCCTGTGTTCTCTGTGAAGTGAAGGGATTGGATGAGGTGGCCTCAAAGGGCCTGTCTGGCACCCTTGCCTAGGATTCCACGTCTGCAGTTCCTGAATTCTCCCATCTACCCCTTGGTGCTTGTGTGGGTTAGAGCAAAGGTGACTTAGTGAGCAGGCTGAGTTGTAACTGCTTCCTCCAGGGGGCTTCTACCTCTCCCTGATCTGAGGGGACTGCAGAGTGAGCCCTCTCTGATGCTACAGGCAGCCTCTGCCATGCCTCCATGGCATCCTAGGATGTGGGCACAATAATTAAGGAACTGTCAGCAGATGGGAGGCTAGAGGCAGCTTCTGCCAGAAGACCCTTGGGAGAAGAGGAAAGCTGGCTATGTCCCTGTTTCCTTTAACACAGGAGCTAAAGTTGAAAACAGAAAAAATAAAAAGACCACACACCCATCTAGGCATCCCTTCCCTGGGCTGGAGCCTTCACTTTGGGACCTCTGCCCAGGAATTCTTGCATGTTTGTTCTGCAGAGGGGTAAACTGAGACACAGAGTGATGAGTGGTACTCACAGGGCCACACGGTAGTGAGGCCCTGTATTTCTAAGTGAGTCTCCTAAACCACTACTCTTTTAACTGACTGAGGGACAGTGCCAGCTGACTTGCGCCTCACCGCCTTTTAGGCTGGTTCCTGTGGTTTGGGGCTGGGAGCATCTTCCCGCGCTGTCTCTTTGAGACGGATGGGAAGAAAGAGGCAAGGGCCAGGATCCAGGCACATGTTGGTTAGGCGTTGTTCCAGCTGTCCCAGTGGGAAGGGCCTGATTGGTGCCTGCAAACCCTTGGGAGTGGGTAGGAGACTGCACGCGCCTTTGTGTGGCACATATATAGAAACCCCAGGCCTCCCTGTGCCAAGCACAACACTTGGGAGGCAGGGAGGGGAACTGAGAGAGAAGCAGACAGAGGGCCTTGTCCAGAGGCTTTGCACAGACTGTGCCAAGCTTCCCTTGGTCTCCTGAGTGACTTTCCTGGGCCTCTGGGCTTCCAGGCTGGCACACTTTGAATGGAACTTTGAGAGGGCAGGGCTTAGAAGGGGCAGGGCAGTGGCCTCCTGCTCACTTTGGGGGGACAAGTTATAACAATTGAATTCAATTTATTAAACACTATGTTCAAGATACTATGCTAAGCACTGGGTATACAGATGTAATACAAACAAACAGAACTAAAAACAAACAAAAAAGAAACCAGCCCTTTGTCTTAAGGAGCTTATGTAAGTAAATACAGGTTAATTTAGGCAGAGAGAGAAATTCAAAACCCGAGGTCAGGGAAGGCTTCATCAAAGACGGGGCACCTGAACTGGGGCCTTGAAGTAACAGCCTCCCCCTTTGGAGGAGTCAAGTGAGGAGGGGGGGAATGGGGTACAGCTGGAGGAGATGTGTGCAGGGGCAGAAGATGCAGTGTTGAGTCTGGGGACCAGCTAGTTGTCTTGCATGGCTGAAAAGTAAGGTTTGTGAAGGGGAATGGGGTGTGATAAGGCTCTAAAGCTAGATTGGAGCCAGGTGATGGAAGGTATTTAAAGCCAGCTGGAGAAGCTTGTACTCTGTCCCAGAAGCTATGAGAAATCATTTTTTAAAATTGGGAGGTAACGTGTTCAGTCTTGTGCTTAAGGAATCTGATGACTGGAGAGGTAAGAGATGGAAAGAATGGAGACAGATTAGGAAGTGATAAGGATCCAGGTGAGAGGTGGTGAGGACCGGAGCTAGGGTAGTGACTGTGTGAGAGGATGACCAGAACTGCACTACTGATATAGTAGCACTAATGTAGTATGGGCAGGGAAGGAGGAAGAATGAAGAGTCTAAGATGACTCGGAAGTTATGGTACCCTCAACAGAGAAAAAGAAATCTGGAGCACTGAGTTTGAAAGATGATGAGGACTTAACATGAACTGATGCATGGTGAAATGAGCAGAACCAGGAGAACATTGTACGTATACAGTAACTGTAACATGATACAATGTTATATAGCTAATGACTTACTATTCCCAGCAACACAATGATCCAAGACAGTTTCAAAGGACTCATCATGAAAAATTCTGTCCACATCCAGAGAAAGAACTGATAGTGTCTAAATGCACATCAAAGCATACTTTAAAAAAACCAAACCTTTATTATCCTTGGGGGTTTTTTTTGGCCTATATTTTCTTTTGCAACATGGTTAATATGGAAATGTTTTGTTTGACTGCGCATGTATAACCTGTATCAAATTGCTTGCCTTCTCAAGGAAAGAAGAGAATTTAGAACTCAGATTTTTTTTAAAAAAAGAATGTTAAAATTTTTTGTTTACATGTAATTGAGAAAAAAAATAAAATAAAATGTTAAAAAAAAAGAAAGATGATGAGTTCAATGTTGGACGTGCTGATGGTTGTCCAAGAGGAGATGTCTAGCAGGCAATTGGTGACTTGGGATTGGACTTCAAGAGAGAATGAGGGTTATAGAGTTGGGAAGTCATCTGCATAGAGAAGGTAGTTAAGTGAAGTCCAGGGAATCGATGCATGAACTCACTGAAGGAAGAGATTTTTGAAGGGACAAAAGAAGATGGGATGAAATCTTGGGGTGAGGGAACACCCAGGTTTCAGAAGTAGAAGATGGATTGTGTTCCAGCAAAGGAGACTGAAAAGGAGTAGTTAGAGAGGGAGGAACGATATCATGGAGACTAAGGAAGGAAAAGTTGTTGGTCATTCATGAACTTCTTCAGTAAGTCTATGCAAGAGGAAGAGGCAGTTAACAGCATCAGAAGATAAGAAGTCAGAGGCTGAGAACTCAGAAAAGACCACTGGATTTCACCGAATCTCAGCACTGGAAGACTCTTATAATCAAACTCATACCCGAATAAGAACCCTCTCTAAGACATGCCAAACAAATATTCATTCTACTTTTGCTTGAAGAGGGGAGCCCACTATCTCCTAAGACAGTCCATCCCACTTTTGTGCAAGGCTAATTGTTAGGCTAATCTTTCTTTGTTCTTCAGTCTTGTCTGACTCTCCGTGACCCCATTAGGGGTTTTCTTGGCAAAGATACTGTTGTCGTTTGCCATTTCCTTCTCCAGCTCATTTGACAGATGAGGAAACTGAGACAAACTGTGACTTGCCCAGGGTCACACAGAAACAGTGTCTGAGACCAGATCTGAACTGAGAAAGATGACTTCAGACATGACTCTCTATGGCTATATCTGCCTTTCTCTAGCTTTCATTCATGGGTTCTAGGTCTGCCCCTTTGGGACCAGACCAAACAAATTACGTCTCTTCTCCACATGATAGTCATGCAACTACTTGAAGACCACTATCATGTCATAGTCCCGCGTCCCACCACCCTGGTCTCTTCTCCACTCTAAACATCAATAATTCCTTCAAAGGATTGTCAAATGGCAAAGCTTCAAGGCTTTTTGCCATCCTGGTTACTCTCAACTAGACACTCCAGCTTATCAGTGTCTTTCCTAAAATGTACAACTAGGCATGGTTTGACCAGGATAATGAAAAACAGAATTGTTTCCTGTATAGTCTTGGTCAACAATGTCCCTCAGCACAACTTAAGATCACATTAGTTTTGGGGGCTGTCATGACTCTTTTTGAGTATTCAGTTCTCTAAATCTACACCCTCCCTCCCCCTGATTTGTCATACAAATTATCATCTGGCAACCCCTCCCCTCTCACTTTCTTAGGAAATTGATTTTTTGAACCCAAGTGTAAGACTTTACATTTATCCCATTAGATTTCATCTTCTTCTTCTTATTATTATTCATCTGAGCATTCTATCCTATCAGGTCTTTTTGGTTCTGAATATCATCCAACTGGTATTAGCCTTTCTCCCTGATTTTGTTACCTGCAAATTGAATATGTGTACTATATCTGCCTTTTTCCAAGTCATTGATAAAAGTATTCATCAATGCTAAGCACAGATCTAGTGTCCTCCCAAGTTTCATTGGTAACCTATTTTTGTTTTTCTCATGATACTTAAAAAAAATTTCAACTAATTTTCAATGAACAAAAATCTATTTTTTTCTTTCTCCCAATTAAAAAAAAGAAAACACAATTAAAAAAGAAATGGAAGAAACAAAACCCAGATAATAAATATGCATAGTCAAGAAAAACTAATTCTCCCACTGGCTATGACCAAGAAATATGTCTCAATCTGTCCTCTGAGTCATAGGTAACCTTTCAGAAATGTTTCAGGAAAGCTGAGGGGTCTGAAGCCAGATGCATAGGTTGAAAAGCGAGAAAGTAGAAGCAGTGGGGGTAGTCAACTCTTTTTTTTTTAAGGGCAGTTGGGGTTAAGTGACTTACCCAAGGTCACACGGCTAGTTTTTATGTTAAGTGTCTGAGGCCAGATTTGAACTCAGGTCCTCCTGACTCCAGGGCCGGTGCTCTATTCACTGTGCCACCTAGTCGCCCCTGGACAATGCTTTCTAGGAGTTTGACAGTGAAAAGGAGAAAACTGCAGGATAATCATTTGAGGATGTGGCAGGGTCAAATGAAGGTTGTTTTTTTTTTTTAAAGGATGAGCTAGACCTATGGAGAGCAATCCTGCCCTCCTCCTGAGTGAATGCACCAGCAAAGAGAATCGTAGCAGTAGAGTTGGGAGAGACAAGGAATCAGAGGCTGTGGACGGCTTTCCATCAGTTAAACATCAAAGAAAAAGCAGGGCCAGGCTCTGAAAATCCTGGTTTTCTGATTCTAAATCCAGGGCTTTTCCCCATCAGACCCTGTGGTCTTTTAAGCATCCGTGAGAATGATTAACTTTTCCAGTTGTTAGCCTCAGAGGTCAGGGACTTATCCAAAGTGGTCCCCAGTTTTCCCAATAACCCTATATGGGTCTAACATCCAAAAATATACCTATAAAGAACACCAGATTTAGGATCAAACAGTTTAGGTTTTAGTCTGGATGCTGTTGCTTGTAGTGAAACCTTAGGCATGATACTTCCCTTCTCTGGGTTTACCCAGAGTTAGTCTGAGGAAGGATCTGAACTCTAGTCTGATACCAAATCTAGGACGCCATCCATCATGGTACCTGGCCCCAGCACTGGTCCTTCTGTGAACGTCAAAACTGAGATGGCGGTGAGGGTGGGGGGATGTTGACGGGTGCTTGGGATTATTGGAGGGACACAAAGAGGGGGGAGAGGGGTCCAGGGCATTCATAAAGTCCCTCCAGACTCCCCCCACTTAACAAATTCTTAGGAGTGGGCTCAGACTGAATTGTCTATATGTGCTACAGCACCCTCTGCTGGTGTGCAGAGGTAACAGCTCAAGCTAGCCAGGGGGCTTGGCTGATCTTTCTCTACCCAAAGGTTTGAACTTGGATTCTTCTTCTGTCTCTGGAAACCACAGAGGGGAAGATAACTGTGTGACCCTGGGCAGATCCCTGAGTTCAATCCATTCTTGACACACTAGCTGTGTGACCCTGCTCAAGTCATAGCCTCTGACTCGGTTTCCGCATCTGTAAGTGGAAGGGATTGGACTCAGCCCTTCCAGGAACAAGTCTCTGATCCGGTGAACCTATGACTCACACGGCCACACAGACCCCAATGGGCAGTGAAGACAGGATAGAGTGCCCTGTACTTATGAGTCAGAAAGTTGGGATTGGAGTTTCTTACTCTGAAATTTACCTTGAACAAGGTCACCTCCACCTCTCTGAAACAATTTCTGGGACAGTGGATAGTGGTATCAGGACCTGAGTTCAAATATGACCTCAGATGATGACAGCTGTGTGACCCTGGGCAAGTCACTTAACCTCAATTGACCTCCCCCCAAAAAAAACCCTCAAAAAAAACGATGATAGTAATATTTGTCTTTCCCACCTCAACAAAAATCTGAGCAGTCTACTTACTCTGCACTGAGGCAGCTGGGACCCAGAGAGGTCAATTGCCCAAGGTCACACAGCCAGTGAACAAAGAACAGATTCAGGATTCATTAATTTATTCAGTGAGCATTTGATTAAGCTTCTACTATATGCAAAGTGCAGCTCTAGGCACAGGGAATACGAGGAGGGATGCTATCTACACCCTGCCTTCAAGATGATTATGGTGTAATGAGAAGGGAAAGAATATATTAATATATATATATATATATATATATATATATATATATATATTACTAATGCATTGTGTGTGTTCTCTGTCCCCTGGGTGTGTCACAACTTCCCTGAATCATAGATTTGTAGCTGGAAGGGTTCTTAGAGGCCATTGGGTTCGGTCCCCTTTGCTTACAGATGAGGACACTGAGGCCCAGAGAGGTTAAGCAATTTGCCCAGGGTCACTCAGCTAATAAGTGTCTGAGGCACGTTTTGGTCTCAGGCCTTCCTGGCCTGTCTCTACCATGCTGCTACTTTCTGAAGCCCTCAAGTGAGGGGAGAGCTCACTTCCCAGCCAAGAAGCCCATTTGCTTTGGCTGTCCACTTCATGGTCCTTAGAACCAGCCAAAAATCTCCCTCTCTGAAACTTCACCAGTCACTCCTAATTTTGTCTTTCAGAGCCAAGTAGAACAGATTGAGTCCTTTTTTTCCATGTGATAATCCTTTAAAGACTTAAAGGACAGAAATCATGTCCCCCTCCTTTCCTTATGTTCCCCCCCCCCCCACCTCAATCTCTTCTCCAAGATAAACATCCTGGCTCCTTTGACTCTTCTCAGATGCCAAGGCTTCGGCCTCTTGGAGATCCCCCTTTGGGCAAAGCCCCGCCTTGTCCAAGTTCTTCTGATATATATTGAGCTTGCTGTCTTCTAGAACCCCCAGAATGGTTTTGGTTTTGTCTTATGCAAAGCTTGTCTAGTCGCACCTACCCTGGCCTGCGTTTGTGCCTTAGGGCTGCAGAGGGCCTGAACTCGGCCTTCAGTGCACAATGTGTGGGCGGGGCTCTGTATCACAGTCTTTCTCTCTTCCCCTCTGTCCCACCTATCTTCCAGGTTCCACAGGTCACCTCCTCCGAGCCCTTCTGTGCACCAGCATCCTCTTCCTCCTTGCCCACGTTGCCTTTCAGATATGCCTGCACACAGTGCCTGGCCTGGATGAGCGGCTGGGAACCAACTGTGAGTAGTCTGGGTGCTGGGAGAGGGGGGAGTAGGGGAGCTGATAGGAAGACCAGGGGAGGGATTCTGCCTCCCAAATCAGGCCACTGGGGGATGTCCTTAGACTGCCCCTTACCAGCATCTGGGCTGGAGTTAGGCTGTGGTTTGGTGGGGCCCTGGGACTAGGGAAGTGGGATGTATCAGATGCTTCAGGGACATAGTGAGGCCTCAGTCCCAGCTGACAAGGGTGCAGCCTTTACTCCTTATTCTATCAGCAAGGACAGAACACTTCTGGGTCCTAGCTGAGCCTTGGGCTCTGCTTTGGGAGTTGGGCCTGCAGGAGCCCTGGTCTGTTGCACCTCTGGAATTCTCTTGGACAAGATTGGGTGGGAGGGGGGAAGGAAGGCAGAAAAGAAGGGTCAGGCCCAGTGACCTCCATATTCATCCTGCCCTTCCTGGACAGAGGTGACCTTGAGGCCTATCTCCCCTACCTGCCAGGCCTAGCCCACTGAAGTAGTTATTACTGTCTTCTCAGAGGCTGCTTGGGGGTAGGCTCCATGGAGAGGCATTTTGAGTATGTGTATCCCAAGCCCTGGCTCCAGCTCTCCTTCCTCCTCTCCCCAACTCTCTGCCCCCTTTTGCTAGGCCCAGCACTTATCTGGCTTTGCCTGCCTGACTCCTCCCCCTCCATCCCCTGCCCCAGGAGACTCAGAGAGGCAAATAAGGATCCCACCTGCTCCTGGCATCTCACTGGGGGGCCCTGGCCCTCCCTCCCTACCCCATCCCTGTATAGGCTCCAACCTAATATAGACCCTTCATGGAGAACGGGACCATGATTTATGGCTGCTCCATATGTGCCTAGCACTAAACACTCCCAATAATAACCCAACTCTGCCCATCCCATCCCACCCATCCCAGGTGGGCTCCCCATTCTTGGGTTGTGAGAGGACCTTAGCAGGGGTCTGCTCATGCAAGACTAGAGGGTCTGGAAGGGAACAGGAGAAATAATGCCCCAACCCCAGTTGGAGCCCTGTTCTAACCTCTGACCTTTCCAGCTTCCCTGTTCTGGCATCCTCCCCATCCCAGAGACATTGGTTCAGCCCCTGGGGACCCAGCTGGCTACTGTGCAGTCTCACAGAATGTGAAAGCAGGGAGGGGCCTTTTGACTACATAATGTCAGGGCAAGAAGAACTCAGAGTGTCAGGGTTGGAAGGGACTTTAGAACCCAGAATGTGGGGGCTGAGAGAGACCTTAGGAGATAAAATTTAGGGAACCAAGATATTAGAACACAGAACACAAAATGCTGGGGCTAGAGGGACCCTAGAACATGTCATATCAGAATTAGGAGAGAGCTTAGAACTTACAATGTCACTGCTAGGAGAAATCTTACAACTAGAAGGAACCTTAGAACATAGAACCTCAGGGTTGAGAGAGACCTTGGAACATATTGGGCAGAACAAAAAGAGGCTTTAGAGCAGGGACCATAGAACATAGAATGCCAGGTCTGGGAGAGACATTAGAACATGGGGTGTCAGAGGTGGGAGGGACCATAGAACACAGAATGTCAAGTTTGGGAGAGACCTTAGAACATGGGATTTCAGAGCTGGGAGACACCTTAGAGCACAAAATGCCAGGTGTGGAAGACATTAGATTAGAACATGGGGTATCAGAGGTGAGGGGGGGAAACCATAGAACACAGAATACCAGGTCTAAGAGAGACATTAGAACATGGGATGTCAGAGGTGGGAGGGACCATAGAACACAGAATGTCTAGTCTGGAAGAGACATTAGAACATGGGATGTCAGAGGTGGGAGGGATCATAGAACACAGAATACCAGGTCTGAGAGAGACAGAACATGGGATGTCAGAGATGGGAGGGGTCATAGAACTAAGAATGTCAGGTCTGGGAGAGACATTAGAACATGGGATGTCAGAGGTGGAAGGAACCATAGAACATGGACTGACAGGATTGGGAAGGAAGAGATCTCTTAGCTCAACCTTTTCCCCATATAGTTTTTACAGAGAAAGAGACTGAGGTCTAGACAAGATAGCCGTGGCTCTTGTCCTCACAGAGTCAAGATTGCCCATCTAGACCAGAAACACCCTTCTGTGAAGCTTCCCTGCCCCCATTTTGTAGCCCTCCCTAGACCTGTCTGCTCCATAACCCCTGAATCCTGATACCCAACATTGTGACTTAGAGCTCCCCTTGAAACACCCCAATTCCACATGTCCCTAAGAATGGCAGCTTGGCTGAGATTCATCTGAGAATTCTGTGTCATACTTAGTGAAGCTTTACCTTTTCAAAGTACTTTCCCAGCTGTTATCTCTTACTGGGCTCTCACAATAAATGGGTGAGTGGTATTCCCATTATACAGATGAAGAGATGGAAGCCTTGAGAAGTTCCATAGTGAGTTAGTAGGAGAACCACCCTGAACAGCCACTCAAGGCTCTTTTCACCTGGCTACATGGTCTCCCCTGTCCTCAGTACCTTGGGTTCCCCTACTCTAGTCCTTCTGGGAATAGCAAGGGAAGAATTAAGCACCATAATCTAGTGGGAAAGACTGATGGCTTTGTGGTTGGTGGATCTAGATTCCAATCCTGATTCTGCTAAGTTGGAGCAGAACTAATCACAGAGTCGAAGGGCTGCCTTAAAGAAGGAAGGGGATTAAAAAAGTATGACCTAGGGAAAATCTCAGTCCACTGAGTCTGTTTCTTTTTTTTTTTTTGGAGGGGAGAGGGCAGGGAGATTGGGGTTAAGTGACTTGCCCAAGGTCCCATGGCTAGTACGTGTTAAGTATCTGAGGCTGGATTTGAACTCAGGTCCTCCTGATTCCAGGGCCAGTGCTCTATTCACCGCACCACCTAGCCACCTCTGAGTCTGTTTGTTTATCTGTAAACTGAGAAGCATCCCAGAGTTGACTCTAGTTGCTCTCATTTCTGGCAAAGATTGGACTCCTTGGGGCCTTTGGAATGGTCGAAGAGCCTGTGGCCTCTCCCTTACCAGGTGCCATGATAGTCACCAGTGAGGGAACTCAGGGAAAAGGTAATTGGGATGGTTGGTGTCCCTGCTAGGGGTGGGGAAAGAGCCCTTCCCAATAACCTTGGCCTCTCTGTTCCATTGTAGGCAGTTCCTGGGAGATTTTGGCCTATCATGTGGGGGTCACCAGGTAAGAGGGTCCTCTCTGTGCCTGTCCTGTTCCCACAGGAATATCTCTCCCCACTGATGCCTTATGGCAAGATGTCTCCCACTCAGAATTCTACCCATTCTTGAAGTCTTAATTCAGATGGCTGCTACCTCCAGGAAGCCTTCCTTGACTTCTTCCAGGGAAACTTTGGTTACAATCCACACTGACATTTGGAAGGGCTGGATAGCAGTAGACCACACTGGGGCATTGATGCTGTGGTTGCTGCATGGTTCTTGGGCTCATCTCCTTTCATGATCATTACCCAGGGGGAGCTCCCTATCCTGGTCCTGATATGAATCCCTATCCAAGAGCTGCCCAGGCCACTGCATGTTACCCAGCTTGATATACTTCAAACCCTTACAGGCTAAATCTGAATGACATCCCCAACACCCTTCGCTTGGTGGCCCCAGACCTGGGCATCCTTGTGGTCTCCTCCATCTGCTTGGGCCTCTATAACCGTCTTGTGAAGAAGGCCCGCCGAGCCCGGCGCTCGATGGTCCCAGAGCCACAGGAGCAGGTGCGTTGGGGCTCCTGGTTTGCTTCTAGAATGCCTGTGGGGAAGGCATGGAGACTCTATAGACTGTGAGGGGTGGGGTCTAGAAAATACTCCCAGGATTCAACCTTGACCTTCTTTCCTGGGGGGGCCTAATTCCTGGGGCTCAGCTTTTATCCCTCACATCCGGGTGTTCCGTTAATTATGCAAGGGCTTGAATCAGAGAGTGGTTATGGTTCAGGGCAAACCTACCCCCAGTGCTGAGAGAGCCTCCAGACTTTGGGGGTCAGAATGTGAATGAAGGAATGAAGAATTTGCTTTTTCATGACTAGGCATTTTCAGTCTCCAAGGTGCCCCTGAGGTGGCTTATCCCCCATTCCTGGGACTGGGTAGTAGTTCTCAAGGCCTAGTGCCTACAACACATCCTCCCTAAACCTCCCCCTTCCCTAATGCAAGCATCTCTTCCCTGATCCTCTTATTGTCCTCACCCCTTCCTTTCCTTGTTCCTTTGATCTTCTGTGCTCAGGGTGGGATGGATGGTCTCACAGTCCAGTTCATGACAGTGTCCCTGCCTGGCCTCACCTTCTTCCCCTGCCCCACCCAAAAAGCAACCTTCCTTGAAAACCACATGAAGGAAAACCCAGCCACTGCCATGACTCATCCCCACGGCCCTGGGCATGGCCTCTTTCCCCAATGCCAAGAACCAGCTCCTTCATGATGGAGGTCCATTGGCCCCAAACAGGCCCACAGTGGCCAGCCAGTTGGCTCTGGTACCCTCCCCGGGCTTGGAATCAGCAGCTGTCTCTCACCCAGGAGGGAACTGGGCATCCATCAGCAGGCCCAGGCCGTGTTGAGAGGATTCTGACCGAACCATCTTAGCTAAGAGTAAAGAGCCCTTGAAGGTCTAGGAATGCTTACTCTGGAGTCAGCAGACAAACTACCCGCCTCCTTCATCATGGTCCTATTACTTGCGGTTATCTCCTGGTCTAAGCTTGTGCCCTAGCTCCTAGCTCTGGCTTCTGCCCCTCCCTCCCGTCCCTTTCCCTCCAGCTCTGAGTCACTCAAAGCTGTGATGCTGGCCGGAGCAGCCGGTCGAGTCAGGACAGCATCCTCTACAGAAGTGACAACAAGGGCCCCCCGCTGACCCCGAGCCCCTCTGCCTCCCCCAGCCCAGCGCTTGCCGGGCACTCCTCATTCCCCCGGCCTTCCTCTCCCCTCTGATCAAAGTGACAGAAGATCTTGCCCAAAGCAGCAAGACCGGCTCCCCCACGGCCAGACCCCCCTAGAGACACGGGCCTCGGTGTCCTTGTCCGTGAACGGAAAAAACACTGTTTGTATTTAGTTATTTCACAAGCTTGTTGTGAAACGTTCCTCACAAAATAAGCCTCCTGTAAGCTGTACGCACAGTTATGATTGTTGTTGTAATTGTTGCCGAGATTTTTGTCGGAAAGAATTCTGACGGGGCGCCAGCAGATGCAGGTGTCTCTCCTGACTCTGCCTCTTCTGCGGGACCTTAAGCGAGTTCACCGCTCCGAAGGCTGAGGTTTGCCTCAGTTTCCACATGTGTTCATGGGGGGACTGGGTGGGGAGGCAGCTTGCTGTAGTGTCTATAATACTGAACTTTGGATCCTGCTTCAGCCTCTTGTAGCTGTGTGACCCTGGTCAATTCACTTCTACTCAGCAGGCCTCAGGTTCCTGGTCTGAAAAAGGAGGGGCAGTTGGACTGTGATGGTCTGTGACAAAGAGAAGTGAGACTCTAGGCTTGGGTTTGAATCCAGACTCCAACATTCACCAGAGGTGTAGCTCTAGGCGAGTCTCTTTCTGCCTGTAATAGCATAGGAGTCTACATGGCCCTTTCGTGTTCTCCTTCCTAGGTGAGCTGGGGTGTAGGGGCCGGGGTTGGGAGAAGAGGTGTAAGTAATCCCAGCTCTCTTTCCTTCCTGAGCCAGAGCCTGGAAGCTTGCCTTCTAACCCTGAGCTTTTTTTCCTTTCTGCCCACTTGCCAGCACCACCCACTTTTTGCCCACCCCACCCCTCTGAGTGATCCCAAAAGCCCTAGTCTGGGCACAGGAGGAGCCCAGGGGCCTTCTGGTCCAGCTAAAATAGAGAACAGAGGGTAGGCTGCTCCCCCCCTCCAAAAAAACCTTCTCCCCACCCTGGGGGCAGGCATTTGAGATTGTTGCCTCATTCCTAGTGTCCAGGATACCCACTCCACCCCAACACACACACACATACACGCACACACACACACACACACACACACACACACACACAGACACACACCCCTCCAGCCCCCTCTGCATGCCTCATAAGCATGACTCAGAAGGCCAGGGAACAGGTCTCCTCCTCTTCCACCTCCTCCTGGTTACCAGTTCGACAGGCAACAAACACACCAAGGAATAGAATTTATATTATAGGAAGCCTGGCTGACTGGGCCATGCTGCTGAAGGCCTGGGGGCCACAGAGTTCCAGGGTTCAGGAGACTCCCATCTTCTCCTCCTCTAGCCCCTGCTTAGAGGGGACGAGGAAGCAGAGGGACGAAAAGGTGAGAATGTTCTGTCCCCTTCACTTAGGCCCATCCAACTCTGAAATCTATAGGAATCATGTCCCCAGAGGGTGTTCCCTCCCCACAGTTCTATCCTGGGCTGGGAATGGCCAGCTCAAGACCCACCCCATTCAGGCAGGTTAGAAAGAACCTTCTGTGTCCGCAGTTCTGGAGCCAGTGGAAAGCCCAGGCCTCCTGGGAATAATGAGAAGAGACCCTATTTACATAGTCCTTTACATTTTACAAAATACATTCTGCTGTTTGAGATCTCCCAGCATCCCCTTTGTCCATTAGCTCCCCATTATCTAAGGACAACAGGAAGAACTGGAAAGAATGAGAGGCCCAGGGTTTGGATCCCTTTGACCTTGGGAAAGTTACTTTTGGGGAGATCTCTGTTTCCTCATCTTGAAAGGGAGAGGGGTAGACTAGCTGATCTCAGGTTCTGTGCCGCTCTCAATCTCACGACCTCACACAGCTTTAAGCATCCATCTGCCACTAGCCAGGGTATCACTACCTTTGGATAATAATAATTAATAATAATTCCTTTGGGTAGCACCGTGTACTCATCAAAGCGATCTGGGCAGTATCATTCAGTTAGACTTAAAACACCACTGAGTAGCATGTCTGGCTGGACCCAGACCGCCAGGGGGGTGATAAGGAGATTAAATAATAATAATATAATTATAATAATAATAGTAGCTAGAATTTACGTAGCACTTTAAGGTTCCTAAAGTGTTTTTTGTATATTACTTCCTCTCAATAATTCTATAGGTTTAGATGTTCTTATTATACTCATTTTACAGATGAGGAAACTGAGTCCCAGAGGTCAAAGGATTTGAACCCAGATCATCCTGACTCCAAGTCAACCATTCTATCCATTGTGCTAACCCCCTCCTGGCCCACATTCCCCTGTCCCTGTGCTATCTGTAGTTTACGGAGAGGCATGGCATACATGAATAAACTCTAATGTGAAATAATGCATGAGAAGGGCACAGACCAAGGGCCGTTAAGAGTTCTGGATTTGGAGTCAGAAAACCTGAGTTCAAATCTAGCCTTTGATACTACCTCTGTGACACTGGGCAAGTCACTGGACTTCTCTGTGCTCAACTTCTTTATCTGTAAAACGGACTAGGTAGCCTCTGAAGTTCCTTCCAGCTCTGTATCTATGATTCTATGTTCTGTGAGACCTCATTTCTCTCTAAACAAAGGAGGGTGGGCCAGGGTCCCCTCTAGTTCATAGTCTTATGATCCTACATGAAGTCAGAGCTGGGATGAAGGTGTTCTAGGGGGAGAATCGGAGGAGGCTTCTCAGAGGAGCTGGCCTTGGGTTGCTTGGCTTGAAAGGATGTCTGGGAATTAGAGGTTGAGGAAATGTCCTTAGACATGCATTATGACTTGTGCTTTTCCCAGCAGGCCTGCTGACAGCTGGGAGATTGTTTATCCTCACTTAAAAGATGAGGAAATAGGCCCAGAGGTGACGTCTTAGGCCAGGGTCCCATGGAGATTTAGTGGTAGAGGACGGAAGGAGAGAATCTGCCTTCTGGCTCTCAGTCAGGTTACCAAGAAGCCAGAATCCTATTGAGATCATAGCCTTCTCCCGCCATGGGGACACCCCTCTCTTCTCACTGCCTAGGGTTTTGTTCTTGGCAGTAAAGATAGTGGGAGATACTGTTTCTATGAGAGCACCCCAAAGTAGAAGGTATATTTCCTCTGCTTTGGTTTGGGGTTCAGCCCCAGTGGGGATTTATACAAAAGGGAAGTATCTTCCCTCATGCTAAGAATTGGGGTGCATCCTAGAGTGAAGCTGGGTTTAGCATCTTTATCAAATCTTAGCACCAGCTACAACCTCAAGGGTTAATCTGGCCATAGCTGAGCAAGAATTCTCAGGACACCATCCCCACCAAGTGGTCATCCGTTTGAAAGGCAGTGTTGTCCAATGGTGAGAGCACTGGGCTGAGAGTAGGGAAGACCTCTGGCATTTACTAGCTGCATGACCTTAAGTAAATCTTTTAAATTCTGGGGCCTCAGTTTCCCCACTTGTAAACGGAAGGGATTTGGCTTGAATACCTTTAAGGTTGCATCTTTTTTGGAAGCCTCAGTGGGAGGCAGAATGAGGGGTAGAAATCCACTGGAAGCATTTAGGGATGGTTCTGTTAGGAAGGCAGCTCTCAGAACCTCTTCTTGCAGGCCATCCCTCCACCCTGGGCCACTGCCCATCCTTGAGTATGATGTTCCCAGGGCCATTTGCCATCCTGGTCTCCTTCTCTGGTGCCCTCCAGTCTAATATAGCCCATCAGTCAGACCCAGCCTGATTCCCTAGAGATACTCCAGTGGCCCAGAACAATTTTTTTTCCTTCCTAATGCTTGCTGCTTACCAGGCTTGCACCTCCCAGGACTTGCTCTAAAACCAAATTGGACACAACTCCCGTGGCTGCTAACTGACCTTCCTGAACCTCTGTTTCCCTGTTCTGCCAGATTTCCTTCCCAGCTTTCTCTCAACACCATAGGCTCTGATCTTCCAACCAGTCCTCACAGTTCAACATTGATTAAACTCTTACTTGATACAGGATGCTCAGGTTCCCCTAGCCTTCTCACACTCTCTTAGCTTGGGGTGGGTGGGTAGGAGGTACTCTCCTTGCCAAGACTCCAGGCCTCTGTTTTTCTCATTAGCTGGGCTGGGGTTTCCTGGAGCAGGCTGGGACATACCAGGAAGACTCTGACATACTGCACACACCATGTAGGAGGTTGGAGGTCATTGGCTGGAGGCCAGGCCCTGGGGAGCCAAGGGATGGAAAGTCAGATCCCCTGTACCTCCTAGCTGCCTCACCAACATCTCTGGCTCCCAGAACTTCAACCCATCCAGGAAGCTCCAGAAAATTCCTTCTTAGGAGCTCAAGACACCTGGCAGGCTGAGGGTGGGGATCTGGGGAAGGAGAGTACAGGTCGAAAATGACTGACTGGTTGAAGTAGTAGATTTTCTTTTAAAGAATCTTTTTTTTGTTTTGGAGAGGCATTGAAAGCCTAGGAAGACACTTTATAGATCTTGTTGTTTAAAGACTTTTTTCTCCCAGAGAAGGGCAGGGATGAGTCTTGAAATGTGAGTTAGCAAAGGACATTTGTTATTTCCCAGGTTCTCAGCCTTGGGCTCTTGAGGAGGCTGTGTGGTGTAGTGGTGAGGACACCATACATGACACCATGAGAGGATTTACATGAACTGATGCTGAGTGAAGTGAGTAGGCCTAGGAGAACATTGTACATAGTAGCAGCAGCACCGTGCGATGACTGACTTGGATAGACTTAGCTCTTCAACACAACTAATGTGGAAATGTGTTGAATATGAATGTATATGTATAGCCTATATCATATTGAGCACCATCTTGGGGAAGGGAGAGGGAAGGGAGAGGGAGAAAATTTAGAAGTCAAAATCTTATAGAAGTGAATGTTGAAAACAAATAAATAAAGAGATAAATTGGACAAATTTATATTTTTCCAATTATGTATAAAAACAATTTTTAACATTTGTTTTTTTTATTTTTGAGTTCCTAATTCTCTCCATCCTTCCTCCTCTTCCCCCTCCTTGAGAAGGCAAGCAATTTGATATATATTATACAGTCATGCAAAACATATTTCCATGCTAGCTAAGTTGTAAAAGAAAACGGATTTTAAAAAATAACCCACAAGAATAATAAAGAAGGTTTAAAAAAAGGTATGCTCCAATCTGCATTCAGACTCTGTCAGCTCTTTCTCTGAAGATGGATAGCATTTTTCATCCTGAGTCCTTTGGAATTGTCTTGGATCATGATATTACTGGTAATAACTAACGTATTCACATTTAATCGTTGCACATTGTTGCTATTACTGTGTACAATGTTCTCCTGGTTTTGCTCACTTCACTTGACATCAGTTCATGTAAGCCTTCTCAGGTTTTTCTGAAACCACCCCCTTCATCATTTCTTCCTTTGATACATTTTGTAAAAATATAAAACCCTACCACCTCACACCTATCACACTGGCTACTGTGACAAATAAAGGAAAATGATAAATGTTGGAGATGTGGGAAAGTTGGAACACGAATGCATTGCTGGTGGAGTTGTGAACTGATCTAACCATTCTGTGTATACACTTTGATCTAACAATACCACTAGTAGGTCTGTATCCCAAAGAGATCATAAAAAGGGGAAAAGAGCCACATGTAGAAAAATATTTATAGCAGCTCTTTTTGTGATGGCAAAGAACTGAAAATGGAGGGAATATCCATCGATTAGGGAATGGCTGAACAAATTGTGGTATATGAATGTAATGGAATACTTTTGTGCTATAAGAAATGATGAGCAGATGGACTTCAGAAAAACCTGGAATGAACTGATGCTGAGTGAAGTGAGCGGAATCAGGACAACATTGTGCACAGTAACAGCAACATTGTGCAATGACCAACTTTGATACTTGGCTCTTCTCAGCAATACAATGACCTAGGATAATTCCAAAAAACTCATGATAGAAAATGCTAACCATATCCAGAAAAGAGAACTCTGGGCTTTGAAGCACGCTGTCATCACTTTTTGTTTGGTCTTTTCTTTCTCATGGTTTTTCCCTTTTGTTCTGATTCTTCTTTCACAACATGACTAATGCGGAAATATGTTTAATAGGATTGTACATGAATAGGCTGTGTCACATTGATTGCCATCTTGGGTCCTCCAAGATGGGGGGAGGGAAGGAGAAAAAAAAGTGGAACTTAAAATCTTATGAAAGTGAATGTTGAAAACTATTTTTCATGTAATTGGAAAAAATAAAATACTATTAAGTGGAAATTTTTTTCCAAAAAAATGTAAAACCCTCTTCACAGGAAAAGGATTATCAAAAGTCCAGACTGAGGTGAGGGAGTGAGACGTAGGATTTGAGAAATCCTTGAAGGTCATTGAGTTTGGCTCCCAGCACATGCTCTTGGGCATCCAGAAAGCTATACACACATGTAGAGATGACCCCACATGGATAGAAAACCATGCATGTCCAAACAATTGCAGTCACCCCTCCCTCACAGCCATGCATGTACATTAATATATATGTATGTATGTATGTATGTATAGTGTATATATGTATGTCAATGCATATATGTATAGGTACACACACAGACACATATACCTGAACCAAGAACAGAATGTGCTGGCCAGCACTCAACAGATGTGAGACCATCCCAAGTTCCCAGCCAGAAACTTTGACCCATGTCAGATGGATCCATTAGAAGAGAGAGCTGAGGCTGGCCTTGGCCCCAGTCCGTGGGCGAGCTTGGAGTCAGCAGGCCCATTTTCCAAGCACCTGCCTTTCCCATCAAACACAGACTCTGTACCACTCTCCCCCCCCGCCCCCAATATCATAATATTCCATGGCAGACCTCTCAATAGGATTTCCCAGTGCCTGGGCCAGAGGGTGGGTGGGAATGTTGGCATGAGACGTTTTCACATGTGACTGCTGCTCCTTTTCCCCCACAGTCTCTCCCTTCCCCCACTTCCTCTTGAATCTCTTCCTTCATCAATCTGGCCACTCAGGGGGCCCTTCAGACTGGCTTCCTACTTTACAGTGACTGTATCCCCCTTCCCACAACCACCCAGAAGGTTCCCCTAAATCCTTCCTCACTCCTCCTCTGGTCCTGGCATAGCCAGAGGTGTAGGTAGGTTTAACATCAGAAGCATTGGCCAGCAGGGCACAACTCAGGGGGTTAGATTTAGAATTAGAAGACTGGGCTTTGGGTCTGTCTCAGCTACGTCCTCCCTGTGTGACCTCAGTCAAACCATTTTCCCTTGATGGTCCTCAGGTACCTTATTTCTAAAATGTTGGAGCTGAACTAGGTAACCTCAAGGCCCCTTCCACCTCTCAGTCTGTGATCTAGATTCTTCCCCATCTCTCAAAAATCTTCTCCAACATGTTTCTCTTTTCAACATGTACTATATCTCCCAGTATTGACTTCCAGAAATTTGCTTTTTTAGGTGAAATAGAACTTTTTTTCTTTTTGAAAATGATTTTCTTTCACCTTTGGTGGGGCTCCCTAGTTCTAATATCATGGGGTTTAGTGATGAAGCCCATGTTCCCCTATTAACATAAAGCCCTTCCACTCACAAGCAAGCTGATTTCAATGATCTCTTGCCTCAAAAAGCCCACAGTTGGAGCAGCTGGGTGGTGCAGTGACTGGAGCACCAACCCTGCAGTTAGAAGGACCTGAATTAAAATCCAGACTCAAACATTTAACACTAGCCATGTGACCTTGGGCAAGTCACTTAACCCCAATTGTCCTACTTTCCCCCCTCCCAAGAGAAAAAAAAGTTAAATGTTTTAAAAAGTCTCTTCTCATGTTATAAGTCTCATCCCTAAACATATAGGGGTTTGGGTTTTTTTGGCGGGGAGGGGCATTTGGGGTTAATTGATTTGCCCAGGGTCACATAGCTAGTAAGTGTTAAGTGTCTCAGGGCAAATTTGAACTCAGGTCCTCTTGACTCCAGGGCTGGTGCTCTATTCACTGCACCACCTAGCTGTCCCTGACATATAGGTTTTATTGAATCAAACAGGACTCTTAACATTTTATACTTTCTGCTCCACTGATCAAAAGTCATGGGGTCCTCTCCTCCACAGGGGCAAATTCTTATTTAAAAACATTTTATTGAAGCTAAAAAAAATTTAAAAAACCAAAGCAAAGCAAACTATTACTGTCATTTACAGATCACATACCTCAACCCCTCTGTCTCCCCGCTGGTCAGCTTTTATATAGCACTTGATCCTAACAACATCTCTGGGGGATGGGTGCTATTATTATTAAAGACAGGGAAAATGAGGCAGACAGAGGTTAAGTGACTTGCCCAGGGTCACAGAACTAGTGTCTGAGGCAGGATTTGAACTCAGGTCTTCCTGATTCCAGGCCCAGAATTCTATCCATAGCACCATCTAACTGTTGCAGATAGAATTCTGGAGTGTAACAGAGTTCACTAAAGCCTATCAGACCACCACATTGACCACGTGTCAAAGGAGATTGAAACATGTGCAAAGAGCTTGCAGCCCTCTGTAAATGCTGCTGATGGTGATGCTGACACCTGATGATGTAAGCCCCATCTAGCTCCTGGGGTCCCCTACCTGTTTCCTAGGAAGAGTCATAGAGGTGATCAGTTTGGATGTCTTTCCTTTCTGGTTGTGTTTATCACACTCAGCTCTCCATACTGTATTCTAAGTCAGTTGAATAGACGGTGGAGTGGACGTCACTCGGTTCTTCTCAAAATCATAAACCCCAGTGGTGCTTGCTCTCTCTTCCACTCTTAGCCTGGGTGAGACACCCTGATCTTTCCCAAGCAGAAACTACCTGAATTGTTGGTGAAGATGACGAATCAGAGACATTGGTTTTTCTTAGCCCTGTCTCCTGGGCTTCTAAAGCAGAGACGCTTTCCCCTTGGCTTTGAAGAAAATATGCCATCAGGGTGAAATCATCTGCTCTGGACCAAGATAGGTCTTGGGGGTTGAATTTTGTTCTATCTTGGCACACTGGAATCTTGGGCAATCTTGCCCATGTCCAATGTTTATTACAAGCAATTAAAATTGTTTTATATTTTTCCTCCAATTATCAAGCATTTTTTTTTCTCTCTTTCATGCATCCCCTCCCCACTCCCACTAAGGGAAAAGAAAAACCAGTCTTGTAACAAATATGCCGAGTCAAACACAGCCAATTCCCACATTGTCCGTGTCCAGAAATGTGTCTCATTCAGCATCTTGAATCTATCACTTCTCTTTCTGGAGATGGACAATATACCGAGTGGGTTAGAAGCATGGCATCCCTTCAATCTGGAAAATCTGTATAAAATTTTTTGGCCCTCCCTTCATACCAGAGAAGAAGTCTGGATTTTTTTCTGAAGTGTTTACAGTACAGTATTGCAAAATCTGGGTTAAGTATTTGGTCATAAGTTATATTATACAATACTATTCACATTTTATTTGTTTGAGTTTCTTAACCTTTTTTGTATCAAATGCTGACCTTTGTGCATCGTCTGTGGCTTCCACAAAACTCCTCCAAAATCCCCATTTAATTTCTTACTCTGACCCATGACAGACCAAAACTGCAATGGGGGAAATCGCAACATGGAAAGGATAACTGTGTTTCATTGGTTCTCAGGAGTTGTGGTTGGTCATTGCATTGTTTGACCCCAACCCAATGAGAGACACACAGAGGAGCAGATCAGAAATCCTCTCTCTGGAGAACAAGGTCAATCAACACAATGAGGAAAGAGTTTTCCCTGACACGAATTCCAATATACTGCTGATGGAGTTATGATTTGACCCAGCCATTCTGGAAAACAATTTGAAACTATATCGGATAAGTGACTCTGCCATCAATCCCTTTGGCCCATTATCCCAGTACTGGCCACTGACAGCCCACAGAGGTTAAAAAACAGGACAGGCCCCACCTACACCAAAATAATGCGCCAGCAAGAAACAAAATAATCTGGGAAAGGTTGGACAAAATGCACGGTGAACATGATGAAATATTATTGTGTCTTAAGAAATTCTGTATGTCAAGAATTCACAGAATTTAGAAGATTTATATGAGCTTTGGAAGGTCCTCCCATTGGCCTCTCTGCATCCCACCCCCCAGTCCTGAACAGGTAGCTGCAGGTGGGGGGGAAACCCTGTGTAGGAAGGGGAGCCTGAGGCCCTGAGAAGGGGTGTGGGGATTAAGGAGACTTGGGCCCATCTAGAACCACATGGTGGGAAGAGCCCAAGCTTTGTAGTCAGAGGGCCTGGGTTGGAATTTTCACTCTCCTGCTCTCTCTCTCTCTCTGTTGCTTTCTCTCCCTGGACTCGTTTGCAAAAATGAAGGGGTCAAGCTGACCTCCAAGGTTTTTTCTGCCCAAAATTCAATGATTTAATGACTTCCCTCCCTCTTTCCTTCCTTCTCTCTCTCCCTCCCTCTTTCTCTTCCTCCCTCCCTTCATCTTTCCCTCTCTCCCTCCTCTCTCCCTCCCTCCTTCCCTTCCTCTTTCTCTCTCTTCCTCCTCTCTCTCCTTCCCTTCCTCCTTCCTTCCCTTTCTCCCTCCCTTCCTCTTTCCCTCTCTCCCTCCTCTCTCTCCTCTTTCTCCCTTCCTCTTTTCTTTCCTCCCTCCTTTTCTCAGGACAATGATGAGAGGGAAACCAATGCCAACCATCAAGGATGCTCACAAGGAATCCCAGAGGAGGCCTCTAATCGGGCATCTCGCCTGGCTGTGAAGCTCAAGGTCACCGTCCACTGGCTGCTGAAAGCAATGGGAAACACCCTAGCCATTGTGTTGCTGGCCCTGGCAGGTACCCCCACCAGGGCACTGACCCTGAGTCCCTGGCTTGAGTCATGGCTAGGGCAGTGCATTCCCCACCTGAGCATCAGCTCAGCTGCAAGTGGCTTTTAAGGACTGTGTCCTTCAGTCCCTCCCCCAACCCCAAGGAACAGAACTTGACCTTCAGTTCTGGGGCAAGCCATTCCTTCCTTCCCCACCCCCGCCTAAGCCATACATGGAGATCCCCACTTGTATACCCATATGGAGCAAGTCAAGATTAAGAGCCAATGGAAGAGACTGAAGATGGGAAGAGTGAGTCAGGAGGCCTGATTTCAAAACTCAGCGCAGCCCCTGACTGCCTTTGTGACCCTGGACAAGTCCCTGCCCCCACCTGAACATCAGCTTCTTTTATGCTAAAATGAAATGAGTTATAGTAGGTGATGCGTAGGCCCTGCTGGCACTGTCCAGATGTGATTTCTAAGATCTTGTCTGTCAAAGGTAGCTGTGGTACAGCTGTGTAGCTGTACCAGGGGTGGGGTGAGAGTGACCAGAGGTATGAGAGGCCCCAGTCCCCCAGTCTGGAAGAAGGTCTAGATGAGGCGGGCTGGGTGGTTCTCCTTCCTCTCCAACTCTGCACTTCTGAGCTTCCCAGGGAAGGCCAAGGGTGCCCGTGAGATGCACCCCCCCCCCATGCTTGCCTGTCTCCATCCTGCAGCAGCGAGTTCAGGCCTGGGGTGTCTCTTGTCTTTCTGCAGGCATTACTCTGCCCTCTGCCTTCTCCAGCACCTACTATTTGCTGTTCTTGGGCCTCTGCACCTGGTGGGCCTGCCACTTCCCCATCAGCCACCTGGGCTTCAATGCCCTCTGCATGATGGTTGGCTGCTTCTCTGGGGGCCACCTCCTCTGCCTCTACTGCTATCAGATGTCATTTTTCCAGACACTGCTCCCACCTGCTGGAATCTGGGCCAGGTAAGAGGGTACAGACATCCAACCCATCTGTGGCCAGGCTTCCAAGGAGCTCAGCAGCTGGGCCTGGGAGATGCCAAGTCTGGGTCCAACCGCTGCCCATCCCAGTTGGCCAAGATCCTGGGACTGAGGCCAGCCAAGCTGGGCTTCCTACTCTAAAAAGAACTTATATTGAAATACATTTTAGTGATGCCTTTTGTTTTTACTGGACAGTCATTCTCAAATATTCCCATTCCCCATCTCAACTCCAATTCTCATTGAGGCTTCCCTTATAACAAACGGCGAGCAGAACTCTGTGTCTGAGGGCTGCTGAGACATTCCACATCGATAATCCCCCACCTCTGTGCAGGGAGGTTGGGAACAGAGGATGGAGGGAAACGGGAGGTGAGGGACTGCCAGTTGGACCTGTGGTCTGTGGGAATTGGCCAGGGTAGAGCTGAGGTGAGGCTGTGGAGGGACTCGATGCTGGGAGACAAGCACAGCTACGGAATGACTGATCATGAAACCCAGCCTGCTTGGAATGGGCCTTTGAGTGGAGCTGAGGGCCCTTTCTGACCGCCTTCCCCTGCTCCCCTCCCCTCAGCTCCTCAGGCCCCTCATCCTTTATGGGAACAGACCATGAGTCACCCCACAGTCTTGTGATTAGAGATTTATTGCATGAAATCTAAAATGTGGGATTAAGTGTTGGAAAGGGGTGCAGATGTCTAGAAAGGACCATGAGAATCTTTCCTCCCAGTCCTGAGACCTCCTCCACTCTCCACACATCCTGACCTTAGTACCAAGCCCTGAGCCTCCTCATCCCCTCAACTCCCCTAGTCTTCATCCAAGTTTCCAGCCCTGGCTCTCTGAGCGCTTTCTCATCTCCTCTGACTCTTCTCATCTCCTCTGACTCAGTTTCAACCTCCCCTCCTAGTTCTGAGTTCCCTTCTCAGGCTGGGTCACGTAGCCAGCTGGTGCCATAGTAGAGCCCTAGACCTGGAGTCAGGAAGATCTGGGTCCAAATCTGCCCTCAGACAGAGACCTCATCTATAAAATGGGTATAATACTGGCACCTACCTCCTAGGATTGTGTTAAGGATAAAATGAGGTATTTGTGAAGCTCTTTGCAAATCTTTAAACATCATGTAAATGTTGGTTGTTATTTTATTGTTCTCCTCCATCCACATATCTCTATCCCCACCTCCCATTTCTTCCCCAGTTTTGAGTCTCTAAAATTCCCTGGTCTTGAACTCTCATTTCCTTTCCCCTAGAGAGCTCATCTTTTCCCACCGGCCACAAGCTCCTGTGTCTTCCCCTCTTCCTAAATCCCTATCTCCACTCTATATCTGTCACTGGGCTAGAAACTTCTGTCCTCCCCCAGCCCTGAGCCCCACCTTTCCCCCCCCAGCTCCCATTTCCCTGACCCCCATTTCCTCTCCCCCTGAGATCCCATCTTCCCCCACTCCAACTCCCAGCTCTCCTCCCCAGAGCCCCCAACTCCCCTCCCTCGAGCTCCCATCTCCCCTTCCCCTGAGCCCTCATCTCCCCTACCCTGACCTCCCACCTCCCCAAGGCCTGTCTCTGCTCCCTCCCCTGGAACCCCATTTCTCTCCCACCCTCAGTCCTGAGGCCCCCTTTGCTCAGGACATTGGTGATTCTCCTGCCTCTCCATCTTAGGGTTTTTGGTCTCAAGGATATCATCAGCCCCCTTAACTGCACCAACCTCAATGCCCTCACCCTTAACACCAACCACGACTGGCCTGTCTACGTGAATCCAGGTGTCCTGCTGCTGCTATATTATACTGTGGTCTTGCTGCTCACTCTGAGGAGGCTGGACCCCTCCGACCAGGTGAGGAGTCTGGGCTGAGCCCAGGGTCTGGGTGACAGGGAGGCATCTGGCTCTTCTGGGCAAGGGGAGCTGGTGGTCCCTGGACAGAGCACAGTGGTCTTGGGTTCTGGTCCTAGTTCATACACTGAAGTCCTGTGTGATCCTGGGTCAGCCAGTTAGCCTCTTAGAGCCTACCTCCTCATCTGTGAAATGGGTACAGTAGTAACCTTCATAGGGTTCTTGGGGAAAAGACATTTTGTGGAACTTAAAGGTGCCTCAGAAATAGGTTTTTGTTGTTATTTCCCACCTTTCATTAATCAGAAGGAAGATGCTGAGGGAGACCAAGAGGTGGAGCTGATGGAAGTGGGCCAGGCACCCAAGGGACGAGGCCGAGCCATGGAGGAAACCAAGGTGAGAAGCCGTCATTTTTCTGGCTCTCTTTTGGGTGGCCTGTTCCCCAGGGGGCATTGAAGGCCTGACTCAGGTCAGCCAGGAGGGGTCAGAGAAGGGGACTGTTTAGTGTTGGCTCTAGAGCAGGAGATCACCTGGTACTTGCAGACCCCTGAGATCAAGTCTCTGATCCCTTATTCCATGGATAGATATCGGGGGATCCCTGAACTTGGATAGGGAAAAAAAATTTCTTTATTAACCTCTAGCAGAAACTGAGCATTTTCTTTAATTATTGAAAATCATGATTCTCACAAAAGGTCCCCAGGTTTCATGCCATTGCCAGAGGGGTCCAGGATACTCCAAGGTTAAGTACTCCTGTTCCAGAGAGGGGCAGTCAGGTGAGGAGGCAGGAGGCTGACCCTTTTTACCTCCTGGTCCTTGATTCTCTAGGGACTCTGGGGTCCTGAGATGAGAGAGGTGTCCGCTGGAGGGGGGCGGTGTGCTATAATAACTGATATCCAAGTGATCTATTTCCCTATTGTTTCCTCCTTCCATTAGGGTCCCCCCACTCTCACATATACCTCCCCCTTCCCCCTGCTCCTACTGGCTCACACTCTGTCCCTAGGGGACGAATGCTTCTCCCTTTTAGAGACAGCTAGGTAGTGTAGTAGTGTCTGGCCTAGTAAAGGAGACCTGAGTTCAAATCTCACCTCAGATACTGCCTAGCTGTGTGACCTTGGGCACTCAACTTCTGCTGGCCTCAGTTCCTCATCTGTAAAAATAAGGGGGAATAGCACCTACCTTCCAGGTTTATTGTGAGGGTCAGACTAGTAAAACATTGCACATAGTAGGTATCCTATAGATGCTAGTGATGATGATTAGTATTAATTAATTTTCCAGGACATGCTGCCAGGGAGTCCCTCTGATTCCACAGAGAACTGCACTGTACACGTCTTGAACAGCCAGACTCCGACCCAGCATCGCCCTGGTAAGAACCTGAAGGACCAAGTCAGGGAATGGTAGTGGAAGGCTTAGGTCCTGTCAACTGCCAAGCCATGCTTGGTGAGCCCGCACAGTCCAGTTTTCTAACCTGAGAAACATCACTCGGCCAAGAGACACTACTATTGGGGTGAAAGTTGAGACCCTGTTTCTGGTCTAGCCGATGCGGGTGAGGTAGGTCAGGCAGTCACCTCCTTGTCCATCTTCCTCAGGCAGGCTGGTCCATGCTGACAAAACCGGGAAAGTTAAAAAAAAATCTGGGGGTGAGTAGGTGGCACAGTGAATAGAGCACCAGCCCTGGAGTCAGGAGGACCTGAGTTCAAATTTGGCCTCAGATACTTGACACACTTACTAGCTGTGTGACTTTGGGCAAGTCACTTAACCCCCAGTTGCCTTCCAAAAAGCAAAACAAAAGCCAAAAAACCCTGAGAAAGTCAAAATAGTTTGTCCCTGTTTCTGCTCTCCATCCAGATTCACCCTCAGAGATCCCAACAGAGGCTCAGGGACCTCAGGGACCTTCTGGTTCTATCTGTACTTGAGACTGCATGTGTCCAAGGGATCATCCAGCCTCCAATTGGAAGACTTCCAGTGACAGGGAGCTCACTACCTTCCAGGGAAGCCAGTTTGCCTTTTGGATAGCCCAGAATCTTGGCTGAGTTAAATCTGTCTCTTGACAACTTGCCTCATTGCCCCCAGTCCTGCCCTCTTGGGCTAGGAAGAGAAAAGCTAATCCTTCATCTGGGTGATAGGGTCATAGCCCTTGATATCCCGAAAGGCAGTGGTCATGATTCCCCAATGACTTGTCTTCTCCAGACTAAATATCCCCCGTTCCTTCAGTCGGTTCTTGCATGGTATGGCCTCCAATTTCTTTATCATCCCAAATCTTCTTCCTGTTCTAAATCCTGAGATCCTCTGGCAGGAATAGCCCTCTCCTGAGTAGAGAATTTGGCATAGGTCCTTGGAGATGTGCTCTTCAGTTCACCAGCTTCTTTCCTATGAGGTGATAATGTCTAGGACTGAACACAGCCCTCCAGATGCGTTCGGAAAGCTGTCAAAAATCAAAATCGCTTTTTTGGTTCCCATGTCTGCTGACTCATACTGAGCTTGCGGTCCACTAAAACCCCCAGATCTTTCTCATCTCAACTCTTCCCTAGGCACAGCTTCCTCATCTTGTCCTTGGGGAGTCCATTTTTTTAAACCTGAACATAAGACTTTCCATTCAGATTTCTTCTAATGAATGCTGGTCTGTTGAGATCTATTTGGCCTCTCATCCTTTCATAGTAGATAGACATCCTTCCAAGCTTTGGGTCATGTTCAATTTAGAAATACATCATCTGTCTCTTCGTTTAAGCCACTGACAAAAATCTGAACTAGCATGGGGCCAAGAATTGATCCCTAGGACACTCCACTAAAGACTTCCTACCATGACATGAGCCATTAATGATTCCACTTTGGATCTGCTCATTCATCCACCTAACTATACATCGCCCTCTGGCTTGCATCTCTCCATCTGGTCCATGAGGATTGCATGAGTACTCCATGGCTCAGGAAAGTAGATGATTCCCATTGTAGGATCTTTGGAATTATGGCTGGAAGGAACCTTAGAAATCAGCAGTCCCCTTCATTTCTTTCATTTTATTTTAAGATCTTATTTAAAAATGTTCATTTTATTTTTTTTAAATGTTCCCCCTTCTTGTATAGACAAGAAAATGAAAGCCAGGAGAAAACCTTTAGCCCACGTCATAGGCAGAATCTTTTCCCTCTGCATTCAGAGGGAATTCCCATTACACCAGGCTCTCTCTCCCTGTCCTTTTACCCAAGTGGGATTGGTCTATTCCAAGGGGAGGTTGTGCTTAAGCCTGACTTAGGATGATTTTTTTTTAAGCATTTATTAACCACCTAGTCTAGGCAAAGCAATGGGAGTTCCTAGGAAGATTTGAGATATCAAGAGGGAAATGGTGGAGGTATTTGGTGGTCAGGAGGGCCTTCCCCAGACCCTCTCCTGATCACCATACAAGGCTGCTGTGTATACTCTGTCCTGTCTGAAGTCTAGTCCTTTCCTTGTGAAAGCTATCTCTTTTCCATAAATTACTCCCAAACTTGGCACCTTTGCTCCGACAGCAGGTTGAGAAGGTCTGCCCCCTGGTGGTCAGATCATGCTGATGCAGGTATAGCCTGAATCATGGTCAGTGTTGAAGGGGGAGCCCTGCACTGCGGGGCCCTTAGCGATTCAGTCTGCCACAGTTTCCTCACCTGTAAAATGGGGATAATGATAGCTCCCAGAGTTGTCGTGAGGATCAAGTGAGAGGGCATAGGCACAGTGCTTTGCCAACCTTGAAATGCTGGTTTTTCATTCTTCCTCCCTTCATGTCTTGATTGTAGCCTCTCCTGCCCAGTATTTCTTATTCCCCTTCCTTTCCAGACATCTGATCATTATAGCCAGAAGAGAACTTATTCCCCACCCCCATTTTACAGATTAGAAAACTGAGTCCCAGAGGAAGAAAGTGACTTCCTTAAAGTCTCCCAGGCAGTAAGGAGCAGAGGCAGGATTTGAATTCATGTTCCCTGACTCCAAAGCCTAAGTCTTCCACTGCATTGCCTCTCTCTATGCCTTCCCTTATCTAGAAGCCCCCCCAGGCAGCCCCTGACCTGCAGGTGAGACTCCACACAGGGAGTGTGGAGGCTGCTGCCAGTGGAGGGGAACTTCTGCTGACCCACAGGGATCCATCTCTGAAGTTTCTTTGAATGTTCAGCCTCTTCCCACAGGCCTGGCTCCTTGCCAGGCTCCAAGCAGACTCCGGCTTGAACTTGGCTTGACCCATCCCATGCTCTGGATCACCAGCTCCCATGCATCCCATGACTGCAGGGAGGATGAGGCCCCAGGGCCTCCTGTGGCCAGAGCTGGGGGATGGCCAGAAGGGACTGGGAAGTGCTGGGAGTGGGCTGTTCTTTAACCTCCAGTAAGCCACCCACTGAGGTAGGGAGAGGAAGAAAGTTTGTTCCAGGGGAAAAGCCGCTCTTCCTTCCTGTTGATATTATTTTGGGGTCTCTGTCTCCCCTTCTGGTGGGCAATTCTATTGGGAAGCTCTTCCTTCTTCTTCCCTCTCTTACATTTTCTTTTCTCTTTCTCATATGCTTCTTCTCTCCCTGTCCTAACCTCCCCTACCTTCTCTGCCCTTCCTTCCCTCCCTCCCTCAACTCTGATTACTCCCTTTATCACTCTCCTCCCTTTGTCTGCTTCCCTACTCCCTGAAGGTAGATAGTGCGGTGGATAGAGCACTGGACCTGGAGTTAGGAAGACTTGAATCCAAATCCAGCCTTAGAGCTGTGTGACTCTGGCCAAATCACTTGACCACTGTCTCCCTCATTTCTCCCATCTGTAAAATGGGGATAGTTATAGCACTTAATTCTCAGGGTTGTAAGGAGCAAATGAGAAAATCTTTGTAATATTTAATTAGCAGATAGTAGGAATTTAACAAATGCTTGTCTCCTTTCTTCCCTTCTTCCTTCCTTCCTTCTTTCCTTCTTTCCTTCCTTCCTTCCTTCCTTCCTTCCTTCCTTCCGTCCTTCCTTCTTTCTTTCTTTTCTTCTGCACTGGCTCCGTATTCCACCTCTTAATTTCCCAACTTTTGCTCAGAAACTCTATTTCCAAGGCAGAGTTAATCTGTAGCTTTTATCCACTGTGAGAACATAGTTCAGAGGAAGACACAAAGAAGTACCTTACCTTGACTCAAAATAGGGGTCTCTCTTACTAAGCTTTGAGTGTTGGCTCCTATTCCCTCCATACACTTGGTTCCCTCAGGGACCGAGGTTATGGAGGGAGAGGGGAAAGGGAAGAGGTGAATAGCCCAGGGTTGGGGAGCACTATTCTCTGACCTGCCCCCCTTAATCCTCATCCCTTTTTAGGAAGTAATCAAGCTGAACCCAGGGAGACCTCACCCCTGCATGTTCTTGGTCACGTCATCATGAACCAGAGCTACGTGTGTGCTCTCATTGCCATGATGGTAAGGAGGTGAGGGGGGAGGCCAGAAAGGATGGTGCCAGATGGGGCTGTTCTGCCCATGACCCAGAGACAACTGCAGATGCCATCAAATCATAAAATGTCACAGCTGGCAGGGACCTAGGGATTTAGAATTTCTGAGCTGGGAAAGAACATAGAACATAGCACATCAGAGCTGGAAGGAACCTTAAAACAGAATGTCAGATCTGGGGGGGGGGGCTCCTAGAACAGAGAATGTCAGAGCTGGGAGTGCCCTTGGAACAGGGAATGTCAGAGCTGGGGGGGAGGGGGCCTTAGAACAGAGAGTGTCAGAGCTGGGAGGGCCCCTAGAACAGAGAATGTCAGAGCTGGGAGGGCCCTTGGAACAGGGAATGTCAGAGCTGGAGGAGGGCCTTAGAACAGAGAATGTCAGAGCTGGGAGGGCCCTTGGAACAGGGAATGTCAGAGCTGGGAGGGCCCTTGAAACAGGGAATGTCAGAGCTGGGGGAGCCTTAGAACATAGAATGTCAGAGCTGGGAGGGCCCTTAGAACAGAGAATGTCAGAGCTGGGAGCACCCTAGCACAGAGAATGTCAGAATTGTCTTCTCCAAATTCCTCATTTTGTAGAAGAGGAAATCCAAATCCAGAGTGGAGAACTTTCTTAACCCATGAACACACAGTTAGAGGATAGGAGCCTGAATGAGAATCCAGAACTTGTGTGACCCAATCTAGATCTCTTTCCACTAATTTCCTTGTCACTCAAGAGAAGGAAGATGGCCTATCTCCTGAAGGCTTTCAGGGAGCAGGCACTCAGGGACTCTCGCTCTTGCCTTGGCATCCCCTGTGTGCAGAGATGGTCACTGCTGCTCTGCCCACTGGCTTTGGAGTCAGCAGACTTGGGTTTAAAGCCTGTCTCTGCCACTATTATTTACTCTGTGACCATGGGCAAACTGCCTGACTTTTCTGGTCCCTGTTTTCTTCTGATGGCTTCATGGGACCCTTCTAACCATAGCCACCTGATCCTCAGGCCCCTGTCCTCGCTAGCCCCTAGTCAGTGGCCAGGAGAGGCTGTCAGCCCCAGCCATTCATTCCTTCCTGACCTCTGACCTCCGTGGTGTTACAGGTGTGGAGCATCACCTACCACAGCTGGCTGACCTTTGTCCTGCTGCTATGGGCCTGCCTCATCTGGATCGTCCGGAGCCGTCACCACTTTGCCATGCTGTGTTCCCCCTTTATCCTGCTCTATGGGCTGGTCCTCTGCAGTCTGCAGTATGTCTGGGCCATGGACCTGGAGCCCGAACTCCCCAAGAAGGTCGGCTTCATGAGTTTGCATCAGCTGGGGCTGGAGCACACTCGCTACCCGTGCCTTCACTTGGGTGCCATGGTCAGTGCCTGCCCTCTGGGCATCCCTTGGGGTGGGGCTGCTGGGTGTGTCACTATATATGGGCATGTCAGTGTGTTTATCATCATGGGTGCTTCAGAGTATGGGGAAGGGACAATGTGTGTGTACTGAGTATGCAGGCCTGTGTGCATATATGAGTTATGCGTGAATTCTTAGTGTGTATCCCCAAAAGTGCATGTGTATCTGTGTGTTTCTGTGTCTAATCATTAGAGGAGAAGGGAGGGAATGAGGAAGAGTTAGGAGAAGGATGAGAAGAGAGGGAGAAAGAAAGAAGAAAGGAAAAGGGGAGGAGGGGAAGGAAAAAATAGGAAGAAAGAAAGGAAGAAAAGAAAGGTAAGAGAGGAAGGAGAAAGAGGAAAGGGAGAGTCTGTTTCCCTCAGGCCCAGTTTGGCTCCAGGGGAAGGAGGCACCCTCATCCTCTTCCCCAGCTCTCTCTACTCCCCAGCTTGGCCCCCAGGCCTTGAGTCCCCAGGGGCATTGGGAAAGCCAGTTCCCAGGGGTGGGAGCTGGGGCAGGACTCCAGAGGACCTAGTCATTCCTCTACTGACCCTTCCCCTTCTCCTGGCCCCCCAGCTGCTCTGCACTCTGACCTTCTGGCTCTTGCTGCGCCAATTTGTGAAAGAGAAGCTCCTTAAGAAGAAGCATCCTCCAGCCACCCTTCGGGAGGTCACTGTGAGTGAGTTTGGTGAGTGGGGATCCTGGGGGTGGATTCCTGTGGGGCTGCTCAAGAGGCAGAGCCCCTGAAGACAGTCCCAGCCAAGACACCCTGGGATTGGGAGCAGGATTGAGGGGAATGACTATTAGGGACAGAGGGTGAAGCAAGGATCAAGTTTCCCTTCCCAGGCCAGAGACCCCAAGCACCCTCAGATCATGGATGTGCCAAGTGTTGTCATGGAGGGGGAGCAGGAGGAGAAGGAAGAGGAGGAGAAAAAAGAAGAAGAGGAGGAAGAGGAGGCAAAGGAGGAGGAGGAGTATAGCATAGAATGTCAGAGCTGGCCTTAGAGGTCATTTAGTCAGTCCAACCCCCTCATTTTACAGCCCAGAGAAGAGGTCTTCTGCTCTAGAAAACCTGGGATCTCCCATTCCAGCGATCAAATTCAAGGGCTTGGCTAGCTCTGCCATCCTCCAGAGCTAGATTGCGACTCTCCTGTAAATGCTCTTGCAAATCGGGATAAAGGAGTCCAGATATGAGCCAGTGGGGCACAGTAGAAAAGGAACTGACTCTGGGGACACAGGAAAGGGTTCAAATCCCACACTTTATGCTTAGTAACTGTGTGACCTGAGGCAGATGACTTTATCTCCTTGGGTCTCAGCTTCCTCATACGTAAAATGAAGAAGTAGCACTGATGGCCTCTGAGGACTCTTCCAGCCCTGGATTTGGGATCCTATGTCAACACAGGGATGAGTATGGGTCTGGGAGGCAGGAGCTTTTAACACCCGATGGCCAGGAGGAGGCTTGGGCAGTTCAGTCTCTGGGAGGGTCAATTTCCTCATCTTTAAAAGGGGATAAAAATTCTTGTCCTGCCTCCCTCACAGGGATGTTAAGAGGCTAATATGAGTTCGATTCTACATAAAATTTAATTCCAGTGAAATTTGTGCCAAGCACTGTCCTTGGTGCTGATGACAGCCAACAAAGGCCAAATCAAAGTCAGTCCCAGTCATGTAGGAGCCTATATTCTACTGAAGGGACGAGCAAATAGAAAGTTTATTCATACAAAGTAATTTCAAGAAAGAGATTACTAAGGACTGGGGAGAACAGGAAAGCTCCTTATATAGGAGCTAGCCCCTAAGCAGTGCTTTGAAAGCTGGGGTTCCTAAGGGGTGAAAGTGAGGAAGGAGTTCTTTCCAGGCCCTGGAGATCAGAGCTTGTGCAAAAGCAGGAAGGTGGGAGGTATGATGTTGTGTGTAGGGGACAGCTATCGAAACCTTCTACAACTGCAAGCAACTACATCATCATCACTATTACCATGAGGCCAGTTAGTATCAAACCCATGAGTGTCTTGGGGGCATAAACCAAATGAACCTCTGGGTACCAGTTCCTGAGGGCCTAGTGGTAAGATTTGGGATCCAGACACCTAATGAGGCTCTGGGGGAAGGGAGAAGCATGAGAGAAGGCCAGGAATGTAGTTAAAAGTAGGATGGTATGGGGAAGGGAGTTAGTATGACCCCCAGATAATCTCAACAGTTCCTGTGAGTTCACCCATCATCTACATGTAGGTGATTCTCAGATTAGCCCTCCTCTGAGCTCCTTTCCCCCATCACCAGTGGCCTGTTGGATATTTCCAACTGGATATCCCATATGCTTCTCAAACTCAAGATGTCCAAAATTCTTTATCACCAAACCCTGCCCTCTTCCTGATGTTCCTGTTTCTGTTTAAACCAATGGCATCCTTCAAGTCAACCAGGATCATTCTTGACTCTGCCTTCAGCTTTCCCTTTATATTCAGTCAGTTGCTAATCCTCTTCAACTGTTCAAGGCTCAAATCAA
>CM053595.1:281824571-281843234 GCA_028646575.1 Pseudocheirus occidentalis | reverse complement strand
AGGCTCATAAAAATTTTGTGCCACAAAAATTTAAGACTGTAGTAGTATTTGCTTAAAAGGTTACCACCTGCCTCCCAAAATTTTTTTAAGAAGAATCTTTGCATGGCATACATTTCTCTTTGGTTGTGAAAAGGAATAGAAACATTTTATCCTAACCTTAAGTGGGTTTCTCCCTTTCCCAATCTTTGAGCATTGTTCAATGTATTCACATAAGGTAGGTAATACAGAATAACTTTGGGACCTAAAATGTCATTCATTCTCAGTGGTAGAAAGGAAAGCCTTCATGATAAATCTTGACCTATAATAAAATCTTGACACAGTTTTTCTTACCAGTTTTTTCTGCCATTTCAATCATTCTGGAGTAGAAAACATTACAGAATATCTGTTGCCTATTTCTGATCAATATAAACTTATATTAGAGGAGGGAATTGGTGAGGGAAAGACAGTCTTCTTTTGGCCAAAATGGAGTCTTCTTTCTGTAAGCCCATAATGCTGTGCATGTATCTCACACAGACTTTCACACACTACGCATGAGATTCATTCCTCTGTGGTCTATTTGTACCCTACCTACTAACTAGCCAGTAAGGCCCTTGAAGAGAGGACCCAGCCTCTCCCAGGCTGTCAGGCTTTTGGGACCAGACCTGTGATTTCAGAGATGTAAGGACCACTTGATGAGGAGACTTCTGCCACCAGTGCACACTGAGTCTACTTAGCAGCTTACAGTCTCAAGAGAATCATTAGGTGTCTTGTCCAAGGTCACTATACTTGTGTGGGTCAGAGACTGGACTTGAGGCTCTGTATCTGTTATTCCAACTTGACTCAGTTATGATCACGTGTTCTTCTTTGTAGTCTAACCACCCCCTTCACTCACCTCCCCCCAATTCTAGGGCCTAGACCAAAGTCTGCCCCTAGTAGATACTTTGTAGTCAAGGTGTACCTATCATTTCCACTACCATCCAGAAACCATTCAACATACAGGAAAAGATTGCTATTTGCATATTCACACTGTTCATCAATATACACGTATTGTGTATGTTTCCTGCTGTTAACTACATTACCCCAAAAATAACCCAAAAGAATAGATTATTTCAGGTGATTGACTGTGAGAATTTGTCATTTAACAGGAAAATCTAAAAAAGAAGACAGTGTTAAAGAAGAGAAACGGAAAAGGGAGGCACCCACACAGCCCCCCAAATCCACAAAACCAACAGCCAGTAGTAAATCATCCCAGCAGCCACCACCTCCCCAACAAGTGCACCCACCACAACCTCAGCAAGGAGGGTTCAGCGCTCACAAAGAGATCAAACTGACGTTATTAAATAAGGTAAGACCTGTAGAGCAAGGCCATTAGGTCAAATAATTCAGCTACTGGTGATCTCCTAATGGGAGGAAAAAGGAAGAAGAGGATTCTCAGCAACAGGAAACTTCCCTAGTAAGCCCAGCTGACTTAGAGTCATAATCCTGCTTGCTAGGAGGGAGAATGGAAACCCATCAAGGTGGCAAGACACGACTTCCAATCCCTTGAAATTGGGCTGTTAGGACTTATGCAGGTGATTGAGAGTTAGTGGTGGTTTTAGTACTGCTACTTGCCAGGACAAACTGCAGTTTTGTTTGCTGACATTTTTAGAAATTGGCAAATGTACCGAGAGGAGAGGATGACTTTGTGTTGGTAATGAGACTTGGAAGTTCCCAAGGAGTTCCTTGTAGAGTTGACCAGAAACTCCACAGCTAAGTGTATTTACTGCAGGGGAAAAGTGAGAAATTGAATGAATGAATGAATGAATGAATGAATGAATGAATGAATGCTCTATGAAAACAGGGCTGTGAATTATCTTTGTAGCTTGTGGATATACCATCACATTGACTATTGGAAAGACTCAAGCTCCCTAAAAGTCATTGAAATACATCGTAAGGAAACATTTAACCTTCTCAAGGATAACATTTTCTAAGAAAACCTCTGAATGCCCCTGGAGCTTCTGCCATTCCTGGGCTCCACCGCTCATATCCAGTATCTGGCTTTGAAAAGACCTGCATCTAAGTACCACCTTTGATCTAGACTGGCTGAGTGACCTTGGGCAACTCTCTCAGATGGCAGTGGTGTACACGTTACTTGGGACTGGGAATGATTTGATGTGTTTTCATTTTGTGAAAGCAGAGGTGATACATGCATGTGTGCTGCTCTGACAGAATATCTGCCCTGGACCAGATGAAGCTGGTTTTCTCCGCCTTTACTTAGTTCTCTGTACTGGGTCCAACATGTCATGCCATACACACATTTCATTGCTCCCTTGGGTTGTTTCTAATTCTGTGATTTTAAAGAATAGAAATGTGGAAAAGTTGTAAGTTTTAATAAAAGTACATACTTCATTCGCTGTTAGAGACAGTATAATAGCTGTTAATGTGAAGAAGACAGACCTTTCATTGATCTTCAAGCCCACAGTGAAACATCAATCACCCTGTAGCTCAAAGTAAAGTAAGGCTGAAAATGGAAAACACACCGAGAACTGAAACTATTAATGCACAAAAGCCTAATCCTCTGAAAACAAACAAAGACCTTCAGAGAGAACTGGCAGATGGGAGGGTTGTTATTGATTCCTCTCTTGTCTAGTATAGGTTTCCTGAAGCTGGAGGAACAAGCAGCAAAAATGATTTCAAAACAAATGGCTGCTAATTGTTCCTGTGAAGAAATATCTCTTGTCATGGGTAAAACAACATAAAAGCTGGAGTACTTGAGACCAAGAAAAGTAGATTTTACTGAAGAAACTAGCTTTTTCATTTAAGGCTATGCCAAAACTGGTGTCAAAAATAAGTCCAGATGAGTAGGTAATATTGAGGTCTCTTATCAGAATATAAAACATCCACTCCACAACATCTTTAGTGGACTTTTTTTTTTATCTCCAGTGGATGTGGAAGTCTTGTCTGCTTTGAGGGAAAGAGAGTTTCAGAATTACAGAAAACCCCAAATGTAAATGGAATACATCAAACATGACCTTGCACTATGCCCCACTTCACTTCACAAATACAAATATCCAACAAAAAGAGAGAAACATGCTTCAGTGCCCTAGAAACTCTCCTTATTTAAACACCATTGAAAACTCATGGTTTATAATCAAAGCTAGACTTGGAAAAAGGAACTATTGATCAAAAGTATGCTTAATATCCAATGTGATAAAAGCATAGGGGTTTTTTTGGTGCAGAATTAAAGTATATGCATCAAAATTTTGTGAATTCAATGCCATTTCACTTAAAACAAGGAATTACTGCAAAAGGAAAACTAATACATATTTTTAAAGTCATTAAAAATGTTTAGGCTTTATTGTATGTTGAATTTAATGTGTACACCATTGTATAAACTGCTAAGCAGTTGCTAAATCTGGTTTGGTAGAACAAGGAGCTCCCATCATCAATGAAATCACAGGTCCAATTCAAAACCAGAAGCGCTATACTACACTTGGACAACCATTCATGTCTTTCATGCATCAGTAATTTACGTACTAATTAGATCAAGTGAATAACTGTGTTCCAGTACCGAAAGAATAATTCCTTTATAATACTCTCTTGATATAGGGAATGTTTGGTGATTCTTTCCTGTGTGTTTAAAGATAGGGGAACAAAGACTCACAGAAGCCCAGTAATTGACTGGGTCCACTGAAGATGGGTGATGGCCATGCTGGGTAGTGTTACCCCGAGTGGAAGGCAGCTTCATTACTTGATACTAATATTTCTTTTTCTTTTTAAAATTTGGTCTTACCCAGAGTTTCTCTGCAGTCTTTGGCTTTATTTCCTTTTTTATTTTAGGCAGCTGATAAAGGAAGCAGGAAGAGATATGAACCATCAGACAAGGATAGACAGACTTCTCCTCCAGCAAAACGAGCTAACCTGTCTCCTGAAAGAGGTGAGAAATGACCCCGTTGTCATCTGTTGTGTTGAGGAGGAAATTTCTTTTCTAGGATCAGCTGTCTAGTCTTGATATAACCTTGACTTTTTCAATATCACATTGTAAAAATGTAAGAGCCAGGCTTATAATAGAGCTCAAAAATGTGCTGCCTCCCAGGCCTGCAGGCAAGTTATTTATGGATATAGCAACTGGAACAGCCACTACATTAAGTTACATGCATCAGCTTGCACTCCCAAAGACTTATTGTGATTTCTCCTCTTTTAGTCTTGACTTTCAAAGGAAACATCTAAGGTCCCTCACCTTCCGTCTATCACAAGTGGGCAACAGATTGCCTAGCCAGGCTACAGTGATAGCTGGCCAGAGCAAGGCTAATGACGGTGCTATTGAAGTTCAAGGCAGAGACAGGCATCAAGACTAATTAAACAGGTCTTCTTATACTGCCCCTTCCACTGCCCCCTCATGATGAGACTACCAGTCGGTCCGTTGGTCATGTCTATCCTCTGGGCTGTCCTCAGCACTGTGCACAGACAAGAAGACCCGGGGAGAGGTGGAGGGGTGGGGAGCAGACACCACACACAGCTGTAGACATGATTCTAGAGCACTGACCTGGGAGGGGTGAAGAGAGGCTTCCTGAGCCTGGAGAGCCTAAGAGGGATTCTAAGCATATGGGGAACATCTGTGCAAAGGCATGAATTTAGGAAACAAAAGCCCTGTCCTACAGTTTTAGCTCCTCCGTTCAGATAATCAGCACGCGTTTGTTTGTGCTTTGTGCTAGGCACTGGGCATGCAGATTAAAAGGTGCAATGGTCCCTACCCTCAAGCTGAGGCCAGCTAGGTGGCACAGCAGAGGGAGGAGGACATGGAGTCAGGATGACTAATGTTGCTGAGTTCAAATTTGGCCTTACCTCCTTAGTAGCGGGGTGACCCTGGGTGAGTCACTTTAACCCTATTTACTTCAGTTTGCTCATCTGTAAAATGAGCTGGACAAGGAAATGGCAAAACCGCTTCAGTAGCTTTGCCAAGAAAACCCCAAACAGGGGCATGAAGAGTCAGACACGACTGAAAAATGACTGAACGATAAAAACATTCCCCGTCATCGAGACTATGCTGGCAAAAACTCCCTTCCATCTTTCACCTCTCACCTTCATCTGCCTCAGGCATGTTCTAAAGCCCCTGTCCTCTGTGACAGCTCCTGGTGCCTCCGTTCTGGCTTCAAGAGATTCCGTTCCATCCTAGATCTCTTCTGACACTCTTTCTTCAGAATGTGTTTATTTTTTATTTCCAACATTCACTGCTTTAAGATTTTGAGTTCATCTCGTACTCATGCAAGTCTGGTGCCCCCAGAAGATGCTGCACCCCTGGCCACACACTCTCTCATGTTCCCTAACACACTGGACCAGCAGGAGGAACAGACATATTCCTTTTTCTTTGCTGCCCCTTCTAAACCTTCCCTTAGCTGCTCTCAGTGACCTTTTCTCCTTTGAGGTCCACTCCATCTGGCTGTATTGTCCTATCTGGATCCACATGGTACAGTGGGCCTGGAATCAGGAAGACCTGAGTTCAAGTGTATCCTCATAGCTGTGTGATCTTGGACAAGTCACTTAAGCTCTGCTTAGGTCTTTTTATTTGTAAAAATTCTTAGCATAGTGTCTGGGACATAGTAGTCTTAATAAATGCTTGTTCCCTCTTCTTCCTCCTGTCCCTCTCTGCCCCTTCTCAAATCATTTGCCTGTTGTCATTCATACCTTACCAAATTCAAACCATTAGGTCCACCATTAATTTGTCTCCTCAGTCTTACCTATGTACCACCTATCTTACCAGGTACCAGTGGAAAGTCACACAACTTTGCCACCTGGGTCTACTACAGATTTGTCACATAATCTCAAGCGGGCCCTCACTGCTGTAATCTTTTCGTTCTCTTTTGGTCTCACAGTCTCGTACTCCCCATAGAGGCTGCTACAAATCATATCTCCTCTCCTTAAGCCTCGACTTCCTTCCTGTCGTCCTCTGCAGAGAACCTCCCCTGCTTTTCTGGGGAGATCAAGGTTGTCCGCTGTGAGAGCCCTCTTCTCATCTTAGACTTAAAAAGCTCCTTTTGCTTTTGTTCCCATCTCTGAGAAAGAAGAGGTACTTCTTTCCACTGCTGTTCTCCTTACTTGTGCCTTTGAATACTTCTTTTGCTCTCTCCTGCCTACTCTGAAGAGTTTGTTGTTTCTACACATTAGCCCTTGATGTGATAGATCATAGATTTGAAGAAAAAAATGAGATTTCCAAGAAAATATATCAAGAGAATGCAAGAGTAGGGCATTGGCAGACAGCTATGTTTAGGTGGCAGGGACGGAAAATCCAGCAAATTAGACTGAGGAATGTTCAGAAAGGTAGAGGAATTAGTAGCAGTGTCGCTGAAGCATGTCCAGGCTGATGGATTCAGAAATTGCAGAGAGCTTATATAAGATACAGACTAGGAAGAGGTAGTGGCAAGTCAGAAGTCATTGGTAATCTTGGAGAGAGTGGTTTTAGTTGAGTGGCAGAATCAGAAATTAGATAGAAACTAGAATGAAAAGTGAATAGGAGATAAGGAAAAAACAGCACAAATAACTTTTCCTAAGAATTTGACTATTAAAGCAATAAGGTCATAGATTTAGAGCAATAAGAGACTTTAGAATTCATGTAGTTCAATTCCCTTATTTAATACAAAATTAAACTGAAGTCCAGCTGTGGAAAGTGATGACAGTGATTTGTCTGAAAACAAATCTAGTGCTCTTTGCACTACAGTGCCCTGTGGAGCAGAATAATAGCTTGAGGTGGCAGGGTCAAGTGATGGGACTTTTTGTTTGTAAGAATGGGAGAAAACTGGTGTGTTTGAAGGTGATAGGAATGGAGAGACTGAACAAGCCAGTTCAGAAGGGGTGAGTTGTTAGAGAAGACAATGGCAGATCAGATCAGGAGCACAAGGGGAGGGATTAGCTTTGACATTTCCCTCAGAGATGAGAGCAGAGGAGGCTGATGAACTTTGAGAAGGGAGAGAAGAGGAAACTCACTACAGGGTTCTCAGCTGAGAAGAAAGAAATAAGGCTAGTGAAGGAGTAGCTTAGTGGGGTTGACAGAAGAAAGTTTATGTCAGTGTCTGTGTTAAGCAGTGGAGATAAAAGACAAAAGTGAATCAGTCTCTGCTTTCAAGGAGCTTACATTCTAACGAGGAAGACAATATTGTCTTCCATACATAAGTATATGTAGAACACAGAATCATCTCCAGTTGTCCTCCTATTTATGTCTTGCTACTGAACCCATATGGCTCTGGAGGAAGAGAGTGAGGCTGGTAACTTTGCCCAGCTCTACCTCACTTAAATCCAATTCACTTGCAAGTCACGGCGTCACCTTCCTGAAGTCATTGGTCCTATTTGAGAACAAAGGACGGCAACAACAATATGTAGAATACGTACAAAACCATGACAAGGTAGTTTTGGAAGCGGGGTCCCCAGGGACAGAGGCATCAGGAGAGACCTCTTTTAGAAGATTTCATTTGAGCTGCATCTCAAAGGAAAACAGGATTCTAAGAAGTAGAGATGGGAAGTGCTTTCAAGACATGGAGGAGAGCCAGCACAAAAGCATGTAAGTGGGGGATGAAGCCACACGTATGTGTAAGGAGCAGCAAGTAAGCTGGGTATGCCTAGAACATAATCTGTGTAGGGGGAAGTAATCTGGGAGATAACTGGAATGATAGAAAGCCAGATTGTGATCAGCTTTAGACACTTTTTTTTAAAAATTCTATTTTATCCTTGAGGTAATCAGAAACCTTTGGAGTTTATTGAGTAGGGGTGTGAGATGAATGGAGGGAGACAGGGTACGAAATTTGAAGAAAAGGATTCCCGTTAAGAGACTCTTAGCCTGGGCGAGAGGTGACAAGGGCCTAAACTGTGATGGCGGCCGTGTGAGTGAAGAACATGAAGGAGATGGAGACAGTAGCATTCGGCAGCTGACTGGAGATGAGGGACAAGTGAGAATGACTCGATGAATCAGTGATTCGAAGATGCAGTATCCTTGACATCTACGGGAAAGACCAGAAAAGGTGTAGAATTAGGGGGAAAGATAAGTGAATTCTGTTTGAGACATGTTGAATTTTGAGTTGCCTTTAGCATATGCAGTTCAAAACATGCAGGAGGCAGCTGGTGATGTATGAGAGAGAACAGGTCTGAATAAATAGGTCTGGAAACCATCTGCATAGATAATGGAACCCATGGGAGATGATGGAATTGTCAAGTGAGAATACAGAAAGAGAAGAGAAGAGGATGGAGGGAGAACCTGGAAAGACACACAGAGTTAGTAGACGTGACACAGGTGATATGATCCATCAAGGCATGTTGAGAAGTGGCAGACAGGAGGAGAAGCAGCAGAGAGTGATATCACAGGAGTCCACAGAGGAGAGAGCATGCAGGAGACCTGGCTTTCTGTCTTTCCAGTTAACTTCCAGATGACTTCCCACCACACACTGGCCCGCTTGCTGCTGCTCGGGTACATACATGTCTGTTTCATCTCCTGCTTACATCAGCAGTGTCACAGGCTGCAGAAAGGTTAAGGAAGATCAGGTTTGAGAAAAGGCCGTTGGATCTGGCAGTAAGGAGATCGTCGGTAACTTTGGAGAGAACATTTTCGTTTGAGTAATGGGGTTAGATGCCAAACAGAGAGTTTTAGAGCAAGAGAAGAGGAGATAAAAGTACCAAGTGTAGACAACTTACTCAAAAAGTTTGAGAAGGGAGGAAAGATCTAAGACAGGCTTTTAAGGGTGGGGAAAGCCTTGATATGTTTGTAGGTAACAGGGAAAGAAGCTATAGATAGGAAGAGATTAAAGAAATTCTAGTGGGGACTGTCTGCTGGAGGAGATGGAAGGAAATAGGGTTGTGTGTCTCTCTAGGTTTACTGTTCTTAGAAAGGAGAAGGAACACACACCTTTTCTCTGATCAAAGACTAGAGGAAATGTGGGCATGATGTCATTGAATGGTGAGATGAGAGAAAAAGGAGATTTTTCTTTTCTCAATCAAGGATGAAGCAGGGTCCTCAATGGAGAAGGAAGAAGTAGAGGTACTGTGAGAGAGCTGGAAGAGAGAAAGGAAGTTTGGAGCAGCTGCTGTGATGGGTGGGAGAGAGAATTAATTAGGGAAGAGGAAGGGTTACTTTGCTGTAGAGTGAGGACCCAGTTGAACTTAAAAGAACAGGTTTGTAGTGGTGATTGATGTCTTGTTGTTCCTTCACCCGTACTTCTAAGGTGGTGGTTTGACAAGATGTGAACAGCAGCATTGGGACAAGGGGTAAGAAATTCAAGTTGAGACTAGAGCAAGAATGACCTGAAAAGAGCAGGGAGCATGAGGGATAGCATTAGGAAGAGTGAGGCAGCAGAGGGGAGGTTACGCTTGCAGAAGATGTCTTCAGTTCCACTTATGGGTAATGGGGCAGTTCAGACTATGACCATCTATCCCTGTGCATGACTAAGGTGGAGGGCAGTGTGGGCCATGAGAGTTGAGAAAGTTGATGTCTCCTCAAACACTCTAGCCTCCTAGTTCTTCAGAAACTAAGGGAAGCATTTAAATATAAAAAATAAACAGATACATGAGTCTGCATTTTAAAGTCTTTCAGGTATGAGTGAATGTTGGAGATTGAGATGAAAGGAATGCTATGAAATAGGGACGGAATGCCTTGAGACAGAGGGAGAATGTTCAGCAACCAGAATAGGGATAGAACAGAGGGGACTCTAAAGGGGTAAGAGGGGGCAGGCGGCTAAGCAGCGCTGAGGTTATGGCTGCTGTCCTGGCAGTGGGACGTTAGAGCAAGCACAACTAGAGGGGTGAGTGGTGGACTAGGGGCTGGGAGAATACAAAAGAAAGATCTGAGATGAAGGGAAATTATTCATTATAGAGTGGAGTTTACAGCATACACAGTGGAAGGCAAGCGTATGACAGTTTGTGTGCCCTGGAGAGAAAAGTCCTCCACTGATCCCTAGGTTGGCTTGGAAATTAAGTGAGGAGCCATTTTTCTTAAGAAAACTCAAATGATCTGGAGTAGAATTAAGACTTTTCCTTAGGAAGTAAGCAAACCTTCACATGCCACTGATATAACCTCCAGTTGATTATATTTTTTAGAATTATTTCCAATACATAATGTGACTATTTGGAGTCCTGGTAAATCATGGGATGAAAAAAAATAAAATAACTCCTTTTTGCCTTTTATTCTAGGTTCTCGTGATAGGAAACCAGGTGGGAGAATTTCTTCTCCTAAACAGGAACGCCAGAGAGGACAGAACCCCAAACCACCTCTGACTCAGCCAGATAGGTGAGTCCCCTCTAATGTCTTCCTCAGCGGATTTATATGGCGCCTCCTTTACTGTAAGGGAACCTTACCTGTTGTGGGTTCATAAAAGAGCAATGGAACCTTGGCTGAACAGTAAGGAGACCTGGCTTAAGAATGCTTCGGTCCCTCAGGGTTGCTATTCCACCTAGCATAGATGATAACCTCTTTTTGCCTTCAGAGATTCCCCCAGACAGTCTACGGCCAGAGAGCTCACTGCTCCTCTGACCAATGACAATCAGAAGCCAGTCAATCACCGGGTTCGTGCCCAAAGCCTTGCCATCCTGAGCCTGTGCTCCCAACAGAAACCTACCAAGAAGCTCTTTATTATTATCTGTATTCAGAGGCAAAGGGGAGAGGATAAATAATGTCCACTGATAATTTAAAACCCTATTTTAGTTAAGTGAACTTTTTGCTTAACCAGATATGTCCTTAGTCCTGTTAACAAAGAGACTAACTGACCTGAGTTTTGCCCCCTCTTCTGGCACTATATAAGCAGCCGGTAGCCAAAAGCCAGGCAGCAGCAGTCAGTGAATGTTTATTGAACAGCAAAGGGAGCCTAAAGAAGTGACAGGATCCACAGGTTGCCCAGTGTCTCAGATGGAGCTCTGAGTAATTCAGCCCAGCGTTGGCTCTTTCCATACAGCTTCCACTGCAGGGAGGGCCGGCAGGTTCACAGCAGGCTCGTCTGACTTCCATTCAGAAAACAGATCTTCCTTGTAGCTCCTTAGGTTCCAGTGCTTTAGTGACAGTGTCACCTGCCTGAAAAACCTACCTATTTATCAAACTCTCCAACGGCTGGGAAGGAAAGACCTGGAGAGAGGAAACACAGGAACAAAGGGAGCTAGAGAGACAAAGAAACAAAAACACAGAGAGCTCTGTGTCTTCCTTATTAAAGAGCTTCCTGCCCCTTCTTCTCCAAACCTGACCTCTCCCCAGCCGTCTGGAGAAGCTGGAGCCTGTGGGGCTCCCAGAATAGGGGGAAGGGGTTCCTAGTTTAGTTTTCAGTGGAAATAATGACATTTAACATTTTAGCATCAAATCTCTTGAGGGCAAAAGGGAATGAATGGAGAGTTCATACTGGACCTCCACAGAGATTGCCAACTCTGAATGGTGTTTGTGGCAGTCACCTGCAGGGCCTTATAATCTGCAGTCCTGTTAGGACTCACACCAAGAGTTCACTGCTCTCCTAGCCTTGCCAGTACAGCTGTGGCCTAAAGGAAGGGACTGGTGAAGAGTTGGTTGGTTCAGTCCATTGGGTGCCACAAGGCTAGTCCAGAAGTTGGTCTCTAAATGCAGAGTTGCCATAAAAGCAGTGAGAGGATTGAGAATCTTGCCCTGACACCCAGCACAATCAGCATCACAAGCGCTTCTGACCCTTTAGTTTTTCAGATGTTATTTCATGCGTTTTTCCAACGCTCTTCCCATTCAGCTCCTACCTTCTATGCCCTTGCAGGGTGAGGAGGACAGTTGCCCAGGTCAATCCACTCTTCAACCCTTTCTTTCTCTTTCTTCCCAGGAAACGCCAGCTCTCCCCACAATCCAAGAGCTCAAGCAAAGTCACCAGTGTGCCCGGCAAAGCCTCTGATGGGGGCCCAGCTGCAGCTGGTGCCAAGTCGGGGAAGCCCAGCACGCTGTCAAGACGGGAAGAGCTCTTGAAGCAGCTGAAGGCTGTGGAAGATGCCATTGCTCGGAAGAGGGCTAAGATCCCTGGAAAAGTATAGCTCCCAGCCTGGCCTGCACAGACTCTTGACGTGTTTTTATAAATAGTGTCAGCGCAGCCATTTTGGATTGTGCAGTTAATGTCTTATTTTGGCTGCGGTTCTTTTTTAAAATTAAAAAAAGAAAAAAGAAAAAAAAGTTTCTCAGCTGGAAAAGAAGCCGCCCATATAATGAAGATGACTGATTCCCAGCTGCTCCCCAGCAACATTGAGGCTCAGTCCCTTTCTGCCCAGAGCAGAATCCTCAGAGGCAGACCAGGCCAGCTCCATGGCCGAGGCACACGCAGCAACATTCTCCATGTAAATTATAAATCCTGGACTCCTGATTCCAGCCCCAGTGGATACATTCTCTCCTCCCCCATACCTTTTTTCTTTTTTCCTCCTCCTTTCTCCTCCACCCACCCTTCTTTGCTAGCCACGAGTTGTATTCTAGTTAGCCTTGCTGTGTGTTGTGTCTTCAGCAATGCAATTCTATTCCCTGTGTAACAAGAAAACCGAATACTTCTGTGAACTACTGGCAACATCTTCCCCTCCCTTGCCCCGTCCCCAGGATCAAAAATATATATATAGATATAGATATATATATATTCTTGACTAAAGTCTGATTGGGAAATATTTCCTGTCTTTTATTTTAAGCATCAGATTGTTTTAGTTGATTAAAAAAGAAAAAAAAAGCAAGGGTATCGTTGGGGCGTCTGTCTAATGAGGAGGGTCTTTTTTTTGAGGGGGGGTCTCCTAAAATAAAATATTTTGATAAACAGTTCTTCCTGCCCTTTTAGTCATGTCTGCGTGTGTTGTAGTGACTCTTCTCCCATTTCCCCCTCTTACCTTTGGATTTCCTCACCTGCGCAGCCAGCAGATTGATGATGTAAGGAATAGACGTCATAGACTCCATTTGTCCTAGTTTGATAGTGGCTTGAGCTTGCAGAGCATGTTTCTTCCAGGTCTGTCCTCTTGATGAAAATACAGTGAGATTGGAGCTGTGCATCAAAGCCTCACTGTACAGATTAAAAACTAGAACCAGGGTCACCAGACTCCTTGGGCAACACAGCCCAGTCTCCCGTCTCTGCAGGGTCTCTCACCTTATTCCCTGACTTGTCATACTTGTGACTCTTGTGAAGGTTGAAATTGACTGAATTCTGCAGAGAGAAGGTTCGCGTGGCATTCTTCTGCTGACCTGTAAAGAGACAGCTGAGATCTCACTGGGGAACCACTGGGATATGGCAGACTGTTGGTGCCCCTTCAGGGCCAGTTACATCTTCCCGACAGATTCATGATTGTGGGTCAGAAGAGAAGACATGTTTCTGCGTGCCACATGTGAGTAACCTTGGGGCCATGGAAAGAAATTCATCTGCTGGAGCCATGCTGGCATCGACGCTGAAGTGCCTTAAACCAAGAAGCCAGCTGACTGGGCTCTGTTGAGCGACCTCAGATTGCTCAAGGTCTACTCGTCAGAGCTCACCTACAAAATAAAAGGATGCTGAGCTCAGAACAGTTACTTGGCAGACTCTAAGGGAAAGACGTGTAGTATTAAGACACCACTTAAACTGTAATATTTGGCCAATTTGTTCCCTAAGCACAGTTTTCCCAGAAGACATGTCATCAGAGGGACCACAGCCTAATGGCTTATTTTCTTACTCCTTCAAGTTTCTCCCTTTCTGATTTCTCTCAGCTCCGATGTCAAGATGACATCATTAGAATATTAAACATGAAAGTTGGGAATTGGTCTGTTTTTCCTATGTCTATGTTGCTGCGTATCAAGGTGATTATGTTTTCTAATTTTTGTCCTTATTGTCCAGTCAGATAACACCCATTTTATATAGTCCTTTAAGGCTTGCAAAACCCTCTGAGTACCTAGGCGGGAACCAGGAGCACCTATGAGGTAGGTGACACAAGTATTATTTTCATAACTTTAACAAGTAAGGGAATAAGCTGAGAGAGGTTAAATTTCTTGCTTATGGTCACACCTAATAGTGTCAGAACTGGGATCAGAACCCAGGTTTCCTAAATTAAAGTCCAGGAATACCATACTCCCTAGGATGATGAGGGTCAGATTAATTAGCACGATCCAAAGCAGATTTTGTAAGTAGCCAAATCCTAACTGTATTTGGACACGTGAAGGTTTATTTAGCTTAGTGCCGGACCAAAGCTGGACTTACGCTTGGAAAATGAGAAACATTTTTCACCAGATGCAATGTGAGTTCACAAAAACCGAGCAAAAGCACCCACCCTCTTGAATAGTTTGTGAATGCTCCTTAGCTCCACAGGACTGAATCCTAATGACCTGTTTTGTCAGCAGAGGAGGGGACCCTGGAGACCATCTGCTAACACTAGTGCTGCTTTTCTCAGGCTCAGAGTGAGGAAGCCACACTGAGATGATGGAAGGGCCTGATCTGTCCCTAGATTCCCAATTCAAGGCTCTTTCCATGATGCAGTTAAATGTTTGAATGATGGAGGAGAGAAGAAGGAATTATTGCTGATTTCCTACGGAATATAATATGAATGGAATATCTTTAAAAGTTTGGTCCGTAAGACCAACCCATGTCCTTGCTTTCATGAGATCCTTTCCAAGAACCAGGAATGACTTTGCGCTGCTTGGGGCTATGCCTGTTTCCCACATGATGCCTGCCCAAATTCTCCCTCCACTTACAAAGAACACTTGCTCCAGAGAATGAGTTACTGATCTCAACCTGGAGTGCTCCCTTCCTCTACCTAATGAGACTAGCTTGGCTTACCTCGTTGTAAAGGGCTTGTGCTTTGGATACTACTGGAGGCCCTGGTGCTTACTGACTAATACATATACAGCTTTGTCTCCCTCTTTTAGCAAGGCTTGAAATATAATCAATCCAGGGTGGGGGAAAAGAACTCTAAAATACTAGTGGCTCCTTTCTGTTCACTTTGCTTGGTAAACCAAGTCAATTTAAAGGCCTTTGTGTGGCCACAGCTTTTAAGGCTGGCACTGACTGAGTTCTCTTCAACCAGACATTATCATGCTTATTCTGTGAATAAGCTTTTGGGGCAGAAGTTGCAAAGAGAAATTTAGGCTTAATGGAATGGAAAATTTCCTAAAAATTAGAACTATCTGAATGTGAAGTGATTAGCTTCCCCCAAAGGTAGGAGGTTCTTTGTCATTGAAGTCTTCAAACACATTAAATAAGTAGTGGAAGAAACTTTCAGGTATAGGTCAGAACAGATGACCTCTGAAATTCTGTGTGGTATTTCCAATGAAACTAACCGAGGAGTTCATACTATGGACAGGATAGTTAATAAGAGTTAACATTTTCCAGCATGTTATTTGATCTAGCAGTTCTGTCGGGTAGATAGTAGATACTCAGATTTGTATTGAATCTCTTATCGATGGAGGAATTGTGTCTATAATCATTGGGAGTGAGCCCAGGTCTTCTCTTTCCAAACCCAACCATCTTTCCACTACACTAATAGCCCTCTCTGCTTTGGGAAACTAAATATGTCCTGATCGTTTCATTGTAGACAGCCGCAGAGACAAGTTGCCTTCTTCTGGCAAAATAAGAGCAGAAAGGCTTACAAAATAGAATCCCAGCCTTCTTAGAACCAGAACAAACCTTCCTGCTCATCTGCATATGGCATTGGATACTTAGAATGCCAGAGCTCAGAACCCTAGAACTCATTGTACAGATGAAGGGAATTGGCTTCCCAAGCAGCTTCAGATAGGTAATGGCAGAGCTGAGGCTGGCACCCATGCTCCCCAACTCGCAGCACAGGCACTAGCCCTCACAATGCTGTCATCCAGGCTCTTTGTGTTGTGGGACATTGTGAACTGATTGAGAACTGCAAAGTTCCTTAGAGCTCATCTAATCCAGTTTCCTACATTTTTTACAGATGAATGATGGCTCTTTAGAAGTCACTCAAAAGAAATGTTTTCCACAGAAAGTACAAGCCCTGGCCTTTTGAGGATGGCCCATAATCCTTGCCCCAAGGCACATAGTTGCACTTGTTCAGTTACATACCCCTTTGACAATCTGTAAACAGTCCTTGCTATGTGGCAATCCAAAACAAAATGTACAGTGGTAAGAAAACTGACCTTAAGGTCAGACAGATCCAAGTCCTGGTCCTGCTTCTGATCTGACTCTGGGCAAAACAACCTCTGTGGGTTCTATTTGGTTTCTTCTTTTGTAAATGGGGGTGATCAGGATATCTAATACTGCCTACCTCACAGGGTTTTTGGATTAAGTCAGCTGATGTATTAAAAAGTGATTTTTAAACTCTGAATCACATAAATGTAAGTTACTAATGTGGGTGAATATGGAAGGGCATATAAAGAATATAGAATAAAAACATCAAGTATGTTCCTAAGTAAATGGTAAAAGTATATTATCTGTGTTACAGGCAGCTGCAGTTTGGGGGTGAAGAACATTCCACCTCCCCTCATGTTAAGCCAGGAATGCTTTGTGAGAGATAGGATTTCAGGAGCTGCTTTGTACCCTGGGTTAGAAAGGAGCATCCCAGAACAACTAGAATGTAAGGAACCCCAGAGTTCATCTGATGAGATTCCCCTCATTTCACAGATGAGGGTCCTGGGAACTAGTGATTGTTCCCAGGTCACATATCTCTGTGGTTAAAGGGGCTGATGGTAGCAGAATAGACGGGTTCACTCTGTCCAGGAAAGAGATTTGATGAAGAAGCATCTCAGAGAGGCCGCAGTGAAAGGAACACAGGATCTGAGGTGTGGAGCCCAGGTGTAAATCCTGGCACTGCTGAATGGCCACTTGTGTGACTGAGTAAATGGTCTGATTCCTCCAGATCCCAATTCTCTCTTCTGACAATTAGGTTTGGGGAAGAAAATTGGACTAGATACCTAAGGTAAATCACTAAGTGTTCATTAAGCACCTATTCTGTACCAGGTACTGTGCTAAGGGCTGGATAACGGTCCTCAGTTCTAAATATATGACCCTATTATTAACTTGCTCAGACAAAAAGAAAAAAAAAAATCTGCCCCAGGGCCTACGAGAACCTACAAGGAGGCAGGGAAGAGTCAGGTGGGAAAGTCTTTGAAAACCTTAAATGCATTATATAAACATGAGTTCTTACTGGGCAAATTATATAGCTGCTCACAGACTCAGTTTCCTCATCTGTCAAATAATTATAGGTATTTGCCCATTAATGAGATAATGCACTTGAACTTGTAACCATGAAGAACTCTATAAATGGAAGCTCCAGCTGTTCTTGTGGGCAAATGTGTTAAGGGATTATGACTAGAAGACAGAACAGACAGCAGGCTAGATGGACAGAATCAAGGGTGGAAATGGATCAAAGGTTGCTCTGAGGTCTCTTCTTGCCCACTAAAAGAGGGTATTGGATGCAGGAGTTGGGGTGTGGTGATAGGTGGGGAACAGAAATGAAAGGATTTTGTAGACCAGGTATTTCATGGTGTGCAACCTCAAAGGACCCAAAGGCAGCTCTCTGAGCACCATCTGCGGACGTGATAACTGCACCCAAAGCAGTGAATGGCCCTCACCCTCTTGGCTCCTCTGTCACAGTTCTCTTATGCTGTTATACACCTGTGCAGTTATTCTCCAGCATCAAGCACAAAACTTTGCACAGGGACTTAATAGATGGTTGTTCAAGGAATAAATGGTGACCCTAAAGGGTCACCCAGTTATATCAAGGTATCTTATGAAATTACCAAGAAATTCTCAGAGCAAAATTTTAATCCTCCTGCCCCCCCCTTTTTTTTGGAGAAATGCATACATTTTCATAAGACTCAAAACAGAAAGGAAGGGAACATCATAGAAACAGAGATCCTGGATGTTGACACTTCCAGAACTCTTCAAAATCACTGACTTAGGGCTTTCATGTAAAGACAGCATCTTAGGATGCTTAGGTAATGTGATTCAGTGGTTACTGGGCAGTAACTTGGCATAAAATTTCAGAAGATGCATTAAGGATGGTGACAGTAGGAGACAAACCTTTCAAGGACCTTCCACAGGAGAACAGGGCTGAGAAATACTGGGTTCTCACAGAGCCTCAGATTGCTTTGAACTCCAGCCAAAGGGAGGAATTTGGACGTGATCTGTCAGGGATGGAATGCCAGGGAGAAGTGAGATAGTGGGGAGGGAACCCTGGAGACCACCAGAAGGGCCTCCTCATTGCCCTATACTCAATCAAAATGGGAAGATTCGGTATTCCATTAGACTGGAAGAGTCCATAAGGGTTCAGTTTACTGTGCAGAGCTATGCTTGTTGGTCATTGTGTAAATTGTTCTCTTGAGTCTAGGAACTTTATTTATAATTTCTTTTGAACCAATAATATTCCATCTTATTAGCTACAATTTGTTCGTCCATTTCCCAATGGGCAAGCACCTCCTTTTTCTAATTTCTTGTTAGGAGTGCTGCTGTAAATCTCTACATACCACACCTGTCCTTTAGATGTTAAGGCTTTCATAACATGCTACAACCAGCTCATTTAGAGGCACATGCAATTGTGACTTTTCAGAACTGTTTTTCTGTTGTATCATCATTGGGACAATATTAGTGTGAAATCTTTCCATTTCTCATTTAATCCTCATAATTTCCAAGTGAGGTAGGCAAAGCCAAGATCTGGCCTCACAATCCAGCTCCCACCTACACTGGAGACAGTTCATGTTAATCCTCTTCCACATTTAAACCTGAGAATTCACCCATAAAATAGAGATGACAAATACCAGCTTCTTGAGGTATTGTAACTCTC
>CM053595.1:281803942-281824071 GCA_028646575.1 Pseudocheirus occidentalis | reverse complement strand
TCCCTCTCCTCCCTCTCCTCCTTCAGCTGCCCTTTTTTTCCTAATTGTTCTGGGTCCTCTGCAGGCAGGAAGAAGACAGCAGGGCCCTGCTACAGGACGAGGATGGGGGCCCCAGGGAGGAGCCTGGTGGGGTTGGCCCCGGCTCAGACCCCGACAGTGCTGACTCAGATTGTGAAGGTAACAGCTGAGCTGAGGAAGGGCAGTGGAGATGGGGGATACTTCCACAGCCTTTCTAGAAAGGTGCCGTGGTATATGTAGACCAAGCTAAGACGCCTGGGAGTGGGGCACCGAGCGCTGTCTTCTACTGGCAGCTGGACAACCTGGGAAACAGCGCCTGGGTTTGATTTCCAGCTCAACCATTTAGACTGTGTGCCATTGGGCATGTCATTGCAACTGCCTCAGTTTCTCTGTCTGTACAATGAGGGTGTTGGGCTTGATGAGCAACAAGGTCTCTTCCAATCATGAGTTAGAAATAATTTCAAAGTAGCAACTGATGATCCCACATTTATTCTGCACCAGGCAGGATGCTAAGCTCTGGGGATACAAAAAGAGGCAAAAGATGTGCCTGTCCTCCAGGAGCTTACAATCTAACCAGGGAGACAGATTCTAGTCCCTAGAAGGGAAATCTTCCTCCCAATTAGAGGTATCCAGAGGTGGAATGGGCTGCCTCAGAAGAGTAAGTGAGGCCCCTCAGGGTTCCTCAGGCAGAGGCTTCAGAGGAGGTTTCTGCCCCCAGATACTGTGCATCCTACCGACTGATACCTCCACCAGCTGGGGCTGGAGAGCAAGGGAGCAGAGGGAAACTGTAGCCCCCCTCCTCCTTCAGCCAACCGCTGCCCTGCTCTGTCGCCCTCCACAGACTTGCCCAGTAAGTGGGGCCTGGTGGCCGAGAGGCTGATGGTTCTTGCGGGCCGCTTCTCAGACATGCTGACCCAGGTACAAGTGTTTGTCCGGCGCCTGCTGGAGCTCCATATCTTTAAGCTGGTGGCCCTCTATACCGTCTGGGTGGCCCTGAAGGAGGTGAGCGGTGATTAGGAGGCGGGGACCAAGCAGGCAGCCAAGGGGTCCTTGGGGGTGGTGGGAAGGGAAAGGGGGAGCTGGCTCCAGGCCCACCCCCAAACCTGGTACCCTCTCTCTGGGCAGGTGTCAGTAATGAATTTTCTGTTGGTGGCACTGTGGGTTTTTGCTCTACCCTATCCCCGCTTCCGCCATATGGCCTCCTGCCTCTCCACGGTCTGGACTTGCATCATAATAGTCTGCAAAATGCTCTACCAGCTGAAGATTGTCGATCCCCATAAGTACTCCAGCAACTGCACTGAGGTATGTGGGATGAGGGGGGGCAATGGGGACTAGAGAAGGGAGGAAGGAGTCCTCAGCCTCCATGCCCTCTGCACCTGGGGCTTCCTCATTGCGTCTCAAACCTTTTCCTCCTATGCCTTGGCAGAAGCCAGCCCTATATGTGAGGGTGGTAGGCAGTCCCCAGTACTGTATGTCCTTCTCTCCACCTGTTAACATGCCCCATCGATGGTTCTTGACTTCAGACCTTGAAGATGTGGTGAATTTACTGTTGAAATACTAATACCTCCCAGACAGCTATCCTTTAATAATAATAAAAAATACTAAATAAATCAATAGTAAATAAATAAATTCTTTAATATTAATAAAATAAAGAGTTTCTGAAAAGAAAAAAAATGTTATTGCCCCAAGGAGAGGGAATACATTACCCCTAAAACCCTTAAGTCAGGAATTCTCAACCTGGCATCAGTGAACTTAAAAAAATTATTTAATAACTATATTTCTTGTTTTTCTTTTTCAATTTAAAATTTTTAACCTTTTAAATTACATTTCAGTATAATTGGCTTTCTTTGTAATCCTATGTTTTTTTAGTTTATCGTTATTCTGAGAAGGGGTCCATAGACTCCACCAGACTGTCACAGATGGCCATGACTCAAAACACATTTAAAAGTCCCTGCTAAAGCCATTAATGACTATTAGTACCTTGGGAGGGGCACAAAGAGCGAGGACCCGTTTGTTGGGAGTAGGACGCTTTCTCTGCTTCTCTACTGGCCCAGAGAGAATTGTTTATTTCCTCTCCTTCCTGGTTTTTTTTTTTCCTTCTGCTGTCACTATAACAGCAAGAACCCCAGCCTTGCCTCTGGAGCCAGAAGGCCTGGCCTCTACTTCCCATTTCCTGCTTACTAGCTGGTGACTTTGGGCCAGTGACTTCTGGAGAAACAAGAGCTTTCTCTCCAGAAACAGCTCAGGGTGCAGATTCAACCCTACTTATGTCCCATGGGGTGGCCCCTATAGGCCAAAGTCCCATAGATTGGGGGTGAGGGCTCTGACTACCCCCACTAGAGTACATATAAAACAAGGTCAGTAGCCCCTACCCCACCTTCCCTCGATAGGGCTGTTGTGAGAATAAAATAATTAGAATCACAAAGCATTATGTAGAGAGCTATGAACATATACATTATTATGTAGAAAGTTATGAACACACACACATAAATGAGAATCACAAAACATTATGTGGAGAGTTATGAACACACACACAGCATTATGTAGAGAGTTATGTGTGTTTTACCCTCTCTGGTGCCTGAGGACCTCCACAGTCAGCCTTGGACCCCCTCCCTACGTTGCTCCTTAGTCTAAAGAGGTTGCCATATATGGTCTTAGAATCTGGGTTTCCCTGGGTGTTCCTGACAGATTGGTTATTGCTGGTCATTCTCTGGGGATTATGGGCTCTCTACCCTGGTGTCCATCCGCTCCCTATCCAGCCCAGAATTGCCCCAGCGAGATGTTCAGCTTGGGGTGAAGTATGGAAGGGTGCGTGTGTGTGTGTGTGTGTGTGTGTGTGTGTGTGTGTGTGTGTGTGTGTGAGAGAGAGAGAGTGTAGGGGGAGGGTGGTGAGTTCAGAGAGAATCTCTTCCCTTCTGCCATGGCAGAGATGCTTGATCTATAGTCAGGTGGGCTCTCTGCATGTTGGTACGTTACAGACTGACCTTCATTCCTCTTGTGTACATAGCCACTCCTCAACAACACCAACTTACAGAAGGCTGAGATCAGCAATTCCGTGCTCTACCAGAAGCCAGTAGACCCTGCCAATTGGTTTGGCATCCGCAAGGACGTCTCGAACCTTGGTTACATCCAGGTGGGTGAGGCTGGAGGCTGGCTCAGGGGCCATCTCCTGGGACAAACCTTCAAAGGAGGCCGCACAGCACTGGCCTCTGAGTTAGGAAGATCTTTGTTTGTCCCTCCGCCATCACTGAGACCAGAGGTCGTGAGGTCAAACCCTTAAACCTAACAGCAGAGAAGAGACCTTCGATACATGGAAGGAAAGCTACTGTTTTCTAAGCTGGGTGACCTTTGGCAAGACAATTAGCCCTGTGAGCTTCAGAAAGAGTATCTGGAGCCAAAAGATCTGTGTTCAAATCCTGACTTGACTATTTGCTCTGTATAACTCTTGGGCCTCAGTTTTCTCACCAGTAAAATGGGGAGATTGGACTGGCTGATCTCATGTTCCTTATCTGTAAGATGGGTTAATGGTATCTACCCTGCCAAAGTGGTGTAGCGGATAGAATGCTGGGCTTGGAGTCAGGAAGACCTGAGTTCTAATCCAGCCTTAGGCACTTACTTGTGCAGTGACTACCTCTGCCTCATTTCCTCATCTGTGAGATGGGCATAATAAGAACATCTACCCCTCAGGGTTGTTATGAGAATCAAATGAGGTAGTAATTATCTTAGCATAGTGCCCGGCACATAGTAAGCATTAAATAAATGTCAGCTGTCATCATAATTAAAACTAATGATAATAAAAATAATTGCTAGCAGTTCAAGGCTTTGCCAAGCTCTTTTTTGTATTGGCTCATCTGATCCTCACAATAACCCTATGAAGAAGGCGCTATAGTTACCCCCATTTTACAGAGGGGAGCATTAAGGCAGAGAGCTGGTTGTGAAGTTCTAATTACATGAGTGGATGGAGGTTAAGGTGCTTTGAAAAGCTGCAGGGCTTTCCAGAGGAGAAGTGTTATTACTGTTTTAACTGACCTCAGCCTGAGGCACTGACTAGAGAAGGTGTGAGAGGGTCCCACGCTGAGCTGACCAAGTCCCCTTGTCTCCAGAACCACCTCCTGATCCTCCTCTTACTGGTGTTCGAGGCCATCGTGTACCGGCGCCAGGAGTATTACAGAAAACAGTACCAGGTGGCCCTGCCCCCTGCCCAGATCGTCTGCCCAGAAGGCACCCGCCATCACCTGGACCAGGGCCTTCTGAGCTGTGCCAAGTACTTCATTAACTTCTTCTTCTATAAGTTTGGCCTGGAGGTGAGTGGGCGACTGGCGGTAGAGGGTTCAAGGGCTCATGCTGGGGTAAGGAGGATGCCGAGGAGCCCCTGTGGTGTGCTCCTATGCCTCCCCCAGGCCTGAGGCTGAGGGGGCCATGGGGCAGCTGCTTATCATTTGCAGAGCTCATCATTAGGCTGGCTGGATCTGGCTTCCCTTGATAAGCTGGGAAGGCCATGTCCATAGATGTCTAGCATCTCTCCCAGGCTGCCTCTGAGTTCCATCCCCTGGGCTTTGAAATGCTCTCAATGATGCTCCACACTCCTAGTGTTCTGTCTGATCATAGCAGCCGAACCCTGGAGGCCAGCAAGCAAGGACAGGGAGGTTTGGGGTTTTGTAGCCCTGGTTCCTGGTTTCTTGTAAGCCCACTTTAATTTAGCTTAGGACTTAGGGAATCAATGAAAAGATAAGGAAGGGGGAGGGAGAGAAAATAGATTTTTAATTGAAAAAGAAATGAAATTTTTTAAAAAGGACCCAGGACGAGGCGAGGCAAGAGCTGATCTACCAAGTCTGTGCCAGGCTCAGTGGCCATCCTCGTACCCCTGCGCACTGTGTCTGTCCCTTCTCCCCCATACTTAGCAGCCTCATTTTCCCTGCCTCCAGATTTGCTTCCTGATGACAGTAAATGTGATTGGCCAACGCATGAACTTCATGGTGATCTTACATGGCTGTTGGCTGGTTGCCATCCTCACTCGCCGGCGCCGGGAGGCCATTGCCCGTCTCTGGCCCAACTACTGCCTCTTCCTGGCCTTCTTCCTGCTCTACCAGTATTTACTGTGTGTGGGCATCCCCCCTGCCCTCTGCATTGGTGAGGGCTGTGTGTGTGTGTGTCTGCTTGTGTCTATGTGTCAAAGAGAGACAGGCACTCCCCTTGAATGGGTCCTGGCAGTGAAGGGTTGTTGCAAAACTCCTCTTTCTTTAAAGGGCAGGAGTTGGGCAAGAAAGGGGGTAAAGGTAGCATGAAGGTGGGATAACCTCTGGAAGACAAAGAGAAGGAGCCCCAGGGATGAGGGAGGTTCTGGGGGATGGGGGTGGGGGAATGGTCCAACCCAAAGCTGCCTCAGCCCTTGGATGCCCCGTGCATGGAGACGTGTACTTTGCCTTTAGATTATCCATGGCGCTGGAGCAACGCCATTCCTATGAATTCTGCACTCATCAAGTGGTTGTACCTACCTGATTTCTTCATGCGTCCCAACTCTACCAACCTAATCAGTGAGTGGCTGTGCACCCTTGCCCTGAGAGCCTCCTCCCCATATCTGGAAAGCCCCATGCCCAAGGAGAGCAAGTGGGGCGATGACAGACAAAGCTCCAAAATGGAAGGCCTAGATTATTTTTATTCTTGTTGGCTATTATTAATAATAATGGCAGCTGGGTGGTGCAGTGGATAGAGCACGGGGCTGGGAATCAGGAAGACTCATCTTAATGAGTTCAAATCTGGTCTCAGACACTTCCTAGCTGTGTGACCCTAGTTTCCTATCTGTAAAATGTGGGATTTGGACTTGATGGCCTCTGTGGTCCCTTTTGACTCCACATCTGTGATTCCATGGGAGAAAATAAGAATGAAATAATATCAGTAGAGTGATAGCAGCCCTCAACTCTCTGCTGTCCCATTGCAGTATCTTGTGGGGCTCTTCATCTGTGATGAACTGTCTCTTACCAGAGGACCAGTTCCAAGGGCCTCTTCACCAGGTTGACCACAGGGCTGACATTAGTCACATTGGAGCTATGTATGATTCAGTGCCATGGAGAGAGCATCCACCCTGTTGAAACCATGACTCCTTTCAGTGATGACTTATTATCATTGTTATAATGATAATATAATAGTGTGTTATGTAATATTATATGTATAATTATTATATGTATAATAATATATAATTATAATATATAAAACATAATATGTGATACGGTATATGATATATAATAACACTATATAACAGTATTATAGCCACTTCTGTAGCACTTGGCAGTTTACAAAATGCTTTATTTAATAACAAGTTGGGTGGGGTAGGAAGTGCCCATCTCCCAGGCAGCTGACATTCCAAGTCCAGCTCTGACATTCTCTAGATGTGGACCTCAGCTCAGGTGCTTCTCTGACCGAGGCTCTTTCCTCACTAATTGCTGCCTTGCTGACTTCGCCAAGTTAAGTTGTTGGGGTCACACATTCTTTAATCTTCATAATGATATCACACTTCACAATGGTAATTTAGTAGGCTTTGGATGGTCTATTTTTCCAAGTCTAGCCTTGATTATAGCCCATAGTTTTTCTTTTTTAAATTTAACTCTTTTTTCTCAGTGATCAAAACTTCATTTTCTCTTCCTCTCACCTCCCTGCATTGGAAACCCCCACCTCAAACCCTTATAGCAAATATGCACAGTCAAACAAAAGAGATTTCCACATTGGCTATGCTCAGTCACATGTGCCTCACTCTGCTCTCTCTGTCCATCATCTCTGCGGCAGGTGGCAGGTTCTGCCGTCAGTCTTTGAAAGCACTCAGCTCCTCAGAGCTCTTAAGGCTTTCACAATTGACCTCGGAGGGTCAGAGGAGGCTCAGAGGAGACTATGGATGCGAAGCTCCAAAAACTACCATCCAGATTTCAAGGGTTATTATTCCCAGCCATTTGGGTACCCAGATTTTGCTGCTTTTTGTTTTGTTTTGTTTGTAGAAAACAATGTGCTGATTTAGATCATCTGCCTAATATATAAGCTTTAATTGCCTTCTACAGTTATTAAAATTATGAATTAACAAGTCACATTTTCTATCTTGAGCTGGCATAGAATCTTTTGTTCCTACATTCACACACATACACACATACACACGCTCTCTCTCTCTCTCACACACACACACACACACACACACATGCATGGTCATGGGTCCACATAAATGAAGGGTCCAGAGGCTAGGATTACAAGCAGGGCCGGAGGATAGTTGGGCCTCCTTCCATGCACGCTGCCTTTCTAACCCCTTTTCTCACTGTATCTAAGTGGCATCTGTGTCCTCACAGGCATACCTGAGGTCCAAAGCGATCTAATGGGTTTCTCCTCTTTGGGGCCCTAGCACTAGGTGGTTGGGCTGAGCCAGGGCAGCCTGCTTTGTGGAAGGTCAAAGTCAGGGCTGGGTGACAGCTCCCTGCCCACTACAACTCCCACAAAGCCTCCATCATGCCCCTGAGTTGGTCCCCTATTCTGTTGCTTCCCTTCTCTGTCTGCCCCACAGGTGACTTCCTTCTGCTGCTGACCGCCTCCCAGCAGTGGCTGGTGTTTGTGGCTGAGCGGACCGAGGAGTGGCAGCACATAGCGGGACTCAACACTGACCACCTGGAGCCTCTGCGTGGGGAGCCAAACCCTGTGCCCAACTTCATCAACTGCAGGTGGGCCAGGGGAGCAAGTGTGCCAGCCTGGGGGCAGAAGGGCAGCTGAGGAATGGGAAAATCACAGACCACCTAGGTTGGCTAATCAGCCATGAGAACTTGGTCAACATGTAACCTTTCTAAATCTCAGTCTTCTCATCTGTAAAATGGGGCATATGATACCTTGTTGCTGAATTAGGAGGTAGTGTTTCTCATCACTATAGACCTTCACGTAGAGTCTGAATGACCAGTTGTAAGGGATGCCATGGGGGAGATTCCTGCTTTTAGCTTGATAATTTCTGAGGTCCTTTTGGACTTTAAGATGCTAATTTTTAAAAATAATTCTATGACTCTTCCCCTTCCCCACTACTTTGGGGAGAAAGCTGCCCCAGTTTGTCGCCAGGTCTCAGTGATGGGCAAGTTACAGAGGCTGTCCAGTATGGACTGCCAGCCTGGCATTTGTCCAGTGCCAAAGCTGGGATCTGGTCCCTCCGAGGCTGACCCTTCCCCTTCTCCCCGCTCCACTTTGTAGGTCCTACCTGGACATGCTGAAAGTAGCCGTGTTCCGCTACCTCTTTTGGCTGGTGCTGGTGGTGGTGTTCATCACGGGTGCCACCCGCATCAGTATCTTTGGCCTGGGCTACCTACTAGCCTGTTTCTACCTGCTGCTCTTTGGGACCTCCCTGCTTCAGAAAAGCACCAAGGCACAGCTGGTGCTGTGGGACTGCCTCATTCTGTACAATGTCACTGTCATCATCTCCAAGAACATGCTTTCGGTGAGCCCCTCAAGCCCAGTAGGGCAGAGCCTGTCTGGCTGCCACTGCCACTCACTCCAGCCACCCACTGCCAGAGGCCCCCTGCTGTCCCTCCTAGAAGGAGCCCTCGGCCTCCGATGGCCTCATCCCCCTTCTTCCCCCTCTCTCTTGCAGCTCCTCTCCTGTGTCTTTGTGCAGCAAATGCAGAATAACTTCTGTTGGGTCATTCAGGTCTTTAGCCTGGTGTGCACCGTCAAAGGCTACTATGACCGTGAGTAGAGAGGGGAGAAGGATGGGAGCGGGCGCAACGGTGCTAACTGGCATTTATATAAAGCTTGCAAAGCACTTGGAAATGTTCTCTCATTTAGAAAGAGGGTAAGAAGAGGGAGCTAGAGTCCTGGTACTTGTGGGCTGGGGAGAAACCAGGAGCCTTCCCCAGGCTTAAAGAGGCAGACAGGCAGAAAGTGTTCTTTCAGTGATGGGCAAGTTACAGAGACTGTCCAGTACAGACTGCCAGCCTGGTATTTGTCCAGTGCCAGAGCTGGGATCTGGTCCCTCCAAGGCTGACCCTCCCCAGAGGGTCAGGGAGAAAGTCTCTAGCTGGTAACCCAGAGGGCTTTTGGAGAGCTCTCATGCAGCATTGTGGCTGCTAGATTTGTGGGGGACCAGGAGAAAGGAAGGGGAAGATGTGTAAGTGAATGAAGTGGGAGACTCCTTGTGTATGTGGTGGGGGGGGGGGTGTGAAGTGCGAATAGTCAGGTAACTTACTTTGCTGGGCCTGGATAACCTGAGTGCTGGGATCCTATCTCTTTAGCCAAAGACATGAGCAAGGACCAGGACTGTATACTGCCTGTGGAGGAAGCCGGCATCATCTGGGACAGCATTTGCTTCTTCTTCCTCCTTCTGCAGCGTCGCATCTTCCTTAGTTACTATTTCCTGCATGTCATGGTTGACCTTAAGGCCACTGCACTCCAGGCTTCCAGGTGTGGAGAGGGGAAAGCAGAGGGACGGGGAATTTTCCTAAGACATTTGTGATTTTTTCCCTCTGTATGAGATTCTGTTTGTAAGGTTGGCATTCCAAAGGCTGTTGCCTCCTTTGTTCCTGCTGGGTATCGTTAGGGGAAGTTTGGATAAGATGCCCAATGGGTAATAGTGCCTTGATTATTGATTTGTTGTTCAAACAACCATTGACTCAACCAATTGAGTCAATCAATCTATCAATCAACAAGGATTTATTAAGAGTCTTTATCTTGGGGCAGCTAGGTGGAGCAGTGAATAGAGCACTGGCCCTGAAGTCAGGAGGACCTGAGTTCAAATCCAGCCTCAGATACTTAACACTTACTAGCCATATGACCTTGGGCAAGTTGCTTAATCCAAAGTGCCCTACAAAAAGCAAAAAAAAAAAAAAAAGTCTTTATCTTATAACATTAAGATTCCACATCATTATACTTTTTTTCTATCCAAAATTGAATTTTTTTGTTAAATAGCTGAGATATTACATTTAAATGTGACATACAATTTCAAGCAAGATTTAAAGAAATACAAACATTTAAGTACAATACTAAATTTGAACTGTTCTCAAATGCTGCTTAATTTGAAACAGCATCATGAAATGGAAAGAACACTGAAGACAAGTCAAGAGACCTGGGCTGGAGCTCAGCTACTTGCTACTTGGATGACCTTGGGCAGGGTACTTCCCTGGTCTTTAAAATGTGTGTTCTGGACAAGATGATCTCTGAGGTCCCATCCAGCTGTGATTCTGTGACCTTGGTTTTCTTCCAGACTTGAGTTAAATACGACTTACTTATTGTGGACCTTTCTTTGTGACCCTAACACTTCACCAGGTATTAAAACCTTGTAGTGTCTTTTCTGCTCCAGGCTCGACCTCCTGCCCCAGTCCAGGGTCTGAGACCCTCATTGTCTAACTCTTCCCCCATTCCTAACTGACTCCTGGCTAGAGGCAAAACTGCCTTTTATCCCATTCTAAGAAAGCCAAAGCACTCGTGATTTTTCCCTCTCTCTGTCCATGTCCAGAAGAAACAGAATGATCCCTAGAGTTTGACTTCCTTGGGACTCCCCAACCAGTCAGTGTTTCCTCTGCCAGACCTGCATCTGATCTTCCTTAACCCTCTACTCTTTTAAGCTCATAGAATCACACACATTCTCGTGAACAGAAAGGGACCTCAGGGCTCATTTTGTCCAGTTCCCTCATTTTACAGATAAAGAAACTGAAGCCAGGAGAGATTCAGTGGTTTGTCCAAAGTCACACAGTCACTCCATTAATGCTCATTTACATTGAACGCTTGCGGTAACTTGTGTTTGCCACCAAAACTATGCTTAGATTTTATTTGTTATATTATGTACATATTATATAAAATATTATATCCAATATCTAATGTTACATTGTATATTGGACATAATTTTTTGATACCAAATATAACATTTTATAAAATATTTAATTAGTACAAGATATAAGAACACTGAAGATTCTGCATGGTTGAATAGATACAAATAGAGATTTCTCCACAGAGACCAAGGGGATTGGGCAGGGACAGATTGAGAGCAGATAAGCCCCCCTCTCTCACTGCTGAGAGTCCAGAACTCTCCCAGAATCCCCAGAGATTCCAGGTTGTGGTCCCCCTCCCCTTGCCCCACAGTGAGCTATGCTTGAAGCTGCTGTAGATTTGGGGCATCTCCCTTGATGTCACCTACCCTGAAGGTGGGTAGGTCAGTGTCTGTCTCGAGGGGTCAGTCCAAGGACAGCTGGGAGCGACTCTGGAAGATAATTCTCTCTGAGCTCTGTCTCTAGCTTCCACCTAGAATCTGGGATTTCTGAGAGCCAGGGGATTAAGGGTAAGCTGATTTGATTTGGCACACTAACTCTGTGCTCATTACTATGCTAGGCTCTCTAGGGGTACAGAGATGTGGAAGACTTGATCCCTGACTTCACGGGCATCATAGAGAGAGAGAGAGAGAGAGAGAGAGAGAGAGAGAGAGAGAGAGAGAGAGAAAGAGAAAGAGAGAGAGAGAGAAACAAAGAACATTTATTAAGTCCCTACTATGAGCCAGGGACTGTGCTGAATTTTTAGGATATAATATATAGGCAAAGAAGACCCCTCTCTGCCCTCAAGGAACTTCTATTACAGGAATGGGGAACCTTTGTCCTCAAGGCCACATGTAGCCCTCTACGTCCTTGAGTACAACCCTTCTTGTTCTATTTTAATAGGGCAAAATAGCACATAAAAGGAACCTAGAAAGGAAGGAGGAGGGGGCATAGGTTAGCCTCAAAGGGGCATGATAAAGAGATTGCAAGAAGTGCCAGTGGTTCAGTCTTGGAGGTCTGGTTCCTCCAAGTCATCTGTCAGAGCTGGAGGGAGCCAGGATAGGGCCCAAGACAAGACAATGCTAGTAAGTAGATACTACTTAAAGGCAATGGGGCTTCAGAAAAGGGGAGGATCAGCCTGGGCTGGAGGGTTTCAGGAAGGCTACTTCGAAGAAGTAGGATTAGCCCTGGTCCATTGTGTGTGGATTTAAAGAAGCAGAGAGGAGGAGTGAAAGGCATTCTAAGCCAGGGAACAGCCTGAACAAAGGCGTGGAGATGGGAAAGAGGTATGGTTTCTGAGAGGTTAAGGGGTGGCAGAGATGATGAGGTAGCCAGCTGACATGGAGTGGTCTTACCATGCTGTGGGGTCCTTTCCCCTGCAGACCTGGGGTGGGTGAGGAAGGACCTCTGACATCTCTGGGCCTTTCTCTTGTTTTCTATGTAGGGGCTTTGCTCTATATAAGGCCTCCATCCTTAAGAGCATCAATTTCCATCGGCAGGCAGAGGAGAAGTCCTTGGCACAGCTGAAAAGACAGTAAGTGTCCTCTCTGTCCCTCCTAGGACCAGAAAAGCTATGGGGTCTTGGAAGCAGATGCTGGCAGGTGTCTCAAGAGCATCAGCCTAGGGCCAGCTGTCCCAGCAAAGGGAGCAAAGGGGTTTTGAATAGAGGGAGAATGGTCTACATAACCATCTCTGAAATGGGTCAGGGGTGTTGACCATTTATTTTGGGGGGGGGAGTAGAGCATGAGCTGAAGGACTGGGCTGAGCTAAATCAGAGGAATGGTTTTGAGGACACTCTGACCTTTTCTTCTTCTAGGATGGAAAGGATCCGGGCCAAACAGGAGAAGCATCGCCTGGGACGGACATCTAGTGAATGCCCTGAGGACCCAGATCAAGATCCAGGTGAGAGCCAGTCCTGCTTTGTGGCCCTTTGGAGGACTGTTCACCCATGCTGAGGATGGGGACCGGATCTAACCACTGCACTTCCCACTTAATCCTCACCCATCTCCATGCCACCTCCAATCATCATACCACAGAAGTGACCCAGGACCTGTTGGGGAAACTTCCTGCCTGGGCTGACAAGGCACTGAGCTGAGAATTCTGGAGAGTTATGCTGGGCACTGCCCACCTTGCCAAATGTCCTGTTCTTCTGTTTGACCCTGTGTGTCTTTGTCTGTGTTGTATGACTCTTCCCACATGGGCCATGTGACAAGGCAGAACCAACCTCAGAAGCACATACACACACACACACACACACAGATACACACGTCCCCTAAGCATCAGATGCCCACTTACACATCATCTGAATCAAGGAGGGCATCACTAGTCTATGTTCCAGACTCATCCTACCCCTCATCTGTCCCTCCCTCACCCAAGTAGCTGGCCCACAATACTGGGTCTTCCTGGTACCCATACTCCCTCAGTCTTGTGCAACACATTTCACACTCTCATCATGCCCATTCTGCAGAGCCAGGTGGCCCGAGCAGCTCTTCCCAACCCAGAAGGCGATGGTGGCGGCCCTGGTTAGACCATGCCACAGGTACAGCTTCCTCCTCCCTAGCTGGGGTCTCTGGCCCTAGCCTACTAATACTAACTGGATTGATTCCTGGAGGTGTCCCCTTCTTTGCTGCAACTTGTAGCCCCTCACCCAGCATGACCTTCTCTGCCTTGGTGACAGGGCTCCCAAAAACATAATCTCCCCTGAATCTTTCCTTTTTCTTTCTTCCTTTTATCTTTCCTCTCTTTTCTTTCTTCATCTTTTTTTCTCTTCTTTTCCACCTTCTCTGGGATCCATCCCCCCTTCATATGTGTAACAGAGAAGATTGGGCTAAAGGAGAAAATGATGACCAAGATGGCACCATGAAATCATTCATGGTCATGATAAGCTAGCCTCATTTCCATTTTTTATTTGTTTTTTTTTTTACTTGGTTATTAAGCAAGTAGATGAAGGGGATGCTATGACTGCAGTTTACCTAGATGTGAGCTGAGCTTTTGATCAAGTGTCCCAAACTATCCTCATAGAAAAATTGGAAAGACAGAAATTGGACAGTAATCCAATTAGATGAATGTGTAACTGGAGAAGGAAATGACAAGTCAGTATCTTTGCCAAGAAAACCCTAAATCATGAAGAGTCTTGAAGAGTCAGACAGGACTGAACATTGTAGTTGGATATAACTTAGATGGCCAGCTGTTGGTGGGGGAAAGGGGAGGGTTATGTCATTGTGTAGAGTCCAAAGGAATGCAGCCAAAATGGTGAAAGGCTTTGAGTCCCCATCAGGTGAGGATGGGTTGGAGAAACTGGGCGTATTTAGCCTGGAGAAGAGAAGACTCCTGGGGAGTTGAGATAGTTGTCCTCTAGTGTTTGAAGGACTATCAGCCTGATGTGGTTTGGCTGCAGGGGACAGAGCTAGGAGGATTAGGTAGAAATTGCAAAGATACCAGTTTAGGCTCAATGTCAGGGAAAGCTTCCTAAGCATTAGAACTGCCCTAAAGTGGGATGGGGTGGGGGTGGCCTGGATAGAGGCCATAGATTAGATGGTTGCAGAGCCCTTTCCAACTCTCAAATCCTGTGGGGAAAAAAAAAAAAGATCTGGTTTGAGCATTGTATGCACTCTTTAAAAAAAAAAAGGATAACTTTTGTTTTCACATCACCTAAATTTCCCCTCTTCTTTCCCAAAGAGCCTGTATATTTTCTCTAGAGTTTTTTCAAAGCCTTTTCCACTCTTTCCTTCATTCTCCCTCCTCGCCTCTCTCCCTCTTTCTCTTCCTCCTTTTCTCTATCTTCTGGTCTCTTGTTTAGCGTGGGACTATATCTCCCGAGTACTCCCATCTTCCCTTGGTCCTCACCTCGTCCCTGTCCTCGTCCCCGTCTTTGGCCTTGTCCTCGTCCCAGGCTTTGGCTCTGTCCTTGTGCCCATCGCTGTCTGGTTTGACTTGCTGCTGATCCCCAAGCTGCCGTGACTGCCGCTGCCTCCCCTTGCTGCCTTGCTTGGCTGTGCATGATGGATGCTTGCTCCTCCTCATCCCTCCTCCTCTGGACCCAATGGTTCATCCAAGAAGCCAGAGAGCAGAGAATGGGGAGATCAGACAGTAAGGTGCGATTGAGATAGCAGGGGCACCTTCAGCTCTTATTAAAAGCACTGAATGGAATTGACTGCCTTGAAAATGAAGGAGGGAAGAGCAGACACCCCTCTCAGATTCTGTCTCAGGGGACATCCTACTGAAGGGTGACCATTATTCAGCTTCCTCCTTAGGATAAAAAGAAGTGATCCTTATCCTGGGGATTTCCAGGCCTAGAAGACCAGGGTTTATAGCACTGTCAACTCTTCTAGCCCTTCCTCATCTTGAACCCTCAGAGAGAGTTCAGTGGCGGAGGGGCCTCATTTGCTCCTCTGGTCTTTCCTTAGGTGGGCAGGGACATTTCTGGGTCAGCCCACTTGAGAAATTAGTAGAAATTATACTACCTCTTAGTAAGACTACTACTCGTACTAATTACTCCCGTCCAAACCTTAGGGACATCATCAGAGCCAGATCATAGCTGCCCACAGCTCCTCTCCCTTTGTGGAATGGATCCAAGTTGACTCTTAAAAGTTGACCCATTTCAGCTCCTCCTACCTACCTACAGCTCTAAGCCAGGAGAGTTGGGCAGTGCCAGGGGCAGGGCAGAGAGGGAAGGAGCTAGGAGATAGTGATCCCAGGATCCCAGCCCTGGGCCAGACCGGGACTGTGTCCTTTGTCCCCCTCCCCCACAGTGATCCACTCTGGGGATTACTACCTGTTTGAGTCTGACAGTGAGGAAGAAGAGGAGGTGCTGCCGGAGGACCCCAGGCCTTCATCACAGAGTGCCTTCCAGGTCAGTCGGGAGAAGACAGGAGGCGGGGGAGGGGGGGGGGAGGGGGGTGACAGGGATGTCTCACTCTGTCAAAGCTTTGACCTCACCTCCCACCACCCATCCCAAACCCATCTCCGATAAGACTGAGGGGATTTATCTTGCTTTCCTGGGGCTTACCTAGAGCACCCCCTGACAGAGGCTGGTTCTCTCTTAAATGAGCCCATCTCCATTACACATATAGGTTAAAGGGTTTTGTTTTTCTTTGTTTTTTGTTTTGTTTTGCTGGAGAGAGGAAAAAATAAAAGCTTGTAAACTGAAAAATTAAATTAAAAAAACAGCAACAAACCTACATCTCTCTGCTAGGTCCCCTATGCCAATACCTGTTCAACAAGCAGGTACTGAATACCCACATTGTTTGGTGCTCAGTGTTGGGCCCATGGGAGGGAGGGAGAAGCGTGAGAGACATGGACCCGCCAACAAACATTTATTAAGCATTGTTAGGTGCTAGGCACTGTGCTCAGCTCTGTGGGATACAAATATCATTGAAAGACAGTCCCTACCTTCAAGGAGCTTCAAATCTAATGAGGGAAACACAGAGGGAAGGTAGGAAGAGGACCTGGGGCTGGGGGAGGAGGGATGGTGGAGATGTCAAAAAACCGCAGACGAGGGAGTTGGATTTCCTGGACTAAGTCTGAAGTCCTTTCCAACTAAATCTCTGCTTTGATGAGAACTCCCAGACAAATCACAAATGCATACAATGGCAGGATCAGAATTCTCTGGCTGCCTCTCCTATGGTGGGATAGACAGATACTGAAATCATTGAGGAAGGATTGATTGGGGGAGAGAGCTGAAGTGGTTAGGCTCAAAGTGAGATGTCCCTAGTCCCTGGTGTAGACAGAGAAGGCAGAACAGCCTTTTTAAGGCCTCTTTCTTATACTCAGTCCAGATGAACCCTGGCAAAACGAAATCCCCCAATCTCAGAGTACCCTGCCCTGACTGTGATGATAACTCTGTCTACCCTTTCCTCCTCCATCCTAAATCACAAGCACCAAATTCCTAGTCCTCATCTGACCTTTAGATCATGAGAACCAGAGAGATACCTTAGAGATCATAGCTGGATTTGAGGTGACTTGTAATTTAACACCCTCATTTAAATAGGAAGAAATTAAAGCCCAGAAAGAGGTAATGACTTATCCAAGGTCACCCTTAGAGTTCATGACAGAGTTGGGACTGGAATTCAGGTCTTTTTGGTCCTCCTACATGCCTCTTTCCATGATCCCACATCACTTTTCAGATAAGACTTTCCAGGTTTCTCTGAACCCAAACCTTTCATTATTTCTTACAGCACAATAATATTACATAAGATTGAGATACCATAACTTGTTTATCCATTCCTCAAATAACTGGCTTCCCCTCAGTGTCTAGTTCTTTACCACCACAAAAAAAAGAGATACTATAATTATTTTTTCTTTTATGGGTCCTTTTCCTTTTATCTCTTTGGATGTATAGACATAGCGATGGTACTGCTTCGCCCAGTTTAATACATTTTTTGGCATAGTACCAAATTTCTTTCCAGAATGACTGAACCAATTCACAACACTACCAACTGTATGTTAATGTGCCTGTTTTCTATGTTAATGTGCCTGTTTTCCCCCAGCCCTACCAGCATTTGTCACTTTCCTTTTTAATTGCCAATCTAATATTATGAAGTTGCTAGAATTTTCACTTCTCTAATTATTAGTAAGTTGGAGCATTTTTTTCATGACTGTTGGATTTCTTTCTTTGAAAACTGCCCATTCGTATCCTTTGACCACTTATCAGTTGTATCCCATATTGCCTTAAGTGCGAGATGGGGCATTAGAAGACCTTGTACAGGAAGCCTTTCCTAAACCCTCTTTGTTCTAGAGCAGCGGTTCTCAACTTGTGGGTCATGACCCCAGGGTTGAACGACCCTTTCACAGGGGCCGCCTAAGACCATTGGAAAACATATATTTTCCATGGTCTTTGGAACTGAGACACAGCTCCTCTATCCTTCTCCAGGAGGGTCTGCCCACATGCAGATATGACCACATACAAGTATTAAACGATTGCGGCATTAGGAAGGTTGAGAACCACTGTTCCATAGGTTTTTCTCTCATTTCCTCTTATCCTGCATATAGCTTGTTTGTACACATTTGTTTGCTGACTCTCCTGTTAGATTGGAAGCTCCTTGAGGGCAGGGATTGTCTGTTGCCTCTTTGTGTATGTTCTATCCTTAGCATGGTGCCTAGCACAGAGTAGGTGCTTAACAAATATTTATTTACTGACTAACTGACCTAGGTTCAAATTCTGGCTTCCTATACAACCTTAGGCAACTTCTTTGGGGTTGTTTTTTAATCTATAAAATGAAGAGGTCAGGCCGGATGGTCTCTAAAAATCTCTTCTAGTTTTATATCTAGTGGACTTTATGAATGAGCCCCATCCAAGGTGGGCAGTTTGCTTGAACCCCTCCTATGTGTGGGTCTACATCACCCTCACATTTTCCCCTTGGGCACAGATGGCGTATCAGGCATGGGTGACCAATCCTCAGACTGTCTTGAGAAGACGGCGGCAGGAGCAGCGGCTCCAAGAGGCTGGGGAAACGCCCACGGCTGGGCTGCTGGAAGGTAAGGGAGGCAGTGGGGATAGGGAGGGGAAGGCATGGTTGGTGGGATTAAGTACCAGCCAAGTTGCTTCCCCTTCCCATCCCCTTCCTTTCTGAGGGGGAGCTCCCAGCCAACTCTACCACTGGGACATGGGATTGGCTTGCACAGAATGGGCAAGTCCGACACTCTGGCTGTGGATGTATGTGGTGGGGGAGGGGTTGGGGTTAGTGCTAGGAAAACCTGAGTGACTTAAATTGATCTGATTCTCTGTCCGTTTGTCTACCCAGAGTCCGAGCTGGCAGGGAGCCAGGAAGAAGTTCCAGGTGAGTAAGAATAGAGGAAGCTCTGCTTCCTTGGAGGGTTCTGTGAGGTCTCAGTACAGGTGTCCATTTGTCAGGTGGCCAGAGAAAGCAGCTGGGCCACCCCGGCTTAGTTGTGGGGTACCCTCTACCCCCTAAAGATCAGATCCCTGGACCCTGGGTACCTGCAGCCAGCCCCCAAGCATCATTGTTCCGCCTTAGGTGGTCAGGAACACAGACCTCGCCATAAGCACACCACCCCCTAGCTTGCATTTAGTCTCAACTGAGGAGTTAAGAGGGCAGGGACACACAAGCAATTTCCTCCATCTTTAAGCGAAAGACTGAGCCACCCCCAGCCCAGGTCTGTGACCTTGTCTATGCCACCTGCACCTCTGGAGCTCCCCACTCTAGGTCAGACCCCAAACTCAGAAGAGAGACACCTCAGTCAGCCCAGGTTTGACCACAGACCATCTGGGAATGAGAGATGAGGCCACTTGGGACTGGGTCTTAAACTGCCCTGAAACTAGTACTAGTACAGGAGAAAGATCATTGACTCTGGAGGCAAAGGACCTGGCATCAAATCCTGCCTATGAGATTTATCACCTAAGTCTCCTTGGGTGAGTCGTTTAACTTCTCTGGGCCTCTGTTTCCCATCTGTTAAATGAGGACGTTGAGCTAGATGTACTTCCCTCTCTGGTTCTAGGACCCTGTGCTCTTGCAACACACCCCCAACTTCTAGGCTTGGGTGGGGCGGGGGGTGGGAGGGGGCTGCTCCTGTCTCCCACAGCTTAGCCTTCCTGCTCCCCCCGCCACAGGCAGAAACAACGTGATGCAGCGCCTTCTGAATATCCTGCACTTCCTGTGGGTTCTGGGCCAGGCAGGGGTAGATGGGCTGACCCAGTGGCTCAACACCTTCACCCGGCACCACACCACCATATCCACCGTGCTTCGGGCTGAGCGCTGTGTCCTCACGCAGGAGCTGCTCAAGGTGCTTACGAGAGAAGGGAATGGGGGGGAAGTGGTGGGTGGGCCAGGAAGGGGCAGCCGTCCCTTAGACACTGTGCACCTGGCGTGGGCAGGTGACACATACAACTACCTCCTTCTCCTCCTCCTCCGTCTTTCTCAGACAATCCCACTTCAGCACATCTAGAGCCACCTGTTGGCAAACAGTATTCTATGCAAGGCCCTGGTCTAGGCCCATGGGAGAGCTGAGGAGAAGTAAGACATGATCCCTGCCCTCATGGAGTTTACAATCAAGCAAGAAGATGCCAGGAGCCCTCATGGCCCCTGCTGAGCCTCCCACTGTCAGAGCCCCCATCAGTGATGGCTCTACCAAGCCTCCCACTGTCAGAGCCCCCATCAGTGATGGTTCTACCAAGCTTCACACTGTCAGAGCCCCCAACAGTGATGGCTCTACCAAGCTTCCCACTGTCAGAGCCCCCATCAGTGATGGCTCTACCAAGCTTCCCACTGTAAGAGCCACCATCGGTGATGGCTCTACCAAGCTTCCCACTGTCAGAGCCCCCATCATTGATGGCTCTACCAAGCTTCACACTGTCAGGAGCTCCCATCAGTGGTGGCTCTACCAAGCTTCACACTGTCAGAGCCC
>CM053595.1:281765694-281803442 GCA_028646575.1 Pseudocheirus occidentalis | reverse complement strand
CCACTGTCAGAGCCCCCATCGGTGATGGCTCTACCAAGCTTCCCACTGTCAGAGCCCCCGTCGGTGATGGCTCTACCAAGCTTCCCACTGTCAGAGCCCCCGTCAGTGATGGCTCTACCAAGCTTCCCACTGTAAGAGCCACCATCGGTGATGGCTCTACCAAGCTTCCCACTGTCAGGAGCTCCCATCAGTGGTGGCTCTACCAAGCTTCCCACTGTAGCCAGCATCATTCTGAGCCTGCATTGGTCGGAGAAGAGAATAGATTCATTCTCTGAAGGAATTCATAAGCTATTGGAAAGAAAAGACCAACACTCTCTTCCTTTCTTGCCCCCATCAAATGTCTGTCTCTCCTGGACCTTCCAAGAGTTAGAAGCTAAATTGATTACTGTTACAGAAGGGATCTCAGACACCATCTGGTCCAACCCTGTCATTTTATAAAGGGGGAGGCCCAGGGAGATTAAGTAGGATTTGAAATCAGGTCATGTATATATGCCTATATATACACATATACATATGTGTGCGTATATATATATATATATATATATATATATATATATATACACACACATATAGATATAGATATACATTGTATATACCTATCATTTATCTAATACACACAGTCTCACACACATACATAATCACGCCTTCAGGCTTATTTCACTTTACTTCTCTGTCCTAGCAAACTGCACATGCCATCTCCCACCTCTGAGCATTTGCACAGGCCACCAGCCATGCCTGGAATGCACTCCTTTTTCATTTCACCGAATTAAAATCTTGCTTTTGCTTCAAGGTCTAGATCATGGGGCCAGCCCCTTTTTGAAGCTTTCACTGATCCCCGCAACTGAAAGTGATTTCTCCTTTCCAAATTTTTATTAGAGCAATTTGCCTGGATCTCGGCAGTGATCCTACCTTGTTCTCATCCCCATTTGTGAGCCGGCCCCATCCTTAGTGAGCTCCCTGAGGGCAGGGACTACGTTGTACTTCTTTGTATACCCAGTATCTAGCTCTTAGTAGATGCTAAATAAATGTTTGTCGAATGAATGAATGAAAGCACAGGCCAGCCCTGAGTTTTTTCAATGGAGCAGAGGAGAGAGGGCAAAGGGGCCACAGGTCTGACACTAAGGGGTCACTGCTGCTCAGCCTGATCCCCCAGAGCCTTCCCCCACAGGGCAGAAATATCCAACGGGGTGTGCTGGACTGGTTGTACCTGAAGGAGGAGGAAGAGGAGCTTGGACCACAGAGTCCCTTCAGCAGAGACTTCCAGAGCAGCCTGGCTTCAAGGCAGGTGCATAGGGGGGATCTTGGGTGGGAAGGAGGGGATTGAGTTACCTGGGTGGGGAGGGCTTCTTAGATTGATGCCCGCTCCTCCACGCACGCACACCACTTCTTGTCCTTCTGATTCCTTGAAGCTGCTATCAGTACCACATTGGTTCCCATCAGTGACCATATTCCCCAATTCCCACCCTAACACCTGACCCCGACCAGGCACTGAGGCAAGTCCAAAATTCTCCCTGACCTCATGACCCTTTCCCAAACTCCCTTGGGGTTATACATATGGTAGGATAAAGACCTAGAAGACCCCCCTTCCGACGGTGTCTGTCTCCTCTGCCTCACAGTGGGCGTGGGGCAGAGGAGATCCTCAGCAGTGCAACTGAATACACAGGGGCCACAAGCCCCCTGACCACAGGCTACAACACTCAGAGCAACAGCGAGGAGCTCCTTGGGAGCCTAGATGTTCCTGAAGGTGGAGACTCAAACCAGGGCTCCCAAGAGCTCCTGGAGCACCCCAGTATCTGGAAAAGGACGGCAAGTGAGCTGCTCCTCAACAGGTACCGTGCCCCCATGCCACCCCTCCCTGTCCTCCTTTCACAATCCCAAACATGCAGAAACTTGAGGCATCTCAGGGGTCATCGGTCCCCACCCAAACCATCTAAAAGGAGTCCTCTCTACTGTGTATCTGACCACTGGTCGCCCAGCCTCTGACTGAAGGACTCACTCCTGCTGAGGGCGGTGGGGCAGCTCTCACTGGGGAGAAGTCTTCTTCTTCGGTCTAGGTGGAATCTGCCTCTCTCTAGATTCTCCCTTCTCTAGATCCTTCTGGGGATCTGGGGAGAAGCAGGACAAGTCCAAGGCTTCTTTCCCTCACTGACTCCTCTCTCAAGGACTGGCCTGCCTGTCTCACGGACCACACAAGAGTTAGAAGGGACTTCAGACACCCATCTAGTCCAACCTGTCATTTTATAAAGGCGAGACTGAGGCCCAGGGAGATTAAGTGGGATTTGAACTCAGGTCCTCTGACTCGAGCCATTGCTAATCCCTTCATCCCGTACTAGATCATGGGAATCCATAATCTAAGCTAAGAGAATTCCTGGGAAAACCTCAAGAGGAGGAAGGGCTCCAGGCCAGGGTGTCCAGAAGGAAGCCTGAGTCAGCGAGATGGCGGAAGCTCTTGGGGTCCAGCCTTGCCTGCCCTCTCCCCCTGGGCAGAGCTGAGGGACTGAGGGCCCAGTCAGGACAAGGGCAGTGGAGACACCGCCTCCATCTTCCCCAACTCCTCCTCCCTCAGGCGATTCAATTTTGAGGAGCTGGAGGCCTCAGAGCACTTTTACAAGAGCCAGGGCCGGACCCTGAGGTTGCTGCAGGCCCTCTACCTCTTTGTGGCGGCCCACTCTGAACTGGTCTGCTACTTCATCATCATCCTCAACAACATGGTCACGGCCTCCACTGCCTCCCTAGTGCTGCCCGTGCTGGTCTTCCTCTGGGCCATGCTGTCCATCCCCCGGCCCAGCAAGCGCTTCTGGATGACGGCCATCATCTTCACCGAGGTGGATGGGCCTTCCCTTAGGGTTGATAACCAGAGACTGTTGGAGCTGGGGGGACTTTAGAACACAGAGTGTCAGAGAAGCCCTTAGAGGGGGTCGGTTGGTTGGTCTACATCTCTGCTGGGGCAGATGCTTCAGCTAGTGGGATTGGGTGGGGTAGGGAGTAGATGCCAGTCCCTAGCAGGTGGCATGGCAGGACAGGGGCAGGGATGGTGGTACCTGGAGCTCTCTCTCCTCCTGGCAGGTGATGGTGGTGATCAAGTACCTGTTCCAGTTTGGCTTCTTCCCCTGGAACAGCACCTCTGTGCTGCGGCGCTATGAGAACAAGCCCTATTTTGCACCAAGAATTCTGGGCCTGGAGAAGACTGATGGCTATATCAAGTATGACCTGGTCCAGCTCTTGGCCCTTTTCTTCCACCGGTCCCTGCTGCTGGTGAGCCCTGGTGCCAGGAGGTAGGACGGGCACAAAGGACCCTTCATCTCAGGTTCCCCTTCACCCCTACTTTGAGAAGAGTCTTGAGGTCAGAGGTCACCGTGGTCACAGGTTGGACAGGCCTTGACCCAACTGGTCAGTTTATGGGCCCAGGTCCAGAATGTAAGGTGTAGAGGTCAGGGATTGACTCTAGGGCCCCTGGTGTAGTCTCTGGGAGCCTGTGGCTTTAGCTCCCCTACCCATTGTCCAAGGAGATGCCAGGGGCTCGCTGTGATTGTCCCCGCTCCCTCCTCAGTGCTATGGTCTATGGGACCATGAAGAGGACACATTTACCAAGGAGCAGGACCAAGCTGAGGACCAGGAGAAGCCAGCATTGGAAGAGGCAGCCGGGCCAGAGCTGGTGACTCAGGATGAGTTGGGAACAGGAGAGCAGGACCAGCCAGAGGCTCAGGATGGAGTCCAGGCTAATGCTGAAATCCAGGTTGAGGACGGGTGCCAGGAAGGGACTTCAGCTCAGGCTGAAGGAGTCAAGGACACGAGGCGACTCAGCCTTCGATTCAGAAAGAAGAAGAAGAAGAAGAGTAAAGAGCCCCCGGGGCCAGAAGCCATCGGTACTTGCCTCCCCAAGCACCCATTTCTTACTGTATTAAAGCCTCCTGGCTTTGAATGCCAACTCTGTGACTCCCTTTCTAGCTATCTCGAGGCACGTCATTTAACCTCTCAGCTTCAGTTTCTCCTGCGTTTAAAAATAGTGATCTGGGGCTGCTAGGTGGCCAGTGGATAGAGCACCAGCCTTGGAGTCAGGAGGTGCTGAATTAAAATCTGGCCTCAGACACTTACTAGCTGTGTGACCTTAGGCAAGTCACTTAAACTTGACTGTTTAAAAAATGAACAAATAAATAGAATGAATGGGACCCCTTTGGCAACCTGGTGAAACCTAGAGATTCCTTCTCAGAATAATGTCTTTAAATGTGTAAAATGAAATGCGGTATATTACAAAGGAAAACAAAGTTTACTCAAAATAAAGAGATCCAATATTTCCCATTCAAGTTCACAGATGCTCCTGAAATCTGTTGTTCTAAGAACCCCTGGGAGGGATGATTTCTAAGTCTATGGTCCTATGAATCTCTGGGGTAAACAGGGCAGGGATTATTACCCCTATTTTATAGAGACAGAAGCTGAGGCCTAGGGAGAATGAGTGCCATGCTTAAGAGCATAACAATAATTCAGTAACAGAAGCAAGACTAGAATCAAGGTCTCCTACAGACCTGGGAAAGCCTTCCGGTCATCTCCAGATGCCACCTCTCCCTTCATCACAGGGTTTCTGGATCATGTTGAGCCCTGCTCCTCAGGCAGAAAGATAGAACCCACAGAGGGTACCCTCTGCTCCTTAGCTCCCCAGGGGCCCAGAGGAGCCAGGGTAGCCTGGGCTGGTAATGCCTTTAGAGGTGAGCAATGAAAGGCCTGACCCCCCCTGGCCAAAAAAAGGCCCAGACCAGCAAATAACCCACCTCCCCACATCCCCAGTCCCAGGCCTGTCCCTGTCTGACAAGCCTTCCCCCCTTCCCCACAGAGGAAGAGGAAGAGCCAAAGGGAAGAAAAGAGAAGAAGAAGAGCCGCCCCCAGGAGAAGATGAAGGCCACAGGACTCAAGATCCAGAGCTTCTTCAAGACTATGTATGTACCCCCAGCTATGCACCCTGGGCCCTGCCCAGAACTGGGCTGATGCTACCAAAAGCCATGATCTCAGGGCTTTGGAGGGTAGAGTGGAGGGGCTGCTTGATCTAGGGGGGACAAAGAAATTGGTGTTGATGGTGGCTCAAGAACCCCAGTTGTGAACCTGTAGTCTGTACAAAGGCCTGGAGATCAGAAATCACACCTCGGAGGTTAGGCTGAGCATGTTCCCTGGCTTGAGGCCTTGTAGTGACAGGGAAAGGGGGTGCCTGGGAGGCCTGGCTACCAGGTCCTGAGGCAGCCCCTGTCTCCAACAGGGTACAGAATATCTACCAGCCCATTCGCTGTTTCTTCTGGGACATCCTCCACACCCAGTACCGCGCAGCCACCGACGTCTACGCCCTCATGTTCCTGGCAGATGTTGTTGATTTCATCATCATCGTCTTCGGCTTTTGGGCCTTTGGGGTAAGAGGTTCCCTCTTCTCCCCACTCCTTTTAGTCCGCTGGTCATTCAATGATGGGCTAGAGAATCTTGTCCAGCATTAATTCAAGATTTGGGTTTCTCCCACATGCTCTGCTTCTGCTCACTGATGTAGGGAATGCAGAAGAATGGGAGACGTGAGCCCTATCCTCATGAGGCTTCCAGTCTAGTTGGGAAGATAGGCTGCCCAAAGCAGTTTTCCCATGACTAGATGTCCCAGGGACACACCCTCTCACCCAGATCCGCCATCTTGTTTTATCCCTATTTCCCGGCCAAAACTACCTACTATAATAACTGTAACAGTTCATGCTTTCCAGATTATAAAGCAAAATCTGCATAACCACCATGAAAAAGGGGGTGGTAAAAAACAAAAAAAGAAAGTAGTGAGAAGGATTATGCCCATTTACATGTTGGAAAACTGAGGCCAGAGAGGTTATATTCTCTCACCACACAGCTAATCTGTGTCAGAGCTGGGATTCAAACCATCCTAGGACATCAAGATCAATACTCATGAATGAAGATGTATTTGTTAAGCACTAAGGATATGATGTGAGACAGTGCCTGCCCTCAAGCAGCTCACATTCATACAGAGGGAGACAATCTGTATGGGGGAAGCGGAGACCAGACGAGGCAGTCACTAGGCTGGTCAATGAAGCCAACTGTCCTGTCTTTTCCTGTCTACCGTCTTGTCTAGTAGCAACTGTAGTATATTCATTGGTTAGTCAAGAGTGGAAACAAGAGGTGTGGGTGGAAGGAGTAGAAGGCAGATAGCAGGAAGCCTGCTCTATGGAAGCCCTGGTTTCTGGGTAGATGGCTGGATCTGGGGCCCCTGCAGATGGTGGGTTACCACCAATCCAGACGGCCCTACTGCAGGAGAAGAGTGCCAGGGGAGAGTGAGGACAGGGGTAAGCAGAGGGGAGAGAGATGGAGATGGCCCTTAATGGGCTGATCCTGAGGACACTTCCACTAGCTGCTGCTTCTCAGAGAAATGCTGAGCTTGGGAAGGAGACAGCACCAGGTCCTGGTGGCACACAGAGCCCCAGGGCAGAAGGCTTCCCTGACCACCTCAGCCCACTGCCTCAGACTCATCTCTCCTTCTTCTAGCCCCTTCCAACCCTTCATGTCTAGACCCTGCATCTAGAACCTTCCTCCCTTCCTCTAGCCTGCCTCTGTCCTTCCCTTCCTCAGATATTTCTTACACTGTGTGTAAAGCACTGTGAGCACTTCTGCATCCACTGTCTGTCTATTTTATTCTCCAGTTGTTTAAAGTATTAAAATATTATTTCCACCATCAGACTGGAGTTCCCTGTGCTCAGGGACTAGATGTGGCCTGGGGCAAATACTTCATTTCTCTCCTGATCTTCATGGTGTGTAGGATATCAGACTTGGAGTCAGAAGGACCTGGGTTCGAATCCTTTCTCTGATGGCTGACTGCCTCTCAGGAGCCCTAGCAAAATGGACAGAATAATAATATAGAATACATATGTTATACATAATAGTTTATGTAATTATATGTAATACAATATCATTATATATTAAACAATATATGATGTATTATATATACTGTGTTATATATGAGTATGTTATAATTAGTATAAAATGTTAATATATGATAATAATATATACTAATATAATAATACAATAAGACTTGGAGAGCCCATCTTGCATGGTTGTTATTGAGGGTTAGAAGAGAGAACAGTCCGTGGACATTGCTTTGAAGCTGTTACTACCATGTATGAGGCATAGAGCTAAAATCTGAGGCTGCAAAGACAAAGGTGAAAAACAGTTCTTGCCCTCGACTTTTCGTTCTACTTCCAACATGTAAATAATAGCTAATGATAATCATTAACATTTATATAGCAATGACATCACTCCATCATCACAACAATGATGGGAAGGAGGTGTTGTTATCTCTATTTTACAGATGGGGAAACTGAGGCACCGAGGTTAAGTGACTTGCCCAGGGTCACAAAGCAGGATTTGAACTTGGGTCTCTAAGTCCAACATTCTAACCACTATGCTATCATCTGCCTCTGTACAACAAATATTATCTCTACTTTACAGATGGGGAAACAGAGGTTCAGGAAAAATTGTGACTTGCCCATGGTCAAAAGTGGGATTTGAACTCAGACCTCTTCTGACTCCAATCTTTTCTACTATTTTCTTCCCACTCTGAAATTATATAGTTCTGTGATTCCTTTCTACAGTGTCTGGGACTGGGCACACAATGGGGGGGTCACTAAATGCTTTTGGTTGACTGGGATGGAAATATCAGAACTCTGTAAGACAGGAATCCCTTGAGTCTCATGGGGGTCTTGTCCATTTTCTTCTCTTTTTTTGCTTTTTGGAGGGCAGTTGGCATTAAGTGACTTGCCCAAGGTCACATGGCTAGTAAGTGATAAGTGTCTGAGGCTGGATTTGAACTCAGGTCCTCCTGACTTCAGGGCTGGTGCTCTATTCACTGTACCACCTAGCCACCCCGATTATGTCCATTTTCTGGAGCCAAAAAGACACTGGGCTGGGAATCAAGGGACCTGGAGTCTAGACCCAACTCCATTGCTAGTTGTCTATAGGATCTTAAATAGGTCCCTTTCCTTCTCTGACTCAGTTTCCCCATCTGTTAAAAGGAGAGGGATAGACTCAAGAGTTTCTAAGGCCTTCTTGATTCTAACGTGCTTCCTCACTCTCCCAGAAACACTCAGCTGCCACGGACATCACCTCCTCACTGTCGGATGACCAGGTGCCCGAGGCCTTCCTTGTCATGCTGCTCATTCAGTTTGCCACAATGGTCATTGACCGGGCACTGTACCTGCGTAAGACTGTGCTGGGGAAGCTCATTTTCCAGGTCATCCTTGTCTTTGGGATTCATCTCTGGATGTTCTTCATCCTGCCTGCTGTCACTGAGAGGTTGGCACAGGACAGGAGGCAGGGGTGTGGTGTCCCTGACTGGGGGAGGGGGGTTAAGTAAGGATGCCCTCTCTGACTGTTGGGCAGGCTTTATGGAAGCTTAGTGTGTGTGTTGGGGGGAACCAGAGGACTGTATAACCTTCCCCCAAGGCATGCCTATATGCACATAGAGACCAGGGATCCATGCCTTTGGTGGAGAGTAGAGGGGATTTCTAGAGAGGGGTTCACTTAGAGGCTCCCAGTCAATGGGGCCAGTGCCAGCATGGCTACGGGCACAGGAGGCTGACTAAGGAATTAGCAGCTCCTAAGATCCCAAAGTTCCAGCTCTGTCTAATTGGGAGATTTCTGGCTGAAGTCAGAGTCCCTGTTACTGGAGGGATGGGGAGGAGGTCCCAACACTTGTATATCTAGGCATGCCCTTAGGCCAAGCATCATGATACCCATGGATGTGATTTTGGGGTGCCACCTTCCTCTCCCTGCAGGATGTTCAGCCAGAATGCTGTGGCCCAGCTGTGGTACTTTGTGAAGTGCATCTACTTTGCCCTATCGGCATATCAGATACGTTGTGGTTACCCCACCCGCATCCTGGGCAACTTCCTCACCAAGAAATACAATCACCTCAACCTCTTTCTGTTCCAGGGGTGAGCTCCAAATCTATCCCCTGAGGCCCCAGAGCAGTTACTCCTAGATACTCCAAAGTCAGCCTCATCCAACCTCTAGGACCAGCCAGATCCTAACCCCAAGTTCCAATCAGAATTAGAAGGTACAATCTCTCATCGCTGTGACCTAACTTCAAGGTTTCCCCCTGGCAGCCGAGTCATAGGACATCACGGGAAACTGAACCTGAAAGGGCCCTTAGGGGTCATTGAAGCTAAGCCCTCCCCATTTTACAGACAAGGAAACTGAGGCCCAGAGAAAGGAAGTGACCCCAGTCAGAGGGTGGAGATCCTAGGGTCATCCAGGATGTCCCTCTTCTCCCTGCTCATCAACAGAGGTCATGGGGAGTAGGCAGAGCCAGAGGTTAACACATGAGTTCTTCTGTCTGGGAACAGATTCCGGCTGGTGCCATTCTTGGTAGAGCTGCGGGCTGTGATGGACTGGGTGTGGACGGACACTACATTATCCCTGTCCAACTGGATGTGCGTGGAAGACATCTATGCTAACATCTTTATCATCAAGTGCAGCAGAGAGACAGAGAAGGTAGCACTGGGCCCCGGAACCTGTGTGGGTTTAGCAGAGAGGAGAGGGGTGGGAAGGAGGCTGAATGACAGATGGATAGATGGATGGGTGGATGATGGATGGGCAAATGGATAGATAGATGGAGGATGGATGGATGGATGGTTAGGTGGATGGATGGACAGACTAATGGATGGATGGATGATGGATGAATAGACAGGTGGATGGCTGACTGGCTGATGGATTGACAAATGGATGGATGGATGGTTAGGTGGATGAATAGGTAGATGGGTGGATGAATGGATAGATGGATGAATGATGGATGGATAGATGGATAGATAATTGGAGACAGATGAATGGTTACATAGGTAGTCAATAGACATTTATTAAGCACCTAGTATATGCCAGGCACTGTACTAAGCTTTGGGGATACAAAGAAAGGTAAAAAAGATAGGCCCTACTCTCAAAGAGTTACATTAATGAGTGAGACAACATGAAAACTACTGTGTACAAATAAGCTGTATGCAGGATAAATTGGAAATAACCAAGAGAAGGCACACACTAGAATTCATAAGGATTGAAAACAGCTTCATGTAGAAAGTGGAATTTTCATTGGGACGTGAAGGAAGCCAGGAAGCAGAGATGAGCAGGGAGGGTGTTCCAGGCATGGGGAAGAGCTGGTGAAAATGGCGAGAGCTTAGAGCTGGAGGGAATGTCTTGTAGCAGGGATGGCAAGGGGGCCAGGGTCACTGGATCACCAAGTATGTGGTGGTGACGAGGTGTAAGGTGTAAGAAAATTGACAAGATGGGAAGGAGCTGAGTTATGAAGGACCAATAGAAGATTTTATGTTTGATCCTGGAGATGACTCCGTCACTGGACTCTGCTCAATGTTGGTTGGGTTGGGTGGGGAGGCAAGGTCAGACCTGAGCTTTAGGAAGGTCAGTTTGATAGCAGAGTGGAGGATGGATTGGTGTAGGGGAAAGACTTGAGGCAGGCAGACCCACCAGTAGCTATCTCAATAGTCTGGGCATGAGGGCACGAAGGTCTGCACCAGAGTGGAGACAATGTCAGAGGAGAGAAGGGGGCATGAGAGGTTACAAAGGTAAAATCAATAGGCCTTGGCCATGCTTGGCTCTGGGAGGTGAGAGAACGTCATTCATATTGCAAGCCTAGGTGACTGGGAGAATGTTGCACCCTCAACATAGGGTAGTAATAAGGAAATTTAGAAGAGGGAAAAATTAGTCCAGTTTTGGACTTGTATTTAAGATGTCTATGGGACATTAACTTCAAGATGTCCAAAACACAGTTGAAGACGTGAGACTGAAGATCAGCAGAGAAGTTAGGGCTGCAGAGGCAGATTTGAGAGTCATTGGCATAGAGGTGATAAATGAATCCATGGAAGCTGATGAGATTGGCAAGGAACATGGTATAGACGGAGAAGAGGCCCCAGGCCTGAGCACTGTGGGACAGCCAGTTAGTGGACGTGACCTGGGGGAAGATCCAGCAATGGTGAATGAGGAGTGGCCAGGAGAGGGAGAGCAGTGTCAGGAAAGGAGAAGAGAGTGATTTCTAGTGTCAGAGGCTGCAGAGTGGTCAAGGAGGATGAGAACTGAGAAAAGGTGATTATATTTAGCAATTATGAGATTGTTAGTGACTCTGGAGAGTCACTAATAAAGCTGTAAATGAGACTGTAAAGTGTTAAGAAGAGAGTAAGTGTAGGTTCATTGTATGGACAGCCTTCTCAAAGATGTTTAGCCCCAAAAGGGAGGAGAGAGATGGGACAACATCCAAAAGAAATGGGTGGATCAGGTTGGGGTGGGATTTGAGGAGGGGTAGACATGGGCATAATGGTAGGCACTTGGGAAGCAGCCAGCTGACAAGGAGAGATTGAAAATAAGGGAGTGGAGAGGGGGCGATCAGTCAGAGATGATGGGGTGGAATGAGATCACCTGTACACAGAGGTGAGGAGATAGCCCACCTCATCATGTGAGAATGGATGAACTCATGGCAGGAGGCCATCTCATACCTGGTAGATGTGAGGGGAGGACTCAGTTTTTTCAGATATATGATGCAAGGTTCTCAACTGGGAAGGTGGGAGGAGGGGAAGGCGGGAGGAGGGGAAGGCGGGAGGAGGGGAAGGCATGGCAGGTTTGAGGATGGATGAAAAGATTTGGAAAAGCTGCTGGGGTGAGTTGGATAGTGAGTCAGTTAGGGAGGTGTGAGAGGATTGCCTTGCTGCTGCTGTGATTATGTAACTTCCATTTGTAGTGGAGTCACTCAGCAGGTTTCAGGGTTTTCTCCAGCTTTGTTGAGTAGCAAGTGAGTGGGAGGAAAGACAGTGGCTGGTGGGAGTAATCCCAGGCTGAGGCCTGGCAGGGGAAGATTGGTAACTGGATAAGGGGACAAGGGATTCAGTGTATGATTAAACCAGTTCACCAAGAGGCCGAAGGGAGACCGTGGAGGAGTGTAGCCCGGAGAGGAATAATGGCCTGGGGAAAACTAAGGGGCCCAGGATTGGAGGCCATGGGGAGGATGAAGCACAGGGTTTGGTGCTATAATGCAGAGGGAGAAGGGGAATAACCACAGCTTGTGATCAGAGAAGGGAATATCAGAGTTCATAAACACGGACGAAGTGGATGCGGCAAGGTCACGGGTACGACCATCTTTATCTGTAGCTTAAGTGAGTAGGAAGAATAAGTCATTGGGAATGGGCAAGTTGAGGGAATGAGAGATAAGGGTGGTTGAGGGAGCATCAACGTCTCTTGGTAGGAGAGCAGTTGGTAAGAAGAGAGACCGTGAGGCAGGCACTAAACTCGTTGAGGAAAAGAGGGAATATCCTAGAAGTCATTTAACAATGGCTACTGGATTTTTGATTGCGTGGCAGCTAGGGATTGAGTGAAACTCAAAATAGAAGTTATTGAGTGATGATGATGGAAAGGGGAGCCTGGAAGTGTCACTGGGGACAAAGGGGTATGCCTCCACCTCAAGCAGAGAGTCTGGAGTAAATGAGTGAAAGTCTGGTTCTAGAAAGGGTGGCCAAGGAAGCTTGGTCATCAGGAGGGAGCCATAAGATAGTCATAAGGAGTGGGAAAGGAAAAGATTTAGGATGGAAGCAAGTTTGTTACCTACCAAGCAAGTATTCCAGAGAGCCCACTAGAGGGGAAGGAAAGGAATAAGCATTTATGTAGTGCCTACTGTATGCCAGACACTGGTTCCATAAATAACATAACTAAAGCTGAAGAGGATGATCAAAGCAGGCTTTGAGTGCCAAGTTAAGGAGTTTGGACTACTTGGTGGAGAGTGGTAAGTCATTCAAGGATGTTTTAGCAGATCAATGATACCACCAAATCACAAAGGGATGTCATTTCTGCCCCCATGTCTTCAGCTCTCACCTTAATTAAAGCCTCTTAGCCTTGGTCTCTGTCCTGTGCAGTATGTGGACTCCCCATGTCCAGAATACTCACCTGCCCCATTTCTCTACCTGACTCTAGAAATACCCACAACCCAAAGGGCAGAAAAAAAAGAAGATTGTCAAGTATGGTATGGGGGGACTCATCATCCTCTTCCTCATCGCCATCATCTGGTTCCCATTGCTTTTTATGTCGCTGGTACGCTCTGTGGTCGGTGTGGTCAACCACCCCATTGATGTCACTGTCACCCTCAAGCTCGGTGGCTATGAGGTAAGAAGCCTGGAGGTCTCCCCCAGGATCCTCCACCTCCGCACATTCCTATGTACACACCCAATTATCTAGTCCAGCCAGACTTCCCAGGCTGGCCATGCCTCTGGTGACCACCAATGGGAAAATAAGGGAAGACATGGGTAGGGATGGACAAAAATTGCCCCAGAATTGATGGACTGGGGCAGGGCAGTTTAGCAAGAAGTACATACTGGGGGTCAAGAAACCTTTGCCACCATCTTCATGATCTTGGGCATGTTATTTCTTCTGGCTAAGCCTCAGTTCCCTCATCTGTAAAACAAAGAGTTTGGATTTTCCACCTAAAGACCCACAGTACCTGTGCTCCAGTCCTGGTTCATTATTAGCTATGTGACTTAAGGCAACTTCCTCTCTGGAACTAGATGTCCCCATTTGTCAAATCAGGAGTACAGTGTCGACAGGATTATTGTGACTGACACAGGTGAATGCTTTTACTCATTCATGCATGCATGCATGCATGCATGCATGCAGCAGAAATGTATTAATCACCTACTCTCTGTAGAGCACTGTGCTGGGTGCTGGTTACCCCAGTATAAAGACCATCAGATACAGTCCTTGCCCTCATAGAGTTTCCAGTCTAGTAAAGAGATAAGACATGAACAGTTATTCTATGATAGCAGTGCCTTGGAAAATTGTCTGGAAAAAAACAAAAAAGGAAATCTGAGTTTCAGGTCTTTACCACCAGCAGGAATTAGGGAAGGCACCTTGGATTGGTGGCATTCAAACTGGGCAGGAATTCAGCAGGACAAGAGAGGAAAGGACATCCCTGGATAGGGCAGTGTGAGCTGAAGCAGGAATGTATAGGCTGTGTTTGAGAATAGATCTGTTTGGCAGGACCGTGAGATCAGAATAGAGCAGTAAGAACCTTAGAATCCATCAAGTACAACCACCTCTGTTTTTCCCATGAGGAAACTGAGGCAGAGAGTGGTTAAGTGTCTTGCCTAGGTCACACAGCTGGTAAAGTATGTGAGACCACATTCAAATTTAGGGCTTCCTGAAGTTGGGCTCTGTCCACTATGCCACCTGGATGCTGCTCTGTAGACGAAAATAATGGGAGATAAAAGGCAGACTGGAACTAGATGGTAAAGGCCTTTGAGTGGCCAGGCAAAGATCTCTGAGCTTAGCAGGAAAAAAGGAACCAGCAGAGATGCCCTAAAGTCTAAGCTTTAACTTAAAACCATTATAAGACCTCTAGGACACTCACCCTGCCAGGTGTTCTTTAGAAGCAAATTCTTTGAAGGCTTGAAGGGTGAGGGGTGTGCAGTAGGGCAGAGGGGTGGGTAACAAAGGACCAGTAATAGGCTGGTGCCAGGGTGAGTCAGAGGAGGGGGACAAGGGAGAGATGCCACAGAGCTGTAACAAATGGGAGCTGGCCACTGCTTTTGTTATGGCAGATGAAGGAACGGGCAGAGACCAAGATGACCCAATGGGAAACTGGGTGAAGTATGGGGCCACCTGCCGAGATGGTGGGGTCAGAGGGAGAAACAGGTTTGGGGGGAAAAGAGAAGCTGTTTTAGACATGCTGAGTTGGAAGGGCTGGGGAGGTGTCCAGGCGCACGTGCCCCATAGACAGCTAGAGTTGGGGGTTTGGAGCTTCAGTCTAAGAATCTGCTGAATTGAATGAACACAGGTGGTAGCTGAAGCCGTGTGTCAATGAGATTGGAGCAAAGCAGAGAAAGAGGGGGAAATAACAGTGAGTGAAGGGAGAAGGGCTTATGAGGATGTTAAGGAGATTTAATAACAGCTAGAGTTTACATGGGGTTTTGATGTTTATAAAGAACATACATACATATGTGTGATTTCATTTAATCCTTACAACCCTGCGAGGTAGGTGCAGTCATTATCCCAGTTCTACAGGGGGGGAAACAGACTGAAAAATGTTAAGTGGCTTGGCCAGTGTCATACAGCTGGTGTCCGGCGGTCTAGCCACTGTCACCAAGCCATCGATAGCATGAAAGGAAGAAGGGGAAGGTTGTATTGGAGAGTCCAGTTCCACCACTTAGGGACGGCAGTGTAATTATTAAGAGATGATAATGTATAGAGTATGACCATGATGGTGCTTGGCTGAAATGGGGTGAAGGTTGCTGGGTTTGGGGAAGATGGAGAAATTATGCGGTCAGGTTGTTGTAGAACTCGTCTGGTCAAATTTTAAAGTGCCTTGAGATGGTGGCAGTGATGGAGACGGCCTAGGGTGAGGGAATAGAAAGACATACCATGAGCCAGTAACTGAGGTCACTGCTTTGAGAATGGGCACCGAGTGGTATGGAGAGAATGTATAAATAGTATTGTGTAATCAAAAGGTCGTCAAGGTGGTAGAAAAGGGGTCTGGGGATGGAGCTGGGGGACAGAGAACCTGCTGACACCTCCCCTAGCCTGTGGGAGTGCTCTGAGCAGAGCTAGGCTCCTCCTTAGCTGAGAAGAGGTAAAGCTGGTTAAAGTGTGTGTGGGAGGTGTTTGGGGGAGAGATGACATCCTGCAGAGGGAGCTGGAAGCAGGGGGAGGGTTCCCAATTCTGAACCAACCCTCTCCCCTGCCCCCTCCAGCCCTTGTTTACCATGAGTGCACAGCAGCAATCCATCGTGCCTTTCACACCAGACACCTACGAAAAGCTGACCAGGAAATTTGACCCTTTTCCAGTAAGCTGCCTTGTCCTCTGGAGTGAGGAGGGGGTGGTGAGATGGGAATGGGGGAGGGGGCCACTGAAGGGGGACGAGGGGCAGCTGACCCTGTATTCCCGCCCACTGCGATGCAGCTAGCCATGCAGTTCATTAGCCAGTACAGCTATGAGGACATCGTGACCGCGCAAATCGAGGGCAGCTCAGGGGCCCTGTGGCGCATCAGCCCCCCAAGCAGGGAACAGATGAAAAAAGAGCTGTATAACGGCACTTCTGACATCACCCTGCGGTTCACCTGGAACTTTCAGAGGTTGGAAAGGGGGCCTGGAGGGCCCACAGGGGTGAGGGGCTGGGGTGGGGATGGACTGTCTGGCTCACTCCCACCTGTGCCTACAGGGACCTGGCCAAGGGGGGCACTGTGGAATACACCAACGACAAGCATACCATGGACCTCACCCCCAATAGCACCGAGCGCAGGCAGCTGGCCAGCCTCCTGGAGGGCACCACAAACCAGGCTGTGTAAGTAGCACCTGTCTGCACCCCACTCCAGGGAGGGGAGAGGGCACCCGGGTGGCACTGTCCCACCTCCATTACTCTTTATCTTGTAGGGTCATCCCTAACCTCTTCCCCAAATACATCCGTGCCCCCAATGGTCCTGAAGCCAACCCAGTCAAGCAGCTACAACCAGGTGAGTGCAGCAGGCAGGGGATGGGGTGAGCAAGAGAGGGGCCCGTGTGGTTTTCCCTTCTTGTGACTAATAGTCTGCATCCTGGGGTGGGGAGAAGGGTGCAGAAACACCCCCTCCCCAGGCCCAGTGGTCTGGGTAAAGCCTCCATCAAACTTCTGTATCTATTCCCCAGATGAGGAAAAAGATTACTTGGGGGTGAACCTGTCCCTGCAACGGAATGGAGTGGGGGACGGCTCACTGGAGTGGTGGGTGATCACTATCCAGGACTGTCAGCCAGACTGTAATATCCTGCCCATGGTCATCTTCAGCGACAAGGTCAGCCCCCCCAGCCTGGGCTTCCTGGCTGGATACGGGTGAGTCATGAGGCGCCCAAGGGACTGTGTGGGAAGGGATGGGCAAGGGAGTCCTCCCTACTGCCCTCTGAGGCCTGAGAGCAAGGGGTCACCATCTGGAAGGGTATGTGGTGGGAGACTACTTTGTCAAGCCCCAAGGCTAAGCAGCAGACCCCATTCTGGCCCCCACCGGCTCTCTGCTGCTGGCCCATCCTCACCGTTCTCTGGCCTGCAGCTGCTGTGGCTGCCAGAGGCGCCTGCCAGGCCCTGACTGTGTCTCCCCCTCTGGCAGGATCATGGGGCTGTATGTATCAATCGTACTGGTGATCGGCAAGTTCGTGCGGGGTTTCTTCAGTGAGATCTCACACTCCATCATGTTTGAGGAGCTGCCCTGCGTAGACCGCATCCTGAAGCTCTGCCAGGACATCTTCCTGGTACGGGAGACCAGGGAGCTGGAGCTGGAGGAAGAGCTGTATGCCAAGCTCATCTTCCTCTATCGCTCCCCAGAGACCATGATCAAGTGGACCCGGGAAAAGGACTAGGAGCTGCACGTGTGTCTTCTCCCCAGCAAAAGGAGCCCAGCCCACGAAGGAGGCTGCATCCCTGACTCTTCCTGGGAGGGTCAGAGACTTCAAGGGCAGGGCACACCCAGAACCCTGGAAATGGGGGCTGCTGCTAGCCTGCCCCAGCCTCCCGGCTAAGCATCAGAAGCACAGAGCAGGTGTAGAGACTGCCTAGCCACAAGGCTGCAACCTGCATCTGAGGAAGCACTCTTCAGACCATGGCCAGCCAGCCAAACAGTCAGCCCCCATCTCCCCCTCTGGACTGGGGGTGCAGCAGCTTGGCTGGGGGTGAGGGCCTCCTCTTTGTGGTCTGCTCACAGCTAGCCTCAGTTCCCGGCAGCTATGTGCAGCCTGGCAGAGCCATGTATCTGCCCAGAGGAGCCAGCCACGGCGAGGGGAGGAACCTAGGTCTCTCCAGATGTACTGTAGAGTTTTCTAATTAAAAATGATTTATTTATACGGATGGACAATTAAATGGTGAGTTGTGGCCTCACCTCTCCTAGCTTGGTTTCTTCACTCTCTTACCTCAGATCCACCCCTGTCCTGACTAGCAGGAATGACCAGGTTTTGTGGGGAGGGGAAAGAGCCTTCAGCTTCGGAGAAGCCAGACCTGCACAGCCACTGAGCGGAGAAGTGGGTCTGGGAAATGGCTGTGCAGGGCAGCAAGAGGCCCTGGGGCCTGTGAACGTGTCTTCCTACAGGGGGAGGTGGAGGCAAGCTTCAGGAAGGGTTGGGCTAGCAGCCAGAACTGGGGTGAGAAGCCAAGGGGAGGATAGGTGCACGTGTAGGCCTGGCCTCCCAAATCTCCCAGAGTTCTAAAGTGGTTGCCTAGTTGCTGGCCCCCTCCAACAGGTCCTGGGGACAAATGGGGCTGAGAAAGTCTGTCCAGTCTTCAGTCCTGGCAGGTCTCATCTGTGTTTTCCTCTTCACTCTCCTCAAACAAGAATTCTTGGATCTCCTGCTTTTCCCAGGCCCTTAGGACAAACCATGAACATCAGGGCCCCTTCCTCCTCCCCTACAACCCCTGCCTGTCAGGGATCTAACTAGGTTGTGCCCAGCTTTCTAGAGGAACATCCTTGATAACAGGCCCATTCCCTGAGGGCTGCTCCAGCCTGGAGCTCCAGGCCTAGAGCCAGGCAATTCTCTATAAGCAACTGCCTTCACAAAAGGGCCAAGCCTAAGGAGGGTCCTTTGAGAAGCTGGGGCCCTAGTCCTGAAAAAGGAACCCCTAAAGAGTAGAAGTGGCTCCAAAGTCATGAAAGGCTTGGTCCGATTTGCTCTCCTCCCTTTATCCCAAAGTATGAAGCTGCCATTAACTGTGTTGGGAAGATTCCCCCCATGGGACCCAATCTTGCCATCCCCCCCAAATACCACCTGGCCCTTCAAGCAGTCTAGGAAGGGCACCTCCCCCCCACCACCCTGCACCCACCTCACCTCTGGCAGCACCTCCAAACCCTCCTCTGTGCTCCCCCCTCAAAGGGCTAGACTGTGCTCACCTCTGGCTCCGGCACTGGGACTCCATCAAGATATAGGAAGGAAGGGGCTCCAGAAGGGGCTGCAAGGAAGGTTCCCCCAAGCCCCACTAGGTGTTAGCAGCACCATGACCATCTCTCCCTCATTTCCCACCCTAAGGATCCACCCCATTCTCCCACTGGGTCTCCCCTCTCCTCCAGGGCCAGAGATGGCACCTGCTACTCACCACGTCTTTCATGTTCACCCGGCAGCTGTAGCAAAGCTGCTCAATGAAGCTGGCTCTGGGCTCCTCCCTGCAGGGTGGAGGAAAAGTCAGCCCTATCACCTGGTTCTTCTACATCTCACTGCGTGAAGAGCAGGTACAAAGAGGGAAGGAAGCTCCCAGCCCTCCCCCTGAGTCCTATGGGTATGGGTATAGCTGGCCTGCTCCAGTGCTGCAGTCACAGCACCGGCCAGCTCTCACCTCTCAGACGGCCGTGTGTATTGGCAACAGCCTGGCTGCCTCTTGGTCCCTTTGGCACAGCAGGGCCTCCCGGGAGCCCCTGTGGGCAGCGCAGGGGCAGGTGAAAGTCTCTGGGACAGATGTTCCGAGGTCTGGGCTCCAAATGCGGTGGCACTGTCTGCAAAGCAGAGACCAATGTTTTCTAGGGGGCTGGCTGGCTCCTGAGGACGGCCATGGAGAAGGTCAACTCCAACTTAGATTCAGGGTCACCGGCTCCAGGGAGAAGACACTGCTCATCCCATCAATGGAGATCCCAGCCAGAGGCCATCAAGGCAAGGAGGAAGAGGCCACGCACCTTTGCCGTCAATGTCCAGAGCACATGAGCAGAGCAGGCAGCGGGCAGTCCCAGGGTTGGCCATATCCCCATCTCGGGGAGCCTTCACCAGCTTCTCACTTGTCCTGGGACCACAGGGAGGGAGGAGAGAGGCCTGTCAGGCTCACCGCCAGTGAACACCCATGCCTCTGGCTCCAGGCTCTGTGAATTCACAGCCTCTCAGAGCTGCATGACCTCCTCCCACAGGGCTCTGCACCCCAGTCCACCCCCCAGGTCAGCTGACTCTGTGCCCTGGCCCATGGCCAGCCTGGCATCCTGCCCTGTAGCCCCACGTCAGACCTGTACACAGTGCTGATGGTGGAAGGGAACTGGGCTTGTAATCTGAGGATGAAGCTCTCCATCAGCCGGTGGATACTTGCCTTGTCTGGGGCCTGGGGAAGCAAGCACAGGTGGGGCTGGGCCGGGGCTGCTAAAGGAGGGAGCCCAACCTCTCTAGAAGCAGACCTAAAGCCCCTAAGTGGGCATGAGCACCTGACAACAAGCAAGGAGGGAACAAGGAACTGTTCTGTTCCGCTGCTTTTCTCTCCAACTCCTGACAAGCCTTCTGGGGCCCTGGCCCCCCAGCGGGGCCTCAGGAACACTGGAGGTTTGTAGCACCCATGGAACTTCTCTGACATGAAGAAGACCAAGAGGATGCAAAGCTGCACGTGTGCACACATACATGTGTGTACAAGCACATGCACTCATAAGCACCTACAGTCTTTACTTCTGCAAGGACCTATGAGGACAGTCTCCTCTTCTGGATACTGATAAGATCCAGGAGAGAGGGAAAGGCCCTTGAAGGCCACCTGGTACAACCCCCTCCTCTTAAAGGGGACAACAACAAGGCCGCAGAGCTGCTAGGGGGCTGAGGGAGGCTTTCAAGTTAGGATGCAGACTCCACATCTGACCCTCCAGGTGCTGCACCCACCACCTCCATCAAACAAGGCTAAGGGTTTTGTGCTACTCCCGAGCCTTTCCCTACCTTGGTGTCAATGGCTGGGGTGAAGACAGAGGGGACTCCAAATAGCCTGTTGTAAAAAGCAATCTCCTTCAAGGTATAGTCTCGCATGGGACGAAGCATGACCACATCCCCGTACCGGTCATCTGAGAAGCCCTGCAGGCAGAGGGACAGGGAGAGTGTATGTGGTTATGCATGTGCATGCACATGCACGCACGCACGCACACACACGTGCATGCATGCACACACACGTGCACACACGCACACACGCACGGTAGAGCAATGGTGAAGAAATCAAGCTGTCAGTGCAGCTGATTCCCTTGGCAGTAAGTCGCTAGGGCCACTGGCTCAAGGGTCCCAAAGGCTTTGCCTCCTGGTATGGAACAATGACACGGGAGGGGTGCACCTAGTGAAGCTGGCTTCCCAGTAAAATCTGTTATTTTTATAAACTCTCACCGGCTATGGAAGACAGGCATTTTCTCCCAAGCAGGTAACAATTAATTTACCTGGGCAAAACAAAGTATTTCCATAGTCACCTACTGGGGGCAGATGCTAAGCACCTGAGTTGTCCATTTCTTCTCTCTGCCTCTCTATCTCTGCCTCTCCCTCCCTCCACGCTCAGAGAGGTTGGGCTCTAAGGAGCTAACGGTGAATTCCTAGGCCCTGGCTGCCAGGAAGCTGAGGGCGCTCAGCCCCCCAGGAGCATCAGTAGGCTTCTTTGCTGCTATCATGACCTTCCTGCAGCATTGGCTCTTCTGCTCACCTGTCCCCTCACGCCACAGCCAGAGAGTTGAGCCGAAGGGCAGCCGCCTCCAACCATCACTCTAAGCTTGGTGTAAGACACTCCCAGCTTGCCCCTTACCCATGGCCAAATCAGCCCACTTCTGGTCTATCCAAATCATCATTGGGCCTCTCAAAGACATCAGGAAAAAATGTCTCCAATGGGACCAACTCTCTTCCCTGGGGAGCACAATGAGGTTGGGGAATAATTAAGTGTCTGATGACCAGGTAAAGGAGAGAGAAATGGCCTTGTGAAGATGACTTTGGCCATTGGCATCTAATGAATAATAACAGCTAACATCTATAAAATGCCTACTGTGTGCCAGGCTCTGTGCTGAGCTTTACAATGATCTCACTGGACCTTACAACAGCCCCGGGTGGCAGGGGTTACTATTATTCCCACTTTACAGATGAGGAAACTGAGGCAGGAAGTTACTGACCATCATTGTAAGGTTTGGTTTTTTTAAAATTCTGATCCTGGAGCAGGGGCTCTTAACCTGGAGTCCACGAACTTGTTCTAAAAATTATTCTGATAATTGCATTACAATATAATTGGTTTCCTCTATACTTTGTTTTATGCCTTTAAAAATCTCACTCTGTTCCCCTGGAGAATTCGGGCCCTGCAGGTTGTTTCTGAGCCTCATTAGACCCCCAGAACCCCCGGCTGGGGACATGTGCAGTAGTTGGGGGTAAACTGCACCTTCCTGCAACTGAAGGGAAGCCAACTCAGTCACAGACTGAGCAGAAAGGAACTTCCTAGGGGCCTCCTTCCAGTGGCTCTGGTCCTTCTAGGAACAACAGCCTCCCAGAGGACGCTGGCTTTATCGACCTCATTGTCCTAGCATACAGGGAAAGCAGTGGGAGGAGGCATGTGCAGTGGGGCAAGACTTCACAGATAACCTATCCCATACACCAGAGATGGAGACAAAGGGAGGTGAGGCTATGAGAGGAAGGGCTCTCTGACCTGTTCTACTCTTGCCTAGTGAAGCCCTGGCATTTTGAGATGCAGCAGGTGGGGAAGGAAGGGGAGGGGATCTACAGGCTCTTAGCAGAGAGGATCCTGGAAATGGGAAGACTGGTTGCTTCTTAATACTCTCAAGCCACAGCCTGGGGATTCCACAAGGGAGAGGGAAGCAGCTCAAAAGGAGCCTGGCCTGGGACGCCAGCAGAAGCTAAGTCTAAGTCTAAGACCAAACCACAGGCAGCATAGACTTCCACTCATGCAGAATGTACCATGACCATCCCACTACAGAAAAGCCTTCCAAATCCCCTCAGTCTCCCCCAGACCACACCCCCGCCTTTGTCAGTGCTTACTGTGTCCCAGGCAAGGAAAGCCCCTCTCCCCAGGGCCAAATTGGTCATGAGTTTGATGGCCAGGCGGGTACAGCTGTCACCCAGCATCACTTTGGAATAGCTTTGCAGCCGAGCTACATGCAGGATCAGGTGGGCCCTACAAAATAGAGCGGCCCAGGCACGGTGAGCACCAAAAGGCAGCTCTGAAAGTCACTGCGTGGGCCCCCTCCTCCTCCCCAGACCCCAGGCCCCCGACCCCCAAGAGAGAGCTGGGCTCACCGAAGGGTCTGCAGAAGCTCCTCTCTGGCAGTCAGGGTCTTCACCGAGCTGAAGAGAGTCATTAAAGCCAAGGTTTGTGGGGATCTGGGGAGGCTGGCACCAGCAACTTCCCCCTGACCCCCTGGGTCCTGGGTGCTGAGCTGCCTCAGCCTTTCCTGGATCTGCTCAGCACTCAGGACAGCTCCTCTGCCCCCATCCTCTGGCAGTCTCTGCTGCTGCTGCTGCTGCTGGATAAAGCCGTCCACGGCCTCCTTGTAGGTATTCTCAGACCCTCTGGGGCCCTGGGAAACAGGCTGTAAGACTGACGTGGGTAAGTTAAAAACCTGCAGGGATATTGGGAACAAGAGGGCATAGTGAAGATTCTTGCTTGGACACACTTAGATGTGTCAAAGAGGGCAATGGGCTACGGTGCTCCCTGCCCCAGTCCAGGGGTGGAGAATGTTTCAGAAGATGCTTGATTATACATCAACTGGCAACATCCCCACCACAGGCACCTAATCCTGTGGGGAGCCACTCTAGAGCTCAGAAGATTCACCTCAAATTTCCAATGGTTCCACTAAGCATCACAAATCAATCCCACGATTCAGGTGGTTTACCAGCCCCCCCATGGACACAAAGAGATCCCTTTAACTGGGACAATGTTTTGGGCCAGGAGGCTCAATGGCCATAGGGGTAACCTTCCTACCTCTTCTAAGGAGACTATGTGGTATGGGAAGCCAACTGTCTGCAGGATCAGCTTCATTTGGGCCACTGTCTTCACTCTCTCCTCTGGACTCTGCCCACAAACTGCTCCCTCTAGGAAAAAAAGAAAGAGCCACAGGTTTCTGGTTGGAGAAGTAAGAAGAAAAGCTCCCAGCAGGACTGTTCTTGCCCCACCCCTACCCAAAGTGATGCATGTGAGTCAAAAGCTTCCACCCCTAGAATCAAAAAGGACCAAAGAACCCCAGGGGGCCACATTCCTACCACAGGTTGAGCAAAAAAAGACAAAAAAAAAGACTTTAGGGTTAAAATGCTGGAAACTAAATTTGACAAAAGATCTGGCCTACTGTAGATAAATTTAGCAAAGAGCAGTGTTTTTAAGTGCAAGAGTCTGTGACTGCACAGCTAAAAAAGTCCTTCAGAAAGCCGTGGGCTGCCATAGAAGCTTAGGGACTCCCCCATCCTTCATACAATTACAGAGGTGACCCCTGGAAAATTCTAACGAAGCCCTACTTCTGAATAAAAAAGAATCGAAAGCTCTATTAATGGAGACTCTGTAGGACAAAAGATGGGGCCCTTGTTCTCTGTATTCTAGGCATCAGCAAAGCCATACGGCTGGTCCACAGAGAAAATAATACTGTCTCACATTTGCACAGTGGCACACACTTGTCAAAGGCTCATTTGATACTCTCGGCATTCCCATAAAGAAGATAGGGCAAGGATTCCTCCCCTGGTTTTACTGATGAGGAAAGTGGGAGTCAGAGGAGTGAAGTGATTTGCCCAAAGTCACACGCTAGTTACCCCATTTAAAAGTTTATGCTGACCAACATTCAACATTGCCTTGATCTAAACATATTAATTCTCAGCACTTTTCTGGACAAGCAGAACACCCGAGCTGTCTCTGGTGGCTTCTCTCTGAAACATGCACAGCAGAATTTGGCAGCGGCAGAGGTTTCCCACCACACACCGTCAATGTAGACGACACCCGGCACAAAGCGGAGCCTCTTGGCAGATTCTCTACTCAAACCCTAAAAAACAATAGAGACGCTGAACGAAGGTATCAAACAGTGAACTTAAACAGGTTTTTGCCAAACGCAGACTACTAAATCACTACTTCTGGGTTCGACGTCTGCCATAAAGAAATAACCTAATCTGAAAGTCAACTCAGCCACTGAAAAGCTGTTTCAGCATCTTGCCAGCTCAAACTGATGGCTACAGGCTCTTCAGCCTCGCTTCCAGCAGACCCATCCTCAATTATGGATGCTTCCTCCTGACCACTCCAAGAATGTGAAATGTAGCCCAAAGATATGCTCAAAAGCCCACTGACCGGCTTTACTGCGGATCCATGATTCCATGTTGTTAACTTACAGTTCCCACCAAGTGAAACCAAGACCCTCCTCTGGCTTGCGTCACTATGACAGCCACCTCCGTAAAGCCCAGGGCAGGAGAGGCTGATCATAGGCAGAAGGACTTAGGGCTGACTGAGGGCAGGGCAGAAATAACCCCAGAAATAAGCTCTGACTTAGATACATGTCCCATCAGTACGTAACAGATTAGCCTAAATATGATTACCCTCCCTCATGACAGCTCTCAGATACATAAATAATTCTGATGAAAAAAAGAATCACAAATCAAATGGCTGAGAAAGTGTGGGAGTTCATGCTGGAGTCAGAAGCTACTTCAGTTGAGGGGTTCCAAACAAGGAGCTCTAGGATCTGGGTTCATGTTTAGCAAATTTGCAAACTGAGGGGGAAACCATCCAGTAGGACCTGACAGAAAATTCCAGGCTTGTTTCTCTGCCTCTGAAGCATTCAAGTGTGAGCTATACTCAGGGTTTGTCCAAAGACCAGGAGAAAGCTGGCAGGACAACTGGAAACCTGCAAGCTGTGGGGCCTCAGCTAACTCTCAGTTGGGGAAAGTGTTTGGATTTGGGTCTGAGGAGAAAGCTCTGCAATTGCTAAGTGAGGGAGAACCAGACACTAGGACTCCCAACATGACCTTCAGTAAAATCATGGAAGGGCAAGGCATTCCTTCCAAGTCCCCTCAATTTCACCCATAGGGCAAAGTGGCAAGGTTATGGAATTACAACGCTGTAAAAATACCTCTTGGACTTGCCAGATCATCGAGCTGGATGAGGGACCACCAGACCATGCAAGAAGAACCTGAAGGAAGGATGCAGAAACATCAGATTTTAAATATTAACTCATCCATTTGCCATCTCTCTTCTACCTATCAGAAGTCCTAGCTGTCGAAATCAACAGGAAGCGTAGCTCCTTCCCATCAAAAGCAGAACGATGAGCATGAATGAAAGGTCAAGGGACTGACACCAGCTGCATTTAGCCAAAAAACAAGGAGTAGGCTTCTTTATGTACCTGAAAATCTCCCTTCTCTTCAGCATACACAAATATCAAATACATGTTATATGATGCTGGTGTCAGAGAACAGAACCAATATATATCTCATAGGGTATTACCAGATAATAGTCATGTTTCAAGGAGTGGAACTGAACAGATTACCAACTCAAGAAAGATTGAGCTTCCTTACATCAGGGTGCCAGAGTTTTGTAATCTGTCACAAACCATCCTGCCTTCCCCCTCCCACAGCATCCATGCAACGAGCTGGTGAATTCACGCCCACATGCCTGCAAAGTACCTTCTCTCCTGGAAAGATGAGTCGATTCTTTCCTAGCATTGCTCGGAATTTGTGAATATAATATGCCTTGAAACAGTCTCTAGAAAGAAAACAAAATATTAGTGGGTGCCACACAAACTTAGTGCACAAGGCTGGAGCTGAGCCAGCTGTGCACCATCCAGAGTTTCATGATGGGCTAACCATCAGGTTAGATGGTCACTTCACAAAGCTCCGTCTTCCATAGTCCTAGCTTCAAAAAGTCTTAAGCCTAAGGGGCTGGGATTGTACAAGGTAGATGTGTCCAGAGGCAGAAACTTCTCTCTGAGATGGTGAAGGGTCAGGCTATCCCTAGGCTTGACTCCTCTGAGACCGTACACCGGCCATCACTGTCTTTAGAGAAACTGAGACCAACTCTATTCTAAGGTTCGGATCAGAAGAGCTCTCCCTTCAGCACAAAGTGCCAATGGCCTCCCTGACTTCCTTCAAGTCACAATCAAAATCTCACCTTCCAGAGGAAGCTTTTCCTAGTCCCTCTTAATTCTAGTGCCTTCCTCTGTTAATTACTTCCATTTATTCTGTCTGTAGTTTGTTTGCACATGATTATTTGTACTAGACTGTGAGCTCCTATTCCCTGTTCTGAATCTAACAATAAAGAGAAATGCAAATTGAATCCACTCTGGAATTCACTTTACCACACACACAGACAGCAAATTGGCAAAATGATAAAAGGTGGATGGAAATAGTAAATGCTGGAGAGGTTAAGGGAAGCCAGGTCCACTGAGATACTACTGATGGGGCTGTGAAATGGTCTAGCCATTCTGGTAAGCTATCCGGAACTATGTCACCCCAAATGACCAAAATGGCCACTCTGACTCAGAAATCCCCCTAACTAAGCAAGGGGGTCAAAGGAGAAAAGTCCCACATGTATCAAAATATTCACAGCAGAGAATTTTGTGGTTGTAAAGAAATAAAACTGGAAATAAAGCTGGGGTCAAGTGGCTAGGACTAAACTGGTACAAAATGCAAAGGAATAAAACTGATTATAGTGCTGAGAAACAGCAAACACCAAGAGTTCAGGGACACATAAGCAGAATGATATGAATAGATGCAGAGTGAGGCAAGAAGTAGTCACAGCGTAATAGTTGTGATAAATCTTAGATATAAAAAAAGCTGATGAAAAGTAGCCCCCTTCCTTAAATGCAGAGGGGCTGCTGTAAAACACTACCAGACAAGCTGGAGGTGCTGGTTAGTTCTGCTGAACTGCTTTGTTCTCTTTCTTTGATAATCTTTGCAAAGAAGGATGGCTCTCTGGGTGTCTAAATGTGACGGGAAAACAAAATTTTAAAAAGAGAAAGACCTATTTCCAAGGCCATCCTCTCTCTCAAGTCAGGCTTACAGGCAGGAAATGACCCAATCTCACTGGCAGAAGATCACTCAGCTGCCTCACTGTAAAGTCACAAGAGCTCCGAATTGGGCCACTTTGGTGCAGGTGATGGCTCCACTTCCGACCTTGTAGCCAATTGGGGCCAAGACCCTCATTTCTCTGAGCTATGACCTCATCTGTACAGTGGGGATAACCATCTTCGGGCCACCAACCTGGTAGGGTGGCTGTACAAGAAAGCACCATAAAGGGCGGCTAGGTAGTGCAGTGAATAGAGCACTGGCCCTGGAGTCAGGAGGACCTGAGTTCAAATTTGACTTAGACACCTGACATTTAACTAGCTGTGACCCTGGGTAAGTCATTTAACCCCAATTGCCCTGCCTTCCCCCCTCCCCCACCAAAAAAGGGAGAGAAAGCACCATAAAAAGGTGAGTGAGTATCCTCTCATGTACTGATGGGCCAGCCTTGCTCATGCCTGCCCACCCTCTGGGGCTCCAGTTCTTGGTCTCCTCCAAGTTCACTGCAAGGGGGCCACCAAATGCAAAGAAGGGCCTCCTCCCCACCTCGGGCCATCACCAAGATACTAGGGGAGTGCCCGATTGTCCTCCCATCACCCCACATCTGGCCACGTGACCACACAATTCTTTGGATTTCTTTACCCTGGCCTAGAGTAAAGGAGCTGCTGGGGAAGTAAGAACTTCCAAGAGCTCTTCCTTGGACTTTCTCATCAGGTTCATGCTGCAATCTTCCCAAACCCACCAGGAGCCAATCCACTGACCTCTGTGGGATATTCTTCTGAGTTCTTCCCAGTCAGCGGCGTTCCACACACACTGCGTGGCACAGACCAGACGTTGAATAAATGCTTGCTGACTGATTAATTACTATATGGCAACACCAGTAAAATGTCAGAATCACAAAAATAGGCCTTTGTTTTTCATGGGAAGCTTGGAGTTAGTAGAAGAAGTTTGCATTTTTTTGTATTAATTCTTTAAACTGACTTTCTTCAAACTCATCACCAGTTTCAGATAATTTAATTAATGACCCACTTAAAGATTAATTGGCTTCTAAGGTCCCTAAATGTTCTAAAAGTCTATGTTTTGATACATTTAGTGAAGGAATGCATCTCATTGTCCAGATTTACTGCTCACCTCTAGCATAGCTGGGAACTGAAAAATGGAATTTTCTTTTAAAACTATATCTACTTAGTTCCACTAATCTTTTTATGGCTGTGTTCTAGCAAGTAAAGAGCACGATTTCTGAATCCCAGCTTCAAAATCCTGACTCATCAGAGAGTTCCAGACCTAAAAATAATTCCTAATGCCCATGTATAACCCTAGGAACACGCCTTTTACCGCAACAACTCCTCGGCCACCGGGGTGGCCTTCACAAAACCAGCACAGCCTTAGCAGCATAGGGATGATCCTTTGACACAACTACATCCCCTGGGACAGTGTCCACCCACAGATCACAGACCAATTCCAAGATCTCTAGCTCAGTGTTTCTCAAAAACCAGGTTGAAAATATTTCCTGATTCACAAAAGTTTATCTACCAAAAAACTTTATTTTTTAAAAATATTGAATACACAAACAAAGTATGCCTCCTTCTCCTCACATCCTGTCTTCCCATCTCTGGCTCTGGGTCCAAGCTGAGAGGGACTGAGGGTACGGAGGGTAGGTTATTCTTGACTAAGCATCCATTCATTCTGCAGAATGGTTTTTGGTGGTAAGTAACACTGCTGGTGTACCTCAGATATTTTCCACCTGCTTCTACCTGGTGGGAACAACCTTCTCCTCAGACCTAACATAGTACTTTGTCCTCCAACTTTCTGATGCAGTTTCCATGTAATACTACCAGCTGTGGCTAAAGGAGCAGTTACCAAAGAAGAAATCCAAGTTATCAACAACCAAATGAAAAAACGTTTCTAATACTAATAATAAAAGAAATGCAAATGAAAACTACTTGGAGGCTCCCCCTCCCACCCATCAGAACGGGAAAGAATACAAAAGAAGGAAACATCAACTAGCTAGAGTAGAGGGCTTGTGGGAGAGAAGAGTGAAATGGTCTGGTCACAGGGGAAGGTCAGGCCTGGACCTCCTGACACAGCCATCAGGCACAGAGCCCACAGGGCAAAGGCCCAGGGGCACAAAAACACAGCAAAGAGCCAGAAACAAAAGAGGGGAGAGCTGAACAAACTGGAATCATACTCTAATGTAAAAAAAACGGATAGGACAGATTCAGAGAAACATGGTAAGGTTTGTATGAACAGATGCAGCACGAAATAAACAGAACTACAAGAACTTATGTGATAACCACGAGAGTGATAACGAAGGAAGACAACTTCACAAGACCTCACAACTCTGAGGAAACCAGCAACCAATCACTCCAAAGACCAATGATGAAACATAGGAACTCCTGACTCTTGCCAGACCGTGAAGGAGCAGAGGCGCAGAAGGGGATGTACATGTGATTTCTTTGGGTTGATTATCCATGTTTCTTACAAGGGAGGTTTCTACTTGGTGAGGAGAGTGGGAAGTGAGTTAGGGGGTGGTAAAACAGACATGAAAAATCAAGAATATTAATAAGACATTTCTAAAAAAGCACAGATAGGGATACAGAGAAATTTTGTTAGCTATCTTGTTAAATCTCACGCATGCGCACACACGCACACACACAGAAGATGTAACACAAGTTCAGTTTCTCTTCTGATCCTTTTTTCTATTCTCCTTTGTATTTTGATATGTTCTTATTTGCTGATGATTAAGTTCACAAGAAAAAATAAAATCTTAAAATAAAGCAAAGAGCTAGATTCAGAATCAGAGGACCTAGATCCAAATACTGGCTCCCCTCATTCTGGCCTGCGTGATCTCGGGGCTCAGTTTCCTCATCTGTTATACTAGCAGGCTGGCCTCGAGGTTCTCTAAGATGCCCTCTTGGATCAGCACAGTGCTCTTTGTGGTTGTGGTTTGCCCTTCCTCGTGGAAGAGGACCATGACATCAGGGAGATAAAGCAAGACTGGCAACCGACTATGACTTAAGTGAGGGAGGGCAGTGCAAAGCCACCAGCCTCATTTTCTCCTCCAGAGACCCAGGATGCAAAAGGGAGACCCAGGTCCTTTTAAGCTAAGGTCTTTTCAGGTTCTCAGTTTCAATGAATAGGCCTCTTTAAGAAGTGAGTCCAGGAACGGCCCTTATAATCCAAGAAACAAATACAACTTGGAGTGATAGACCCTCAGGGTTGCTGGCCAAAAGGCAGTTATTACATTCACTCTGGGTCAGGAGGATCCAAAAAATAACCATTAAGGCAGGGACCTACTGTCCAATCTCAGAGACTCAGAGAGATTTGGATTTAATTAATTATCTGTTAAATAAAAAAAAGGACAAAGCTTCTGAAATCTTTATGCCAGGACACAACTACTCCCCAGTAGACAGCTCCATTGGAGTTTTTCCCAGAAGCCAGGGCACGGCCATTTTATCACAATCAGGAACACTTCCCTTTTAATACCTCAGCAAGATTTCCCTCCAGTCCATCCTCTGGTCACTTAGACTTGGTTCTTACTCAACCAAGGAATTATCAAGCAAAAAAGAATCAATGTTCCCACCCTTAGTGCTAAAAACTTAACAGGAAAACCTGCAGTAGTGAAAAGGTAGGTATTAATAACAGTTATCTTAGAAGTCAGCTTGGCACGCACAAAAAGAAACTTCAGCAACAAAAGAGCCTCCCACTCCAAGCTGCCCGCTCCACCAGGCAAGGAGCCACATACTCACTTGCAGAAAGCATCTCCAGCGCGGATGATTAAGACGGGCAAACCCTCCTTGCACTTCATGCATTTCTGCTCACAGCTTAAACAAAGAGAAAGAATAAGTTTATGAAGATGGCCTGGCTATGGTTTTAAAAGCACATCTGGAGCTGTATCCTATCACTAAAACCATTTTCTGCAAAGACAGAGACAGTGAGACTCAGGCTTGTCAATCCTGTGGGTTCACAGGGTCATCAGTAGTGGCGCAGGACACCGCGCTTTAACCCAGGCTTAGCCATTACAATGACCATGTGCAACACAGCTCACCACTCTTCTGGGAACTGGGGAAAACCCACCCCGCTATTTCAGCAAGTTCTAGGAAAGTTTCGACATTGCCATCATGATGTTTAGGCTCCTCACCATCTCTCTATGCTGTTCCTCTTTTCATGACTACTTAGGATAGTGGGACAGAAACAGTGCCTGGCTGGAGGAGGAAAATCCCTGACTAATTAGCTGTGTGACTCTGGCTTGGCTACATCCTCTCTGAGCCAATATCCGTATCTCTAAAATGGAAATAATAGGATCAGAACCAATAGAATATGACCAATTGATGGGGCTGGGAGCTGGGCTGTGGGGAAAAGTCCAGGGGCCTTTCCAAAAAGCACAGCCCAGATCCCATCCCCATCATAGTGACAATAGCAGTAATGATGAAATATCCCTCAAGAAGTTAAACTCCTGAGTATTTAAAAAGCCAAAGAAGGTCTCAAAGATCTGAAAGCATAGGAAAGCCACAGGCAGGGAGCAGACTAGCAGGCCCAAATCCTGTCTACAGTGACTGAATTATAAAATTCTGCATAACTGTATTTTTTTTTTAAGTCACAAAAGAAAATTCAATAGGAGCTGGGGGAATTAAAATGCCAATGAAATAAAGATGGAAGCCATGAATAAAATGTAATAAAAATAGCTACCTACCTTGTAAAATAGAACAGGAGATGTTCATACAAAAGTAAGCTATTATTTTTTATCCTTATTAACCCAAGGGCTAGTGTGAGAGATGTATGTCATTAAGGAAATGTATAAAGGAACTAGGCTATTGGGTCATGCTTTCATCTTAGTGATAGGGTGTAGGCTCTGGGAACCCCTTAGAATCTTCCCACAGGATGAGGTACTTGTCTGAGGCCATAAGCCTTTCATTATTGCTAGGCCCAAATCTGTTACTCTTAACCTAGCCTAGCCCTCTATTATCCAGCTACTTCCCACCCTAGATCCTATCAAAATATTTATACCCAAATCTGTTACCCTGAAACTAGCCTAGCCCTCCATTGTCTGTCATCTCCAGCTAGCACAGATTCTGTGGTGTCAAATTGTTCTGGCCTGTTTGTCAATACAAATGCCACAACGCCCATGCTCCTTAAAAGTCTACCCATTATGGTGACTATTTGGCGAAACTTTGCTTTTCTTTGGCTGAAAGAAGGCTTGAGTCAAATTCATTCGGCAGGACCCAATGTGTTAGGATTTTGGGATCTCAAGCACCCCTAAACCTCAATATTTGTCTATTATCTTGTACACAGCAGGCACCAGGTAAGTGTCTATTGAACTGTTGTAGAAACTCAGAAAACTGGTACCTCCTAACAAGCCCAGGACACAGAATGGTGAGACAAAGAGAAATACTTTGGGCCCAAAGAAAACATTGCATAGGCTTGGCTGGGCAAGGGACACCTAACCGATTCACCAGCCCAGCCCATAAGCTGATCATCTAATAGGCACAGTGCTGGGCCTCAGCACAGAGAAGGCAGGCAGTGCGTGTATGTGCATCCACTCACTGAGAATCTAGCAGTGCTACTAGTGATGTAGTGTAGGCTCAGATTGTTCTGGCCCTGTTTTTTAATACAAGCATCACAACTACTTAAAGGTTCCTTAAGATTCTATCCATTATGGTATCTTTAATAAACTTTGTTTTACTTTGGCTGAGAGAAGGCTTGAAATTCATTCAGCAGGACCCTGCGTGTCAGTATTCTGGGGTCTCATATACCCCCAAACCTCAACACTAGGAAAGAAAGGAACTTAGGGAGGGTCTAATCCAATACTTTCATTTTATAGAAAGAAACAGGCCCCAGAGGCCGAGAGCCCCTTTTGGTTCCTGTCTCTCCCTTACCAATTCAAGAAAGAATTATTTATTAAGCAGCATCATAGAATAATGGAAAGAACTCTGGACTGGGAGTGAGAAGACCTGGCTCTGCGCCCTACTACCTGTGTGGGGTCTTGGCCACACTAGCTCCCCAGTTCTACAAGGTCACTAGGCAGACATGCAAGGAGAATATAATCTTGTTAGGTGGATGCTCCCATTGGTTTCCTGAATATCTAAAGAAAGTACTGAAAGTTAATTTGCAAGTCCTGATTGGGACTCGGGTCTTGGAGATGGTTCTAGGATAAAGATCTTAATGAGTGATTAGCCTTGGGTTGGGGTAGGGGAAAGGAGAGACCCAAATGCAATCTTTCCTGCAATACAGAATTTTCCTGTATCCTTGGGTTAGTATGGAATAGCTCTGCAATAAACAGACTATGAAATACATCCCCGTCTTTCTGTCTCTTTCTGCTATTCAGCTGGAAGCTTTCTCTCACCCTCTCTCTGTTTTACTCAGCTGGTAGCTAGGCCCAGACTGTGCTAGCCGCAGCGGTCTTTTCCTTTTAAGGGTACAGGTCCCATCACCCCACCAAAGTGACTTGCCCAGAGTCATACAACTAGTGTGTGAGAGGCAGAATCTGAATTCAGGGCTTCCTAGCTCCAAGGCTAGTTCTCCATGCACTTTACCAACCTTCCTCACTACTGCTGGAGAAAGTCCTATCATTGGCTCAAAGTCCTATCCTCTGCTGCAAAGTTAGGCTCTGCAGTGTCAACCTGGCCCTCACCCAAGTATGGAGATCCTCTCCTGCCTCCCTGAGGGCGTTCTTCTCTCAAGGCTCCCCTACACCACAGCACGGAACTAAATGAGAAAAAATAAGGCTATCGGTGGAGGGTCACATCAGCAGAATCATCCCACTGTCCTTATCCTCTCCTTCCCTGCTCTGGTCTCCCCATAACTTGGTTATGCGAACCCCCAAATTATTCCCCCATCTTAATTTCATACTCAAGCTCATAGTAGACATGAATACTTTTTGCCTGTACTTCTTTACCTCCCACTTACTTCCCAAGACCTTGCAATCTGGCTGCTGATTCCATTACTCTACTGCTCTTTGCAAGTTTTTATACTAACTAAACGCTAAATCTGGTGGCCTTTCCTCAGTTCCTCCAAGCTCCGAAGCTTCAGACACTTCAAACCAAGTGTCATCCTGCATACAGTAAGCCTCCTCTGGGTTCAGGGGCATCACATGCTTTCTCTTCCTAAGGTCTGGCTCCTTAAGCCCGCCAGGATAGATCTTCATTCGCCTTCCACCTCATTCTTGGGAGATGTCCCAGAAAGCTCTCCCCGGCTCTTTCCTCCCAGTTTTCTACGCACCATCCCTTGGCAAATAATTAGGTTGCCCTAATCGCTGTCGAATTCCAGCCCCACATAAAATCAAGTCAAAAAGCATTTATTAAATGCTCGTATGAAGAGAAAACTCACAGTCCTTGCTCTGAGAGCTCAGATTCTAGTTGCAGGAGACAAGATGGATGTCTAGTAGAGTTCAACTCTACAGAACATATGGCAAGGCCTAAGGGTGCTTGATATGCAACAGAAATGCCCGTGGAAGGCGGATCTGGAGGGCTAGTAGAGTCAGGAGACACTTAAGGAAAATCCGCTGGTTTTCCCTCTTACTAAAACAATGGCGGTTCACCGTGATAGGAAGGGAGGATCTTCCTACATCATAGGGAGGGTCCTGAGAGCGTGGGGAATTTCAGTATGAGTAAGGAGGGGGCAATGGGGCCTGGTCAGCCTTGCCCTATGGCATCCAGGGGCCATTGACAGTATAGATTTAGATATCACCTTCTCCATCTGAATGTCCTACCTGCATCTCAAAGCCAACCTACATACAACAGAGTAAAAGTCATTATCAAGCTCCTACCAAGCTTGTCCAAGGTCCATATTTCTGCAGAGGCACCACAGTCCTTCCAGTTACCACCCCTTCAAACCATTCAGTGACCAAGTTTTATCAATTCCATCAGCACAATATTTCCTGTCTCTGGCCAGCCCAACCCTACTCCCAGGCACTGAATTCCCACCCTCTTTTCCATCTCTCAGAATTCTTAGCTTTGGAGGCTTAGCTCAAGAGCTGCCTTTCACAAGAGGCCTTTCCACATTCCTTCATCAGCCTTCCACTCCAAAAGGAGGTTTATCATTCTGTATCCGGCATTCCTATGCAAGTGAAAAGAGTGTCTTCAGACTACACAAGAAGGAGGTTTTGAGTTTGCTTTAGTCTTTGGATCCACAAGTTTCAGAATCAAAATCAATTACAAAGCAGGGTACTAGAGGGATTGCAGATAGATTCATGGATTTCCTGTCTCTTCCCTCCCATCCCACCCCTAGTTGTAAGTACTCTTATTACAGTAAAACCCTGGAGATATTTCAGGCGTGGTTCCAAATCACCACAACAATGAGAACATCTACAGTAAAGGGAGTCAGTTTTTTTGGTTTGAGAGCCCACATAAAAGTTATGTTTACACAATACTGTAGTCAATTAAGTGACTTAAATACTCAATGTACATACCTTAATTTAAAAATACTTTATAGCTAAAAAAAAAAAAGCATCATCTAAGTCTTCAGCAAGCCATAACCTCATGGCAGGGTAAAGGTCTTGCCTCTATGTAGACTGATGATGCATTGGGGGTTGCTGAAGGTTGGGTTGGAGTGGGCAGTGGTATTTCTTAAAATAAGATGACAAAGAGGTTTGCCACAATGACTGACTTTTTCCTTTCACCAGAACACTTAGAAGCCACTGTAGAATTATAAATTGTTCTGATTTCAATGTCTCAGGGAAAAGGGAAACCCACGGAGTGGATGGGGGAGGGAGTCCTGCTGGCTCTTGGAGCAGTCAGAAGGAACATATTGATTGATTAGGTTTGTGCTTTTCGGCACCCCAAAACAATTACCATCTTAACAGCAAAGATCACTCATCACAGATCACCACAACAGATATAACAACAATGAAAGTTTGAAATATTTTGAGTTATCAAAATATGAAAGACACATTCTGAACAAATGCTGTTGTTGGAAAAATTTGTGCCATAGATTTGCTCAATGCAGGGTTGCCACAAAAACACAATTATCTGTGCAGTGCAATAAAACGAGACAAGCTTGCGCCCCTTATTTTACCGATCACTAGTCCTCAGGGGCATCCCACATACCCCACACGGGAATTGAAGTCAGAGTCTGCACACACTCAAATCAAACTGAACAGGTACAGCTTGGGGTCCTCCTCGAGGAGTTTTCCCTTCTTACTTTCTCAGAGATGAATCATCACTGCAGCAATTTCTAAGACGGGAGGAAGTAAGTGAGTTTAGAGACAGAGAGGCAGACCCAGAGGGAAAGGTCACACAAGCAGCTTTACAAGGCTCTTTATCTGCATCCAGAGACCTTATAGCCAAGCAGCTTCGGTTTAACGGGGGCCCGGGCAGCCCCTCCAAGCCCTTCCTTTTGAAGAAGGCGAAGCCGAGGCCACGCAACTCTTCCTCCGAAGCCTGCACTTAAGTTCGCGGCCGGAGGCTCTTTTCCAGTTCGGTTCTCGGGACCGTGGGACTCTGACCACGTCCCTAGCCCACCCGGGTCCCGTTTCACTACAGGACGGCAGGGGCGGTCTTTAGACTCTCTTTGCATCCCCAGGGCCTAATTCGGTGAGTGGCACACAATAGGCGCTTAATAAATGCTCTTTGCTTGTAAGGTGGGGGTGGGGCGAGGAGAGGAGCCGGGCAGGAAGACCCCGAGGTCCCTAAAGCTGAAGGGGCGGGGTCGGACCATCCTCCCCCTCCTCTGGTCCCTCCCCGCCAGGCCCACGGGCTCGTCCAGTGGGGGTCCTTTTTCCACAAAGGAGGGGGGGGTGGGACCTCCACACCCGCCTCTGGCCCCCGTCTTACCCGCGCCAGGGCAGCTTTGGCTGCAGCTCCGCCGGCCCGGGCCCCCCGTAGTCTTCTCCCACCTGACACATGGCTCCGCGGGGCGCCGAGGCTCCCGGCAGCCGGCTAGCGCACGGGGCGGCGCGCTCCGATGACGTCACCCCAGCGACGGATCGTCGCCGGGCCGGTCGCGGAACGATGGCGCACACCGCCGGCGGCGCCGTGAGATGATTTAAGACGCGCGGGGCGGGGCAGACCGGAGC
>CM053595.1:281750233-281765594 GCA_028646575.1 Pseudocheirus occidentalis | reverse complement strand
GGCCGGGCCCGGCGTCGGCGGCGAGAGCAGCCTGGAGGCCCAGTACAGTTGCCCCATCTGCCTGGAGGTCTACCACCGGCCCGTGGCCATCGGCAGCTGCGGACACACGTGAGGCCCGGGCAGGGCGGGCGGCGGGCCTCAGTTTCCCCGTCTGTAAAGCAGGTTCCCTTCCCTCCTTCTCCCCTTGGCGCTGTCAGGAGCAGGACGCTTGGTCCAGCTGGGCTTGGGCAGAAAAGCGGGTTGTAGCGGCAGCAGCTCCGGTAGTAGTCGTTGTCTGTACTCTTCTCCCTTTGGGGTGCCAGGGAGGCGGGGTTGTGACCCCCAGTTCTGCAGAAGTAGCTGGGGGGTGTAATCCCCCTGCTCTGCAGGAGGGGTGGCCCTTGCTTGGCTGTAACCCCCCTTTCCCTGCAGAAGGAGGATTCACGGTGTGGGGACTTCCCCTACCCTACAGAAGGTGGGCTCAGTGGGGGTAGGAGGGGGTGGTCCCCCTTAGTTTGTTCTCCCTAGTTCGTGGCATTCCTTACCAAGCCAATCCGAGTGGAGGAGCAGGGGCTTGAGGGTGTGTGGCGGTGCAGGATCCCCGTGGGTGTTGGGGGGCCGCCCCCTTATTTCTTGCAGCCACGACTCGTGGCTTCCCTGTTTGCGGAGCTCAAGTCTATCAGGGAGACAGCATGCAGAGGAGCGGGTACCCACTAGGTGTGGGCAGGAGACGCGGGAGATAACAGCATCCCTGGGAAGGTTAGCCATGCATCTGCCTGGCGCGCGGGAAAGACCCCCGGGGTCGGGGCGGGGGGGGGGGTGTCAGAAGACAGGGCTCTGCCGCTTATTAGCTGTATGACCTTGAGCCAGTTTATTTCCCTCAGTTTGCTCATGTGGAAAATGGAAAGGGTTGGCCGAGCCGAGCTCTTGGGCTCCTTCCAGATCTCCTCTGATTCTTAGATAAGGGGTGAAGAGCGTGACGCCGCAGCAGCTGCTCAGTGCCTCAGGAGCAGAGCCGGAGCTGCTTCTCATAGCTTGCACCAGGCCGGGACAGCGGCTTGGGAGGCTTTGAAAACAAAGGCAGCCTGAGTTCCCTGGCTCCTGGCTGTTTGCACCGGTGGGTGTGTGGCTGCCACTGCCCCCGGGCCTCCGGCTTCCCTCCTCCTAGGCATTAGAGGGGCTGCCCTCCCACATCGATGCTCAGACTTGGCCTTCACTGGTGCGGGGATCATCTTGGCACACAATCCCAGAAGCAAATGTATTACTTTTAAATATAGTGTTTTCTCCATATGGTACTGCCGAAGTCTAGAAATCCTGGGGGGAAGAACTTTGTTGTAGCTTGTTCTGTTTCTATATTTAGAGGCTTCTCAGTGTGATTCCATGTGATTTGACTTTGCTTGTTATGAGCTCTGGCTTCTCTTTCTAGTTTTGGGGTACCACGTGTAGCAAAGTTTTCTTCCTGATGAGAGTCTTTGAATTTTCAGTCTCCTCTCCTGACTAATAGAAGTTAAAGCCATTTTTTGGGAGGGGGGGTAGGGGAAGTAACTCTGGATCCCATAGCATATCAAGCTATAGATCAACTTCCTATGAAACTTCATTCCATTCTGCTCTCAGGAATAGATTTCTTTGGTCACACTGGCCGCAGTCAGTCCTATACATGGTGTTCCTGTTTCATCTCTAGCTCCATAAAGGCCCCACAGAGTTTTGTAGTTAGTGTGCTTTACTGGGGATCTATGCCTCCTATTAAGTGCTGTTTTTGTGGTTTTTTTTTTAATCTCTACACCACCTTCCTCAAACAATCACAATCCTTTTCTGCTGCTCTCCTCATCTTGAATGGAGCCTATTAGGTCAGTTGCAGTTCCATTGGGCGGTTTGTCTTTCTATTCCCACAAATGCCTTGGCTATCACTTTGCACAGAGTAGATTTCTTTTTCTTTTTTGTTAGGGAAAGGTACTGGATTGACCACTCCCAGGGTTAGTTATGCTGACAATATTTCCATATTCCCATGCCTAGGAGCCAGCTGGGTGGTTCAATGGGGAGAATACTGAGCTTGGAGTAAGGAAGAGCTGAGTTCAAATGTGGCCTCAGACAGTAGCTGTGTGACCTAGGCAAGTTACTTAACCACTCCAGTATCTTGGCCAGAAAACTCCATGAACTACATGGTCTGTCGGGATCACAAAGAACTGGCATCAACTGAACCACGACAGCACCTAGTTAGAAGAGGGTAGCTAATAATTGAAGACTGGGCAAACTTTGGGCTCAGTGACTGCCTCCTTTTTTAGCCATGCCCACTAACTGGTTAATGGCACAAATGCCCCCAGTTGACAGTCTCACATGGTCTCATCTGCATAGTTCAGAGGGATCTGAGTCTTTCACTTGTGGGGAGATTTGGCATCACTGACTCAGAACCAAAGCCACAGATCCAATTTCTAACCTTCAGATTAATCCCCTTAGTGTTTGGATTTGGTGGCTGGAGCCTTCAGTTTTTTCAGGTGGGTGGGGAGTTTTACCCTTAGGCAAAAAGGATCCAGTGTTTTGGCTTTTCTATCAGTGCTTCCCTACTTCCTCTTTTTGCAGCCTCTTTATCCTTTGTCTGGTGTCACGTTACTCTGGCATCCAGATATCCCCAGTCCCGGTTATTTGTATAAGCAGAGCTGTGAGGGAACTCAGGAAAAGCATCTGAGTTTGGGGGAACCTGCAGGAGTCCAGGTATTTCACAGATTTGTATCTAACCCTCCTTGGGATCAGCAAGCATCCCAGAGACTCCAGGGAAATTTGAGGGGGAGTGAGTAGATATTTGTTTATGTCAGCCATGACTGAAGAGGGTGGGGGGGAGGGGTAGGTAGAAGAGTCCTGGAACCAGGAGGAAGGGCTGAGTCACTGCCCTCCCCTGGGCTTGCCTTCTCTTGCTCAGTTTGGGCTAGCCCTGTGATCTGGATCTCTGCCTCTGGGATCCCTCGAAGTCCATCTCCACACCCTCCGCATCCTCATCACTCTTCTGCCAGGCCTCCAAGGCATCTCCAGGCCAGCTCCCCCCAAACCGAGGCACTGATGTTGTTTGCCCCATTGGATTGTAAGGACCGGGGCTCTTGCTTCTGTTGGTAGCTGCAGTAATTACTTAGCACACAGCCTGGCACTTGGTATAAGTCCTTAATAAATGCTTTGACTGGTGTCATCAAACATTAACTGAAATAGGTCTAGTGATCATGGCAAAACCTAGACTGTACCCTTAGCATTTAGTTGCCAGGGAAAGCTGGGGGAATGGGGGGGGGCAGGATCAATCATTTCCAGGATGGGGTCACTGGCACTGCAGAGTAATGAACCCTCCAGGAAGATTCTTTTCCCAGGTCTCCCTGCTGCCCAACCAGCAAGCTGGTGGGGGATGGCAAGGCATCACCCAGGGCTGGGGAAAGTGAGCTAGCTCTTCTAAAACCTCAGTGAAAGGCCCTCCTGGCAGATTTGACCCATTTTGGAGGTTGAGATGAGTCATTTAGGCTTGAATATTGCTCTCCCGGCCCAGAGAAAGGCTCTGGGGGCAGTTGCACCTACCTTGACAGCCCAAAGCTACAGGAAATGTTGTGCCCCTTGGGTTTGGCTCTTTTAGACCTCCTTTAATCCCGGATGGGTTGGATAACCCAGCCCATCGCAAACTGAGTAGTTTGCAAACTTTTCTATCTGTTCTGGGAGTTAGGTAGTACAAATATATCGGCTCTATTTTACTAATAAGGAAAAGGAAACACTTTGAATTTAAAGGCCCTGGCACTTCAGTTGCACAGCTCCTTGGTGTCTGTCCACTTTATCCACTTAGGCCACTTGTTATAGGCTTTTGGATGTTGCACCTTCTCTGTGTCTGGGAGAGTGGCTCCTGGTTGTGAAGCTTCCTCTTCTGGATCCTTTGGGTTCATTCTGGTCTGAGATTAGTCCCCTCTTGGCCTCTTCTAAGCAGAGTATGTAACCTGATCCCCCACTCAGATGATTAATACATCTCAAGAAGCTGCTTATCACCAGGGCAAGTTCTGGCGGGAATTTATATTATTACCAGCCAGCATTACCGCATAATTGTATGCTCCTGCATCTAAGAACATCCGGTTAACAGTGCATGAAACCTGGATAAGGAGCCAGGAGACACCGACACCCACAGCGTGGACGCTTTGTTCTGCTGCCTAACTCCCAAGGGAATCTGACACACAGAAATAGCTGTCTGTCAGATATGAAAGTTTGAGTCAGTGCAAGGCAGATCTGCCAGCCCTTTCAGGAGACCTGAGGCCTCTTCCCTTACCACCCCTCTGAAATGAGAGAATTGAGTTGTTTTATTCTTAGCCTTGTGCAGTTGGAGATAATATTGATGAAGTGCTTAGCATAGTGACTGGCACACAGTGGGTACGAGGTAATTGCTTATTCCCTTCCCCACATTATAAATGGCCTTAGCTAAGTCCAGACTTTGGCCCTTTTAAGGCCAATTGCATGATTTTCTTCCTCTAGCATAAATGATCTTAGCTGGCTGGAAGCTAGGCCAGGCTTCTCTCTATTCCTCTTTTTGGGGATTGTGCAATAGTTTTCTTATGTGTTCTTCATCAGTGACTGGTTGCCTGGCCAGCTACCATGGTGAAGGGGGAAGGGCCTTCCTGGGGGCCAGCTCTGGGCCTAGCCACTGGAGCTTGGAAAGAGGAATGAAGCTTCTTTGTGGCACTGTGGGGGTGGGGGGTGTGCACCGCCGAGTTCACGCTCCCACGGTCACATCTCCCCTGCAGTGCCTTACCTCACCTCCTGAAGTAAGTGACAAATGGTGTCACCCCCAAGCCCATGAGCTCTGCCCTGTGAAAATAACAACTGTTCCTTCCCTCTGGTGAGTTTTTCTTTCTATCTGAGTGATGAACATACTTCTCTAGAGTGGGAAGGAGTTGTAAATACCAACTGGAGGGGTGTACGTGTGAAAAAGCAGGGAGGAGAGAAGCCTGACTTCTTTTAGAGACCCAGAGTCCAGGAAAAGCCTTTGGAGGCAAGGTCCATTTGCCTGGCAGCTGGCAGGCTTTGGCTTTAGCCTCTCTTGCATCTTGGTGACCTAGCAAGAGGTCCCAGCAGTTTACAAGCATGCAGGTGCCCTTAGCGGAGTGATTACAGTTGTGCCAAAGAAAACTCACCAATATATTCAGGCTTCCAAGTCCAAACATAGCCGTGCCCGCCCCCTCCCCCCCCCCCCCAGCACTACCTCTTGCTTAGAAAGAACCAGTGGCGCCCAGAACTACAGCTGGTTCTTTGTTTGCCATCTGGGTGCCAGCTTTTCCTTCTGGGTGGACTGGAGAAGAGGCTTGCTGTCTTAGAGGCTTCACATCACTGCTTCCTCCCCACAGCCCTCAATAGACCCTTCATGGCAGAACATCAGCCCACCAACTAATTACAGACAGTATTTGATCTTAAACTTCTATTATCGCCTTCTCCCAAGCCTCGTGCCCCACTTTCTCCAACCCTATGTTTAGACTGAGCTAGGTGCACATTAGTGTTGTTGCCTTCTTCCTGCAAGGCCCACAGAACTTGGAGGTTTTTCCTCCCTCTGGCATTTGCTAAAGTCTTAAAGAGTGAGAAAATGAAGTGACTTGAGGCACTGTAATCTTGTGTTGTAGGCTGGCATTTCTCCATCTTCTCCTTTGTTTCTGTTTTCAGATTAGAAATCCTTGGGGGCAGAGAAGGGTAGGATATACTCTCACCCTTGCTCCAAGAATAGATGTTGGGGGTGGGGGGGGGGAGAGATTGTTGAAAGAGTCTGAATATCCATCTCTTTGGAAAGGAAGGAATATTTGGGGGAAGAAGCAAGGGAGATGGAGAGAGGTAGGAAAGGCGGGGGAAGCTTTCTGGTTTTTCTCCTAGCTTATCTAGGTTGACATTAGCATCAACTTTTTTTTCATGATATGGTCTTCTCCATTTTACTGACAGGAAACTGAGGTCTTAGCATGGTCATGTGATTGCCTGTGGTCACACAGTAATTGTAGTGGTGTTTAAAGTCTTTTCCTACACCTAAATCCAGTGTTTTCTACAACTTCTATGTATAGAATTGGTTCTGGAGCAGAAAAGGCCAGGTAGATCTACCTCCTTTCATCACTAAAGGCCAAGACGGGGCCTTCAGAACCCCTTATCTGGGGCTCTTTTTGTCCAGTGGGCTTGATTGGCACTTTTCCCTTGCCCAGTGGACAAAGAATTTGGGAATAACTTCTCTACTATTTGTAACTATTTATTGACTAAGAATAACTAAGAATAATTTATTGACTAAGAATAAATAAGAATAATATAATAATATTCTCTCTGGGGTGAGAATATGTCTGAACTAGAAGAAAAGGGAGTATAATTTTCAGTGACAGACATTCCAAAGGAGAAGTCCTCCTTTTTCCTGATGGTTTTGGGGCATTTGAATATGCTGGATTCTCTCACTTGTTCACTCTGTTCCTATGGAATAAAAATGGTCTTAGGACAGATCCCTGGGCACCTCATTATGACTTTTATCCACCCAAAGCACTGTTATTTTATCTTATGAAGACATTCCTGCAGAGTATTGGGGGGGGGGGTGCGCAGCTAGGTGGTACAGTAGATAGAGCACTTGCTCCAGAGTCAGACCAGAGTTCAAATCCAGCCTCAGGCACTTACTAGCTATGTGACCCTGGGCAAGTCACTTAATCCTGTTTGCTTCAGTTTTCTCATCTGTCAGATGAGTTGGAGAAGGAAATGGCAAACCACTCCAGTGTCTTTGCCAAGAAAACTCCAAGAGGGGGACATAAAAAAGTTGGATATGATTGAAACGTCTAAACAATGACAAGGCTTTTTAACAATAGCATGACTGATAAAATGCATTGGAAAAATGCTTACAGAGTGTGCTGTGTTAGGTACTGGATTAAGCACTGAGGACATAAAGAAAGGCAGAAACCAGTCTCTTTTCTCCAGGAGCTCCTAGTCTTGGGTGGGGGGAGCCAAACAAGAAGTGTGGAGCACAAGTTAGAAATGGGAAGGCATCTCAATGCCTCAGGCCTGGTAGAAGGTGGTCTTTAGCTGAGACCAGAAGGAAGTGGGAGGGTCGGAGGTGAGGAGAGTGTGCTCCAGACAGGAGGGGTAAACAGCCCCAGGAAAGAGAAGATGGGCCTTGTGCCCAGGAGTGAGCAGCAAGGAGGACAAGGCCTCTGGTTTGGGGAAAGGAGGGTGAAGGTGTAAGACTGGAGAGGTAGCCAAGGATCTGAATGCCAAATCAAGAGTTTCTAATTGAGCTTGGAAGCGATAGGGAACCACTAGTGTTTATTGACTAAGGGTCTGACATGGTCAGGCCTTGGCTTAAGCAAGATCATTTGAACTGGAATGGGGAGAGACTTGAGGTAGGCGGGACATATTATCCCCCACCCCCCAGCAGACTGTTGGCAGCAGTCTTCCCATGAGGTGATAAGGAGAAAAGGGGGCACATGAGAAATGTCTTGAAGGCAGTATTGTCTTTAGGATTGGGGAACTATTTAGATGCGGGGAAGAAAGAGATTGAAGAATCAATGGTGACAACCGGCATTATGAGCTGGGGTGACATGAAGGATGGTGGCAACCTTGATGCTGATAGGGACTTCCAAACTCAAGAATGAAGTCTGAGAAAAGGCCATTTAACATGGCCACAAAGAAGAGGCTCACTGCTAATTTTGGAGACAGCAGTTTAAATTGAGGGATGAGGTCTTCCTGCCCTCAAGCCTGGTGCTCCAGACACGGTGATATTTCATTGCTTCCATGTTTGTAGGCTGTAGGTAACCAGCCAGTGGAGGGAGGTGGTGAGGGTTAGGGAGAGTCTGATAGGCAGTATCTAGGTACTTTAGTGTTAAACTTCTTTAGGCTAACGTTTCTAAGATTTTTGTTCTCAGGACCACTTTCTACTCTTAAAAATGAGAAATGGGGCGGCTAGGTGGTGGAATGGACTCCACTGGCCTTGGAGTCAGGAGGACCTGAGTTCTAATCAAAAGCTTTTTGTTAATGTGGGCTGCATTTATCAGTGTTCACCAAATTAGAAATTAAAACTGACACTTTTAAGCTATTCATTAATTCATTTAAAAAACTCATTACATGTTAACATCCTTTGTTTTTTGTGAAAAGCAACTATTCAAAAAGTGGCAGTGGTTTATATATTTTTGCAAATCTCTTTTAATTTAGGTTTAATGGGAAACAACTGGATTTTCATATCCATTTCCATCAGTTGGTTGTGATAATATTGTTTTGGTTGAAGTACTAAAAATCCAACTTCACATTCTTAGATAGTTAGAAAAGGGAGGACTGTTTTACTAGGCAGATAATATCTTAGTATTATTAAAATAGTTTATCCTTGTGGACCCTCTGAGAGACTTAAGCATTCATGGATAGTAGGAGAAGATCCCGAGTGGTTTAGACAGGGGAGCGCTCTGAGGCTCATTGTGGTGGCTTCATTCTGGACTCACTGTGATCACTGACAGTTGTGCTGTGTGGACACTTTGGGCTGAGCCTCTTTCCCGCACTCCGAGAAGGCCTCAGGAGCTGTGTTTCTTTGTAGATTCTGTGGTGAGTGTTTGCAGCCATGTCTGCAGGTGCCGTCTCCACTCTGCCCGCTCTGCCGAATGCCCTTTGACCCAAAGAAAGTGGACAAAGCCTCCAATGTGGAAAAGCAGCTGTCGTCCTACAAGGCTCCGTGCCGGGGCTGCAGCAAGAAGGTAATGTGGAAAGTTGTGGGCTCAGCTTTTAGGAGTGGTAAACGATCTCACACACTGGTTAGGAAAGGTTTGTTTCTGCCTTTGAAGGCTGACCTCTCAGAATGAGTGGGTGGGCCTTCTTTCCATTTGTACTTTTGCTTCTCACTAGAAATGCTTTGCAGTCTCCCAAACCCTCTCCTCTCAAGCTGCCCAGAACTAGAGAAGTGTCCTGAATTGGTTAGCCAGGTAAACATCCAGGCTAGAAATTCGTCTGACAGCAGTTGTTCCAGGAGAGCTCAGAATGAAGGGAGAATCTCATGGCTTTGTTTCCAGCTTTCTGGTTGGAAGAGGACATCCACTGCATAGGGGCTGGACAATGGGAATAAAGAAGGTCCCTGATAGAGTCTAGGGCCATCTTGCTAGACCCTTGACTTTAGGGCAGGGGAAGAGCTCAGGAAGGGACAGTTAAAGACAGTCAAAACAAATTAACCCGATTTTGCACATTTGTCCAGGTGGTATCTGGCCCTCAGCCCCTTCCATGATACTAATCTTAAATATCAGGTGGTTCTGTTCCTGAACACCCGCATCTCCCCAACCTAGTCCCCAGGTGCCCTGCTCCCACAGCTATTGTTGGCTGTGTCCCCCTCTCTTCCTTCTCACATCTGATTAATTGGCTGTATTTCTTTCAATAAAAAGCTAGTTCCTGATTGGTCTCTGCTTCTTGGTTCTTTGCTCTCCGTCTTCTAAACCACAGTCAAGAGCAGTCATTCAGAGCCACAGGAATCACAAGAGACTCCTTGTGGCCTCTAGGATAAGGTGCCCATTCCCTAGGCCTTCTGAGCCTCTCCACTGTCTGGAGCCCACACCCTCTCCTACTGGTAGTCCTTGAACTTGGCCTTCCATCTACCCCTGCATTTGCATAAACTGTCCCCCACCCTGGAAGGCTTTGCTTCTTCTACTCTGCCTCTCTGGAATCTTCTTCTTCCTTCCAGATACTCCCTCCACCCTGAAGCCTTCCTTCCCCACCCTCACCCCCACCCCAAGTAATAGTCCTCTGGCCCAAGAGGAAGGTCAGTGCTTTCAGGGCTGGGTATCCTCAGGGCCTAAGCACACCCCTTGCCAACGAGGTACTTGATTCCTGTTTGCTCGCTTGGGTTGAATCTAATGAGGAGGTATCCTGAATACTTCTAGTGCCTTTTTTGATATAACTCCATGTTGACTTTACCCAAAAACTTACCTTGAACCTGTATATATTTTGGGCAAACACGACCTCTTAAGGTTTATAATCTCGACCTGCTAATGAGTGTATGCAGCAGGATTTCATTTCTTTGTCCTGAAATCACCTGTCTCATTTAAAGGAGTTGTGTGTTCGGCCTTTCTAAAACCTTCAGTTCTGTTCTTCTCCATCACATTTTTACTCTTCCTTCATCTCTCCAGACAAGAGATACAAGCCTTTGATTCTTATTTCTCTTCCCTGAACTTGACAGCTCCTATTGTCCTGCAGGCCTCCTGGTTTTTATCGGGCACATGAGGTCACCACTTATGTTTCCCTCTTGGTGAATGTAGCACATCAGGCCCCCTACTCTGGCAAGCCTTGGAGACCTCAGAAAGCCTCCTCATCTTGCCTTTTGCTCTTTTTTAGGTGACTCTTGCAAAGATGAGGTCACACATTTCTTCCTGCATGAAGGTCCAGGAGCAGATGGCTAACTGTCCCAAGTTTGTCCCAGTAGTGCCAACATCCCAGCCCATTCCTAGGTAAGCAGCCCCAAATGGATGTTTCCTTTTCTTTAGACATGAATTCCAGTGATCCCTCGAGAGGGGGAGGTGGTCGGGTAGAGGGTCTGCAGGTTCTTAATCTGAGATAGTTTTGATCTCTTCCTTAAAAACCTTTATGATACTTGGTCTACATAAATCATAGGGTTGTTGTGAAGGGAGCCCATTACACACCTAAAACACTATAGTCATGTGAGTGATTCTGAATTCTGAATTCTCTGCTTACTGATCAGTGCCTACAGGAGCAAGGGGAATAGCCACACTGTCACAGGAAATGAATGGGAAGCTGTGGCTGTTGGGCTTTGTTAGTATTTTGGCAGGGCAGCCATGGAGCTAAGTGGGAGTTCCCCTATTTTGAATTCTTAGAATGTGGACTGGGTCCAGCCTCCTTCCTGATGTTTTCTTTCTAAAGGTTCTTTGAACAGTTCTCTGATTTCTGTTGCCAAGCCCCTAAGAAATGAATAGTTTAAGAGGGCAAGGAGTCCTCCTTCCTGCTCTAGAGGCCTCAGATGCAGGAGGGGAAGAAGGCGACTGGACCTAATAGGCAAGGATTCCCAGGAGGTGCTTTCAGAGTTAGGAGGCCCTTCAGAGCCACGCTGATTCTAGCCATGACAAACAAGAACTTGTGGTTTTAGAGAAGAAGCATTTCCCCCCCTTTGGCTCAACTTCCCCACCCAACAGGCAAGCCTAGCTTTTGCCTAATTATTTTGGGGGTCAGGTGTCAAAAGTTTGGGGCCTTGGGAAAGAAGGCAAAGGAGGTGCAGTTAAGGTCCAGCAGCACTGGTTTCTCTGTCCCAGAGTAGAGTAGGCCCCTGTAAATTGGACCCATGTGACATTTATCTAAACTGGGGGGGGAGGCAGCCACACCCAAGACCTGCTCTGAGGCAGTGAACAACTCGAAGGCAGGTGGGTGCACTGGGCAGCACACTGTAGCAGCCGTGGCATGTTCTGGGCTTCAATGTCTTTATCTGTAAAACATTTGTAAAATATAGGGAAAAAAAAAAGAAAAGACTCTGAAATCCCTTCTGGCTCTGATTCCAAGAGCACTGATATCAGCCCTGCCTCCCTAATTCCCTCTCATTTTCTCCCCATTGCTCAGCAATATCCCAAACAGATCCACCTTTGTGTGTCCGTACTGTGGAGCCCGCAATCTGGACCAGCAGGAGCTGGTGAAGCACTGCATGGAGAACCACCGCAATGACCCCAACCGAGTGGTGCGTGGGCAGGGGAACCTGGGGGCACATACTAGTGAGGAGTGGAGTGCGTCCCTCCCAAGTCTGTCAGCAGTGTGCCGGGGCACTGGGGATATGGAGAGAGGCAGAAACCATCCCCAACCTCAAGAGTGTCCCAGTCTGATGGGGCAGTGACAGGCCGACAGACAACCTGTGTGCACACCAGGCAGACACAGGCCAGACTGGAGCTGAGACTTGCAGGGAACAAGCAGGAGGGTGGAGATGGGGGATGTCTGCCAGTTATGGACTGCGGCGGACAAGGGGGGTGGGGGCGAGTGAGATGGAAGAGGACAAGACCACAAAGCTTAGGGAGGGGAGTTGGGTCATGAAGGACTCCAGAAGTCTATTCTAGAGGTCATTGGTAATTCTAGAAAATTTTGAATGGAAAGATTTTTTAAAAGGACAAAAGGCATTTAAAATTAGAAAAGAAGTAATAGGTAGTCAGTGGAGGGTGACGTAGCTAGAGCCAGTGGTCCAGGCCCAAGGGCCGTGGGTGTACCAGGAGAGAGGTGGCTAAGGTGGGACCATCAGAGCTGGCACTATATGACACTTGAGTATGGGGAAGAAAGAGACTGAGGAATTGGGGGTCACAGCCACCATTGTGATGGGGGAAAGATCATGATGCCATTTTGTTGAGCTTAAGGTGAGTTCAGGAGAAAGGTTGGTTAGGGCTGGATAAGGGACCCTGAGAATCATCTGCATAGAATTGTCTGAACCTGTGGGAGCTGGCAAAATCACCAAGGAAAATGCTTGTTCCCCAAAAGTCCAAGACCGGGAAAGGCTGGGGTAGCGGGTGCAGAGGTCTCAGTTTGGGAAAGAACTGGGTGGGGGTGGGGCTTGTGAAGAAGACTCTCCAGTAGTAACACATCTGTTAGGTTGGTTTTTAAATGGGGAGGGGGAGACACAGTGGGCTACAGATGCAGAACCTTTAGAAGAAGTCACTGTTACTAGTATTGATTTATGAGAGCTCTCTGGTGGAATGGGGGCCCTTTGTAAATATTTCTAATATAAAAATCAATAAAACATTTTTGAAAGGACTAGGTTGTGGGGTTGTGAGGCAGAAGGAAAAACAGAATGATTACTACAGTGTAACATTCCATTATGCAAAGTTCTCAGAGAGCAAGAGCAGAGATTCAAGCTCAGATCTCAGACTTCCTGATTCAGCAAGGCACCTCAACATAATTTAGGGACCGCCCAGAGGCAGTCCTCAGTCTCTTTGTGCCCTGCTTGCACACCTGTGATTAGCGCAGGCTTCTCCAGGAACTAAAAGGCTGGAGGTCCTCCTAGGAGGGAGGGGGAAAGGGGCTCTCTGCCCCACCCTCCCCCAGTCCTCACCTAGCCACTGTTTCAGGTCTGCCCCATCTGCTCAGCCATGCCCTGGGGCGATCCCAGCTACAAGAGTGCCAACTTCCTGCAGCACCTCCTCCATCGACACAAATTCTCCTACGACACCTTTGTGGTGAGTATCCTAGGCCACAGCTGGGGCTGGGGAGCAGCTGCTGCTTAGATCCCTCCGGGAGACTCACAGCCACAAACAAATGCAGAGATAAATAAGAGCCCTGAAACTAAGAGGGGTTGGGGAGGAAGGCTCTCCCTGTAGAAGGTGGGGTCTAAGCTGGAGGGTGGCCCTCCAGAGGAGGGAGAGACTCCTGCACCAGAGGGTCTGTTAGCAATTCCTCACCTCTCTGACCTCACACCCTCCCCTCCCTAACACCCTGATCTCCAGTGGGTTAGAAGGAAAATGCCTCCCTGGCACTTTGGCTTCTGGGTCACATGGAATCAGCTCTTCCACAAAGTAGGGAAAGGGAGCCCTCATCTCTTTCCTGGACCTTCATCTTGTCTTCTGTGGGCTGAGGATGGCAGTGCCTGCCTCCTTACTTCTGGGTTGGGGTGATCTGAAGCCAGAGGAGGAGCAGCTTGGTGCCCCGAACACCCCAATTCTCCCCCCTGCCTCCACCAACCCCAGACAGCCGTAGCCGTGGTGGTGGAGTCTGTCATGGAGAGGGCACCATGCCTACTCTTCACATCCATCCTCTTCCCCTAGACTTTCATTTTCTTGGACAGTACATTCACCCAACCCTGACCAGCAAGGAGCCCTTCTTGCCCCCTCCGCTACCAGGAAAATACTAGGAATTTGGACCCCCATCTTTTATTTCCGTCCACTTTCCCCATGGTGTTCTGTGCCCTTCTTGGGCAGCCCTGTGGTCTATATGGGCCATGCTGGCCATCAAAAATGGCAGGGGGGGATTTTCCTGCCAAAAGCATAGCATCACAGTGGGTCAGAATCAGAGGATCCTTGGGTTTAGGCCTGGAAAATTCCTTTAAAAAAAACCTGCCAGTCTAATGCCATGATTTTTATGGATGAAGAAGCTAATGCTGGGAGAGGTTGGGACATTAACCAGCCTCTGACCAAACTGGCCTGGCCCTTCTCAGCCACTCAGTGTGTGGTGGCCACTAGAGGGAGCACTGGGAACCTTAAAAGCCCAGAGATACCTTATGGCTTTGGGGAGGGGGGTGAGTTCAGGCCAAGGGCAGCTTCCGGCCTAGCAGAGCTGGCCCTCCCCTCAGCTTCCCACAGATTTCCATTAAGATGCTGAGTCATGGCCTCCTGTGGTCTCCTGAACTTCTCACCCCCTTAGATATTCTCACTAGCCGTGGTATGTTAAAAGGGGAGCCCCTGCAGGGGACCCATGCGCTGTTCTTAAGGAGATGCAACCGAAGAACTGTGAGTCAGGCTGCCCGCACAGGTTTCCAAGGCCCCCCGATTAGAAGTGGAGAGGCCCATTCTCAGTGGAGGTTTGCCAGCACCTGGGAGGGTCAGGCCCAACTTAGGAGAGGATGTCAGGGGGCAGATGGGGGAACCTCGTTTGGTACTTCTGGATTCAGTACCAGTGGTTGCCTTTTTCCTTACTTCCCTTGGTTTCTTGTCTTTACGTGCACATATCTGGTCTGTAAGGTTTTCTTGGTTCTGCAAATCTCCATGTCTGTTAGCATTTCTCATTCATTCCTTCTTACATCAGCAACATTCCAGTATGTTGATTTACCAGAATTAGTTCAGCCTTCACCCAGTTAGTTGCTGGGCACCTGATTTATTTTCAGCATTACTGCAAACATTTTGGTATGGGCATTTTGATATTTTCTTTTGTCTTCATCTTTCTCGATATCCAAGGCCCAGAGTAGGATTGCTTAGTCAAAGGGTAGGAATAGGTTAGTAAAAATTCCAAGTTATTTGCCAGAACAATTGGAACAGCTCCCAGCTCCACTAACAGTGTATGAGTGTGCCCAGCTTTCTGCACCCTCTGCAACACTATTTTCACCTTTATCTGAATGATGGGTATGTGGTAAAGGTTTGGAGGTGTTTGGATTTGCATTTCTCTTACAGTGATTTGGAGTGTTTTTCTTTGGTTACTGATTGTTTGCATTTCTTTTGGAAAATTCATGCCTTTTGGGAAATGACTCTTTATCTCAGACATTTATGTCAGTGCCTTACACTGCTTTTTTTTCTTCCAGGACTACAACATCGATGAAGAAGCTGCATTTCAGGCCGCCCTGGCGCTGTCCCTCTCTGAGAACTGAAGGCAACCTTGGCTGGGCCCGAACCCAAATCTGTGGAGGGACAAGAGGCTTGCTCGTTCTTCAGCATTCCCTAGCAGTTAGGCCTCCCTGTCACCTTGATTTGAATTGCACCTTTTCTAATGAGGTGGAATC
>CM053595.1:281711833-281749733 GCA_028646575.1 Pseudocheirus occidentalis | reverse complement strand
ATTCACTCCGGGCTTCTCAAAGTTAAATTACAACAGAAAAAGTTTCCGGCCCGGGGCCGCCGGTGGGGGCAGGGAAAGAGCTGGCAGCGTCCCAGGGGGCCAGACGGGCCAAGCCGCCCCCCGCCCCCACATCGTGCCCTGTCCCCACTCACTAAGGCCGGACGCCAGAGCCTGCTCGTTCGCCCACATGGCCCATTCGATCTGCCCCATCACGGCGGGCGGCGGCCCCCCGGAGAGAGCGGGCAGCGGGAGAGGGAAGAGGAGGAGACGGTGGCGGCGGAGGGAGCCCGGCACTGAGCCGCCCAGCGACCGGACCCCGACTCCACCACTCCCTGTGCCCCGCCCCGGGGCCGGCCTGGCCGCAGGGCACCGCTTCCTCCTCCCCTCCCCTCTCCTCCCACCCTTTCTGCCCGCGCCCCCAGCCTCCTCATCCCAACCAACCAGACCCTTGTTAAACTTGTCTCTTGGCTCCCACCCAGACCCCGGACGTTGGCTCTGCGCTGCTCTGCTTTCCGGGCTCACCAATCCCCGGAATGATGCCAGCTCCTGAACCCCCAACTTCACATTAGACCCTCTGCCCCTGGGAGGGCATCCAGCGAAGCACCTGCTTTGTCATCAGTTCTACAGGGAACTTAGACCCGGAGAGTTGACTAGCTGCCCAGAGTCACACAGCCAGTGTCAGAGGCAGAACCCGAACCCAGGTATTCCCAGTGTGAAGGCCCACTCTCTGTTACCCCATACTGCCATCTCCAAACAAAGGGAAACACATAAGCACCCCCACTTCTGGGGAGCCCCATTCCTCTCTATTCTCCAGGGTCACTTTCAAATAAGCACAACTCTTCCCTAACAAAGCTTTGAAATTCAGAGAACAGTTTGAGGTTGGGTGACTTTCCCACTGTCTCCAGGGTCACTGTTCTTCCTACCTTATGGGAGCCCTGATGCAGAGGAAAGAAAGTAAGGAAACATAGGACCCAATTCTGGCTGTGCCACCTACTAATTCTGTGACCTGGGCTGCAGTTTATGCACCTGTAAAATGGGGTAATAATGCTTGTACTGTCGAGGCAGAGACAGCAGATCTTAGGATTTCTAGCTTCCACCGTCTTTGGACTTTATCTGGCCCAATCTCTTCACTTCCTAGATGAGGAGACTAAGACTCCAAAAGGTCAGGCCACATGGTTGTTTGGAGGACCAGATGAGATAATGCGCTATAACAGGAACACCCAACCTAACTTTAAAATGGGCTGTTCTTTAGCTAAGGAAACCAAGCATGAGAAGAAGATGGAGGCTCTTCTACGCCTGGGGAAGTTGACCAATTTCCTGAAGGGACAGATGAACTCCGGTAGTTCCTTCGTAGGCTACCACACATTTTCCACCCTTGTTAAAATAGCCCTTCCTGCCCCCAATATCCTTCTAAGCAAAACAATCAAATGGCCATCATTTGTAAATACCTATCTGCCAGGCACTGTGTTGGGGGACAAAGATACAAATGCAAAGTTGAGGTGGTCCCTGCCCTTTAGGGGGTTTACATCCTACGAGGGAGAGACAACCGACAAGAATGGAGGCTACAAAAACCTAGCAGCAGTAACTAGGAGTGGAAGAACTGACAAATCAGGGAATTAGGGAAGACTGCTTAAGTCAGGGATGCTTGAGATGAGTCTTGAAGGCGCCCATGGGTACCAGGAGGCAGAAGGAAGGAGGGCAGTGTGCAAGGTGGCAGTCCTCTCTCTGGAGGCTGACCATCACCTCTGCCGCTGGCCTGCCCCTGAACATGAGCCCCTTTGTCAGGCTTTCCTTCCAGGATGTTCTGCCCTTTACAAAGCAGGGGGTTCAGGAAAAACTGGCCTTGGACATAGATCCCCGAGGCAAATCCTAAAATCTGAGAATCTCAGGAGTTAACACTTTTGCTATCTAATAGAGCTGGGGCTTTTAACTCAGGGTCCATGAATAGAATTCAGGGGCTTGTTTAGTAATTGTATTTCAACATAATTGGTTGTTCATATGCATTCAAAAACAGGACTCTGAGAAGTGGTTCATGGTTTGCTAGTGTCATCAAAGCAGTCTAGGACATAGGAAAGGTCCTTTGATCCAGACCAACTTCTTAACTGAATACCCTCCACAATCCTTGTGATTCTCTTCTTTAAATAAACAGGAGTTAGTAGAGATATTTACCCTGTGAAAAGGGCCCTAGCCACCAGTGCCCAGGCAGGGTAGAAAGGATTAATTCTGCCCTGGTTGTAAAACCCAGCCACACGAAGTAGCTTAAGTCCCACCAGTAAGAGGGAGACGTTACACCCATTACCCCTTTTCTTTGAAGTTAATATATCCTTTGGTATTTTATTCTGTAGTTTGTGAGTTTAGAACACCCCACAGGAACAATGTGGATATCTGAGGAGATGAAGGATGAGAAAGAACTGAATAAAGGGAAATTCTAAACCAATCACAACAGTAGAACCTTTCTACCAGCCACTTTTGACAGTGACAGAAAGCTCAATTGTATCATCAATGGAAGATACAGAGGAAACCAGGGCCTCTGGAGCTGCAGCCTGAACTACTGAAGGGCTTGTGCTGTTTTCACATCAAGGAAAAAAAACAATGACCAGAGCCCAGTTCTATTTGGCACGTTTGCACGGCCTCTGTTCAGGGTACTTTGGACAGCCAGGTCCTTTGCATCTACCTTGGCAACCACTGGCTCTCCCTGACCTGTTGCTCCACCGATGTTGGTTGCTGGCGTGATAAACATTGAGTAGAGAGGAAGAATCCTTTTGGAGTTTTCATATTTCTCAGTTTACTTACATGATTACAGTATTGTTTAAATGGCGAATGTAATTGTCCACCATAGTTAGAAAAAGCAATGTATTGGATAATCAAGTATTTGGCCTGGTAGTCCATGGAATGGAGGTGCAGGATGACTAAATGTTGAATGGGAGCACCGACAGGGCTGATTATACTCAGATCTTCCATCGGAGAGTCAGAAGGAGCTCCAGGGTCACTGTGATGAATGCAAATTATCACCGGAATGTACAAACAGGAACACTTCCCTCCAACAGAACAGTAGATCAGAGAAGACACAACAGTACTTCTTTCTGGGGTGAAATAATTGACCTCTGCTACTTCTTATGCAAAGCTGGACCCTGCCTCTGCTGATGTCATGTATCCTCTCCCCCCAGAGTCTGGGGATTATGGAAGAGAACACCACCCTGGGAGCCAAGGGAACGGGGCTTGTTCCTACAGAAATTCGAACAGAGATCCACAGCCAAGTCATTTAGCCTGGCAGAGCCTCACATTCCACTCAAGAATAATACTAACAACCATATTTTAGTTCTGTGGAGCAAGGTAGCAGATGCCTAGAGTTAACATGCTATCACTGGCTTCAAAGAAAGACCACTTGGAGACCATCCATTTTAAATTAATTTTTTTTTTAAAGAAAATTAAACTCATACTCAGTGGCTTAATATTAAATTCAGGAACACCCAAGCAAAATTTGGCAAAAGATACCCTCCAGGCCACTGCCCCCAGAAACACCCTCTCTCTTTGGCTCCAGAGGGGCTGGGTAGGTGGCACACTCCCATTCATTTAATACAGATCAAGAAAAGTCGACAACGATCCAGTAGAAAAGACGCTAGCCCCTTTTTTCCTCTCTGGACTTTGTTGAAGAGCAGCAAGAAGGGTTCTGGAGGAAGAGAGTCAGAGAGGCACCAGACCCTCTATCATCAGCTCCAGTGGGACCTGATGTCACTTCTATCCAATGGCTATTTAGCCTTCCTTTACGTGAGGGGCTATGGAGAGGGCAGTCTGGGATCCCTGCCACAATGACACCACCTCTGCACATCTGCACACAGAAGGAGTGAGGCAGAGGGGACAGACACGGTGAGAAGGACAACCACTGAAGGTTGGAACAGCCGACGGTCAATCATCTGAGCTTCCGTTACAGAAGTCCTTGCTGGTGATATCTTTGACAAAATCCTCTGCCTGACAACATTTTTCAGCAAGGGGCAGAAACTGGGAAACCAGCCAAAGTCCTGGCAAGCCAATCCCTGACAGTTCAAGCAGAAGTTGCCACAATGCTCCCCATTTGGCTGCATCTCCCCAAAGTGCATGACGACTTGTGATGGTGTACATTCAAGACACTGGCTTGGGCAGGCCATCGGGGCCCAGGAGCTGCTGCTGGGGATCTTCTAGGACCTGAGGTCCAGGCCCCACCTGAAACAGAGGAGAAGGTCAATGCAGGATTACATGGACAGGTGGGAATTTCATGTAGTTGGCCTTCTCACTGGGACAGAGGGAAGGAGCGATACGAGAGGGTGCCCTATTCCTCCTACGCAGAGAGATATTAGCCCAACACAAGACAATCACTGTGGAATATTGGCTTGGGTCTGGTTCTTCAAATCCTTGGCCAAATTTCCTCGCAAAGTTTTTCTTCCTTCTGTCTTCTCTGTTCCAGAGGTTCATCTGCTTGAGGCCCACTGTGGCTTCACATGCACAGAACCTTTCCCAGCAGTGGCCTCCCGCCTCCTCAGTGACAGACAGGGAAGGTCATCATGTCATATGCATGACATGCAATTAAGAACATGTGATTTGCAGAACAAACTGGAAATATCTGCTTTGGGGAGAAAGCGGCACCCTGGGTATTTGTACTTCCCCTGAGCTGTTACTACACCACAGTCAACTGTTCAGTGGATGGCAAGGAAGGAAAAGTGGCCTCACAGCCCCAGGGCAGGGGGCGGGGATCCATGCATGAAGGTCGGGGGACCTCTGAAGGGGAGCACAATAAATGGGATAAGTGCTGTGGAAAAGGCAGCCTCATCAGATGGCAAAGAGAAGCGGCTGCATCCTGACCTCTGGGGGCTTCCCTGGGGACCAGGGGGAAAGTAGTTTCTAGACACTACCTGAGTGGCAATGATGTATTTGATTTGTCCGGGGGATGGCTCCATGGCCAAAGCAGATTTTAGCTCCTCTGAGAGCTCAGCAGGCTCTACTGGCAAGCCCTTCAGGAACCTGGAAGGAAAATGACCAGGAAGACGTCACCCCTTTGGGATCAGTTGCCCTGAGGCAGCACAGATGAAAGAAATTAAGAGGTTTCTGCCCAGGCCTGCCCATCACTACCATCCACCTAAGTGGGACGGAATCCTTTCAACCTTTTTTCCTTTGTTTCATGGTCTGTCATGGCCAACCTCCTGGCAATAGGTCTCTTGTGCTTCCTGAGGCACGGGCTATTGCTGGGACCATATCAGGGAGGCAGAACTTCCCAGACCTTGTGCTCTACAGACCTGGCCTTCAAAAATCTACATTTTTTTAAGTCAGTGCTTTCTACCCAGAATACAATGATTACCTGCACAACATTTTGCAGACGGCAGTCATGAAACTAAACCACATACAGCTCACTTCTCCATCCAAATCTACAACAAACTTCACAGGATAATTTCAAAACAATCCCTTTACCTTCCAAGACACTCTTCCTTCTCTCCCCACCAAGTGTATACACAGAAAGGAGAAAAGCCAGGAGGGGATGATGGAGACTAGTCCGTGCATGGAGAAGCAATGGCACAGAGGCCTCCATCAAAGCCAAGCTCCTTTGCTCCATCAAGACAATTTTTAAGAGTCTTCCATACTCCTAACCGTACCCCACAGTCAGAATTTGGCTCTCCAGGAGTCTGAGCAGTGAGTGGACCACCAAGAGGCACTTTTGTCCTCTCTTCCCTTCCTTCAAGGCTGTCTCAGACCAGCTTCCATGTAGGTCAGCACCACCCCACCCCCCTCTGCTCCTGCCATCATGCTAGCCTCCAGAGGACTGGGAAAGCCGTGGAACAGCTCTCTTTTCTGGAAGGACAGCTGGCCTCAGAAAAGCAGCATGGGCAGGGGGAAACAGGACAATAGCCCGCTCTCATTGCAGGCCTCCTAGGATAACCAGTGATACTACTGGACTCTTGAGAATGGACTCTGGACTCACCATCATTAGACAAGAGAGTTCCAATGGTCATAAAGTCATGATCCCCATCTCAAATAGTGAATTCAAGTGGGTAACAGATTTGGGGATTTTCAGTTTAACCTTTTGATGGAAGCAGATACTACTCCTCTTTCTTCATACCTTAACAAATACATAATCCATAAACCAACCACAGCCAGTCAGAAAAAGGAAAAAAAAAGAAATAGTTCATACAACTTACTTGTCTCCATTCATCTCTGGGGGGAAGATCCGTTTTATGACAGCAACAAATTCATCCACTGTGTCTTCCAGGGTGAAGATTACGGCATTGGGCCCTGCATCAAATGTGTATGCCACCTGAAAAGCAGGACAGAGGACATGTATGTGCCTCTGATAGCCCCTCTGCTCCCAGGCCACCAGTGAGCATAAAGAACTCTCAGGCTCCCCGGGGCTTCATCCTTAAAGCACCAGAGCCCCGACTTCCCTAAGAGGAGCCCAAGGGCCACCAAAAGAGCAAAGAGGTCTCCCTCTGTCTCTGAAATCTAATGGTACAGGAGGGAAGCCCAGCATCATTCTACACTGTGTGAGGGGCCAAGGTGGGAGAGTAAAGTTTATACATTTTGATGTTTTAGAAATGGAAAGGGATTGGAGGCTTCATTTCCTATCAATAAAAGGTGGAGAGGAACCCCAGAAGCCTGGCAATGGGCACACTCTCTGGTCCTTCCACAATCTCATCTCCCCTTTCACATACACCTCTTCTCTGGATCACCTTCCTCAGGAGCTGGGAATGCCACATAGGGCCCTAAGGCAATGACATCCAACTCAATCTGAAAGGGATCCCTGTGGACCACCAATGCATATTCCCTGTGAGTTCAGTTGTGAGCCTGGTACCTCTGCTCTCCAGAAATTAAAGGGCTTCAGGTATCAAGGTACTACACCAGCAGCCGCCACTTTTTCAGGCACAGCCACCTTACCTTTGTCTTGCCATAATGGGCATTGAAGCGGTGGACCAGGCCGATGATCTGCCTAGATGTGTCATTGAGGTAACAAATGGGAGGGAAGGTGTCCAGGCAAGTGGCATGGAACTGGTTGCTGTCCTTCATGGTCAGCTGGCCAAACCCCTCAAAGTCCCGCTCCTTGATGCATCGTGCCATCTCTGCCACCCTCCCTGGCACCACAGACTCAGCCCGGAACTGCAAAGTGACAAGCCAATTTTCTAGAATCATCAGACTATCAAGGGAAAGGGCAGGGGGTGGGAAGGAACAGGGATGCTGATCCAGAAGACCATGGGTGAGGTAAGAAGGGGATGAGGAGTTCTGTGACCATGACTCTGGCCAGGCCTGGCTGCCCATGGTGTGACCTGGGCAGGCCACTCCCGGCCCCTCCTGCTCCATCGCCCTGAGGTCCCCCAGGCTGAGCCTTACTTTGAGCAGAGAGCTGGTTTCTACGCTGGTCTGCATTCCAGCTGTACTGGCCACTGGTTTTCTTTCAGCACTCACCTAATCCAAAAAAGAATACATGAGATATCGTAGGGCAACTTCAAGAATACACCTCACAGCACCAGCCAAACCAACCCCTCGGTGCTCAGGGAGCTCTGTGAGGTAATGAACAGACTTGGGGCAGCCAGGTGGAGCAGTGAATAGAGCACCAGTTCCAGAGTCAGGAGCACCTGAGTTCACATGTGGACTCAGACACTTAACACAAAATACTACCTGTGTGGCCTTGGGCAACTCACTTAACACCAACTGCCCTACCTTCTCCCTCCAAAAAAAAAAAAAAGAAAAAAGAAAAAAAAACCAGACTAGCTGCCTTCTAGGAGCTTGAGACAAGACTAGCACACATAAAACAACCACAAACAACCCCAGGCAGACTATTAGAGAAGGTGGTGCAGATGCTAAAGTGCCAGAGAAGTTCAGAGGAAATGGGGGGATGAGGGCTAGAACAGGCAGGGAGGCCTTCATGGAGGAGGCGGGATCTGAGCTGGCCTTTGGAGAATGGAGAGGTTCACAGTCTGGGAAGTGTGAGCCATCTGTGGAGCAGCAAAGACTATTCTGGCAGGGATGGAGGGTCACAGGGCTCTTGTGCATTCCCCTGAGGCTTCCCCGGCCAAGCCACCCACAAGTATCTATGCCCCAGACCCCAAGGATATAGCTCTAGTCTCTTGGGCTTCCTCCCAGAAGCCTGGCCCCAGGAATGGGAAATCCTGTCAGAGAAGCTTTCACCCACTCCCAAGCTGAGTTCCACTCACCACCAGAACAAGGACGCGGAGCTCTGGCCAATGGGATTCTGGTGCGACCTGCTGGGCGATGCTGTCCTTGCCATCAGGCCTCTCTCCCATGTGCCACTGCACAAAGCCACCCATCATGCTCCGACAAGCACTGCCCGAACCTTGCCGAGCCACTTCTGAGAGCTCATTCTCGACCCCATAGAGCTGGGCCAGAGTATAGACTGTGGGCAAAGGAATGGAGAGAGAGCTGAAACAAAGGAGGAAAAATGGAAGATGGTCACAGTCATGGGGCCTACAATTGGAGGAACGATCACTACCTAAGGCAGGCAGATATTTTATTAGAGACCCTGCCATGAAGGGGGTTCAGAAAACAGCAGTGTCTGTGATTACGTACTAGCTGGGAGACGAGCCTAAAAGAGACGAATGGTGAGGCGGAACTCTGGTCAGCTCCCCTGGCCCTCGAGCTTCCAGAAGCCAAGAGCTGCAGCTGATCAAGCAGACCACCCTCCACCCCAGGAGTCCCAAACCCTCCCCGGGTGGGGAAGCATATCTGAAAACATGTAGTGGGCCCCACTTCCAACACTACTCACCAAGGCAGGCGTACCCTGCTGCTGAGGAAGCCAGGCCTGCTGCTGTGGGGAAGTCATTCACGGATGCAATATGCACCTTGTAGGAAAGAGGAACGGACTCGCCATCATTCCCACTCCTCCTTTTTCGAGCTAGGCGACGGACTGTTGGGGAAGAGAAAGGAACAGAGCCCAGGGGCCGGGCTGGGTCACTCCTTCTGTCACCGCCTCTGAGATGGCCTTCACCTCCCCTCTCTGCAGCTCGTTTGTCAGGCTGTCTCCTCATTAGCCTTGGAGCATAAACCATTGGTTTGCCTTTCCCTGTCTCCCTAGCGACAGCACAGGGCCTAGCACAGAGTGGGTGCTTAACCAATGTTTGCTGGGACCAACAACAAGAGAAGGGGAGCAGCACACCCAGCTCTTGGCACTACCATGGCCTTCAAGTGCTTGTGCCAATAACAGCAAATGAGAACTCCCAACACTTGGGTAATCAATGATCCACAAGGATCCCAAAGGAACTCTAGACAACAGGTATTGCAATGGGCCCTGGGCTACAGATATCAAGGAAAACTGCCCTGATATCCTAGAACTAGGCTAAAATAGCAAATGAAAGAATCCACTGATCTACCACTTCCAGAGGGCAAAAGAACTAGGATTACAACCGAGAATCCACTTACCCAGCAATAGTGAATATAATTCTTCAGAAGGAAAATGAAGATATAATGAAATGGAGGACTTTGAAGCATTCCTGATGGAAAGACCAGAGCTGAATAGAAAGTATGACTTTCAAATGCAAGACTCAAGAGAAGCATAAAAAAGTAAACAGGAAAGAGAAGTCATAAGGAACTCAGTAAGATTAAGCTGTTTACATTCCTACATGGTGAGACGAAATGTTTAACTCTGAAGAACGCTATCATTCTTAGGGCAGACAGAAGACATAGAGAACACAGGTGTGCATGGACCATGATGGGATGATATCTAAAACAAATCAAATTTAGGAGTAAGAAAGAGGGATGCACTGGGAGGAAGGGGAAGGGAGAGGCAGAACAGGATAAATGATCTGGCAGAAAAGGCACACAAGAGCTGCCTGCCCAGTGAGGGCGAAGGAAAGGAAGGGACAGAGAAAATTTGGAGCTCTTAAGTTTTAGAAAAATGAATGTTAAAAATTGTTTTTACATGTACGTGGGAAAAAAGAAAAGAAGTAGAAAATAAGGGGATGCCCATCAGCTAGGGAATGGCCAAACAAGTTTTGGTCTATGAATATGACGGAATATTCCTGCACAGCAAGAAATGGCAAAACAGACGTTTTTAGAGAAGTCTGGGAAGACTTGTATGAACTGATGCAGAGTGAAGTCAGCAGAACCAGCCAAACAGTTTACACAATAACCATAACAGTGTAAAGAAAACAACTAAGAAAGACCTAAATCAGGACTCTGATCAACGCAATGACCACCCATGTTGAATTTATTACAGACTTAAAAGGGAGAGCAAGCTACATGTAATAGAGATTCTCAGTTTCATGTACAATTTTCTTTTTCTGTTCTACTTTGTATATGGAAATGATCATTTTGGGGTGTTTGTTGACTTTAGAATAAAAAAAAAATTAAAAAACAAAGACAATCCATCTGCTTCTGCCTTTGTATAATTCCTGACCCCCACACACCTACAGTTCTGTAGCTCCCAGCAATTATGTGGCAAAGGGGAGGTCTGCGAAACAATGAGGAAGGTGGCACCAGAGGTACACCAAACAGTGCTCAGGGTTACTCACCAAGCCCTCTGCTACCTTATTTTAAGGGAGTCAGGAAGATGGAAAATATCTTCTAATCTATCCTCTTTCAGCTAGAAGACCCAGGCTCATTACCACTCCCATCCCAAATGAAAACTTGGAAAGGAGAAGGGCATGTGACCCAGGGCCAAAGGAACCAGCTTGAGATCTCAAGCACTCACTCTCTCGAAGGCAGGACTGTAACCGTGGGTGCCCCACATCCTCCTCCTTGCCATTCAGCCAGATTCGGTCCTCTTTGAAGTCCTTACTGATGGCTGCTGTGGTGGTGGTTTTTAACTAGCAAAGAAAAACAGGGTCACCTCAGCCTTCAGGAAACAACAAGGAATTTCTAGATGGAAATATTAATTAGAACTGAACTCATTTCCCACACATTCAAGCCCATTTTAATACCTGTTACTACCCATGATCTCCTTTTTAACCTTTCAGGGAGTTAGATATTATCCCTTTTTTTTTTTCAGTCTCTTAAGTTAAGAAGTGATTTTGTCCTGCCCCAAGCTCAATAAGCATTTATTAAGCCTTTACTATGTGCAAGGAAGGTATACTATGCTAAGTGTGGAATATACAAAGACAAAAAACGTTTTTACCCTCAAGAGACTTACATTCTACTGGACTCTGCACATCCTCAAAGGGATCTGTGACCTCATTTAGAAAGGAGGCGGTATGTAGAGCACTGGCCCTGGAGTCAGGAGAACCTGAGCTCAAGTTTGGCCTCAAATACTTACTAGCTGTGTGACCCTGGGAGAGTCACTTAACTCTAACTGCTTCCCCCCAAAAAAGAAAAAAAGAAAGAAATGAGGCAGTGTGGCTTAAGGGATAGAAGGTCAGTCATAAAGCCAGGAATAGCTGAGTCTGAGTCCACCTCTGACATCTATTGGTTACTTAACTACAAGTTACTTAAGTTTTGAGGGGGCCCAGACAACTCTCTAGGGCTCTAAGTTGCAGAGAATGTTCCAGTCTGCACTAGAAGAAGACTCTGCCTATGACAGTGAATCATAGGTCAAGTCCTTAAGTATATTTTAGAAATCAGGAAATGGTCAGAGGCAGACACACTGACCAGCCAGGGGTTTAGAACAGGTAGTAGAGACCTTGGACTAGGTCCAGTAATCCCACCTGCCACGCCAGGGTTCTAGAATAAATGGTTTGGGTGCCTTATTTTTTAGTGTAGAAATGTTGGTCCTTTGAAATCAACACCAAAAGATTCCTCTGGGAGGAGTCAGAAATCTCGAACTCCTTTGCAGGAGGCCAAAGGCTGAGAACAATATTCCTGCCTCTTCTCTGCCCTCTCCTCCACAGGTAAAGTCTTCCAGTGAATATATAGTATAAGGATTTGTGTAGGATCTTGGCTCCATTTATACATACCTGATTCTGGTGCAGAGTGACACTCAGGGAGGAATTGATGGGCAAAATCAGCTTTTCATCACGTTTTCCCCCTGGAAGAGCAAGAAAACCCAGATCACCGTTGTTACCCTACTAAGGCAAGGATTCTGCTCCAAGCAAGTTCATCTCTTCCCAGTCCCACCCACACCTAACTCCCTGAGAACATGGAGTTCCCAAGCCAGCAAAGTCCTTCCCCTCCTTTCTATTTCGTAAATCTTTCAAAACCCAGTTCAAGTCCCACCCCTTTGAGAAAGCTTTACCAGACTGACCTCTCTGAACCGAGAAACAAAAATCCAGGTGACAATCCTTTATCTTCTTCCACATGTCCTGATTTACCTGCCTGCAACCTTTACTTCTACTTCCATTCTCCAGCCACAGGCTGCCTCCCTTGGCTCATTTAAAACTCTTCTTGGCAAACCTTTTAAAGGACCTCAGTGAAATCCACCGGAGTCAGACATTACTGGCATTTACTTCAAAAGAGCTCCGATTTCAGTGAGGACTCTCTCCTCCCTATACCTCAACAGGCTGTAATTCATGAGCTCAGTCGTCAAAGTGGCCCAGCTCCAGGTAACGTCCCTATGTACCCTGGACACCAGACAGACAGTGTGCACTGGGACCTTCCTAGAAACCTGTTCAAACAGTATTCAAATTGTAGCTACTATGTACCAGGCACTGCGCTAAGCACTTTAAGAATACCTTATTTGGTCCTCACAACAACCCTGTAGTCTGTAGTGCTGTTAGTTTTTACAGTTGAAGAAATTGCAGCAAACAGAAGCCAAGTGACTTGCCCAGGGTCACAGTGCTAGTGTCTGAGGATGGATTTGAACTCAGAATCTCCTGATTCCAGGCCCAGTGCTCTAAGCATTGCACCCCTAGCTGTCAGAGTATATCCTATGTGCTATAAGCAACAGGAATACAAAGAAAAGTCAAAGGCAAGCCCTACTCTCAAGGTGCTCGTGGTCTAATGGGGGAGACAACATGCAAATCATTATGGACAAACAAGCTATAGAAAGGATAAATGGGAATTAATTACCCGAGGGAAGGCACTAGAATGAAAGGGAATGGGAAAAGGCTTCCTGTAAGGGAAGCCTGTGACTTGAAGAAAGCCAACGAGGGCAGGAGGCAGAGATGGGGAAGGAGAAAGTTCCTCATGCTCATAATCTACAGGTACAGAGCTCCAGAAGTCCAAGCCACAATGAGGCATGGTAGACAGAATAGGACTTTTGTGGCATTTAAGGAGGCATGTACGAATTAATGGAAACTCTTAAAAGGAAAGGACTAGAAATGATGGAATTCTAGAGATCATTTCTGTCTTCCTAAACATCACACATTCAACAAATACTTCATGAGCATCTCCTTTGTGCCAAATACTGAGATTAAAAAAAAAAAAAAGACGTATAAAACCAGATGTCAGACCTTGAGGAACTACAATAAAATAAAGCTGACGTGTACAAAATGCTTTAAGATTTACAAAGCACTTTCCTCCTAGAAGAATCACTGATTGTCAGAAGCAGACAGGACCTTAAAGACCATCTTCCCTGGTCATTCCTTCATTTTATAGGCCCTAGGAGGTTGAGGGGATTTTTTTTTAAAAACATCACTAAAACCAGGAAGAGCCTGGAATCAAACCCAGTTTTTCTGATTTCAACTCCAGGGTTTTTTCCACTACCTGCCCAATAGCTCTGTAATGTAGGCTGTGAAAGCATGATCCGCTTCCTTTTTGAAGACTTTGCATTTGATCCTGGAGGCAACACCAAGTCACTGAAGTTTACTGACAAAGGTGGTAACATGATCAGATTCTTGTTTCATTAAAGTCACCACTGAGAGGTATCTTCCTTGGAATTAAGAGTTTTCCTGGGTTTGAAGCCCCTGATCTTAATTAACTATGTAATCTGCTCTGTCTCAGCCTCAGTTTCACAGTAAAGTGAAGGATCCAGGATAGATCAGGGGTTCTTGGCCCGAGTACCATGGACCTCTGACAGTCTGGTGAAGCCCATGCACCCTTTCTTGGAACGCTTTTGGATGTATATCATTTATTTATTATTTTTACTCTTAATTTTTATCTAAATGTCATTTAAGCAGTATTTATTATTAGCAAATAAATGTTTTAGGTGCATTTTATTTGTTTTTATTTAAATATTATTAACAAATGTTTTAGATGCATATTACTTATTTACTGTTCCACTAATTATTATTTAAATGTCATTTTAAGTATTATATATTATTAATATAAATAATGTTTTAGGTGTATGGGGTTATTTTGTTACTGACATTATTTCACCCTGACGATACTTGAATATTATATTATTGAGAACTAAAGATGCCCTTCCCTCCCCAATCCCAGAGCACAGACCTCGGGCTAGGAACGCCTGGTCAGCAATGGTCTCTAGGGTCCATTCAGCTCCAGGGTTGGTCACCGGACCCAAACTCCTCCGGAACCCGAAATCGGAGCCCGGTGCTCGAGGGGAACGTTTCCCGGGACTCTCCCTCCCCCGCTCCTGCACCTCCTTCCCCACTCACAGTACTTGATGACCGCGATGTTGGTGGGGGCGGTGCAAGTGATGGCGACGAGCGGCTTCTCGGCTGCCATGGCCCAAACCGAATCCCGAACCCCGCACTTCTGACAGCCAGCCCCACAAAATTTACTGACGGGTAGCAGCACCAGCTCACGCCCGAACCCTAAATGACTGGCCGGCCCACTCATGGGGAAGGCTCCGCCCCCTTCGCTCACGCGCTCCGACGCTATTGGACGGTTAGGCAGCAGCTGCTTTCCATCTGGCCAATCATATTAGGAACAAGCCCACTCCGGATTCTCGCAGCCAATGGGCTTGGATCGAAAGATAGACCTTGGGCACTCCGTCGGCCCCCCCCCCCCCCTCAGGTGGGCAGGTTGATCCGGATTTGAGGAGGCGGGTTCTGGGACCGGAAGAGAGATGACTTCAGGGGGAGCGGATGGCGCATGCGCTTGGCTCCACGGTCTCTTCCCTGGGTTAGGTCTACGGACGTCACCCCCAAGTAGACTAAGGCCGCGGTTTCGAACATATGTTGCCCCTGAGACCTTTGGCATCCGACGAGTGTGACTTGTTACGGCTACCCGTTTTCCCTTTTAAATTTTAATTGAGCGAATCTTAATCCCACTCTGTCGGCTGCCGTAATACTACTAACAACGTGCACTCAAATATGAGGGGGGGGGTCAGTGCGCGCGAGAGTTTTGGGGTTAGGTTTAATCGGTATTTATTAAGCGCCCACTGTGTGCCTGGCGCTATGCTGAGCGCTGGGGATACACGAAGAGCCAAAGGACTGTGCGTGCCCTCAAGGAGCTTCCGGTCTAACTGGGGAAACAACGTGTGTACGTATACAAAGCAAGCTGTGTACGGGATGAAGAGAAATAATCAGCAGAGGGCAGGCTCTGGGATTAAGAGCGGCTGGGGAGAGCTCGCTGTAGAAGGTGGAGTTTGACTTGGGCCTGGAAGGAAGCCAAGGGGGTCAGCAGTCATGGAGGAGGAGGAAGGGAATGCCAAGCATGGGAGGACCCCCAGAGGGAATGCCTCGTTCCTGATGACAGCTGGGGTGCCCCTCTGGTTATGATAGGAGGAAAAGTTTTTTAGTGTTTGTTTTTCACTTAGGTATTTATTTCTCTTACCAGACCTGTGATTACATTGTGATTTGCGAATAATATGTGCTTAAGACATAGATTATAGATCAGAGTATGAAGAGACCTTAAAGATCATCTGATCCAGCCCCTACATTCTTAGAATAGCTCACATTAGAGCGGCTAGTGAATAGAGCACCGGCCCTGGAGTTAGGAGGACCTGAGTTCAAATTCAGATTCAGACACTTAATACTAGCATGTGACCTTGGGCAAGTCACTTAATCCCAATTGCCCAGCAAAAAGAATAGCTGGCTAGTACTTATGAATAGCTAGTATTTATGAAGTGTCTACTATATGCCAAGCACTTTACAAATATCTCACTGGGAAGTAGGGCCTATTATGTTACAGTTGAGGAAATCATAGCAGAAAACTCTTAAGTGACTTGCCCAAGGTCACCAAGCTAATAAATGTCTCAGGCCAGATTTGAATTCGGGTCTTCCTGGGTCTAGGCCCACTGCTCTTATCTTTTGCACTATTTGGCTGCCTTAAACAGAGGTCCATAGAAGCTAAAGGGTTTACTTAAAATAAGCACTACAGGTAGGATATGAACCAAGGTTCTGTGATGCCGGTTCTCTTTGACCTGGTAAATGGAGGAAGTACCCATGGCAACAGAATCACAGAGTTTGGACATTTGTTGTTGTTGGAGGGAGAGGGAGAGGAGACTATTCACAGGTTGTTTGTCCTTTGTTCTCGAAGAGGATGATGACATCAGGGAGGTGATGACATGACTTGCAGTTGACTTGGATTTGAGTGAGGGAGGTTGTGCAAGGTTCCCAGCCTCACTTTCTCCTCCAGAGTCATCTGGGTCCAATGGCCAGATATTCATCAGGATGACAGGAGATGGCCCAGGATGCATTTAATTCTCTCTTTTAAAGCATTTATACAAGTGTCCCAAGAATAATAGTGACAGATTCCTGGTGACCAGTATGCCTTACCAGTGGGAAGAGTGGACAGATAAATGTAAAGAACATTAAACTAGTGTCCAGTAGCTCCGTGACCTACTTTGGGTATTTCCCCAAAACCCCTCACACTCCACCCGCCCCTAGCTTAAATTGCCTTTTCAATAAAATATTGATGTTGCATTTCTTTCCTGAGATTAGAAAATGCCATCCTTTCTTCTCCCACTACGATTCTCCTTTGCCACTTGACTCATGAAACTGTCAAGGTAGGAACAAGCTTTCTGGGGCAGGGGAAGAAGGCACATGAATTCCAGCCAGAGGCAGGAGCTGACTCTTTTAGGAGTGTCATGACAGTATCATGTTCACTTTTCTCTTTAGACACTGACCAGCCCAACTCTTTTCCCACTGCAAGATATTGTAATATAATACATTAATTCGTTTTTGCATTCCACAAGCATTTGTTAGCTACATGCCGCATTCTGTACACTATCCACAGCACTGCAATATCCACAAGGAAAAATAAAACATTGTCTCCAGAATGACAATTTTTTTTTTTTTTTTGCAAAGCCTCAGGATTAGCTTGACTGACTTCCTACATTTCCTGAATTAAAACGTACAAAACCAATCCTTCTGTTCCTCGGGACTGAATCCCAGAATCACCTCTTACAAAGTGGATAAGAGATAGGAATTGGACCTGTGAATTCGTCTGCATAGGGAACTGCCAGATAAGGCCATTTCTTGTAGTAGTGCAGGTTGACACTTTGTCGACAAAACTTTGTTTTAGAAAATTACCTAGGGCACTGAGAGGTTTAGAGACTTGTTCAGGGTTACATAGTCAATATGGGCCTGAGGCAAGGCTTAAACCCAGGTGTTTCTGGCTCTCAGGCAGAGCCCAATGAACAACAGGATAGACTTGATTAGCAGGTTTATAGCTATTAAATGCAAATTTGGAGTGACCTCAAGGAGCAGAGAACTGAAGAAAGTGTAAAGATTTTTTTTTAATTATTGAAGTTAATGGTTAAAAAAGAGGTTAATAACAGATAGATATTAAACTACTGTAAAGATGTGCATGATCCCTGTACCTCTTTATAAGTGTGAAAAAAGTTGAATTAAAGGGGTAACATTGTCCTGGGTTCTACAAAAGATTGGCCATGCTAGACAAAAAACAAAATTTATTTGGGGGAGCAAAAGAATTAGAATATCAAGGGAAATAATTTAAAAAGGTAGAAATGAAGGGGCTCTTCTAGACCTCAGGCTATATTACAAAGCAGTAATCATCAAAACTATTTAGTATTGGCTTAAAAATAGAAAAAAAAAAACTAAAGAAGAAACTAAACAATGAACCCTCCACCTCAGCATTCAGTAAATTCCAAAATATAAATTACTTAGAAAGGAACTCCTTATTTGACAAGAATTGTTGGGAAAACTGCAGAGAAAGCTGTTTGACTGTTGTTGGCAGGTATGGGGACGCTGAAGAGTGGGACAGTTGCTGGAACCATGTAAAGAAGTTCCTTGAGTGATCTGGACCATTCACACACCCTGATTTCAAACCAAGCCCTAAATCTCTTTGATTTTTGTTAGATACTTGTAAAGTGCTAATCATTAGAGCAGGAGAATTAGGATGTGAACTCCTGAAAAACCTGGCCCTGTTTGATTTTAGACAGTTTCATGTAATAGACATGAACACCAAACATTAGATGTTTCCAACCAAAACATGCAGTTTTTATTTAGGCCTAAGGATGTCAGAAGATCCAAAGCTGAATTTGCTACAGAACTCCTAATCCCTAATTGAACTCAAGTTCCACATTTCGACAAGATTCAAAATTTTGATGGTTCTTTCTATAGACAATTTCATATCATTATATGTGGTCTAGATCCCATTATTGCTAGAAGATGGGAAAATGGCATGCTGATATCACTTCTAAGTTATGAACATGGAGTATTAGATTCAAGTTCCATTACTCCTCAAATGGGGAAACAGAAGATTTTTAAGGATAACTCTACCTGGAATGACAGCTTGTATTGAATATACACTGGACCTTTATTCACCACAGGTTGATTTCCCCGTGTATACTATTGTATCTATGCCCAGGCTCCCAGAAATTGTATTGAGTATTCAAGAATATTACAGTGGCCCAAGGAACAGCCTTTTGGAGAGAAAGTTTTGTTGGATGGAGATCACCCTGATCACATTTAGTGGATTTTCCAAAAATCACTAGAGAGAACATCTCAATTTAATATTAGAGGTGTTACCTATAGGCTAACCCAGCAGTTCTCAACCTGTGGGTTGTGACCCCTTTGGGGGTCAAACAACCCTTTCACAGGGGTCACCTAAGAACATAGGAAAACACATATTTCCAATGGTCTTAGGAACTGAGACACTGCTCCTCTATCTGTCTCCAGGCAGTCTGCCCACATGCAGATTATATGCCCACATACGTCCCTGCAATAGGAAGGTTGAGAACCACTGGGCTAACCCAAGGGGTTGTAAAAAAGAATTATTCCAGCTGTAGCTTCCACACGTTGTCATTGCACCTTTGTGTGCTACTGAGGTTTTTTAAATAGCCACAAGTACATATATTCCCCTTAATAATTACTTAGTCTTTAATGATGTAGATGGGCAATACACATGTACATCTAAAGCAGAAAGATAGGAGAATTGCCCAACTAACAGTCAGCTTCCCCAAAATATCTAATTTCCTTCATCAGCTAAACTGCAAGAGGTTTTGGATTATCTAATTAATAATGCCTCATTACAGATGAGGTCTTCAGTTATCACAGCCACTTTAGAGGGAAAGAACAGAATGCTTTACTTGCAAACAATAACTTCTACTGAAGAACAAACAAGGCCAAATCTTTCTGTTATTTAAAAGGGTTGGCCCTTGTGGGTGGACAAGACCTTGCTGTTGCTAATGTTGCAACACCACAGACTGTACTGTTTAAACTTCATTTTACTACTTATGAACAATAAATGTACATCTAAAAGAGAATAAAAATCTCTTGCAATACTGTGCTTAAAAAAAAAAGAGAATATGCACCTAGAAACACTCCACGAAGGGATATAGAGGCCTCACCAGACTGTCAGGGATCTCTGACACATGCAGAGAGTCTAAGAACCCCTGATCTAAGGGATCTTGGAATACAGTATTTCAAAAGGTAAAAAAATATATAGCCTTAAAACCAATAATAATTTACTTAACAGAGCTGAGGATACGCCTATATGGAGAAAAAAATGGATCTTTAATGGAATAGAGGATTTCTAAGCATTTCTGATGAAAATACCAGAACCAAGTATGAAATTTAAAATGCAAACACTGTTTTCTTTTACAAAGTGACTAATATGGAAATATGTTTTACATGATTACACATGTATCATTGGTATCAAATTGCTTGCCTTCTAAAGGAGTGGGCAGAGACAGGAGGGAAGGAGAGAATTTGGAACTCCAAAATTTTTTAAATGATTGTTGAAATATTTTTACATGTACTTGAGAAATATTTAAGGAAATAAATAAAATATATTAAAATTTTAAATGGCTCAAAACAAAATGCAAACATAAGACTCTAAAGAAACTCTGAAAGGTAAATATGTTTAAGCAACCAGAAGGGGCACTATGATGCTGTTATGTGGATTTTCTAATCAAGGGAAAAAAAAACAAGTGTCCCTTCAGAATCTTAATGTCTTCAAAGGGAATTTGGAGGTCTTTGAGAAAGGGGAATGGGAATTGGTTCTGTTCTGAGGATATGAAGAAAGGAAAGAGAAGAAAGGATAAAAGGAAGAAGATGTGAGTGTTGAAAGGAGGAAAGATAGGGCTGTGAGCATCAGGTGAACCTCACCTTTATCTGAAACATGCAAATGAGTGTTGAATACACCTTGCCTCCCCTCCCCCTTCCCTTAATATCATGTAGAAATACATAAAATTCAACATCAAAACAAATAAGCAGGAACAAGGAATGGATGGGTCAGAGTTAAGTAAGAAGATAATATCAGGAAGGGAATAGTTTGTAACCAAATGTAACAGTAATAGGAGTTTGAAGACCTTCCCTGACCCTTGTATTGGCAAGCTAACAGGTACTTAGCACTTAGTTCCAAGTTCATGAATGTGTTAAGTATTAAGACTCAGAACGTGTGAATCCCACAGTGGGAGGGACTTGTTGACTGCAATGATAATGGAATTTTTAAATCCCCCTATATTGGCTTGGTTTTCAGGTTGAGTGTTAAAACCCAGAGCTTGTGAATCCCACTTGTATGATGGACTTGTTGAAGTGAAGAGAGAGGGCTGAACTGGGCAGAGCCATGGATTTAGAGAGAAACCCAAGCAGAGAGAAGACCCAAGCAGAGAAGGCCAAAAGGACTTTTGGAGAGCAATATCCTGCAGGCAGAGAGGAGAATTGCGGTGGGGCAGAGCTGCTGAGAGAGAGACTGCTGAGGGCAAGTTGGAGCTGCCCAGGACTTCTGAGAACTGCCACCTGGAGCTGCCGAGAACTTAGGAGGCATGGCTGTGATGCCTATATTTTGTCTGTCTGTTTTGATGTTGTTTTGCCAGATACATCTGCTGGTGAAGAACAGTGCTGCTGTTGTAGAGGTCCTGGAACCTTGCTGTTGGTTTAGAAGCCTTGAAGGAGGATTTTATTGTTGTATGTATACAGAAATCCTGGAACAGGGTCTTGCTGATGTTTTCAGGGGTTCTGGGACTATTCTGCAGGCAGAGAGTGACTTGATGGGGACACTGGCAATGCATATTGTGGCTTTGTTAAGCTTTGTCTCCCCAGGAGCAGAGATTGCTGAATACTTGCCTCCTGTCAAGATGAAGACAAGACCTCTTCTCGGGCATTAAATGCTGTGATGATATCTTAACTTTGTGCTCTCCTGCCCCTTTGAGAAAAGTGCTTGGCGTTAATGGATGATATTGTAATTCAGTTGTAGTCTGGGGTGGGAAACTTTTGACTTTTTTGTGCTCTGTGACTGGCCAAATGAGTGTACTTTGTTTATGATTGGAAACTAATCTCCATTTGAGAAGAGAGACTTTGTTGACTGACTAAATGAATGTACTGCCCAGGAGTGGGCTACTTTGATTAATGTACAGGCCAGGGGTGGGATACTTGGACCTTGATACTTTGCAACTGAATTGAGAACTTACTTGCTAAATGAATGAGTTACACTGTATTTTGATTTTTTTCCCCTGTTCTGTGAATGTTTCACCTTAATCTGTCACTGAATAAATGGAGTTTGCTATGCTGGTAATCCAAACCTTGGAAGCTGCCTTTGCTTGGCATAACACTGACATAACAGGAAGGGGTGGGGCAAGGAGGAGCTAATACCATATATAAGAAGAGGCCCAGGCTGGAGAGGGAAGAGATTTGGAAAAGAGAACTTGTGGTGGCAGAACTTCTTCTGAGAGCCAGCTAGGACTTCTGCTGAGAACTTCTGAGAGCCAGCCGGAACCATCGGAACGAGAACTGAGAAATGAGAAGAAAGGAGAACTGGGAGGAAGCATGACTGTGGTGCCAGTGCTTTGTCTGTCTGTTTTGAGGTTACTTTGTCTCCAACCTTGTTGTGTCTATGTTGATTTTTCAGGCAGAAAGTGAATTGATGAGGATGCCGGCAATATGGATGAATGTTATTGTGGCTTTGTTAAGCTTTGTCTTCGCAGGAGCAGAAACTATGAAGGACTTGAGGTGGACCAGGCACTGTGAGCTTCAATATGGAACAGGAACTGCACAAGAAGCTGGACAAAGAACTAAGAGCTGTCTGCCTTTGAACCCAGGTGGAAGTTGAATAGATTCAGGCAGAAGCTGGGACCATGCTAGAGGAACCATGGAAACTGAGAAACCATGGAAACTGCCTCAAATCAAGATGAAAAGACCTCTCCCTGGGTATTTAATGCAAACTGAAAAAATCATGACTTACTGTGCCCTAGGGGTGGAGAACTCTGACTTTTATATTTGGATGATTGAGTTAAGGACTTCTCCAGTTAAGAAGAAAGAGGACTTTTTGATTGAAGAGATTAAGACAATATGACCTAAGGGTGGAGAACTTTGACCTTTGTACTTTGTGTCAATTAAGGAGGCTTGACTCCTTAATTTTTTTTAAATTAATTTTAATTTAAATTAATTATGTTACTAAATGAATGTTATCTTTTGTTTAAAACTATGTGACCACTTTGGTAAAACTATGTGGCCATTTTAGTGATAAGTTGTTATGCCATAACATTGTGAATGCTGTACTGTGACTTCTGTGAATGTTTTATCTTAGTTTGTTACTGAATAGAGAGTTCACTATACTGTGTAATCAGAACCTTGAAAGCTATTCACAGAAACAGCCTTTTGGAAAGCTGCTTGTGTTTGACTTTACAGGAAAACAGACTTCTGCTTCCTGATCCTAAAGAGAGAATTAAAAGGGGGAAGGAGGAGGGGAAGAGTTAGACTCTAAGGGGGTGTTTGTATTTTATTTCAGAGATGACGGAAAGCTGCTGGATTTTACTGAGCAAGAGAGTGACATTGTCAGACCTGTGCCATAGTAATATCACTTTAGCAGCTGTGAGGAAGAAAGAGTGCAGAGAGGAAAGATCTGAGACAAAGAGGCTAATTGGAAAACTATTAAGATAGTTCAAGTAAGGGGTTGCTAGGTGGCGCAGTAAATAGAGCACCAGCCTGGAGTCAGGAGGACCTGAGTTCAAATTTTACCTCAGACACTTAACACAAAAAAAAACTAGCCACGTGACCTTGGGCAAGTCACTTAATTCCAATTGTCCTGAAAAAAAAAAAAACCAAATAAACAAAATAGTTCAGGCAAGAGGTGATGAGGGCCTGAAATAAACGGGGTGGTGGCCGTGTGAGCAGTAAAAGGGACAGATGCAGGAGACATCATGGAAGTATGGCGGCTGATTGGATAAGTTGAGCAAAGGAAAAGGAAGATTCAAGGATGACTGAGATATACCTGAGTGATTAGAAGGATGTTGCTGCCCTTGACAGAAATAGGGAAGTTATAAGGAAGGGAGGTTTTAGTGAAAAGATACTGAGTTCTGTTTTGTATATGTTCAGAAAGAATTGAGAGGTTCTAGAGAGGAGGAGGGGAGATTGGCTCACCCTAGGGAGGCTCCATATGTGGCCAGTCCTGTGTTCTACATGTAGCATGGAGATAGAGTGGCCATCTCAAACCAGAGGCTATTTATTCTGCTCTCCAGAGAGATGGTGCTGGGCTAGAATTAAATCTATCTGCTTCCTTAAATATTATTAGTTTGGGTAGATGGTCAGATACCATCTAATTTTTGATCACGCGTTATGTTTCAATCATTAGGGAGAAGCAAGAGGACCCCAAGTTTTATATTCAAAGTTTGATTCACTTCCCACCAAATACCAGTTCCACAATGAATACACACACACACATATACACACATATACATATACATATATGTATGTATTTAATATATATATTTAGCAATTAGTCAAGAAACTCATTTATCCAACTCAACAGCAAAGCATAAATCAGAGAAGGTGTACATAGGAGAATACACACCAGGCAATCCAGAGTAAAGGAGCTTTCCCACTGGGAATGAGGTAAGTCAGTTCAACCAAGAGAGAGTTCTAGCTCTCACCCAAAGGGAAATTCTTCCATCTCTAATGTGGCACCATGGGGATAGGGACATGATGGAGATTGCTAGCTCCTTTCATGTCTTCCTAGAATGTTTTCCTCCAGCAACCTAAAGTGAGGTTGGCATCATCCATCTTCCCTCTTGAAGCTGGAAGCCAGAAGTACCTGAAAAGATTGTAGGGCCTCAAGTGACTCAGATTGAAGAGAGATCAAAGAAGATTTGAAGACAACTTGAAGACGCCTGAAGAGCTTTCCTCTCTTACCACCCTGCCTCTCACACCTAGCAGGGCACTCATCTCCATCAATAAAGAGAGAGTACCATAACAATGAACTTTGGGACTGGGATTGTGTATATGACATTCTGTTTGAAATGTCCCATAGGAAGTTGGTGATGTGAGCCTGGAACTCAGGAGAGAAATGGTATAGGACTGTATATGTAGATCTGGGAGTCATCTGTGTAGAGACGATGTCTAAATTCACGGGAAATTATGGAGTCCCAAAAGACACTGTAGAGTAAGACGAGAATAAGGCGAAACCAAGGACATGGCCTTGGGTTACACCCATGTGGTGTACTATACATAGCATATGGATAATAATCCAATAAATGAGACTGAGAATGGGGTTACACAGGGAATAGAAGAACCAAGAGAAAATAGTGTCATGAAAACCTGAAGAGAAGAAAGTATCCAGGAATAGAAAATTATTAATGATATCAAGTGTTGCAGAAAGATCAAGAAGGATGATTGACAAAAAAAACCCATTGGATTCAAAAATTATGAACTCATTGGCAACTTTGGGAATAAGTTTCAGTTGAGTGATGAGGTTAGAAGCCAGATTGCTAAAGGTTAAGAAGTGAGATGAGAAGTGGAAGAAATGAGAGTAGACCCCTTTTTCTAGAGGTTTGACTAAAAAAAAAGGTGAGGGTGGATATAGAATAATAGCTTGAGGTAGGGTCAAGTGAGGGCCAGATAATTTTTATAGATAGCAAGAGAAGCAACTAGTAGAAAGAGAAAGATGAAATATTAGTGACGTGGGAGATGATTGTGGGAGCCATCTGCTGATGGAGATGGGAAGGGAATGTGATCAAGGGTACATGTAGCCTTATTGGACTTAATGAGGAGAGAGAAGAGCCACTTTTTTTTTTATCAGAAACTGGATAAAAGACAGAATTCTAAGGTGTTGAGAGGGAGAGAAGTGGAAGCTTTTGTGAATGTCCTTATTTTTTTAGTATAAGGTAAGAGCCTCATTTGAGAGATTAGAGGAGAAGGTAGTCTGGAAGACTTGAGAAAAGCTTTGGAATAGCTGTTCTGGGGAGTTCAGGAAAAAAATACATTGAGGAGGGATAAAAGGACTGCTTTTCCTATAGTAAAGATTCATCAAAATTAGATAAGATGAATGTGTAGAGGATCCAATCAAGATGGCTTCCTGATTTCCTCTCATCCCATTCAGGAACTGTATAAGTAGCAGCAGCAGAGGTGAGAGTAGTGGGTATGATCCAAGATTAGAGTTTGATTGAGCAAGGGGCAAGAGGGATGGGAGTAGAGGACAATGTGATGTTGAATTAGGTAATCATGGTCAGGATTAGGAAGCTAGGAAAGTGAAGCCAGAGATAGGGGTCCTCATGGCTTGGGACTTAACTATTTGTTAGTTTGTTTTGCTTTGAAGTTTTACTCATTTTCCTTCTGCTTTTAAGATCTTCTTTGTTGGTCTATCTGTTTTTATTCAAACCTTCTTTCCTGAATTTTTGGTGTTTTAGTCTTTCTCTTGTATTATCCAGGCTCATTCTTTGGGAGCTACACCTTCCACTGCTGGACAGATCCCAAACACTGGGCATGATGGAAGTACTCAGACTCCTTGTATTGGAGACTGTGAGGGTCAGCTTAGCCCAGGCCTTGCCCATCCAGAGTAAACTCCAGAGGAAGAGGAGTAGCTGATTCTTCTGTCTCCTTTTCTTTGGATGCAGATATACTGTTTTCTCTTCAAGTCAGCTTTGTGCTATCCCTGTTTTCCCCTCTTTCAATTGCTTTTATTTTCCTTCATCTAGCTAGACAGAATCCATGTCTATTGTCTCCAGTGAGGTAAAGTGAGACTCAGGCTGAATCCCTATCTTGGGGGTCCCAGATAACTACAGTCAGTTACTGAATCACAAGCCTACAAACTTGGTTGTGTTCACTGGGCCAGATATGTGGAGTGGATGGAAAGATGGATCCATTGAGTGGGAACTGTAAGTAGTTAAGTTTCCCATACTATTCTGTGTGTGTATTTTAACTTTACATAGTGTTTTTGCTCTCTTACTTTATAAATCCAACTTTCATTACCCTGTAACTAGCACATAATTCCTTTTCCTGAGATTTTGGGTGGCAAGAGTTTGTTTGGTTGTTGTTCAGTTATATCTGACTCTTCATGACTGAGGGTTACAGAAAATGACTACTCAGGTGTCTTGCTAGCTACATCCATAAATTCTGACTTTGGATTTTTAAAGCATGGATACAAATGTATTTAGCATTTTTATTTACTTGTTGGAAGCATTTTGAAGAAGTTAGGAATAGGAAAAGGAACAATTAAATAGTAGATACTTGGAGCTAAATATAATAATCAAAGATTAAGAATACCATTCTACTATGAGCCCAGGAAATCTGTCCAGTTCTATCTCCAGTTCTTTTTGCCTAAACACAATCCCTAAATGAAGGAAGTTGTGTGAACAGACTATATCTGATTGAGGAAAGAGAAGACAAGTCTGGAAGCCAGATTTGAGGACCAAGGCTAGTTTGAAGAAATGTTGATCTCTTATGTGCACCTCCAGGTAATAAAGTTAAATGCAGACAGTGACTGGGGTTGTTCCACGTCCTATGTTGTGCATGCCTAAGTTTAACCAATTAAGTGTACGGTGCCTTCCAATTTACTGAAGAAGTTGAGGGGGATTTTTGTTTGTTTTGTCTTATTTATAACATCTCACTGTATTCATAAAAGAGATAAATGAGCCTTGTGCTCTTGGTAGTTATCCTTGGCTTTATTTTCTTAATTCTTTCACTTTCATGACAATTTGTGAACTACATTATCCAGTAGGGGGTGCCAAAATACCATTTCTCCATCCTTTTCATTGGTCAAATGGACTTCCCTGTGTTCCTTCTCTCTGAATACAGAGTTAAACCTGGAAGGGCCCTCAAAGGGCATATAGTCCAACCTCCTCACTTTACTGATGAGGAAATTAAACTTCAGGGTCATTAGGTGATGTGCCCAGAATAACTATTAGAAGTGAGATTTGAACCAACGTACTCTGACTGTAGACTGTTATTTTTCCACACTAACACTCTGCCTTCCCCATTCTTTAACATTTCTTTCTTGGACCACTCAGAGAAGTTGTGATTTTTTAAGTCTGTTTGTTGGGGAGAGGGCAGAGAGAGGAGGGATTATAAATGTGGAGTCAGGTTGTATGGCAGTATAAATTCTCTCCCAGTTCAATTTGGCTTTTTAGTCTAATAAGCCTCATTGCCACAGTTGTTTGGTCAAGTCTTTACATTTTGACAAGAAGATTCTTTTTCTTAGAATCAATCCAGCAATCATTTATTAAGCATCTATTAATGTTCCACCATTGTGTTAGGGCCAGCTAAACCATGATTGCCACAACACATTGTAGCTGCCACACTTCTTCATAAAGCACATTAAGGATATGTTTACTATTTAAGCTTTGTGTTACTGCAAATGCCATCTTTCCATTTGGGAACATAAACAAATTGATATTGCTTCCTGGAGAATGTACACATGCATACACATTTATATATAGCCATATTGATAAATTGAGGCTCCTTCCTCCACAATATTAGGATCCTTGGGAAGCTTTTCTCTTCTATCATCCAGGCTAACACTCATATTATAGATAACTCAAGTGAAAGCTGTAAACCCTTAAAGCAAAGGCTCCATTGTCCTTTCAATAGAGGACAACATTCCTCTTGGTGGTGGTCAAAGCTATTTAGAGATAAAGAAGATTTATTAGGATGCTCTGTTAGGAGCTCTTACTAATGGCTTATTCCCTTGCATATCTATTCAATTTGTTGCCTATTGGTCTTTTGCCTTACATCCCTAAACTGCTGAAGGTGTTCCTTGTTTTTAAAAATCCCAATACTGTTTCTCTCTATCTAAATTAAGTTGTTTTCTAGGTTTCTTTTGTAGCACACTCTTTCCTACAGATCACTGATTTCTGAATCCCAAGCAGAGATAAGAAAGAGAGAATTTTGGACTTTATGCCTGCCATCTCATCTAACTAAATATGCTCCTAGAATCCTGCAAACTAGAAAATAAATATCCCTGAGATGTATCAGTAATCATCTTTTCATTATTTGGAAAGGAAAGCTCATGAGCTTCTTGGTGCTGCTACCCTTTCTGGGGTGCTACCATTCATCTCATCATGATGCTGTTAAATTTACTCTGTAGATATGTATGTAATGGGTGAGACTGAGGGCATTGGCTTCCTCACTGCCACTGCTGTGTGATCATTTCTGGCAGATCTGTGACTAGAACCCAGATCTCTTGGCTTCCAACCCATTTTAGGATACAAACTTGGCTGCAAGTTATATGGCAATGTACATTTCTTCCCCCAACTTTTGATTACATACTTTTGATTACCTTTTGTATTAGACATTTGTCCAGTGACTTTTGTGGGGTGGGGGGGCATTAGTGAGGAGAGATAGGATTTCATCAGAGTAGGGAGCTCCTAGAGCAGAGAATATCTCTACCAACATATATGTGCACCTTCTCTGTAATTTATTATTGTAAAGGACCATGAAGTTGATTGACTTGTCCTTGGGTACACAACTAGTATGTACATAGAAAATATAAAATAATTTAGAAAGGTAGTACTAATGAGTGAGGGTATTGGAAAAGATTTTGCGTAGAACATTGTACATGAGTTGAGCCTTGAAGGAACCTGGAGATTCTGAGAGGCAAAGGATAGAAGGAAATGAGTCCAAGTGTTGAGTTTGGGCAGGAAAATGGAATATGTAAAGAGAGGGTGGGGGAGAATGTGGAATCAGGCTAGAAAGGTAGTTTATAGAGAGATTATGAAGGGCTTTAAATGACAAGGTAAGAAGTGGGCACTTAATCTTAGAGAGGGAATGGAGAGCCATTGAAGTTTCTTGAGTAAAGGTATGGCATGCTCATCCATGTACTTTAGGATTTATTTTGGCAGCTAATTGAAAGATTGGAGGGGGAGATCCTAAGGATAGGGAGACCAAGTAGGGTACTTTTGTAATAGTCCAGGTGACAGGAACCTAAGCTAAGGTGATTGTATTATGAGTAGAAAGGAAGGGATGGATTCTACAGATGTTGAGGAGGCTGAATTGATAAGATTTGGTGACTTATTAAATATCAAGGGTGAGTATAAAGTTATAGAGTGATAACTTGGGGTTATAAACCTGAGTGACTAGAAGAATGGTGGTGCCCTAGGAAGAGAAAATAGAAGGAGGGGTGGCCAGTGTCCTGTTAGTTTAGGTTTGGTATAGGAATGATTGTCGTTGCTGTTGTCATCTTTGTCCTTCATTCTCGAAGAGGACCATGACATCAGGGAGATGATGATGTGACTCATAGTTGACTTGGATTTGAGTGAAGGAGAGCCCTGCAAGGTCACCAGTCTCACTTTCTCCTCCAGAGTCATCTGAATCCAGTGACCAAATATTCATCAGGATGACCTGAGGTGACCCAGGATGCAATGGGAGACCCTGGCCCTTTTAGGTTAACACCTTTTCTGGTTCTCACTTTGAGTGAGGTAATTGCCATTCAGTGAATAGGCCTCTTTAAGAAGTGAGTCTAGGGGTGGCTAGGTGGCGCAGTGAATAGAGCACCAGCCCTGGAGTCAGGAGAACCTGAGTTCAAATCCAGCCTCAGACACTTAATACAAAAACTAGCCATGTGACCTTGGGCAAGTCACTTAACCCCAACTGCCCTCCAAAAAGCAAAAAAAAAAAAAAAGTGAGTCTAAAAAAAACAGTCAAATTGGGAAGGGAAGACCCTCAGGGTTGCTGGTCAAAAGAGAAACATTTTATTTATTTTATTTGTTGGAATAAAGTAAGACAGTTAACAAAAGGAGGTTTATTCAGCCCAGACCTGTACAACCTGTAAACTTCAGGCCACAGATAGGTTAGACTAGAGACAAGCTGAGGATGCCTGGTTACACGGGTCACATGACAAGCAAGGGAATGCACAGTGGCAACCCTACATTTTTCATGGGCTGCCTGAAATCCTTTGTGGGGCCTCACACAGCCTGTGGGCCATATGTTGTGCAGGCCTGATTTAGCCATAGCATAGAAAGGATATTCAACAAGGATTCTGTGGTACTTAGCTTACATAGGGACAGCTCTTCTGCCTCCATGTGCAAATGTGTTTGGTCAATGGCGTTAGGGTGTGGTGGCTCCTCTGAGTCTAAAGGGCCATGTCCTCACTCCTTGTGGGCAGGCCTCTTAATGCCCTTAGGGCTCATCAATATAGCCGAATGAATATAGCCAAAGGCTGCCAGGAAGCAACTCAAGGAATACCAACCTGAGCCTTAACCCCGCTGACTAATCAAGGCCCAGGGATAGCTCTATCTCCTTTCAGAGAAAAATTAGTCTAGTCTATTTGGAATGGAGGGGCACCCTAGTAGAGAATGACCACATCACAGGTAGGTTTAGAGGAAAAAATGCTGAGTTTTGTTTTGGACACTCTGAGTCTGAGAGGCCTATGGGACACTCAGGTGAAGCTTTCCACTAGGCAGGCAGAGATGGAGGAGTGGGACTGAGGAGAGATGAGGGCTGATTATCTAGATTAGGAAATCACCTGCATAGAGATTATAGTTGAATCCATAGAAAAGGTGACAGTCAAAAGAGTGTAGACTCAGGACAGATCTCTGGGCTTTCCACTCCATCTCTCACCCCCTGCAAAGAAGACTGAGAAACATGAATCAGACAAATAAGAAGATACTCATCATCTGTCACAAAAACTGGGGGCAGAGGGGATGACTAGGTGGCCCAGTAGAGTAGAGTAGAGCACTGGCCCTGGAGTCAGGAGAACCTGAGTTCAAATCTGGCCTCAGACACTTAACACTTACTAGCTGTGTGACCTTGGGCAAGTCACTTAACCCCAATTACCCTGCCTCCCCCCCCCCCCCAAGAAAAACAACTGGGAGCAGGAGGAAAAGAGAGAGTATTCAGGAGGAAAACTCAAGGAGGAGAAACTATTTGGAAGGGATAAGGACTCAACAGTTTCTAATATTGCAAAAGATCAAGAAGGATGAGGAATGAGAAAAGTCCATTGGATTTAGCAGTAGAGAGATCATTGCTATTTAAAGTGCTTTACAACTTGGTCCCTTTCTACTCCTCCAGTCTTCCACTTTACTCCCTTCCATACACTGTAAAATCCAGTGACACTGGCCTGATTGCAGTTCCTCAAATGTGGTTGTCCTTTTGTCATGCCAAGCAAAGGCAACTTCCAAGGTTCAGAATACCAGCATAGTAACTCTATTTTATTCAGTAACAAATTAAGGCAAAAACATTCACAGAACAGAGAAGATCAGAATACAGTGTAACTCATTCATTTAGTAGTAAATTCTCAATTCAATCCAAGTACTACTCCACCCTTGGACAGTACATTCATTTAGTCAGTCACAAAGTCTCTTTTCTCAAATGGAGATTAGTTTCTAATCATAAACAAAGTACATTCATTTGGTCAGTCACAGAGCACAAAAACAGTCAAAAGTTTCCCACCCCTGGATCACAACCGAATTATAATACCATCCATTGCCACTAAGCACTTTCTCAAAGGGGCAGTGAAAAGCACAAAGGCCATCTACCCCAAGCCACAACAAGGTTATCATCACAGCATTAAATATCCAAGGAGAGGTCTTTTCTTCATCTTCATGGGAAGCAAGTTCTCAACAATCTCTGTTCCTGGGGAGACAACGATTAACAAAGCTTTGTTATATAACAAATAAAAAAATATATAACGAAAATTTGTTATATATATACATTGTCAGTGTCCTCATCAAGCCACTCTCTGCCTACAGAACAGTCCCAGAACCCCTGAAAACATCAGCAAGATTCTCTTCCAGGATTTCTGTACACATACAACAAGAAAATCCTTCTTCAGGGCTTCTGAACCAACAGCAAGGTTCCAGGACCTCTGCAACAACAGCAGATGAATCTGGCAAAACAACATCGAAACAGGCAGACAAAATACTGGCATCACAGCCATGCCTCCTCAGTCCTCAGCAGCTCTGGGTGGCAGTTTTCAAAAGTCCTGGGCAGCCCCAACTGGCCCTCAGCAGTCTCTCAGCAACTCTGGCCCCCCACAGTTCTTCTCTCTCTCTCTCTCTCTCTCTCTCTCTCTCTGCCTCCACAATACTGCTCCCCCAAAGTTCTTCTGGCTTATCTCTGCTTGGGCCTGTCTCTAAATCCATGGCACCAGCTCCTCCCAGTTCAGCCTTCCCTCTTCACATCAACAATCCATCCCACAAATGGGATTCACAAGCTCTGGGTTTTAACACTCAACCCAAAAACCAAACCAATACAGGGGGATCTTTAAATTCCATTACCATTACACCTTTCCACTGGGAATCCTCTGGCCCATCACCTCCACTTCTGATTTGTCTGGCTTCCTTCAAGATCCACCTTAAATTCCATCTTCTGCAGGAAGCCTTTTCTGGTCTTCTCAGATTCTAGGGATTTCTCCTCTCATATTACCTCCCATCTACTTTTTTATATCTTTATTAATTATTTACATGTCATATCTCTTATTACAATGTAAGTCCCTTGAGAGCAAGGACTATCTTTGTTTCCCTAGCACTTTGCACAGTGCCTAGAAAATACTAATCACTTAATAAATTCTTGTTGACTAACCAGATCATATAGTCCCACTCATTTCTGTCCATGTCTCAAAAACTGTGTGCATATTTTTCTTTTTATTATGTTGGTTGGTTGTCCTTTATTTTCAAAGAGGCCCAAAATGACATCACTATGCTAGAGTCAAGTTTCAGTGTGTCTGACTATGGCTGATCAGACCAATATAAACTTGGAATGCTCTACCACAGGTCAGGCACATATAGTCTATGTGAACATTTGGGGTGGGTACTCCAGATTTGTGCATCCTGCATTTTTTTTGAGCTATCTCAATTCTGCTTTGCTCATAGAGAACAGCCCCTTCTCTGACGGGAGCACACCATTCTGAGCAGTCCTGTGCCAGTGTTTCCCATGTCACACAATCAGTTCCAACGTTTTTAAGAGAGACCTTGAGAGTGTCCCTATATGGCTTCTTCTGACCACCATGTAACTGCTTGCCATGTGTGAGTTGTCCATAAAATAGTCTTTTTGGCAAGTGTATGTTTTGCATTTGAGCAATGTGATGAGCCCATCATTACTGTGCTCTCTAAATCAGAGTCTGAATGCTTGGCAGTTTAGTTCAAGTAAGGACCTTGGTGTCTGCTACCTTATCCTGCCAGGTGATCTTCAGAATCTTCCTAAGACAATTCAAATGGAAACAATTCCAGTTCCTGGCATGGCACTGGTAGACTGTCCAGGTTTCACAGGCATACAACAATGAAGTCATCACAATGGCTCTGTAGACCTTCAGTTTGGTAATCAGTCTAATACCTCTTCTCTCCCATACTTTCCTTTGGAGCTTCCCAAACACTGAGCTAGTTCTGACAATGAGTGTGTCAACCTCATTATCAGTGTGTACATACCTGGAAAGTATACTACCAAGTTAATTGAACTTATCTACAGCATTCAAAACTTCTCCATTTGCTGTAAAGGATGGCTCCAATGCTGTAGTGGTGGCTGATGGAGCACCTGTATTTTCTTGGTATTACTTGTTAGACCAAAACAAGCATAAGCAGCAGAGAACTGATCCATGCTTTGTTGCATCCCAGCTTCAGAGGTTGCATTAAATACACAATCATCTGCAAGCAGAAAATCATGCACCAACACTCCCTCTACTTTGGTCTTGGCTTGTAGCTTTTTCAATTTGAAAATTTTGCCATCAGTATGGTAGTTGACCTTGATGCCAAGTTCATTCCTATTGAAAGCATTTGACAACATGGTTGAAAATATCATGCTAAAAAGCATGGGAGCAAGCACACAGTCTTGTTTCACTTCATTGGTGACTGGGAAAGCACAAGAGCATTGTCCATTATCTAGAACCAGGGCAAGTATGCCATCATGAAATTGATGTACAATGCTGATAAACTTTTCTGGGCAACCAAATTTTGACATAATTTTCCATAATCCTTCATGACTAACAGTATCAAAGGTCTTGGTAAGATCTATAAACATTGTATACAAACCTCTGTTCTGTTCTTAGCGTTTCTCCTGGAGTTGTTGGGCAGCAAACACCTTGTCAACTGTTCCTCAGCTCTTTCTGAAGTCACACTGGCTCTCAGGTAGGTGACCATCTTCCAGGTGAAGGATCAGTCTATTAAGGATGTATATGTATGTTTTTTTAATTAGCTAAGATCCACCTCCTCACCTTCCACCCCAACTCCTCTTCCCATTGAGAACACAAGAAAAACAAAATCCTTTACAAACATGTATAGTCATTCATAACAGACATCCGTATTGGTCATATATTTAAAAATATATATTTCATTCTGTATTCTGAGTCTTTTGCTATCAGAGAATGGGTAACATAGTTCTTCATCAGTCCTCTGGAATTCTGGTTGCTCATTATTCTAATGAGAATTCAGCACAAAAATATTCCATCACATTTATATACCATAACTTGTTCATCCATTCCTCAATTTTTTTCACTTTTTTTTTTTTGGAGGGGAAGGGCAGGCCAATTGGGGTTAAGTGACTTGCCCAAGGTCACATAACTAGAGTTAAGTGTCTGGGGTCAGATTTGAACTCAGGTCCTCCTGACTCTAGGGCCGCTGTTCTATTCACTGTGCTACCTAGCTGCCCCATCATCTATTCCTCAATTTCTAGGCACCCCTTCATATTCTCATTCTTTGTCACTTCAAAATGAGCAATGGAATTTTTTTTTAACATTCTTAGAATTTGTTTTGCTTAGGACTAATCTCTCCCTTAATCTACCCTAATTCTAATCTTCCCTTTCTCCTTTTGTTCTTTTCCTTCCTATTTTCATGTCAAGCGAAATGTATTTCTATACCCAATTGTGTGTGTGTGTGTGTGAATGTAAGAGAGAGAGAAAGGGAGAGAGAGAGAGAGAGAAAGAGAGAGAGAGAGAGAGAAAATATTCTTCCTTCTTTTGATCAGTTCAGTTGAGAGTAAGGTTCAAGTGTCAATCACTCCCCCCTTTCTTGCTTGTATAAATGTCTGCTTGTGTATCCTGATTATGTGAGGCAATTTTCCCTAACCTTACTTTCTCTTCCCTGTCCCTTACCCAGTATATTCTTCTTCCTCCCCCTTTTCTCATTCTTTTCTTAGGATCATCAAGGCAGAATAGAACTACTCCCAGACCTTTTCTAATTGGACTACCTCTATGACTCTGATGATAGGAATCAGAAAGGACATATATATCATCTCCTCGTATTTGAATGTAAACAGTTTATCCTTTTTTCAATCCTTTATCATTTTTATTCATGTTTACCTTTTGTTTTTCTTTTTACCCTTGTGTTTGAACTTCAAAGTTTCTCTTACAGCTCTAGTCTTTTCATCAGAAACACTTGGAAGTTCTCTAATTAAAAATCCATTTTTAATCTTGTAGCATTATACTCAGTTTTATTGGGTAAGTTATTCTTGGCTGTAAGCTCATATCCTTTGCCTTCTAAAATATCATATTCCAGGGTTTCCACTCCTTAGTAGTGGTGGCTGCTAAATCATGCACGATCCAAATTCTGGCTCCTTGGTGCTTGAATTCTTTCTTTCTGAGTGCTTACAGTATTTTTTTTTTTTAACTTGGAAATTCTGGATTTGGGCTACAACATTCCTGGGTCTTTTCATGTTTGTGTTTCTTTCAAGATGTGACTGGTGGACACTAAAAGAGCGATTCTACTTTGTGATTGAGTTCTGAGGCATAACTTCTGGATTTCCTCCTTTTTCCCTACACAGCATAGAACCTTTCAGGAATGTCACTCCCCTGTACAGATCTACTTCTCATTCCATGTTGTATCTGTAACCTGAAACTAAGTAGTGGGTGGCAAAGCTGCCAATTCCTTATCACAGTGACACAATATGGCTCTTCTTTCTCAATATGGTCCTCTTCTTTCTCATATTTACAGTCTCTCCTTGAGTATGGAAATGATCCTCATGGGACACAAGCTTCTGTCTTGACCCCTTCCTCAGTATACATGAAGGCCTATCCCCTTATTCCAAAATGGACTGGCCAAGTGATTCACTGTGACATTTTTTCCCCTTTACTTCCCCATCACTTCCCCATCAGTCTGGTGCATTTCCTAGTTCTGTTTGGGGAAGTTAGTGGAGGGGAGCTTGACTATAACTGCTTCTTTTCACCTGCTGTTTTGACTCCTCCCATGTGCAACTTTTTCTACTATATCTGGAACATGGAGTACATAGAGGGGAGTAAAGTCTAAGAAGATTGGAGAGGTGAAAAGGGACCAGTTTGCAAAGGGTTTTAAATAGCAAAAAGATGATTTTACTTTTGATCCTAGAGATAAGAGATAGTCACTGATGTTTATTGAGTAGGGAAAAGGTGTGACATGGTCACACAGACTCTAGGAAAATCACTTTGGCACTTGAGTAGAGGATGACTTGGAGTGGGGAGAGACTTAAGGCGGGTGGGCTAATCGGGAAGCTATTGATATAGTCTAGATGAGAAGTGATGAGCGTCTCTACTAGGGTCATGATTGTGTATGCAGAAAGAAAGGGATGTATATGAAAGAAGTTGTGTATGTGGGGTGTGAGTGACCAGACAAGGATAATTAGGCACCTGGGTGATCAAGCACCTGGTTCGTACTGCCTTCAACAGTGATTAGGAAGTTGAGAAGAAGGAATTGTTTGGGGAGGAAGATAATGATTTCTGCTTTGGGCGTGTTGATTTTGAGATGCCTATGAGATAGGACATCCCGGTCAAGAAAGAATGAAGTGGATGAGTAAAGGATATTATCAAAGAAATAAGTAAAAAAGATGATTGAGATGAAAGGGAGCAGTCACATTCTCATATGCTCCACTGATATCCTCATGTCAAGAGAAATGGAGGAGAGTTTCCAACATGTTGGGTGAACTCCTTGTGTCTTCCATATGGAAGAATGTGAGCAAGAGCACGCAGGAAAGCTGTGATCAGCATCACTGGGGGAAAATGACAATGTCTATGAGACCAGAGATCCCTTGGAGCATTTGAGTATCTTTTTATCATTGTTTTCATCTAGTTTTGCATTTATTTTCATCTTTGCTCTAGTCAGTCAACAGGCTAACTATAAACTCACAAGAGCAACAAGTTGATTCTGTTTGTTCAACTATAATCCACATCATTTTTTTGTGCTGTTATTTGGGGCACAACATATCTAGTGCCTCATGATTTTTCCTTTCATGATATATAGGCATGAGGCTTCTGTGTAGTCTACAAGCCTTTAGCGCCTTCTGTCTCTGTCTTCTGAACCACATTTTCTGACATTTTTCACCGTCTGTCCCCATACTTACCTTTGTACCAGGCAGAGATGATCACCTAATTTGGAAGATGTTATTAAGTTCTTCATAGGATTTCTTGATTTTCCATCCTTTTTAACACATGTTAGCAGCTAGCCTGGAACTGTTTTCATTTTGCAAAGCTTTCCCTGAACCATATAATACATGATGTTTCTTGTTGCCTTTGGACCTACAGTAAGTCCAGATTCTTCTTCTTCTTCTTCTTTTTTTTTTTTTTTTGGTTAAGAACAAGGCAATTTATTTTTTTTAATATTTGTAATAAATTTTATTTGTTTTCTTGTTTACATCATCCA
>CM053595.1:281681005-281711333 GCA_028646575.1 Pseudocheirus occidentalis | reverse complement strand
GGCTGTCTCATCCCCAACTGGGGGGTTTAAACACCCCAAATCTGTTGCTAAATTCCTGCGAAAGATCTTGGGGCTTGGGGACCGACCGAACCTAGGCGTTCTTCTCGACTTTTCCCCTAAGGGCTGATAGAGACCCTCCCAAGCTCCTACCACCCCAACTGGGAAAAGAAAAAACCGAATGTTTGGCGGCAGCGACCCCCCCTCACTTGGCCCCCACTATACTCTGGAATCCCGGAGACTGAGCTGTGGTTACTCCCTACAGCCCCGAGGTTGCCGATCTTTTTTTCTGGATAGGCAGGCAAAAGCAATCTCTGTCTCTGTGTGTGTGTCTCTCTTGATTTCTCTGCCTTCTCTCTCTCCCGGAGGACAGAATAAGGTTGAAGGATTAGGTCTCCCTTTTCCCCACCTCTCCAGTGATTTCGAATTCCACTCCTGACTGGAGTCTGAAAGGAGCAGACACTTAGACTCTCTGTCTCTCTCTGTTTCTTTCAGGAACAGAAACTTACTTAGAGGAAAGAGAGCGTCTAAGTGGCCAATTACAGAGAACAGCCACAAGCTGAATTTAAACGCGTCAAACGCGCCGGAAAAGTGTTAAAAAGAGGGACCGAGCCCTCATCCATCCCTAGAAGCCCTGAATCCTGTTTCTAACTCTTCAAGTCCCTTTCCCTAGAACTCTTCTGCCTCATGGAGACTTTTTAAGGGACTGAGTTCTAATTTACTGAATGAAAAGATTCTCAGACCTTCTTACAGTTCATTGACTGGAAATTGTAAGGAATCCCCTTATTTGTAAAATGAGGAATTTGGGGTCCAGAGAAGGGAATTGATGTGCTCAAGGTCACACAAGTACAAAGTAGCAGAGCTCTGATTCAAGCCCAAGTCAGTTCTCGTTCCCCTACAGCCTTTTGAACCACCCCCAACACTGAGCCATTGGGCAGTAGGGAAAACAGCAAGGTAAAACTTTTCTTTCAGAGAAGAGCTTGTTTGGAGGCACAAGAATACAGTCTCTACCTTGATAGAGCAGCTGCCACTATCTGGGGATCCGCAAACAATCTGAGGGAGGATATTACTTTGTATCCCCCAAAGTAGGAGGGGGAAAAACTGAGGGGGGGGGTTAGAATGATCTTTGTGAAGGGTTATTTTTTCCTGTGGTAGGACAAGTCACCTGATCAAACACTCCCTTCTAAGCCCCTGAAGTCCATTGTTTGGCAATGGTATCCACACCGTCAAAGTGAATTATTCATTAACACATGTCCATGTCCACTCCCCACCCCACCCCCTCCAAGTAACCACCACATGGGTGATGATCTCAATTTCCAAGTGACTCCCATTAATGGCAGTGCCCAGAGCCATCCCTAAGGGGTGTCTCTCCACCCCCAACCTGAAATCACTTCAATAAGTAGAACTGGGCTAAAATTCTGAGTATTCTGGGGAAAGGGAATGGGAGCGTAGCTATTGAAGAGCAGAGGAGGTACTGGGGAGACTTGACCCTAATTGCCTGTATGTCTTTTAAAATACCAACTGGTAAGATTTCCTGCTGGTTGCCCTCCGAAGCTCCAGCCACCTGTCTCTGGCTAGGGAGGGGTTGGTTCCAAAGGGGAATGGTCATGGGTCTTGTATCATTTTTCCAGGGTAGACTTTCTGCTGTGTCTTTAGAAGGACTGGGATAGCCAGGGGTTTGTTTTGGAGTACATGTGCTCCTTGGAGGGTTCTGCTGGGAATTAGAGCATCCAGATTACCTGAACCCACAGGGAGTGAAGACTACTCCACTGGAGATCCTGACCTCAGAGAACAACAAAAGAAAGGGGAAAAAAAGGGGGGGAAATCAATTTAAAAATATTCACAGGTAGGTACTCTCTGGGACTAGAGTCATTAAGTGCTATCTGATGTGGTCCGGTGGCATTCTCATCAAATAGATTTTTAAATATGTATATATATATATATATATATATATATATATATATATATATATATATATATATTCCTCCTCTCCCTGCTTTTTTTGTACCTTTTCTTCCTCTTTCCAACTTATTCCTTAGGCTTGTCCATGTAGAAGGCTACCCACTAAGCCCCACTGCCTCTTCTATCTGGTTGATAAAGGTTCCCAGAACTGAAATAGATCATTCTAGTGACATAATGGAATGGAATTCTTTAGGGCCCATCTAGAAGGAAGCAAAAGCTCTTCCTGCTGCCACACCCCTCCCTGAGGAAGGACAAAGGATAAGATGGAAGTAGACCAAAGGAAGAATTAAGGTGGGAGAGGTTACAGATGTAGGGGAGGATCTACCACTAAATTGAATGAGGAATGGGAATGGCTGAATGGCCAGATTGTCTTTTGTACCTCTCTTTATGCATAGGGTTTGCAACAGATGAGCACTAGAGACTGATTTCATCATGATTGCTCATGGGTATTTATTATGTGTCTGTGATACAAGCAATGGAGTCATAGACCCTACTTACGTGTTTCCTAGTTCTTTTCCTTCTATGAATTCTTCCAGAAGTCAACATTTTTCTGATTATACACCAGGGCTGGATTGGGGAGAGAGACACTCATCCAAGAACAATATAGTACATCCCCACATTCTTAAGAGTGGTTTTTAACTTTAATGGCTTGATGCTTCATTAAGACTTTGGTGGGATTGGGGGGTGTGCAAAATGGTTAGAGTATGAAGCCTGGAGTGAGGAAGACTCATCTTAGTGAGTTCAAATCTGACTTCAGACACTTATTAACCACGTGACTGTGGGCAAGTCCCTTAACTCTGTTTGCTTTAGTTTCACCATCTGTAAAATGAGCTGGAGAAAGACATGGCAAATCACTCCAGTATCTTAGCCAAGAAAACCTCAAATAGGGGTCATGAAGAATCAGACATGACTGAAACAACTCAACAACAAGGCAACCATTTATGTGGATGGGGAAAAAGCAGATGCCTTTAATCCACTAACATTTTCAAAGGCCTGAAAATATACGCTCAACTAAAAGAAAAGGGAGATGGGGGAAGAGAGAGACCAAAGAAGGGAGGGAGAGAAGAAGCATAAAAGAAGGGGTGAGTTTCAGTTTTGTTCAGTTTCCTAAGCAGTTTGCAGCAGCATTGTTCTGTTGGGTTTGATGGGTCAGGGCCAACAGGTGAGACTAGGTCTCCTAAGAAGTGTCCACTGGAAGGAGGGGAGATCACTATCACTACAAAGCTGTTTGTTCAGAGTTATCTCAGGGATGATTCACTCTCAATGCCCTCCCCAACCCCCAGTGCCTAGGAGCCAAGATTCCAGGTCCTCTCAAGATTATCCTGCAGAAATGGGAGAAATAAATACACAAAACAAAGCAGTAACATTAATTCTGGTTAAATTCCGAGTTCCAAATGGAAGTTCCCTTGCTCTTTTCCCAAAAAATAAACAGATCTTTAAGGCTTCTGTAATGCAGGGGCTATTTGGTCAGGGTTTAACTGAAGCAGGTTATACCTTGTTTAGGGTCACAGTTTCCTGACCCACTTCCCATAATCCTTTCGACTGTGAGGGCCTAGCAGGAACACTTTTTTTCTTTTGCCTTCTTTGTATCCCTAGCATTCACCGCAGTAAATGCCTGGTAAGCTGTAGGTGTTTAATAAATGCTTGATTTGACTTGTGGCCTCCTTGTCTGAGGGGTACAGTTATAACCTTGACTTATATCACCTTTTTCCTGAAAAGCCAGTATTCTTTCTAAGCTACTAAAAATCTCTAACTGAGAGATCCATTACTCTGTTTGAAGGGCAAGGAGTAGGAGAAATCATCAGAGAGAAAGAGAGGCGTCCTCTCAGGGGCCCCCTTTTTGTCTCTCTCCATGGATATCAACACTGGTTCTGTAGTACATGTGGATACATATGCATGTGGGATGTTATGGAACATGGGTTAACAGACCTTTTTGAACCAAGAATAAGGGAGCTTATTCTGAAATTTTGGTTTGGAAAAGACTTCAGAATTTAGCCACAACCCATTGGAGGAATCTGCTTACACTGAGGGCATTTAAGCTTAGGTGCTTAATCCTCTGACCCCTCTACCTGCTAGGGAGATTGTGAGACTTGACTTGGCTTGCAAATGCTAATTTTAGTGAGTGGATTCTCCCCTGTTTAATTTTGAATTTTTAGGATTCGTCTTGAGACAGCTAGGTGGCACAGAGGATAGACTGCTGGGCCTGGAGTCAGGAAGATTCATCTTCCTGAGTTCAAATCTACCCTTAGACACTTACTAACTGTATGACCGTGGCCAAGTCACTTAAGCCTGTTTGCCTCAGTTTGCTCATCTGCAAAATGGGCTAGAGAAGGAAATAGCCATTCACTCCAGTATCTTGTGACCCAAATGGTGTCACAAAGAATTGGACATGACTGAACAACAACAAAATTCTCTCTATTATTAATATGTTTTGGATATTGTTTAATAACGTCAACTCTAGATGTAACCAGGATAGCTGAAAACTTCAGATAATCTTAGTTGGTCTGGCTCATTGCGTCAGCTGAGGCATTTGGTAGTAAGTATGGCTGACAGAATTCACCATGTTGACTAATCCACCTGGGGATAAACGATATTTGTATGTTTATATTTCCCACGCTGCCTAGTGAGCGCTCTGACTGCCAGGGCTGCTCAGAAACCTAGGGAAAGAAAGCTGACCAAGCACTGGTGTTTTTAGATCCCGAGACGGCTCAGATGCTGGTGACTGGGTGGATGGGACAGGAGCTGAGTCTGCCCTGGGACATCAATGGCGTGGAGGTCCTCCTTCTGCTCTAGGGAGACATCCCTAAGATGGGCTCCTCGTTTCCTTCCCTTGCCACTGGGCAGTTTAAGGAACCTGTGCTTGGTTTGTGAGGTAGAATAAACAAAGGGGATAGGAACTCTCCAACGTCTCTCATAGCTTTCTGTTCTCTCTCTCCTTATCCTTACAGAGATAGATGGCTCCTGCTACACCTGTGAGGGACTGGTCTTCCCCCTGCTCCTTCAGGACAGAGCGGCCCCTTCAGCACCCAGTGATGCTCCCAGCCTATGGGACAGCAAGTCCGTCATTGCATGTATCTCGCTGCCTCTCCCCTTAAATGGGGAGGTCAGGGGAACCACCAGCCCAGGGCCTCTGGAAATCAGTGTGGTGGACTCCCTAGATGGCCGAGGTCCCAGCACCCCTCTCAAGGATAGCCTGAACCATCTCAACCTTTCCCCATTGCTGGACGTGCCGAAGCAGTGGCCTCTTAATCCCAGGCCAGAGGTAGACAAGGCTCCAGATAAACTTCTTGGGGGTGGAGGCCCCCCAGGTGGGAGCCCTCCACTGAGCTCTGTGGGCTGCTTTGAATGCTTTGACTGCCATAAGACCTACCACACGTTCTCTGGGCTCTCCAAACACCGGCAGCTGCGCTGTGATCTGCAGACCTGCCGTTTCTTCAACTGCAAGTATTGTGACAAGGAATACGCGAGCCTGGGGGCCCTCAAAATGCACATCCGCACACATACCCTGCCCTGTATCTGCAAGATCTGTGGCAAGGCCTTCTCTAGACCCTGGCTCCTCCAAGGCCACATCAGAACTCACACAGGTGAGACCAGGGGTGAGGTGAACCAAGCAAGCCTACAGAGTCAGAGGAGAGACTAACTTTGAGGAAGAGATTTGCTAGTCATCTAATGGGATAGGAGTAATCAAATATGACCCCCCAAAACACACATACACACACAATTTCCTTTTCCTCATGCAGAAACAAAAACCTCTGCAATTTGTCTTACAGACTTAATCTGTTGTTTAAATCTGAATCTTTGTGAGCTGAATCTGTTTTTTCAACCCCTACTATAATTTAGAGTTTTGGGATGGCAGAGGTGGAGAGAATGGAAGAATCATACAGGGCAAGGAATGTGCTGTTTCTCTGGGGGGAGTCTGAAATTATGGCTGGAGATTTCACTGGGAAATTGGGAGAAGCTACAGTAAACATAAGTCACCCACGAAGGGTTGATCAAATAGACGCAAGGCTTTGAGAGACAGACAAACAGAGAGAAGGAGAGAAAAGACAGACTCTATGGACACCAAGAAACAGAGAGAAACTGAGGCAGGAAAAATGAGGAAAGAGATGGAGACAATCATCCCAGAGAGAGAGAGACAGAGAGAAAGAGAGAGACAAAGGAGAGAGAAACAGACAGAAAGAGAGGGTTCTACTACTCACCCACCCTTTATGTCAGTGGTTTGCCTGTATTTGTGGTAGTGTTCAGATCAGAAGAAAGGTAACATATGGTGTGGCAGATACACTTCTTGGGGGTGGAGGCAAACCCTTCAGTTGTGTCTCTATCCAAGCTTGCTCAGAATCTCATGAACCACCCCAGAGGCAAAGATTGGAAAGCAGAATTTTGCAAGGGCCGTTTTCTGGTCACTGGAGAATTGTTTCTTCTCCCTCTCTGCACTTAGCTGAGGGGCTCTCCGCATTGCCTACTTTCCCTCTTCAAAAGGGCTCTTGAGTCACTAAACACACTGGTTCCAGAATGTCAGGGGGTTGAGTGCTCTTGGGCCAGAGCAATTGGAATGTAAGGTGGCTCCATAGAAGGCTGTCCCTGGTGGCCATTTATCATGGTGGTGACCAGCAGTAGGAAGAATGCTAATGTTTGGTGTTGGAACCCAGCTAGTTTTATATATTTATCTGCCAGAGTAGGCTTAATGGGCTAAGGCAGTGGTTTTCAACCTGTGGGTCATGACCCCTTTGGGGTTCGAACAACCCTGTCACAGGAGTCGCCTAAGACCATCAGAAAACACATATTTCCAATGGTCTTAGGAACTGGCTCCTCTATCCATCTCTAGGCAGGTCTGCCCACATGCAGATACATCCACATACGAGTATTAAAGGGTCATAGCATTAGGAAGGTTGAGAACCACTGGGCTAAGGGATTGGCCAAATGGCTGGAAGTTCTCTGCAATCCTGAGATACCAGGTAGAATGATACTTTGGAGTTGCTAATGACTTGGATCCAGAGGCTCAACCTAGTTAATTTTCTGTCTTGATTTTTCATTAGGGCCCAGAATTTGCATTTGTTACATAGTTTTTTTTGTACTTCTGGACATAGAGGTAGCTAGGAGCACAGTGAATAAAGTACTGGGTCTAGAATCAAGAAGATCTAAGTTCAAATCCAGCCTCAGATACTTATTAGTTGTGTGACCTTGGGCAAGTCACTTAACTTCTGTTTACCTCAGTTTCCTTAACTGTAAAAAGGAGATAACAATACCACCTATCTCCCAGGGTTGTTGCGAGGATCAACGTAAAGTACCTGGTCCATAGTAGGCACTATATACATGTAAGATATTATTATTCTGGAGGATTTTTCCCCCCACTTTAAATTTTCCTAAGGACATAGTAGTGTGGTATCATAGTCAAAGCATGGATGAGACATTCTGAATCTACCACCGAATAGCTCTACCCCAATATTCCTTCTGGGGGAGAGAGGGAGCAGTAATAATTCCTTTTCCTTATTATCTACCTTAGACGGCAAGGAATATGATCATGAGATTGAATTCCCATTCGTAATAGATATGAAACACTCTGAATATTTTTTAAAGTATTCTGTTCAAGGTGTTTAATTTGACTTCTTCCTAGAATATAGGGCAGATTTAAGTCCTCCCTATTCAGTGGTCTTATACAAGAGCTCAATCTTGTTCTCAGCTGCTCTGGGAAGGGAAGCTAGAAATTAATACTCTAGACAGACTGGTCATTTGGGTTTCATCTTTTCCTCTTCCCAGGTGAGAAGCCATATGCCTGTTCTCACTGTAGTCGGGCCTTTGCTGACCGCTCCAACCTGCGGGCCCACTTACAGACCCACTCAGACATCAAGAAATACCAGTGTAAGGGTTGCACCAAAACCTTCTCTCGCATGTCCTTGTTAACTCGGCACAAGGAAGCAGGCAGTTGCCCGGCCTCCTGATGGCCACAAGTGGCCAGGGAAGTGAGGGGAGGAGATCTGACCTCGAACATCCAGAACTAGGGGTCATTCTTGGAAGTCTGGAACTGGGCGAGGAACATCTGCCACCAGGAGAACAACATCATGGATTAAATCAAGAACCTGGGCTCTTGGTCATCCCTCTTTCCTTTTCCATTTGGTGTTAATCCATCTAAGCAATGTGCTTGGTCAGTGTGGCTTTCCAGTTGCCTTGGGTCACTCATCTATGCCTCCTACTTTACTTTGTCCCATATTGAGGCCTTATTCCTGGCTGGGGGAAAAGTGTGAAGGTGAGAAGAAGCCATTTCCTCAAATTACAGACTAAAGTGCTCCATTTTATTTTTCAAGAGTTGGAGTGTGGTAGGATTTAGGGAGAAGGGAAGAAGTTCTGGCTGCTGAGCCAAAGATCATTGAGATATACTTCTCTACGTTGCTGGAACTGGAGCCCTTTCCCATCAGTGACTAGACAACACTCTGACTTAGGCATATCCAGCTTTGCAGACCAGGTTGAGGCTTTACCCAGGGCTTGTAGCTTGCTCTAGTGTCTAGGAAACCCATGTAAGCATTAGCAAACTGAAGCTCTGAGCTTGTTTCTGACAATGTGGGGCTCAGGGCAAGCTGTTACGTATCCCTTTACCTTCTCTCATAAAAATGGGGAAAAAAAATGTGTCTACACCAGATGATGGCAGTAGTGGTTGGGTGAGGTAAGTGGGTGTGGGGAGGCTCCCCTGCCGGACTTGCATCTTTACAGAGCTGACCGAGGCTACTGTTTGTGTAACTGTCTTCTGTATAGAAATATACCTGTGGAATATTAAAAGAGGAGTCACAAAACTGCTGTCTGCCCTGTTCTTTGAGCTTAGATTTTCTGGGTGATTTCTGGGACTAAAGTTATCCAAACATGTGCCAGGCACTTGCATCAAGTTGCCGGGCACAATGCAAAGTGCTGGGCATGTTTCAAAGAGACGCTGCCCAATCTGGACTTATGCCCAAAGGACAACAAAACTGTGCATATCCTTTGATCCAGCAATGCCACTCCTAGGTCTGTATCTCAAAGAGATCATAAAAAAGGGAAAAGGACCCACATGTACAAAAATATTTATAGCCACTCTTTTAGTGGTGGCAAAGAATTGGAAATTGAGGGGGATGTTCATTCATTGGGGAATGCCTGAACGAGTTGTGGTATATGAGTTTAATTGTGCTATAAGAAATGATGAACAGGTAGATTTCAGAAAAACCTGGACTTACATGAACTGATGGAAAGTTAAGTGAGCAGAACCAGGAGAACGTATGATGATGAACTAGAACTGACTTAACTCTTCTCAGCAATACAATGATCCAAGAATTCCAAAAAGACTCATGATGGAAAATGCTACCCAGATCCAGAGAAAGAACTATGAAGTCTGAATGCAAATCAAAACATACTATTTTCACTTTTTGTTGTTGTTGTTGTTGTTTTTGGGGGGGGGCCTCTTCCATTTTGTTTCTTCTTTCACAACATGATTAATATGGGAATTATGTTTACAAATTGCACACATATAACTTAGATCGCTTGCTGTCTTGGGGAGGGGGATGAGAGGGAGGGAGGCAAAACCTTATAAAAATGAATGTTGAAAACTTAAAAAAAAAGATGCTGACATTACAATCTAATGAGGGAGAATATATATGTATATATTACACGTATACATATACATATATATAGAGAGAGAAAGAGACGTACAAGGTACATTAGAGTAGATAGAAGGTAACTTTGGAGGGAAAGGTTCTAGCAGCTAAGAGGATGAGGGAAGGTCTCATTGAGATGGCATTTGAGTTGAGTTTCAAAGAATGCAATGGGCTAATTAAGAAGTTTGAGCTCAGCATATGTAACTGATATCATATTGCTTACCATCTTAGGGAAGGAGAAAAATTTTTAGGGAAAAAATTTGGAACTCAAAAATTAAAAATACATGATGAAGTTTGTCTTTACATGTAATTGGGGGGAAATACTATTTTAAAAAAAAGTTCTAGCTCACTGATGGCCTCGGCAGAATTATAGTATACTCTAGCACCCTTTCTGAACAGAAGGAATATGGAAGATGGGGTAGGGATGGAGAGAGAATCCTGAGATGAGATACTTTGTGGGAAAAGAGGTGGAGGGCAGGGAATGAGGGTGTAGTATGGAGGAAAGGAATGCCATGAAGAGGGAATGATGGGAAATGTTGAAGAAAGGAAGGATTTACTGGAGCCCTTGTGAGAAGCCATAGTGTTGGGAAGGCACCTGAAGAGAAGGCTATCACTTTCTTCCATATATTCAACAATATTCTAACATGGGAACACACACAGAAAACCCTAGCAAGGCTGATAGCCTTTGCTGAGTGCTGCGTGGCGTTTTGCCAAGGAGCTAGATTTGAACAAATCTTCCCCTTCTGATTTCTATTGGCTTTTTTCTTGCAGAAATGCCAGGTTCGGGTGCCATGTTCCTTTAATGTCTTGCCCTGAAGAAGTCTGGCTCTGCCAACACTAACCTTTGCTCTTTCCTATGTGTTGGTTAGGATATTCCCCCTTGGAAGCGCCCTAACCCAGTGTTGCTACCAAGCAAGGCTCCCTGCACTCAGCTTTACTGCCTTCATCACTCCAGCTCTTGTGGTTTCATGTCTGACGCCCCTTGCCCTCCCCCTGACTTGCCTTTTTTCCATTCTTAGGCCTGCCTGGGCACTCATTCATTGGGTTGTCCCCACCTCCTGCCAATGGATCTTGGAGTCCTCCTCAGCTCTGCCCTGAAGGGATGGCATCTAGGAATGAGCCAGGGAGGGGCCTTGTCTGAGACTGATTGAGTTCTTGACACCTCCACCAAGATGCCTGGTGGGGAGATTTTCTGGAGAAGACACCTGTCCGTCAGCAGTGAGATTGGCCTTTTCCCAGCAGTTCTACTTCTGGCCCAGGCCTGAGAACACATGTTGGTCACCACTGTCCTAGGTCTGGAATGAGGTCATCCAGCAAATGGTAAAAGCTCTCATTACTGCTCTCCTACACTACCCAGAACCCAATCAAGCAATCAACAAGCACTTATTAAAATACCTAGTCTACACCAATCACTGAGCTAAGTGTTGGGGATAGATACAAAGACTAAAATTAAATGGTCTCTACCATTTCCTACTTATATGGTGGAGAGAGACAGTATGTTCACATGTTATAGAAATATATGCAAGATAAAAACAAATTCTAAGCTTGCTCCCAGAATTTGGAATTTACTTGAACTTGTGCTTAGGTACAAGATGACTTCTGCCCAACCCCATTGGTTTAGCTGCTTAGAGTCTAGGCCCCAGAGATGAGATGGAGTCTAGAGTGTTCCACTCTGTCCTGATGATACCACCCACCTTGGGCTCATCACCAGAAGCAGAAGACCATGGGTGCTTGGTTTGGGGCCAGTTATCTGAGGGACTTGGTCCACTCTGGTAGAAGCCAAGCTGAGATCTCCTGACCACAATGGATGGCCCAAGAAGCTCCAGTTTCAACTAGAAACTCCCTGACCTCTACATCACACCTGATCTCAAAGACATTACTGTCAACGCTATGTTGGTCGATCCCTACCACTCATGCCCCTCCTTTCAGTCAATAAACAATTATTAAGCCTACATGTGGGCCGCTAGAGGGTACCATAGTGCACAGAGCACTGGGCCTGAAGCCAGGAAGACTCATCTCCCTGGGTTCAAATCTGCCCTCAGACACTTACTAACTGTGTGACCCTGGGCAAGGCATTTTACCCTGTTTGCCTCAGTTTCCTCATCTGTAAAATGAGCTGGAAAAAGAAAAGGCAACTCTCTCCAGTATGTCTGCCAAGATGACCCCAAATGGGGTCAGGCAGAGTCGGACCTGACTGAAGCCACCAAACAACAACAAAAACGTCTATCTTGTTCCGTGCTTCTTATCTAACACTGACAATACAAAAACAAAAATAAAGCAGTTTCTGTCCTTGAAGAGTTCGTGTTCGAATGGGGGTATGGTGGTGGGACTTGGGGATCCCCCATCCTGGTATATGGGTGAACTCAGAGCCTTCTCAACCTTTCCTGGCTCTGTACAAGGCCGATGCTAGGCTGCTGAGAGAGACCATGACCTTCCCTCCTGCACTTGGCTTGTTTTTCTGCCTTTCCCTAAGATTCCTTCTCCATAGGAGGCTGAAATGTCTTAGGAGTGAAAAATATAACTCAGGAACCCCCAGACCCCAGAGTTACTAATTAGGTGAGTAGTCTTTACTCACACAGTGGTCAGCTAGAGTTTGGCCTTCAGAGATTAAAATCGAGAGATGTGTGGATGACTCACCATGGGCTGTAGTGAGAGACAGCATGATAGACAAGGACTTTAATTGAAGTCAGAAGCTGGAAGCCACAAAGAGCTCCCTAGACATGCCCTCCCTGGCTTCCTTGAAGCCCGGGCTCAAATCCCACCTCCTCCAGGAAGCCTTCCCCACCCTCTCAATTCTAGTGCCTGCGCTCTATTAATTATCTCCTGTTTTTCCTGTGTAGACTTTGCTTTGTATACATTTGTTTTCATGTTGTCTCCCCCACTAGACTGTAAGCTCCCTGAGGGCAAGGGTGGTCTTTTGTGTCTTTTTGTATCCCCAGCAGTTTGGCACAATGCCTGACACATACTAAGTGCTTAATAAATGTTAAATCGAATTGAAATGCCAGGTGGGGTTATTCTGGCAGCATTGTGCCCTTCCAGATCCGTTCCCTGTGTATATATACGCTACTTCCCTCATCTGCAAAGGGCCACAAGGAGACCAAGCCTATCTGGAACAAGCAAGTGTCACTTTTAGAATTCATAGAAGGGCCTTGGGAGGTTTCCTGAAGCCTTCTCCTTCAACACGCCTCTTTTATCTGAACACGATTCCTCTACTCCTCCCTCTACCTCCTTCAGTCCAGAGTACATCTCTATTATTACAGGTCAGGGTAAAAGGAAGGTAATGTGGGACCTGTGAGCCAAAGGCCATGGTGCCTTTGTGGGGCTCATCTCTGTGCTAACAGAGTAATCCCCCTCCTTGAACTGCTCACCAAAGCCATTTACCCTAGAGCTTAGCTTTGTTAGTGGAGCAGATCAGACTTCCTAAGGGTGAGAAGAGGCCCTTTCCTCCAGCCCTTCTGATGTTATCTCCCCTTCCCCAGCAAAAAGGCAAAGCCCAAGCAATATTTATATACTAAGAGAGAGGTGGCTTAGAGGATTACAAACAGAGGCCAGATGCCTAAAGGAAGCTATATTGTAAATTGTGATCTATTTTGGGGTTCCAAAATCTAAATGAAGCCATTGCACCTGTTAGGCATGGAGGAGGAGAATTTCACAGGCCTAAAATAAAGCCAAATATTTTCCCATGGAAAATGCTTTTTATATTTAACTCCAGGTTGGCAGGGAGGTCAGGGGAGTAGATGGTAGGTTGGCAGGGGGGTAAGGAGAGACGGTGGAAGTTTGCCAATCTTCAAAGCCAGGGTGAGAATTGATATGTAATGAATGAATGAGATTTTCCACTTAGAGTAAGCCAGAGTGAAGCTATCAACAGCAATTGGGCCTCCCTACCAGGTCCCTGGATCATTCTTAGCACTGGGACTCCTACCATATCTCCCTCCTCTCTGGTCTTCCTACCCTAGGTTCCCTAGCTACTAGCTTTTCTTGCTCAGTCTTCTTCCTATTATAGGGGACAGTGTCCCAAACCTCTTATTGAAATAAATTCGCAGACTTGCTCTTTTCTTTCCCTCCATGCCATTTGTATTCCCTCGATTTTAAACCCCTTCTCCTTCTGTCCAGACCCTCACTCTTTGATTCCATTTTGCTCTCCAAGGGAAATTCTTTTCATGACTCAAATTACTGCGAAGGGACGTTACCAGAGCAGCCTGTACTTCTCATTCTAACCTGAAGGTGGGGTAAGAACTTGGGCTTTTTTGGAATCTGGAAGGAAAGAAAAAGATGTTTCAGTTAGAACTCAATTTGGTCTGGACAACATTAGGGCCACCTGGACAGTGAGAGCCTTGAGCTACAGAAAATAAAAGCTTTTCAGTAGTGGAAGGAGCATCTTGCTCCAGGGGATCATTAATAGTGGGGATGGGATAGAACCTGTCTTAGAAGACAGGTAGAAGAGAAGCATTACTACTGTAGACACCACGAATCCAAGATTTCTTTGATGGGGACCAGTGAGGGAAAGAGGAGAGCCCTTAGCTCTCAAAACCCTCTTCTCTATCCTATACCTTTCAGGTAGAAGCTTCTGTTCTGAAAGCTAAATACCAGCCAAGGTCACTCCCCTACTTCCAAGAGCCTCAGGGCATCCTGTAAATATCATAGTTTCCATGGATTTCTAGATGATCTCTGTGTTGTGGCTGTAGCCCCACCTCTGGGGTATTTCCCAAACTTGCACTTGAATGTGTGAATTAGGTCTCTAGAAGAGAGATCATTACATTGATTTCTAGAGATGACTGTGGCCTCCAAACCCCCATCAGTTTGTTCCCCACTCACAATCAGCCAACAGACACAATTAACTCTTAGCAAAGGCATTTATAAGGTTGCATAGTAGGAACAATTGCTACAAAAAAAAAATTCCTCCATCATCTTGGGGCACACAAATACCCATTACATTCATGGGAGCAGTAGATACATTCTTAGAGTATAATGGCAGTGCAGGAGATGTGTAAGGACCATATGTGCCAAGGCAATTCACAACTCTGGTCCTAGAGGTCCTGAAAATTCTTTCTCTTCTCATGTAGCCCTTTGTATGACCCAACTGTTGACTCACACAAGATAGTCTATCTCCTGACTCCAGATATTTTCCAGGCTGGGAATTCTCTCCCTCCTGGCTTCCCAGCTAAAATCCTACTGTCTCCAGGAAGACTTTCATGAGCCCCTTGATTTCTAGTGTCCTCCCTCTGTTGATTATTTCCAGTTTATCTTCTACATAGCTTGTTTGCACATGGTCATCCTCCATTGGACTGTCAGCTTCTTGAAAGCTTGGTCTCTCTTGCCTTTCTCTGTATCCCTAATGCAGCACAGTTCCTGGAACCTAGTAGGGGCTTAGTAAGTATTTGTTGTCTGTCAGGCCAATTTATTTACTGCCAAAGAGTTAAAGAAATTCCTTCCTTCCCCAACTCCCCCACCCCCTTTGCAGGAGTCTCCTCTACAAAGATCCCCCAGATTTACAAATTAGCTTTTAAAGGCTCTCTGGAAATTACCATCTTTTGTCAGCTAATTGATCATCCCTTCTGATGCACTCAGAGAAAGGTACATATGACTCAAAAAAGGATCAGGGATTAGAGAGCCTTTTCATTTTTTTCCAGAGACAAAATTGGGGTTAAGTGACTTGTCCAGGTGATGTGGTTAGGGTTAGGGGTACTCTGGAGACCCCCAAATGCCAACATGCCGGGTCCTGTGGAAAGAATTCAACTCAAGTCTTCTCTTAGCCAAAGAAAAGCAAAGTTTATTGAAAGTTCATTAAAAGTTTGCCATATTGCAACCCTTTAATACTCATATGTGGGTGTGTCTGCATGTGGGCAGACCTGCCTGGAGACAGACCATAGGAAACATGTAAGTAAACATGAATAAACTATGGTAAAGAACTAAAAAAAAAAAGTTCGTCATATTGGGTAGACTCTTAAGGAGCCTAGGTATCTGTGATGCTTGCATTGGTCAAGCAGGTCAGAGCAAGTCTAACACAGAATAAGTCTGTGCTAGGTCATTCTATGTCGCTCTCACACCACAAGGAGGAAAGATGGGGTCTTATGTACAGAAAGGGGATAGGAAGAATCCAGGGGTGGTCTAGAGGAGGAGTTAAGGGAGAGTCTTCAGGAGGAGTCAGAGGAGGCCAGATTCCAGTAATGAGTGATTAAGGGTGGGAAGTTGCTGGAGGTTACCTGGAGACCACAGACAATGGTGGGCTGGGCCAGTTCAAGGGTGTGAAATTGCTGGACAAGAGGGCTAGCTAAAGACTTGGGCAGAGCCACAATGAAAGGCCTATGGCCTCAGGCTGGTCCCTCTGACTTCAGGGCTGGTGCTCTATCCACTGTGCCACCTAGTAGCCCCCAATACTTTTACAATAAACACAGTTAGTTTCACACCTTGTTAACAGCTTGTAATTACATTTTGAGTTTTCTGCACAGTCAAGCTAGTTGCTTCCTAAACTCAACATTTGGTCTCTTACCTCTATGCATTAATACATATTACCCTGTCCACACCCCCACCCACAATGTCTGGAATGCATTTCCTCCTCTCTCCACCTTTTAAAATTCTTATCTTCCTTCACTAGGCTCAGTGCCCATTACCAGTCTCCTCTGTCTGATCTCTTGGGTTGTAAATGCTCTCTCCTTCCTTAAATTATCTTCATACTTAATACACAAATCTAGGTACATGCTGTTTAACTTTCTCCCTCTTCCCACTTATTCTCTCTGTCTCTGTCTCTGTCTCTGTCTCTCTCTCTCTCTCACACACACACACACACACACACATAGAGGCACACGTGCGCGCGCACAGACACCCACACACATATACCATATGCATATCCCTAGAATGTAAGTTCCTTGAGGCTAACTTCCACCATGCCATACAGGTCTCCTGCTTGATTTCCAGCCTCCCTTGGGCACAGAAAGTAGAGACATGGACAACTTACCATCATATTCCATGCATGTCTTGCCTATCTCCATACCAACCTCCTGTGGCTGAGACATAGGGAGAGAAAATCATTCCACCAACTTTCCATCCTGATTTTCTTCCTTGGAGAAGGATAGTATCACCATTCTTTCTGTCCCAGTTTCAGTCCTTTGCCTGAACTGCCTGAGGATTCCAGTCTTAGGTCATAATGAAAAATTTAGAGAGATTTTCAAAGCCAATAGTATTATTGATGAAGTACAGACTCTGGGAGACCCCTTGAGCTCTCCTTGAATCTTTGAGGTACAGGCTCTGGGAAACCCCTTGAAGTCTGATTAAATCTTCCCACTTGATGAGGCATTTATAGAGGTCATGGGTATTTCATTGTGGCTGGGCCCAAACCTCTGTTACTAGCCTGGCCCTCCATTGTCCATCTGCTTCCCATCCTTGAGTCTATCAAAATCTCAATTCACCTTTGCATTGACCTCATTAACTCCTCCTGAAGACCCTCCCTAAACTGGAGTCTGACCTCATTGACTCCTCCTGGAGACCCTCCCCAAACCCGTCCTCCAGAACACCCCTAGATTCTTCTGTATATAAGACCCCATCTTCCCTCCATGTGAAAAGCCCAGTGGCACATACTTTCTTTGCTTCCTCAATGAGTTCAGTACTTGATTCACAATCTTTCTTTCCTCCCCAACTCTTGCCCTCATACTAGGAGACTTCGTCATACCTACTGATACTCCTCAAACATTCTAACCTCCCAATTCTTCAGCGTACTTATTTCTCATAATCTACTCCTTCACCCTACCTCAGCCACTTGCAGAAATGTTCATCCCTTTGATTTTGCTATCACCCAGAAATATACGACCTCCATGTTCAAGAACTCAGAAATTAACTTATCTGATCACAAAATATTGGCTTCCCCCCTCGCTCTGCCTTCTAATAACAAACGCAGCTCTTCATCTATTCTATGACTTCTGACCCCTTAACCCCTCAGTTCTTTCCTAGACCATCACCCCTGCAATAGTCACACTCTCCTCCTTTAAACCAACTTGACCCCTTAGTGAACCAGTACATTATCTTTTCTGGAGTCTTTTGCCCCCTTGTCATATTATGATTGTACTCTGCCAAGTCTTACCCCTGGATCACTCCCATTATCCACTGTCTTCCATCCTAGATATGTGTTGCCGAATGAAGATAGAGAAAATCACACAACTGTTCTGACTTGGTCTGCTACAAATTTATGTTACCTAACCTCTGCTGGTCCCTCATCCCTGCTAGGCAATCCTTCTACACCCCTCTAATTCACCATCCCATTAAGCACCTTGGCTTTTCCAAATCTCTTCATCTCTCAGGCTTCACATGGTTCTCCCTCTCCTCACCTTCTCAGCTGAGACCCTTACATCATATTTTACAGAAAAAATTGAGGTAACTTGCCAATAGGCCCACAGGCTGTCCCCTTGTGCCTGGAATGCCCTTCTTCCTCATCTCTGCCTCCTGGCTTTCTTCATGTCCCAACTAAAACCTTTCCCAACCCCTCTTAATTTGAGTAACTAAGCCCTCTAAATTATCTCCTATTTATCCGGTTTATAGATTTTTTTGTACATATTGATTTTGTTGTCTCCCCCATTAAATTGTGTGCTTCTTGAGGGAAAAAAATGTCTTTTGCCTTGGTCTTCTCAGTGCTTAACACAGTGAGTGGCACATAGTAGGTATCCTTGTATCCCTAGCAACTAGCACCTAGCCTTGCAGTATTATGTTCTTCATAAATGTTTGATGAACTTTGAAAATCCTCCCCTTATTGCTTGCTATACCCAGAAAACCCACCCTTCTCCTCTAGTCATATTGCTAAGTATAGCTTTCTGGCAAAGCTCAGTGGAACAATATAAGTTTCCAAGCCTCCATTACTATGTGGACAGCAGGACATTTCAGGGAGAGCACCTGGGCTGCCAAGACTGGAGGGAGATCAGGAAGGGGCCAGAGCTGACACTACATGTCTCCTTTACAGGTCCTCACATTTGAAATGTCCTCCCTTAGAGAAAAAGGAGGGAGACACATTGTAAAGGGGACAGAAGTATTCAGTGGGTCCAACCTATTTCTCAGTGTCTTTGTCTAAAGTCCCTGGTCTCATTTGAATATAAAACTTAATGTCCTGGTCTAAAATCTTTTAAACATTCTTTTCACTTCTAAAGGGAAACAATCCCAAATTTTATTGATGAGCTTTCTTCTCTCAGAAGATAGAATTAGGATGGTGACTGGACAAGGCAAGAAGACTTGATTGACCCACTTAAGTAAGTCAGTAGCCCCTTTCCCCATGCCTTCACTGAAACAGGGAAATGATTTTACAGGGTTCAAAGAAAGTTGTTAGTATTGTTCTGTTCAAGGAATCAAAACTATTGCCAAGACTTTGTTCTCCTGTTTAATGTTGACTGTGGAATTTTAACTGTGTTCTTGAGCCCTATAAATTGTATGTGGGAAATGGCTTGGACATGGGGAGATATGCAAAGGCAAGATGGAGTTCTCTCCCTTATGATCCTCTCTCTCTCTCTCCTCTCTCTCTTTCTCTCTCCCTCTCTCTCTGATCCTTAAAAATAGATTTATTTAATAAATTTGTCTCTGGCAGATATGTGCCCCAAAGACAGAGCGCTCTCTCTCCCCCTCTCCCTTATGATCCTCTCTCTCCTCTCTCCTCTCTCTCTCCCTCCTTCCCTTTCTCTCCCCCTCCTTCCCTTTCTCTCCCTCCTTCCCTTTCTCTCTGTCTCTCTGTCTTTCTCTGTCTCTCTCTCTCTTATCCTTAAAATAGATTTACTTAATAAATTTGTCTCTAGCAGATATGTGCCCCAAAGACAGAGCGCTAAATTTTTCTTTCCCACCATGAATTCTATTCTCATGTCTGTGGCTAACAGGTGAGTTCAGTCCCCTGAGCCTTGGCTTCTTCATCTGTAAAACAGGGATGATGCTACTAACCTCAAGGTTAGAATTTTAGGAAAAATAACGAAGACAAATTTAAATGGTTATGTAAACACTAACTTCAAAAACCCAACTCTTTTTTTGCTCTTCAGACCACTCTGGTTGTATCTGTTTCCTGCCACAGGCAAGAGTTGGCTCTCATAAATCTCCCCTCCCCACCCCCAAGCCAGCTGAGCTATTTGAGATCTCAGCTGGCTCCTGGTCAGGGCCTCGTGCAATAGTCTACAAGGCCATCAGCTGAGCCCTGGGTAGGGCTCTTTTACTATGGATGATGTAAGGGAAAGAAGGAGTGGGATTTCCAGACCCTTGCATCTAATACATAGGAAAAAAAAAAAACCCAACCCAATTCCCCAGGATAAGGTCCCTTCCAGCTTCAACATTTTATTATCCTAATTCAGCTGCTAAATATGGTGGAAAGACTCTGGATTTGGAGGAAAAGGAAACTGGGTTTAAATTCTAGTTTTTACTACCTATACAACCATGGGCAAATAATTTAGAAAGGAGAAAAAAAACCTCTTCCTCAGTTTCCCCATCTGTAAAAAAATGGAGGTTGGACTACGTAGTCTCTGAGGTCCCTTCCAGCTCTACATGTGTGATTCTGCATGTCAATAATCCTGTAGTCTTTATCTATAGCCACAGATAAGGGACATCCCTTAATTTCCTTGGAACGTCAAATTGATATTGTCCTTTCTCACTTAAAAAAATTTTTTTTAAACTAGCAACTCAACATTAGGGAATCTTTATTCTCAAGTATTTAAATTACTTAAGTACTTACTTAAATACTCAAGTATTTAAAAGACAGTGAGAAAGGCTTCTGAACTATATCCTCTTTCCATCACTGACTTCCTTTTTTCCTACCAGTCAGAGAGAAACGATTCCTTTCCTGGCATTTATTCCTCAAGTTTCTTTTAAGGGTGGTCCAATGACTTTAGCCCTAAAGAAGTGCCTGGATCTTACCCAGATCTCTCACTCCTCATCCCACAAAATGAACAACACTTCTCCCAACATAAAGATACCAGCTAGAGAGAGCAGCCAACAGCCAGGGATGCGGCCCGAGAATGCTTCAAAGTTCGCAATGAAAAATGAGAGAAAAGGAGGTCATAATGGAAATCACATATGAAAAGAATGTGCCGAGTATGTTATGACAGGCACAAGATGGGCAAAGAAATCAGGAGGTTCTTCTTCACCAGGGGTAAAAATGAAAGATCTATTAAATAATGATTTAATTTTTTTCCTCCCTTGGGATGTGACAATTATGAGTTCTTCCCATCCTTGGAAAGAAATCTGCTAGCTCTTCAGCAAGGGATCTAGTCATCAATAACAGTCCCACAAGGCAGGTGGAAGCCAGACTCCTATATTTAGACAGACAGAGTGAATCAAGCCTAGGATATATTTATCTGGGAGGCCATGTGCGAGGACGTACATATGCGTATGTGTGCGCCTGCATGGGTGTGGGTTGTGTGTGCTTGTGTTTCTCACTGGGGGAAATACTTTCCACTGTGAGTGACTAGAATATAAAAATACCAATGCAAATGCTGAGCTGGCAGAGAAGAGCAGACAGGGTAATGCCTTACCAGCTTCCACAGCAGTGTGTGTACAGTAAGTGATGGTGTTTAGGGCTCCTTGTTTTGGAAAATTATTCATATGCAGAGGATACCACACAGTTTATTAATTACATCTGACAAGGCTGTCCTTTCTTCTGAGATGACATTATACTTGTACGATGGCTTCTTTTTGGGAAGATGAGATTTCCAATTACCTAACAGGATTGGGTGGGCTTTTATTTTGTTTATTTTTCAAGTAACAAGTATTTTTTAAAAATCTATCTGTTGTGCGCAGTGGTGTTGCAGTCAGGAGGACCTGAGTTCAAATCTGGCCGCAGACACTTAACATTTACTAGCCATGGGACCTTGGGCAAGTCACTTAACCCCAACTGCCCTGCCCTCCCCCCTCCAAAAAGCAAAAAAAAATTTGATCTGTCTCTCCTACTGTCTCCCCCATTAAGCAAATTAAAAAGAAAATCTCTCATTGCATATCTACATAGTCCAAAAACACCAAATTCCTATTTTAGCCATATCCAAAATTGTATGTCTCTTTCTGCAATGTAATTTCATCACCTCTGTTGGGAAGTGAGTGGTGTGTTTCATTTTTCTTCCTTTGGATTGGCAGTTTACCATTGTGTTGATCAGAATTCTAAGGTTATTTTTCTCTATAATGTTATCATTCCACAAATTGTTTTCCTAGTTCACTTTTTTTCCATTACTCTGCCTCCATTCATAAATGTCTTCCTAGTTTCTCCTGATAGGGCAGCTAGAGGGTGGACTGGATAGAGCGTGGGACCTGGAATCAGGAAGACTCATCTTCCTGAGTTCAGATCGGGTCTCAGACATTTGCTAGCTGTGTAATTCTGGGTAAGTCACTTAACCCTTTTGGCCTCAGTTTCCTCATCTGTCAAATGAGCTGGAGAAGGAAATGGCAAACCACTCCAGTATTTCTGCTAAGAAATCTCCAAATGAGATTAGGAAGGGTCAGACATGACTGAAATGATCAAACAGCAGCCACAAAAACTTTCCTCTGAAATTTTCCAGTTCATTCATTGTAATGGTGAAAAGGTGGCCCTCTTTTATCATACTGATTGATGGAGAGGTGATGGAAACAAGCAAAGACTATCAGACAGCAAGTACTCGAAGTGATAGAAAAAAGACAAAGTTTTATAGGAGCTTTGATAGGAGTATGTCCAAAATATGTTGTTGGCCAGGTTTGAGAATATGGGGGGGGAGGGTAGGGAGAAGAATAAAAAGAGAGGAAAGAGGACAAAGGACAGATCAATGAAGATAAACATTCTAGCTATGGGTTGGGGTAAAATTCCTGCATTAAAGTAGCTTCTAATACTTGAGCTCTGCTGACAAAATGGCCCCAGAGTTCCTGATCCTTGCTTTCATGCTCTGTAATTTGAAGGGTCCCTAACCTCCTTGCACACTAGCATCATAAGCTATTTCAGGGAGAGGTGCCAAGGTCTGTAACCTAAAGACAGCTGAGTTTGAGGTTCCAGTTTAAGGCCCAGTATGAGTAGGCCAATGGTTCCATTGGTATTCATGTTTCAGAATTCCTTAAGACTCTCCAAACGGACTCAAAGTTGGAATTACCAAGGGCTCCACTCAAGTGCTTGAAAGGACTTCGAATTACCCACCTGATGCATTAGCATTTTCAATAAAAGGATGGAATTTGTAATTTATTCTTTTGTTTTCATAATTAAATTGATTATTGATTTCTCTGAAAGAGAAAGACATTCTGTCTTCTTTTGTCTGTACCATAAGATAGGTCTTCCTGTCCTGCCCCTTACTGAAAGAGAACAAAGTTTAGATCTGGAATGGTCTTTGCCCTCAAGGATCCTACAATTTGGGAGAGAAAATAATACACCAACAGAGGTAACAAATACACAATTTCACATAAGTGTTATGTAGCATTTTATAGCATTTTAAGGGGAGAATCATTGCCAAATGGCTTAAGGCAGGAACAAAGATTCTAGATGAATTCTCTTATACTCTAAGCGTGATGGTCTCTAAGGAACAGACCTGCCTCTCCTTTGCATTTATCGAATTCTGATCCTTCTCCAGGGACCAGAATTCTAATTTATCTTATCTAATTTATTCTAAGCTTCTCCTAAACAGTCATTAATATCTCTTTTGTTTGCCTTCCTTGTAACCAAGTTTCATAATCTTTCTACTTTCTTTTTTCTTTTTTTTATTTTAGTTTTCTTTTTTTTGGTCTTTATTAATTTGTTTACTTTTAGTTTACAAGATTCAGTTCCACAATCCCTTGATTTTCAAATTTTCTCCCCCTCCCTCTCCCTTCCCCCCCTCCCATGGGGGCATGCAATCAAATATCTTTCCACTTTATTTTTATTTATTTTTTGCTTTTTGAAGGGCAATTGGGGTTAAGTGACTTGTCCAAAGTCACATGGCTAGTAAGTGTTAAGTGTCTGAGGTAGAATTTGAACTCAGGTCCTCCTGACTCCAGGGCTGCGACTCTATTCACTGAGCCACCTAGCTACCCCAAAGTATCTTTCCACTGTAAAAGATCTTTACTGCTCTCTCTCAACTTGACCTTCTTTTGATTGGCTCCTTGTCTTCTGGTGTTTGTTGAGGCTGAAATACCCTCAACTACGCATCCTTTCTTGAGAATCCACTGCTCCTCTCGGAGGCTCCCTTGTTCCATGTCAAATTGTTCATTCTCAGTACTGACCCACTCAATTACAAACAAAATGAATCAAAGTAAAATTTAAAATCCTTTCTCTATCCCTTGTTCCCATTTATAGTAAGAAAATTATGAAACTAATCTAAGGGACAACTATTTATGGAATCTAAAAGTGGAAGAAACTGCTCCTGAAGTGCATAAAGAAATGCTGATAATTTTGAAAAGGAACAGCATGAACTATGCAAATACATGGGAGAGATTAGACCTGGGTGGGAGGGAAGAAGCATTTAATTTATTAAGCACCTACTGTGTGCTAGGGTCTTTATAAATGCTCTTGTTTAATCCTCACAACGACCATGGAAGGTAGGTGCTATTATCTCCATTTTATAGTTGAGGAAACTGAGGGGAACAGAATTTAAGTGACTTGTCCAGGGTCAGACAGCTAGTAAGTGTCTGAGGCTGGATTTCAATTCAGGTCTTATTGATTTCAGGCCCAGCTGATTTCAGCTTGTGCCACCCAGTTTGTACCACCTAAACATGAGGCAGGGAGACCAGTTAGGAAGATATTACAGTATAGTCTGAGATAGAGGCTATGTGAATAGAGAGATCAGATGCAGGAGGTGCTGAGGACACAGAAAGGACAAGCTTTGACAACTGATTTGGACATGCAAGGTGAAGGAAAGCCAGGGGTAAGCCTGGGTGACAGAAGGAATGGGGTTAGTGATAAGAAAGTCTGGAAGGGGGTAGACTTGGGAAGACCAATACTGGAACAAGATCTGGGGTGCACCTCACAATTCACCCTCACCTACCCATTCAGGGCAACTTACTCTGCCTAACAACCAAAAATGAAGAGGAGAAGCAGGGCTCATCCTCATCAGTCCCTTGCCCCAGTGTGCAGAGACCATGAGGCAATAAGAGGGAAGGCTAACAACCCTGATGAGAAAGCCCACACAGAAGTGGGCAGGCTGGCAGCTTGCAGGGAAGGGGGAGGAAGTGAATGGTAGACTCTTGAAGGATAAGGACAGGTGTGCTTGTGCTGGAGACAAACCCCCATGATTGACTGTTTTAGGGATGGTGGGATGCAGACTCATCCCTCCACCTTCTAATAGGTTAGCCACATACCCATTGGGCACAGACCAGGGTTGCCAGGGAGTAGAGAGCACTCATTCCACCACCACCCCCAACTTTGGAGACCACTGATCTATGCCATCTAGAAAGCAATTGAAATCACCTACCTTCTGGTGACACCTTTTACTGTCTTAATACATTACTTTGTGTTTATACCATTTCCTTAACTAGACTATAAGTTCTTCACATTCTCTATCCTTTTTCTTCTTTAAGCTTGGGATTTCCAGCATTTTCTAAAGCCTGGGGCCACCCACCCCAGAAGCACCTCCGCTTCCTCTCCTCTCTCTCAGTTATTCCCTTTGCAATCTGGTTTCCAGCTTCATCACTCAACCAAAACTGCTCTCTTCAAAGCTATCAATAATCTCTTTTTTAAAAAAGTGTTTTAATTCTGACTTGAAACACATATCAAAAATTGCATTTCCAAATACATAGCAGAACCCCCAAAACAGAATTGTATATAAAACTCCATTTTATTCCTTTTGCTTTAAAAAAAGTAATTTCAGAAATTACTTTAAAACTGTCCTGCTTATTTGTGCTACCTTCTGAATTTCCTTCTGTGTATTAAAAAAAAAAAGTGTAGTCAAGTAAAACAAACCAGGCTGCAAGGAATCCAGTGCTCATGTCCAAAAATGTATTTCTCTCTCTGAACCCAGCCCTGACTCCAACACCATTCTAGAACATGCTTCATCATAGGTCCCCTAGAAATGTGGTTGGTGTGATAGCAACTGTACTTCGATCAATGCAATGTGTTGTTTGGAGTTCTGAAGTCTTTCCACATTATTTTTTCTGTACGATGTTGTTGTCCTTGTATAAATTATTTTCCTGAACATGTTTCCATGATTGCACGTGTGTAACCTGTATCAGATTGTTTGCCATCTTCAAGACGGAGGATGGGATGGAGGGATGGAGTAAAAATTTGGAACTTAAAATCTTATAAAAAATGAATGTTGAAACCTATCTTTACATGTAATTGGAAAAAAAAATGAAATACTATTTACCAAAAAAAAAAAGCCCAAACAAACCCAAAACATTCTCTCACTTCACTATTTGCTTCACTCTACATCAGTTCATACTTCCATCATTTCTTGCAGTACAACAATATCCCATTACATTTTCATGCCCCAATTCATTAAACCATTTCCCAATTAATAGGTATCCTTTAGAAGCTAGTTCTTTCTTTTCTCCCTTACTTTAATCCCTGCTCAAGGACCAGGAATTTTGTTTGACTTGTGACTATTTCCTCCTCCATCTTAATTATCCCTATCCCCGTTTGTTTGTCCCCTTTTGTGTTTGATATATTTCTACACCTGTCCGTGTGTTTGGGTTCAGCTTTCCTTTGTTTCAGGTAAGAGTCAGCTTCATCCAATGCTAGCTCCCCCAACCACTTCCTGATATCTGTATATTTTTCTTCTCATGGACCCCAGTTATGAGAAATATCAAGATCCATCCACTTCTTCCTCCTTTCTGTACTAGCATATCCATTCACTGACCACTCCTACTCAGGACAGAATCCATGTCCCCACCCCCCATCCACTATTTTTCTTATTTAACTTTCCCAGTTATTTGAAGATATTAACGTTCTAAAGGGACACTTGTTTCTTCTCCCCCATTAGAATGTTGGCACTACATCATCCTACAGTCCCTTCTAATTGTTCAAATAAATCTGCCTTTTTAGGATGCTCTTGATTCTTATATTTGTATTTCAAAGTTCCTACTCAGCTCTGAAGTCTTTTCATAAGAAATCTTGAAAGTCCTCCATTTCAAGGATTCTTAACCTTTTTGTATTATGGACCCCTCTGGAAGTCAGTTGAAGTCTATGTCCATCTTCTTAGAATAATGTTTTTAAATGCATGAAGTAAAATACATAGGGTTATAACAGAAACCAATTCTTCTGATGATACAAATTTTATACATAAATCAAGGCCCAGGAAAAGTCTCAATTCTATGAAGCCTGGTCAGTTTGCCTTCTTAATTCATGCATTTTCCCTATACTATCTACACAAATATGCTATTTATATAGTATCTTATGGCATCCCTCATATCTATTGTCCTATACCAGAGGTGGGGAACAAATCCTTTGTTCTGTGAAGTTTAGAATCAGTTAAAGTGTCCACTTGAGGACCTAGAGGGTCACATGTGGCCTCAAGGTTGTAGGTTCCCCACCCCTGTGACCTATACTATTACCAGGGCAGCTAGGTGGCAGAGCAGACAGAGAACTTGGCTTGAAGTCAGGAAGACTCATCTTTCTGAGTTCAAAACTGGCCTTAGATACTTACTTGTTATGGGATCTTGAGCAAGTCACTTAACCCTGTCTGTTTAGTTTCTTTACCTATAAAATGAGCTGGGGAAGGAAATGGCAAATCATTTCAGTGTCTTCACCAAGAAAACCCCAAATGAAGAGTCAGACATGACTGATGAAAATACCTGAACAACAGCAAGACTATCACTTCCACAAAATCCTACTCTGATGCTTCATAATGTTTTGGAAGTAATCATGGGTCTTTGAAGATTATACTGGTGAAATTTCTTACCTTCACAAAGGGTGGGGGAAAGGGTAAAAGAAGGGATAGAATTTGGAGCCAAAGATTTTTTTAAATGCATGTTAAAAACAAATAAATAATAAATTTTTCTAAAGGAAATTTTCAAAATTTTCAAAAGGAAAAGAACACCAACAAAATTTAAATTTTATTGTATTTAAATACACTGACAAAGATAATTCCAAAGGAAATTATCAGGGTGATTTTATTATTACCTGCTTAAACTCAACAAACATTTTTTAAAGAAAAGATTGTGCCGATAAAGTATAAACTCTGGCAGGTTCTATCATACTAGAAAGGTTTCAGGTAAAGTCCTGGTCATAGACCACATCTACTTTCTATGGAATACCAACCTAAGTACAGCAAGGCTCAACACCAACAGACTGACCTAGTGGTGAATTATTTGGCCATGACAGCCCTTAAGAACATAGAATCATAGGTCTAAAGCTAGAAAAGACCTCAGAGGCCATCTAGTCCAATCCTTTTATTACAGGTGAGGAAACTGAGGACCAAAGAGGTTTATTTGCCTGAAGTCATATGGGTAGTAAGTAGTCAGTGATATGATTTGAATCCAGATATTTCAAGATCACCTTGAAACAAAGAAAAACTCAAAATGCCATCAAGTCCTGTTTGGCACCTCCTATTTCTTTTCTTTTTTTTTTTTAATATATGTAAAATGTTTATTTTATAACTTCCAGAATCCAAATCTATTCAAAAGGGGAAAAAAGGAAAGACCAGAAAAGTACCTCTATAAGGTATTTCAATAAAAAATTCATAAATAGTTCATTGGTATTCAATGGTTTTAAAATAAATAGGATAAAAGAAAAACATGATTTTACTCTGCTAATAATGTCTACCACTACAACATTTTGCTGTGGTATAGCATCAAGATTCCATATTTTTGAATTGTGTTTGTCCTTTGTTTTTTTTGTTTTCTTTTTGGAAGAGGGAGGATAGGGCAAATGGGGTTAAGTGACTTGCCCAATATCACACGGCTGGTAAGTGTTAAGTGACTGAGGCCAGATTTGAACTCAGGTCCTCCTGACTGCAGGGCCTATTCACTGTGCCTCCTAGCTGCCCCTTGTCCTTTCTTCTTGAAGAGGAACATGGCATCAGGGAAATGATGATATGACTTGCAAATGACTTTGATATGAGGGAGGGAGGGCTATGCAATGTCACCAACCTCACTTTCTCCTCCAGGGTCATCTGGGTCTAGTGACCTGATATTCATTAGGACAACTGGAGATGACCCAGGGGCACCTCCTATTTCTTCTGCAGGTAACAGTGGTAGAGTAGCTAAGGGGGCCAACATTCCAAAGTTTTTAGATCATTTACATACATTAACTTACCTTTGGGTGCTTTAAATGAAAGATTCTTGCTAGTAACAAATGAGTGGACACGTTGACATTCTTGTCATAAGTGAAGCCAGAAAACCAAGGAAGTTTCAGTTTGGTGGAAGGATGGCTAACAAGTTTCCCCTGGAGAGGCAAAGAAAGGAGTAAGAAGAATCTGGTCTTGGTGCAGAGCCCAGATGATGCCCAGGGTCACAGTGAAGGACATGAACCAGCAGGAGATCGTGCGGGCCTTGGCCGCCTTCCTGAAAAAGTCAGGGAAGCTGAAAGTCCCCAAATGGGTAGACACGGTCAAGCTGGCCAAGCATAAGGAGCTGGCACCCTATGACAAGAACTGGTTCTACATGTGGCAGCCTCCACCACCCAGAACCTGTACCTCCAGGGTGGCACTGGCGTGGGCTCCATGACCAAGATCTATGGGGGGTGCCAGCACAACAGGGTTATGCCCAGCCACTTCAGCCGGGGCTCCAAGAGCGTGGCCCAGAGGGTCCTCCAGGCCCTGGAGGGGCTCAAGATGGTGGAGAAAGACCAGGATGTGGGCGAGAAGCTGACACCTCAGGGTCAGAGAGACCTGGACAGAATTGCTGGACAGGTGGCAGCTGCCAACAAGAAACATTAGGATAAACCACACCAGATTCATTAATCAATTGCCTTGTGAGCCAAGATGGCGGCGTAGAAGCAGCAAGGTCCTGCAGCTCCCATGCAGCCACCCTAAACACCCATAAAATATGAATCTGGACAAATTCTAGGGTCTCAAACTCACAAAAATACAGAAAACACATCTCTTGCGGAAGGCAGCTTGGCAGCAGGGGATCATCATGGCAGGACGCAAGCCGAGGCCAGCCCAGCCTGAAACCCAAACCACAGGCCCAGGGCGGTAGGAAGGAGCAGAGCCTCCCAAGCCACAGCATGACTCTACTGCAGAGAAGATCTAAAGCACCTGGAGCAATCTTCACATCTACTAAGCCAGGATTAGAGATCAGTGAAAGTGAGTGAAGCTTTCAAGCTAAATTTGTGGGAGGGAAAGCAGTTTGGCCAATCTACCCCCAGGGCAAGGAAGCAGTGGGGGAAGGGCAGGCACTGCTGTAACTGGCGGCTGCCCCCACTGGGCTGCTTCAGAGCCCCTGGCCTGTGGATCCTGCAGGAGGCCTGAGATGATTGATCAGGGCCAAGTGCTCTTGCGTTGAGCGACCTGGATCCAGATCGTGGTCTTGGGTGGTGGTCCTGGGGAGAACTTTCAGCAAGCCAAGGTGGAGGGGGGGAGCTGTAATATCCCCCTAATAGCTCCAGCAGCTGGGAAAACCCCAGCAATTTGGAACAGAGCTTTCCCCCCTGGAAGCACAAAGCTAAAAAACCCAACCAATTAATTGACTGGCCAACATGAGGAAAAGGAAGCAAAATAAGAACTGCAATAAAACTCTAGAATCCTTTTTTTGTGGACAAAAAGGATCAAAGCATGGAACGGGAGGAAGACAACACAGTCAGAACTCCCACACCAAATGCTCCCAAGACACTTGAAGAATGCCTAGAAGCTATAGATAATCTGAAAAAGGACTTTGAAAAACAAGTAAGAGAAGAGAAGTAGAGGAAAAATTGGGAAGAGAAATGAGAATGATGCAAGAATATCATGAAA
>CM053595.1:281665389-281680505 GCA_028646575.1 Pseudocheirus occidentalis | reverse complement strand
AGGACAGAGCATAGAGGTTTGTAGACTAGGGGTTCAAATAAGGCTACCCCTTGCTCTTCACATTTGCATAGGTGAAATCAGGCTCTCAGAAGTGCAACAAATGACCCTTGAGCTGGAAGTGCCTGAGCTGAAGGAACCTTAGAACACATCATTGTTATCACGTGGATTGTGTGGGCCACTCCTCTCGTTTTACTGTGTCCTAGACCGGGAAAGGGATTTGCTGCCTCCTAAACAACCTCGTTGGGATTAAAATCCGGGTGTTTGGGCATCCAGTGTAGCACTCTTCATGCAGTCTGCAAGATTAAAAGTGGACATCGAGAGCGACCTTGAATGGGCAAAGAATTCTGAGGGGGGAGACTTAAGAGATGTGGAAGAAGGGTGGGGCAGGCCTCCTCCTGGTTTGCCTCGGTGATGGGGGTAGAGAGTATGTATGTATTAATTGGATGGAGTTTTCTTTTTAGTACCTGTTAGAATCACCTGCTCCTCTCCTGCCTGTCTTGTACATGAACTTCTGCCCAATCCCCTCAATAGCCCATAATTTGATTGATTTTAGTTGGGACAAGGAGGAGTTCAAAAGTATTGCCTACAATAGCTGTTGGGACATTCTCTGTGGATTTGTCCTATCAGCAGAGAGAAATTTGGAGTTCAGGCAAAATTGTGAAATAAATGGAATGTCTCTTTGGGATGGTTTCACCTCCCTTTTCTCCTGTCTTTGTCCTCTCATTCTACCTTTTATCACATTAGTTGTTTGAGGCGATTGGGGTTGTGACTTGCCCAGGGTCACACACATCTAGTAAGTGTCTGAGGTCATATTTGAACTCAGGTCCTCTGACTCCAGTGTTGGTGCTCCATCCACTGCACCACCTAGCTGCCGCTCCCCTTACTTGTTCATGGCAGATTTGGACTTAGGGATGTTCTAGCTGCCCAGGGGTATTTGTCTTTTGATGATCACTTCCATTTCTAGGAGTGCTCTCTTCACAACAGCTTTGTGAGGTTGTTCATTACATGGTGAGCTCTTTGAGGGCAGGGACAGACTTTTGCCTCTTTTTGCATCCTCAGCACAGTGCCTGACTCATAGGCACTCAGTCAATGCTCATTCTCTTCTTTGTCTTACAGAATTGAGGCAGATCAGAACCGACACCCCCAAGCCCTGGCCTTTGCAGAATGTCTGTGCCAAGGCTGTATTGAAATGCCATCAGGTCAGGAGACGTATGCCCTCAACTCAGTTCTACTGCATCAGAGTGTTTTGGTCCTCCGCCGCAAGCCCTGTGCTCTGAAGGGAAATGGCCAAGTGACAATACGCGGCTTCACCTTCCAGATGGAGCACATTAATGTCCCTGTGGGCTGCACCTGTGTGGTGCCCAGGTCCAACTGAGAAGGAGTGATGGGCAGAGATTTTATTGGCCATATCAACCCACTTGTTCTCTGTCAGCTCCAAAAGTCTGTAATTCAACTCTGAGAACCCATTGACTGCAGGTTGTATTTACAGAAGCATTGTGGCTATATGCATATATATGTATCTCTATATTTATTAATTATTTATATCGAATGGCATTGTGGTTGCATTATCTCTTTGCAGTTGGTCTCTCCTAGGCACACTATATAGGTTTTTCTGAACATTTGTGTCTAGGTTTCTTTGATTTTCTGTTGTCATAATTTGAAAAGTCCCAGTTGATTAATAGGGACCAATAAGGGAAGATGCCAGCACCTGGTGGCGTAGGACAGACGGTGAAGACAATAGAGTCAGGTTAGATGAGTCAAGTTGCACTCAACTGGTTTATTCAAGCAAGCAAGGTCCTTAAATTACAGAGGAACCTTTCCCTTTGTCCTAGTGTACATAATTTGTGGGAAAAGAAGAAATGCAAGAATAACATATTTTTCTTATTGATGTTTCAAAAGGATGCTATGATATTTCATACCATTATCTTGACTTATTCCTGTTTTCCCAGTACAGGCAGTCATAGGGTATGCAGGTGTTTTTCTAAACAAAGGTTATTACTTGCTACTTATCTGGGAGAGAGTCCATATCTATTCCCCCATATATCTGGGGGAATAGACACTGCATCTTCCTAGTAACTGAGCTGAGCTCAAGGATTTTCAGACATGGCCCTCCACATCTTCCTCTTCTTTATTATGTAGCTTTGTTTCATGAAGCTGAGTAATGATAAGTTTAATTGTGGTGGCCTGTACCCAAGAAAGAGGGAGAAAACAAGATCATGAACATAATGATCTAAATTACATACAGCAAGAAATGACAAATCATGGATAATACATTAAAAGGAGACAATTGTCAAAACGCAGATAGAATAGCATCAGCAATTTTGTCCAGGTTAATACCTGGACATGGGCTATTTTCTATCCTCAGTTAAATATATATTTATATATCTTCAGTTAAATCATGAAGGGTTTTTAAGTCAAGGGTAACATGAATTTTGCCAAGCACCAAGAAGTTAGGCATGTTTTCTATCTCAGGAGACATTAGAATCTGAAACATTATATAGCAAAAGAGTCACACACATATAGGTGTATCTATAATCACATTGGAGAAGGAGTCTGGTCTTAAGTATCTCTAACTCCTCCCATGTTGGCAATGGGCTTGTGGATGTAGAGACACTAAGCCACTTCTTCTTGGATTGTCTTTGCTCAAGGGATTTACCCATCCTTATTGAGATTCAAAAAATTTAAAGTATATAATGCAATATGCCAATATTCTATGAGGGGTAGTAGCTCAGGTGCCCCCTTTTTGTTTAAAAAGAATAGTTTTAATTTCTTTGTTCTTTGAGAGCATAGGGTATATTTTGAGGCCAGGGAAGATGGCACAAAGTCCAAGGAGGGAAAAACTGTTCTGAAATAAACAGGGTCTCCTTTTGACTGGTATTTTTCCAAACCCTGGGATCATTATTACATAAAAGGGCAGAAGGGGATCAAGTAAAATTGCGTGTGGTTTTAAGTTTGAAACATCACTAAGTCAGCTAGCGGTCAGAGCTGACTGCGAAAACTCAGGTGGTCCCCATCAATGTCTTGTTTGACAAGATAGATGTTGGGAATAAACTTATATTCCAAGTGAACAAGGGATTCAGGATGTGTATAATGGGCTTGGGAACATACATATGACTGAGTCTAGGACATATATGATAGGTATGAACCAGTACAGAGCTGCTTCAGCCAGTACACAGTTGGGTCAGACTACTAAATTCTCTAAGTGCATCTGGCTACTGTATCAGGAAGAGATAAAAATTTTATTAGGGCATGCTGCGAGAGAAAGTGCCTGAGACAGTGTTTGAGGCTAGGGAGAAATGTGATTTCACAAACTAGGGCTCAAGCACAGGCACCCACACATCCCATCATTTCTTCCTTAAACATATGGGACCCAAAATCATTAGGATAAGGGATGAAGGTCTCAGCTTCCTAAACGGCTTCGTGCTGAGGGAGAATGTAGAGCTGTCCCCATCTCACAGGGTCTCCTCATTCAAGGGGCTGGGTCTGTAGCTAGTATCCTACTTGCTATCCAGCCAGAACTTGGTTGATGCCAGGTCCAGGGGTGATGGATCATGATCTTGGACGGTGGTTGACACTCAGCCTGAGATGTCATCTGAAAGTGAAAGGAGCTGAGCCTAGAAGACACAAATCTGTCAAAGAGATTAAACAAACAGGGGCAAAAAAGGAGTAGGAGGAAAGCGACCAGAAGTAGGGTAAGCATGGGTTAGTATAATCCATTACTCAGACTTGTTATTACTCTTCACTGACCTAACAAACAAAAGAAGCTCCTGACTTGAACCTCACAACTGAATAGTAGACATGCATCTTTGTTTCACAAAGCTTGTTTATCTGCTAATTATATTCACTCTGGAAGAAAGAGATACTCCAGAAATTGAATCTTTTACATATAATAAGTTCAGAAACTACTTTAACTTTTGATTAGGCCATCAAATGACTACAAATTCAGATCAAAACAGTAAAATCTGTTCTGCTTTACAACTCATTACATTAGCTAAACAATAAATGATCTTGCAAATGAAAATTTTGGTAGGCCTTCTAAAAATCACACCAGAGATTTTAAAAGAATTTCTTCTAAAAGTATGTCCCCTTCTTTTAAAACAGTTTTAAGATTTTTAAATGGTCACCGAACTTTTATGAAGAAAATTAGTTGAAAAACTTTAAAAATGATAGCTCTTTTGTTTTACCTCAAAGCAAAAACAAACTTTAAAAATTGAGATTCATTAAAACTGTTGGTGTAAAATGTCCTTATATAACATAAATTCCCAAATTATTATAAAAAAACCCTAAATTCCTAGTTAATTGTAGAATTCCTAAATATCACAAAGTTTATTAGTTAAAAAAGGTATTGTAATGGAATCTCACATTGGTGACAGTTAAGAGACTGGTCACAGTACTTTTAAAAGCTACTGCTTTTAGAATCCCTTTAAACAATGGGAACATTTTAAGGTGAGTCTTAAGCAGCTTGCATACATTTCTGCACATGTTCTAATTCTAGATGAAAAGTAACATTAGATTTCCCAGTAAGCTAACACAAAAGAGCTCATGTACCTTACTGACTACTTGCGCTGATGACAGAAATTTGTTTATAGAAGGAAAAAAACAGGGACATGTGACATACAAAATATGACAGGATAAAACATCCTTGACTCTGCTTAAATTCAAATAGAGTCACAGTTCTCCAACTATGCAGTATCTGTTCCACCTCATAGCTAGACTCAGGAATAGTCAGGTGAAAAACATTTCTTTTCAAAGTAACACCATGTGGAAAGTGAGCCAGGAGCGAGCGCATCCCAGATTGAGGCTAAGATTGTCCCCTCAGCTTTTTTTTCCCCTTAGCTTTTCCCAAATGCAGACTCTCACCTGTTTACAGTACAGAATTACCTTCCCATTGAGTGGCTTGTGGCGTTTCTCTCAGGTACTGATTTAATGCAGACAACTACACCCAAATTAAACCTCAAAACAATTAATTTTGGTCCCAAGTGCCTTTTACCTTAAACAGCAATTTTCCCCTATCACAGCTTAGAGCCAATTATAGTTATTTTTATTCTCATGGAGTTGTAGTAAGCAATAAACATTTACTAGGTCTCTCATACATAAGGGATTCCATTTAACATCTTTCTTTCTCAAATTTAAACTTGTCCTGTTGTAAAAACCAATTGTTAGAAATCCCTTCTACTTATTGTACATAAACTTGTGACTTCTCAGCAAGCCAAGTTCATTGTTTGTGAACTATGTATCAAAAACAAGATCCTTTTCTGGGGTTGATGACCTTGCCTATACAGATGGTTATACAAGAGGACTGTTCTGAATGGGCAGAACCAATCTGAATAAAATGTTCACCCAGTTTCCTCTTTTCCACATTCAGTAATCAATTAATAATTTTAGTTTTCAGAATTAAAACAGTAACCCCAAATAACTTAGTTAACAATCTTACAAATTCTTTAACTACAGGTAAAGGTGTAAATACCTGGCTTTCTAAATGGCAGATATAAAACATTATAAGACAGGGTTTAGCAGAACTAATAAAATGACATAACTGTTTTTACACATTTTTTTCTGCTTTATCTAACACCATTTATCGCTCACAATGATTACTCATTTTTTTTACAACATAAGAGAATTTTGCTACAATTTAGGAATACCATAATAACACAATGACATTATGACATTAATTGCTTTTCCAAATCATCACATACAAAAATTATTGATAAAAAACTGGGCTTATCAAGTACAGAGGTTTTTCTCTTCTCACAGCTGCAGGGTCTGGTTGTGGACCCAGGGGTTTGAAAGGAGAGATTCATCTGCTTGCCTAGAGGTGTGGGCTTCAGAGTGTCCAAGGCTGTTGTGGGGCCCTCAGTATAGCTACTATGCCTCCCCTCTTTTTGCCATGTTGGGGAGGGTAGCTCAAATTCCTTACTATTCTTTAGCACTTTCTTTCCTTAATCTGATTTGAGACAAGAGGCTTTAACAGAATCTGCCCAAATGTTTTTAGCTGTTATAACTTTTACTCCAATAAACTTCACTTCTGTGTCCACTCCTTAAAACCTTCATTCACAGTGAGAGCTTTGAACTTGCCAGTCAAAGTAAGTGGGACTCCAGAAAAAAGATCCAGTGGTGCCTTGTTCCCTCTCCCCTGTATGGGAGAGCTCAAAACTTCACCTCTTAGGTGTCTCTTTTTCATGTCTATGTATTTTCCCAATTTGCCTTAGTGTCAAATAGCATAATAAATTCTGATTTATCTTTATTTTTTTGTTTTTATTTTTGCTTTTACTTTTTTATTTTTTAAAAATTAAATTGGTTTATTTACTTTTAGTTTACAACATTCAGTTTCACAGTCCCTTGAGCTTCAGACTTTCTTCCCCTCCTTCTCTCTCCCCCCCCCATCATGGTGGTATACACTTGGATACAGGATCTATAAATATCTTCCCATTAATCATTAGTTAGGTTGTAAAGAAAGATTGTAACTGATGGAATCATCAATGCAAAAGAAGAAACAAAACAAAACAAGAAAAAGAAACAGCAAGTAGTTTGTTTCAATCTGCATTCAGATTTTGCATCTCTTTCTCTGGATGTGGATATCTCCTTCAATCATGAGTCTTTTGGAGTTGTCTCATAACCTTATATTGCTGAGAGGAGCCCTGTCTATTGAGGTTAGTCGTCACACATACATTGTGTCAGTGATTGTGTACAAATTTCTCCTGGTTCTGCTCTTCTTGCTCAGCATCAGTTTATATACGTCTCTCCAGGTTATTATGAAGTCCGTCTGCTCCTCATTTCTTATAGCACAGTAGTATTCCATTACATTCATATGCCACAACTTGTTCAGCCATTCCCCAATTGATGAACATCCCCTTGTTTTCCAATTCTTTGCCGCCACAAAAAGAGCCACTATAAAAATTTTTTATACACAAGAGTCCTCTTCCCATTTCTCTGATCTCTGGGATATAACCCTAGAAGTGGTATTGCTGGGTCGAATGGTATGCACTTATTTATAGCCCTTTGGGAACAGTTACAGATTGCTCTCCAGAATGGCTGGATCAGTTCACAGCTCACACGCATCAGTGTTCCAATTTTCCAGCATTTATCATTTTCCTGTTTTGTCATCTTAGCCAGTCTGGTCGGTGAGATGTGGTACCACAGAGTTGTTTTGATTTCCATTTCTCTAATCACTAGTGATTTGGAACATTTTTTCCTATGCTTATAGATAGCTTTAATTTCATCTTCTGCCTGTTCATATCCTTTGACCATTTATCTGTTGAAGAGTGTCTTGTATTCTTATAGATTTGACTCAATTCTTTGTGTATTTTAGAAACAAGGCCTTTATCAGAGACACTAGTTGTAAAAATTCTTTCCCAATTTTCTACTTCCCTTTTAATCTTGGTAACATTGGCTTTGTTTGTACAAAAGCTTTTCAATGTAATATAACCAAAATTATCCATTTAACATTTTATACTACTCTCACCCTTGTTTCATCATGAAGTCTTCCCCTCTGCATAGATCTGACAGGTAAACTATCCCTTGCTCTCCCAGATCGCCTACAATATCAGCCTTTATACCTAGATGATGCACCCATTTTGACTTTATGTTGGTGTACAATGTTAGATATTGATCTAAGCCCAATTTCTGCCATACTATGTTCCAGTTTTTTAAGGTTAGATTTATCAAGGTCAGAGAGGGGGAGATTGAAGTCCCCCACTAGTATAGTTTTGCTATTTCTTTCTTCTTTTAACATCCTTAATTTCTTCTTTAGGAATTTTGATGCCGTACTGTTTGGTGCATAAATATTTAGTAATGATATTGCTTCATTTTCAATGGTGCCTTTTAGCAGGATACAGTTTCCTCCCTTATCTCTTTTAATTATATCTATTTTTTTATTTTGCTTTGTCCGAGATAAGGATCGCTACCCCTGCTTTTTTTTCACTTTAGCTGAAGCATGATATATCTTACTCCAGCCTTTTACCTTTACCCTGTCCATATCCCCCTGTTTCAGATGTGATTCTTGTAGACAGCATATTGTAGGATTATGTTTTTTAATCCTTTCTGCTATCCACCTCCATTTTATGGGAGAGTTCATCCTATACATATTCAGAGTTATGATTACTTTCTGTGTCTTTCCCTCCCTCCTATTCCCTCCCCTGTTTATGCTTCTATTTTTCAATTCTCCGTTCTCCAAGAATTTTCGTTTTGACTGCTGCCTCCCTCAGTATTCCCTTCTTATCAGCCCCCCTCCCTTTTCTTACCCTTCCCCCTTACTACTTCTTCCTTCCCTTCTAACCACCCCCCTCTTTCTTAGCCCTTCTTCCCTCCTATTGCCTGTAGGATATAATAGATTTTTACACTTAATGTAGTATGCTATTTCTTCCTTGAACCAAGATAGATGAGAATAGATCTCATATAATGCTCCTCTGCCTCCCCTCTTTCCCTATATTATGATAAGTTTTATGTCTCTTCTAGATAAGAGTCCTATACTTAACTGATTGTGTTATTCCTTCCTTGCACCAGAACCAATGAGGGAAAAACTCATATAATGCCTATCTCCCTCCCTTCTTTCCCTCTACTATAATGTTTTTATGCATCTTTATGTGGCATAATTTACCCTTTCTGTTTCATTCTTTCCTCTTCTTCCATTGCAATCCCTTTGCAGCCCTTAATAAGGTTTTTTATCATCATTTTGTGTAATTTATACCCACACACTCTACTTATATATATATATATCCCTTTTAGATGTTACCATAGGGATAGAATTCTCAATATTAACAGGTATCAGCTTCTCATATAAGGCTGTAAACAGTTTGCTCTTATTAAATAACAAGTTGTGTGTGTGTATGTTTTCCCTATTTACCTTTCTATGTCTTTCTTGAGTCTCATAATTAGAAGTTGAATTTTCCCTTGATCTCTGACTTTTTCATCAGGAAGGTCTGGAATTCCATTATGTCACTGAATGACCATCTACTTGCCTGGTAGATTATGCTCATTTTCTTTGGATAGGTGATCCATGGTTGTAACCCAAGCTCTTTAGCTTTGCAAAAAATCATATTCCAATTCCTCCAATCTTTCAACATTCAAACTACTAGATCCTCTGTGATCCTCACTGTGGTTCCACAATATCTGCATTGTTTCTTTCTGGCCACTTGTGGTACTTTCTCCTTTACCTGATAGTTCCGGAATTTGGCCACAACATTTTGCGGACTTTTTAATTTGGGATCTCTTTCAGGAAGTGTCCTGTGGATTGTTTCAATTTCTATTTCACCCTCTGATTCTAGGATCTCAGGGCAGTTTTCCTTGATGAGCTCTTGGAAGATATTGTCCAGACTCATTTTTTTTCATCATGACTTTCTGGTAGAACAATAATTCTCAAATAATCTCTCCTAGATCTGTTTTCTAGGTCAGTTATTTTTCCATTGAGATATTTTACCTCCAGTGGGTGTAGCCAAGATGGCAGCATAGAAGCAGGAGAATGCGGCAGCTCACACATAGCCACCTCAAATACCTATAAAACATGACTCTAAACAAATTTTAGGGCTCCAAAACTGACACAAAAATACAAAAAAACACATCTCCTGCTGAAGGCAGCTTGGCAGGAAGGGCTCATCACAGCATGCTTGGAGCCAAAACCAGCCCAGCCTGAAACTGTAGCTTGGCCCCAGGGCAGCCAGGACAGGCCACAGCTGGAGCCTTCAGGAAAGTGGATCAGTGGCAGCTGTGGCAGTTTCCAGAATTATCAACCCATAAGAAACAAGGACTAAGTAAAAGGTCAGTGGAACTCAGCTAAATTTGGGGAAGAAAAGTAGTCCAGCCAAACTGCCTCAAAGGCAAGGACGCAGCGGAAGTGGTGGCCCTGCAGCAGCTTCCAGATGGCTGCTTCAGAGATCCCAGCCTGCAGACTGCAAGGGGGCCAAGCAATCATTTAGAGGCTAAGTGCTCTTGTGTTGAGCGGCCTGGATCTCGATTGTGGTCTTGGGTGGTGGTCCTGGGGTGCATTTTCAGTGAGCCAAAGCTGGTGTGGATTGCAGCAGCCTCCTAATAGCTCCAGCAGCTGCAAAAACCCCAGCAGTTTGGGACAGAACTTTCCCCTCTGGAAGCAGAGTTCCACAGAGCTAAAAAGTCAAGTAATTCACTGGCAACATGAGCAGGCAAAGGAAGCAAAATAAGAACAGCAATCGAACTTGAGATATTTGACCTCCTTTTCTAATTTTTCAGTCTTGATGTTTTGTTTGACTGATTCTTGGCTCCTTATAGAGTCATTAGCTTCAATTTGGTTGAGTCTAATTTTTAGTGAATTGTTTTCCTCTGTTAGTTTTTGAAATCCCTTTTCCATATGTCCAGATTTAATTTTTAGTTCACACATTTTTCTTTTTAAAGAGCTGTTTTCTTCATTGTAATGTTTTTCTACTTTCTCAATTTTGATTTTTAAAGAAGTATTGATTTTATCTTCTACCTCTCTAATCTGGATTTCAAAGTTCTTTTTGAGCTCATCTAAGAATGCTTTCTGTGCCTGAGGCCAGTTCATAATCCCTGTTAAGGCTTCAGCTGTGGGTGTGGAGTCAATACTGTCTCTTTCTGAATTTGGTTCCTCCCTCTCATAGTAATAGGATTCCAGAGTCTTTGTCTTTTCTAGCCTGCTTTTTTCCCATTTTGAGGCAGGACATTAGCCATGCCCTTCCTCCAGGGTTCCTAAGACTTTACTGTTTAAAATTTTTCTCTGGGGCAATAATTACTGTATTTTTCAGGATCAGAGGGGGGATTGGAGCATCTAGGGTTCACTCTGCCGTCCTGGTACCTGGAAGTTCAGATAGGGGCTTTTTATATTTCCAGGCTGTGGATTGATAGTCCCAGGAGTAGCTGCTGCCCCTGCCACAGGCCCTGCCTTTGTTTCTTACCCAGCTCTGTCTGATTCCCCGCTGTGCAATGATAGGTCTGGTAATAGCCCTTGCGGTGGGTGGATCAACTTGTTGACATGTTGAGCAGGCCTTGTCTGGGCCTCTCAGCACACTCTGAGTGGTCATCCTGGCATCTCCCTAATTTATATTTAGCATCAAATTAGGAGTGACACTTTTCACTTTTCATATTTTCAAAAATCACCAGAACGAATTCAATTACATTTGGTTGCAACAATACACAAAACTTTTCGCTTTCAGGTGAGGCAGAAAAGGGCTAAATGCTAGTCAGTCTGCTACAATTTGATCTGAGGGGAAAAGATGTCCCCCTTTTCTTTCTTATCTCTTTCTCTGCATTCAGAACTCGACCAGAGTTGGAACAGAGAGAGAGAGATTTTCAAACCTTTTATTATCAAAACCTCTGTTCACACTGTGCAAAAATTTCTTTCCAATTCTGACCTGATACTTCTCCTATGTTCTTTGACTTGGAATTGCCATCATATAAACTAAACAATAAAATATTTTTCTCTCTCCTGTCCAGCCAGCCACTTGCACTCAGCAGTAGGGGAAAGAAGGGAGAGAAAGAAATAACAGCATTCCAAGGAAAGCCCAACTGCATTATGAATCTTATACGGTATCAGATTACTCACACTCACACTCATTTGCCCAGAGACACAAAAAAAAGAACAGAGAGATACAGAAAATGACAGGAAGGATCCAAAAGCTCACAGAGAACTGTTGGAGATGCCCTGTACAAATATGATATCTACTTGGCCCTCCAGATGGTAACGGAGGCCAGATAAGACTTTAAGATAACCTTGTCTATTTTGTGACTGCATGGCAGCCACGATTTTTGGGTATGCTTGAAACATCCAAGTTAATTGGGTGGCAGTGTCTACATTACTGAAATGACCAGACCCAGTTAACATTGCAAAAGAAATATTGACTTGAGCCTGCTGATTACTCTGGGCTTGATCAGTACAATTATCATACTAATTCATTTTCTATAATAAGTAATCTTTCCCTTCTAAAGAGATCTTTGCAATAGCATGCCAATCAAAGGGACACAAGACTGTATCTATATCTTTAGACCGTGAAGAGACCAGGCATGGAGTCAGGAACTCTTCCTGAGTTCAAATCCAGCCCTCAGACACTAGCTGTGTGACCTTCGACAAGGTTTGCCTGTTAGCCTCAGTTTCCTCACCTGTAAAATGACTTGGAAAAGGAAATGGCAAAGCACTCCAGTATCTCTGCCAAGGAAACCCCAAAGAGGGATCAACAAAGAGTCAGATATGACTGAAATGATGAAACAATGACAAATAATAATAGTGAGTATTCATGCAGCATTTTAAGGTATGCAAAGCACTCTAAACATATTATCTCATTTAATCCTCATGATAACCTTGTAAAGCAGATGTTATTTTATCCTCATATTATAGGTAGGGGAAACTGAGGTAGAGAGGGTGTGACTAACCCAGGGTTGGCACAGCTGGAGCTCAAGCTGCATTTGAACTCAGGGCTTCCTGACTCCAGTCTAACATGCTAGCCACAGCACCACCTGGACACTGATTAATGCCTAACTCAAATGCCAGCTACCTCCATACTCTTTCCTGACCTTCCTTAGCAATAGCCTCTTCCCCTCCTCCTGCTCCCCCCTCACATAATACTGTATCTGCACCTACTGTGTAGTATTTTGTATAATAGTTTGACACGGCTGGGAATGTGTCCTATCACCCTACAAGACTGTGAGCTCCATGAGGGCAGGAGCCATGTCTTACTAATGTTTTCTACCCTCCCAGAATGCAACATAGTGCATTCTGTACATAGCAGGCGCTTTCTAGAAGTTGGTTGAAGTAGACTTCATTGAATTCTGGAACCAGCTTTCTTTCTTGTGAAATGAAAGGATTGCATGAGATGAGCCCTTCCAGCTCTTTATATATTAAAGCTCTATAAACAGATTAATATATTACTGAGAATGCTCATTGTGCTCACCTTCAGCTTCTGCAGGAGACCCAAAAGGAGTCCTGCCCTCAAAGGGCTTCTTGGAGTCAAGGTTGGGATGTGAGGAAATGGGAAAAGCCCTATGTACAGCTCAGTCTGAGGAACATGTTCTTCATGCAGCCTTTGCACCATGAATTCCCCTCTTCTGAATAAGAGAGACAGAAGAAGGAGGAAAGGTAGAATGGAAGGAGGGAACAGGACTCATTGACTCAATTTTGCAGGTAGGAAAAAAGGGATCAAGGAATTAGAAAGTGAACCCTGAATTCCTGTTTTCCCTGCCCAGTGCTACTATTCCTCCTGGATCCTTGGATCCTGCTGTAGAAAAGAAGATAGGAATTTAAAATATCCCTGAGACTCTCAGGAAGTAATTTACCCTCTCTATGGGAAATGGATGAGTATGGGAAAGAGAAGGGAAGGCACAGGTTTGGGGAAGAGGGAAAGAGGATATAACTTGTGATGGATATAGGGTGAAAGGTGAGGTTGAGAAAAAGAATTTATGAAGAGGTGTGGTTGGGGGAAATGGTTTTGGCGGTAGGAACATGGGTAAATGTGTTTCTAGATAATATAGTCAGGGAAATGGGTTTCTAAAAAGGATAGCTGGTGGGAAATGTTTGGTATTTGGAGAATGGGACATTAGACTGAGGGTCGGGGTTGGTGGGTTTATAGAGAGTATGTAAAGGAAGTTGGGTTTGAGGTGGGAAGGGACATGAAATAGATTGGGGAAGGGGGAATGAGGGGCTAGACTGGAGACTGGAGAAGATGGGATTATGGAGAGGGTGGGAGAGCAGGAGATTTGGGGAGGAAAAAGTAGGCAACAGATCAGGAGTGTGGAAGGACCTCAAAAAGAAAACCAGATGGAGCCCTTCAAAAACCTTCTAGGTTAAAGTGACACTTGAAATTTGATCCCTCTGAGACGGCGCCCCCCCCCCCCCTTCCCTAGGTTTGAAGGCCAGATCATTGTTGGGAGGAGAAATACTTCCGTATGAAGGAGGAAGAACGGGGAATTAACAGAGGAATGTTTTCCCCTGGAGTTTCCGCAGGTGTGTTCCACCCTCCCAGCCAGAGTATAAAGAGGCTAGCTGAGCCAAAGGTGAAATCAGAAACGTCCAAACAGACCCCTTTCACAGGTGCCTGTTGTGGGACCAGAAAGGACCAAAAAGAAGTCTCCAGTTCTTTCTCTTATGCCAGCGGACTCCCCTGTCATGGTAAGAGCATCAGTACCTACTGTGGGTGGCACCTTGGCTGCTCACCAGCTGGAGATGTGTTACTGACTGAGCCAGCCCTCATCAAGGATGGGAGGGAAGGAGGAAGGAACAATGGAAGCCGGACCTCTTGGGAGTAGCAACATGATCTGGAGGAAGAAAGAACAGTGGTTCTGAAATGAAGATTTGTCTTTCCTCTCTTCCCCTTCCCCTCCACTCCTACTTCTGCAGTGGATTGGGCTCTGTTCATAGATTTGGATACTCCACCTTTGCCCTAAGTAAAATGAAATTGGAAGAGTAATTTCAAACTCACCTTGGTGCTTAGGATGTATTTAGGGAGAGGGTAAACTGAGGGAATTTGAACCTGTGAAGGGGACTTGGAGGCGATGGGTATAGGGAAGGAGTTTATGGAAGGAGATGAGCACATAGGCTTTTGTTTATTTCTTTGGCTGAGTTTACCAGAGCAGGGATTTTTGACCAGATGTCCATGAACCCTTTGGAGATAGACCAGGGGGTCTGAGAATTTAGATGGGAAAAATGCAGAATATATTTCAGTATAATTGGTTTCCTTTTTGAGCCCATGTATTTTGTTTTATGCATTTAAAAACTTTATTCTAAGAAGGCAAAGGGCTCCACCAGACTGTCAAACAGGTCCTCTAGCCCTGGGCTGCAGGGTCATGGTGACTTTGAAACTAGAGAGCCCCTCAAATCCTAGAAGAAGAAGGAAAACGAACCTTTCCCCTGGTGGATGAAAATGCCCAAACTCCCAAAGGCACAACCCTCCCTGCTAGCTAAATTGGCAGACTTTCCTGGGGCCCAGAGCCTGAGTAAGTTCCCCATGGCACAAAGAGTCCCCCACTTATCTTCCCCTTCTCTCAAACCTGTCTCCCTCAGATTGCTGCCTGGGTTCTCCTCCTTTTCTTTCCCGCCTGCTTCTCCCGCCACCCACACTGGCTGCCTTCAGAAACTTCAGATCTTCCCCGACGCTGCTATGCTCCCAACGAGCTGCCCCACAACCAGCTTCCCCTCCACCTGG
>CM053595.1:281642937-281665289 GCA_028646575.1 Pseudocheirus occidentalis | reverse complement strand
CTAGAGGGGAAAAGGGATTTGCTGCCTTACAATACAGGTGTTCAGATATCCAGCGTAAGGCTCTTTTCATGCAGTCTGCAAGATTAAAAGTGGACATCAAGAGCGACCTTGAATGGGCAAAGAATTCTCCTAAGGAGGGAGACTTAAGGGATGTGGAAGAAGGGTGGGGCAGGCCTCCTCCTGGTTTGCCTCCGTGATGGGGGTAGAGAGTATATATGTATTAATTGGGTGGAGTTTTCTTTTTAGTACCTGTTAGAATCACCTGCTCCTCTCCTGCCTGTCTTGTACATGAACTTCTGCCCAATCCCCTCAATAGCCCATAATTTGATTGATTTTAGTTGGGACGAGGAGGAGTTCAAAAATATTTCCTACAATAGCTGTTGGGACATTCTCTGTGGATTTGTCCTATCAGCAGAGAGAAATTGGGAGTTCAGGCAAAATTGTGAAATAGATGAAATGTCTCTTTGGGATGCTCTCACCTCCCTTTTCTCCTGTCTTTGTCCTCTCATTCTACCTTTTATCACATTAGTTGTTTGAGGCGATTGGGGTTGTGACTTGCCCAGGGTCACACACATCTAGTAAGTGTCTGAGGTCATATTTGAACTCAGGTCCTCTGACTCCAGTGTTGGTGCTCTATCCACTGCACCACCTAGCTGCCACTGCCCTTATTTGTTCATGGCAGACTTGAACTTAGGGATGTTCCAGATGCCCAGGGGTATTTGTCTTTTGATGATCACTTCTTTTTCTAGGAGTGCTCTCTTCGCAACAGCTTTGTGAGGTTGTTCATTACATAGTGAGCTCTTTGAGGGCAGGGACAGACTTTTGCCTCTTTTTGCATCCTCAGCACAGTGCCTGACTCATAGGCACTCAGTCAATGCTCATTCTCTTCTCTGTCTTACAGAATTGACTCAGATGAGAACCGGTACCCGCAAAAGTTGGCCTTTGCAGAGTGTCTGTGCCAAGGCTGTATTGACATGAAATCAGGTCGGGAGACATCTTCATTCAACTCAGTTCTACTGTATCAGAGTGTGATGGTCATCCGTCGCAAGCCTTGTGCTCTGAAGGGAGATGGCCAAGTGGCCTTAGGGGGCTTTACCTTCCACACAGAGCACATCAAAGTCCCTGTGGGCTGCACCTGTGTCCTGCCCCGGTCCAACTACGAAGCAGTGAACTAGAATGAGCAATGAGCAGGCGCTGGGAAGCTCACTGAACTCAGTCCTCTTGTTTCAACCATTACCCCTTCTGTTTAATACGCACTTCAATTTTGCATTACTCGCCCAGTTCCATGATGTGACTTAGCCCATAAAGCAGACTGGAATGGAGGGGAAAGCTCTCTATTTGGAATCAATAGACCTGAGTTTGAATCTTGGCTCACTACTGACTTCTGTGACCTTGAACAAGTCAGTTAATTCTTTGGGGCTCAGTTTCCCTAACTGGAAAATAAGAGAATTGAGTTAAATGACCTCAAGGGTCCATTCTAGTTCTGAGTCCTGTGAGCCTCTGAACCCAGAAGACAGACAGCGCCCAAGGGAGTCCTTGCCACAACCAAGACAAGAAACTTCCTTCTTCCCCGTGGATTTCTCCAATGTATCTCCAGTGCTGGACAAATGGATATGCTTGACCACAATTATTTATTATTGGTGCCTCTATCCTTTTTAGGTTCTGATTGCTATCCCCTTGTTGACTTTCTCTTGGCCTTTGAATTTAAGGCTCCCAAGACTCCCTTGCCTGCACACCTGTTGGATTCCGTGCTGTTGGCAGGACTGGCCCTTCCCAACGACAAGCAGAGAATGCAGGCTTATTCCCAGCGGCTGAATCATTTTTTATGATGTCCTTCATTCTCCTGCCTGGTGGAATGAAAGTTGGGGGTAGCAATAAGAAGATTATGTTTTTAATGATGTGGGCATGGAGTTAAATGAAACCTGGGTTTTTAGACCCGATTTGGTCATTGAAGTATGCCCTGGCAAAGTCATTCAACTCTCCGATTCTCAGTTTTCCCATCTGTAAATTGGGGGCAATAATTCTTACACTACCTCCCTCACAAGGTTCCTATAAGGAAAGCCCTTTGTAAATCCTCAAGCTTTTAAGTTATTTTATAAATATAATTATTATTGTTATTTTTAAGCCCAGTGGGTTAACTTTTAGTGGGTTCCTTCTTGGAATACAACCTTCTAGGTGCCATTTTTCCATCTTTTTTTTTTCTTTTTCTCCTCCTCTTCCAAGGCTGCCTTTCCCCACCTCACCCCCCAGCTTGGCCCCTTTCCTTGGGCAGTTCCTCAGGTGGCTCCATAGGGCAGAAGCCTTGAGGCTCAGCAGACTACTGTAAAGGAGAAAAGGGTGGAGATTTTATTGGCTATATCAACCCACTTGTTCTCTGTCAGCTCTGGAAGGTTGTAATTCAACTCTGAGAACCCATTGACTGCAGGTTGTATTTACAGAAGTGTTGTAGCTATGTGCATATGTATGTATCTGTATATTTATTAATTATTTATATCAAATGGCATTGTAGTTGCATTATCTCTTTACACTTTTCTGAACATTTGTTTAGATTTCTTTGATTTTCTGTTGTCATAATTTGAAAAGTCCCAGGTTGATGAACAGGGACCAGTAAGGAAGAGTTAACCATTTGGAAACCTTCTCTGCAAATACCTCCTCTCCAATAAAGCCACAGGTTGTCAGGCTTTGGTCTGGGGAGAAAGGCCTGTGCAGGGCAGGAGAAGTCGGCTGCCACAGTTCTGACCCAGAACTAGGGGCTCTTTCTTTCGTTGGGATTATGGGATCCTTTTGGAGACATTTTCCTTTTTCAGGTTGCCCTGGATGTTCATTTGAACCTCAAAGGAAGGACAGGATTTTGTGAAAAGAGCCTTAGGCTGGGTGGTAGGACACCTAATGATGTGGTCATGGAGTTAAATGAAACCAGGTTTTTGACCAGATTTGGTCACTTAAGTATGCCCTGGAAAAGTCATTCAACTGATTCTCAGTTTTCCCATCTGTAAACTGGGGGGCAATAATTCTTGTACCATATCCCTCACAAGGTTGTTGTAAGGAAAGCCCTTTGTAAGTCCTACTTACTACTAAAAACATCTAAGTTTGGAAGAGGCCCAGCTCTTCCCTTACTAGGGCAAAAACATGGCAGCAACAAGGCTTCAGGGAGGTTTTCAACTGCTCTTGGAATTCCAGGTTTTATTCACTCTCTTACTCCCATCTCCTAATTATAGTTATCTGTGACAAGAACCACCTAGGATTTTGGGGGGTGGGATGTCCATGGCTTTTTTAAAAGGATTTACAAGAAGTCACTGATTTCTAAATATGTCCTAGAAATGACTTTTTCCTCACAGACCATTCTTCCCTTCTCCATGGCTTCATTGTACTCTAATGTCCTATGTATGTGTATGTGTGTGTATACATATATATGTGCATATATATATGTACACACATTATATATATACACATATTCATGTATTATATATATATATATATGTATGTATATTTATATTCATTTTTAGAGCTCCATGATACAGTCTCCCTCTCTCCCTCCCTCATTGTCCTCTCCTTCCTCCTTTCTCAGTGTTGGAGGCTCCTGGACACCACAGCTACACTTATCTTTACTGGCCCAGCTTAGGTTCCAAGCTCCATAAAACAGAAAAAACACAGCTTGCCCTGGGGCCTAGTCAATGAGTGTATACTTATCTAGCTGTGAGTCCTGGGAATATTTTAAACCCTGGAGAACTTTAGACCCTGGACTTCTGGGCCAGAGGCCAGTAGGGTGTGGTCAGGCCTTTGTAGAAATTCAATGGAAGTTGTAAGATGCTCCTTACGCATCCATGGGGCAGGTTAGACCTGACATCTGAGGGCAGGCCCCAAGATCAGGTGTCTGCTTCAAGCCTCTCTGCTGGTTGGCACTCAGCTCTCAGCACAGCTGGTTCAGAGGTAATTAGAGAAGGTTCTACTTCTATATAGAGCCCTGGCTTCTTGGGCACAATTGCGTCATGTTTTATATTGAAAGTAAGGGGTTTTAAAGCTAAGGACAGGCTATGAAAGGGGGGCAGGGTATGGAGTAGGAGGGCAGCATAATTTATTTAATTTATTCGTATCCCCAGACTTTGTATTTCTGCTTCCACAAAAAATAAAGTCACATTTGGGAAAAAAAATTTGTCTTTCACTTAGAACTTTTCTGTTGGAAGCCCCTGGTCTGTAGCTGGTGCCCATTTAACAGGATCCCCAGTGAGAACTGATTGAAAGAATCTGGCACAGTAATTTGTGCACATAGTGAACACTCACTAAATGCTTGTTAAATTGAAAAGCTGAGATCATGGGGAAGAGAACACCTGGCAGAACAAGAGAGGGGTCTTCTAGAATCTGAAGGGTCCTCCTGAGAGCAGTACTAGGAACAATGCAGGGATGTTACAAAGAGAGAAATTTAGGATTGTTTGGATACAAACATCCTGATAATTATAGCTCTCCATAAGTGGGACGCTCTACACCTTACCACCTGCCCCTAAGCAACCATTTTTAATCCCCTCATCCCATTACAGAACCTTGGACTCTGCCCCTACACACTGGGTACACATGTGGGTGAGCTTTTGGCCCTATCTCCCCTCAAACCTTCTACATCCCAGACATTTCCACACCATGGCACCGATCCTGTATCCCTCTCCACCTTCCTATATTTCCTTTATGTGTTTTCTCCCCTTATAGTGAAAGCTTCTTGAATACAATGACCATCTAGTTTCCTTGTATTCACATACCTAGAGATTAGCACAGTGCCTTCCACATAAGAGCTGAATAAGTGCTCTATCCACATGTCTGTCATTCTCTCTGTCTACCTGTCCGTTTATCTAATGTCTGTCTCTGTCTCTGTCTATCCTATCCATCTGTTTATCTATTTATCTATCCATTCATCTATCTTTCCATCTGTCCATCTATCTGCCCCTCCATCTGTGTCTACCTGTTAGTCAATCAATCAACCTATCAATTTTTCTGTCTCTCTGTCTATTTTGTTTCTCCTCCTTGGAAATCTCCGAGTACAAACTAGATAACTCTTCTTCAACTATGCTGAAGTGGGGATCCTTTCTTTTCTTTTTTAAAATTCAAAATCTGAGATCTCATCATTTTTTGTTTCTTTTTCCCCCTTAATAGTATTTTGTTTTTTCCAAATACATATAAAGGTAGTTTTCAACATTCACTTTCATGAGTAAAATTCCAAATTGTTTTCTCCTTCCCTCTTCTCCCCTCTCCCCAAAATGACATGCAATCTGACATAGGCTGTGCACTTACAGTCACATTAAGCATATTTCCACATTTGTCATGTTGTGAAAAAAGAATCATAACCAAAGGAAAAAAATCACAAGAAAGAAAAAAATAGAGAAAATGGTGTGCTTCCATCAGCATTACTGATCCATCCATACTTCCGTCTCTGGACGTGGATAGTGTTTTCCATCATGGGTCTTTTGGAATTGTCTTAGATCATTATATTGCTGAGAAGAGTCAAGTCTATCAGAGTTCATTATTGCACAGTGTTGCTGTTACTGGATACAGTGTTCTCCTGGTTCTATTCACTTCACTCAGCATCAGTTCATCAGTTTTTTCTGAGATCTGCCTGCTCATCATTTCTTATAGCACAATAGTATTCCATTACATTCACGTACCACAACTTGTTCAGCCATTCCCCAGTTAATGGGCATCCCCTTGACTTCCAAGTCTTTGCCACCACAAAAAGAACTGCAATAAATATTTTTGTACATGGGAGTCCTTTCTCCTTTTTTATGATCTCTTTGGGATGCAGACTTAATAGTGTTATTGCCAGATGAAAAGGTATGCAGAGTTTTATAGCCCTTTGGGTATAGTTCCGAATTATTCTCCAGAATGATTGGATCAGTTCACAACTCCACCAACTATGCATTAGTGTTCCATATTTCCTACATCTTCTCCAACATTAGTCATTTTCCCATTTTGTTATATTAGCCAATCTGATATCTGAGGTGGTATCTCAGAGTTATTTTAATTTGCCGTTCTCTAATCAATAGTGGTTTAGAGCTTTTTTTCCATATGACTATAGATAGCTTTAATTTCTTCATCCAAAAACTGTCCATTCATGTCCTTTGACCATTTATCAATTGGGTAATAACTTTTATGCTTACAAATTGGACTCAGTTCTTCATATATTTTAAAAATGAGCCTTCCTCAGAGACCCTAGCGGCAAAAATTGTTTCTCAGCTTTCTGCTTCCCTTCTAGTCTCAAATGCGTTGGCTTTATTTGTGCAAAATCTTTTTAATATAATCAAAATTATCCATACTGAATTTCATAAAGTTCTTTATCTTCTGTTTGGTCATAAATTCTTCTGTTCTTCATAGAACTGATAAGTAAACTATTCCTTACTTTCCTAAATGGCTTATGGTTTAACCCTTATGTCTAAATCATGTACCCATTTTGACCTTATCTTGGTTTGTGATGTAAAGTTTGGTAATTCTTTTTCAGGTAGGAGTTGCACTAGAATGCCTTCAAGACTATATTGCAGGGGCGGCTAGGTTAGGCAGTGAATAGAGCACCAGCCCTAGAGTCAGGAGGACCTGAGTTCAAATCTGATAAGGTTGCCATCAGTCCATAGACCTTTGTAACAGATAGCCAAAGGCCCCTAGTAATAACAGGTTATGAGCAGAGGAGGGAAGGAATGTCTGTTTTCATGACACACCCTGGGGTTTTCCCACTCCTTTGTCTCTGCTCACAGCTTATGCTTCCTGGGACTGTCCCCCATACTTCCACCTGTTGAAATCCTGCCCATCTATTAAGTTTATTTCTAGGTGCCATTTCCTCTGTAAAATCTTTCTGAGTTGTAAAGGACCTCCTCTCACGTGAACTTTGTCTGAACCTTCCTGACAGGCATTTATCATATCCTGCCTTGTATTGCGTCATGGTAACGTTTGTGGGTCTTTGACAGGTGAACCTTTTCCCTTATTGTTTTAGGGATGTGTGTTCTCCATCACTTCCTATATGACCTTTGCCAGGTCACTGAGGACCCTTCCTCTATTTTCAGCTTCCCTTCACTCATTAGAGTATGTGCTCTTTGAGAACAGAAATTGTCTACTTATACTTGTATCTCCAGTGTTTAGCACAGTACTTGGCACATAAGGAGTCCTAAATAAATGCCCTCCCCCTCCCTCTCTCCCTCTCTCTCTTTCTCTCTCCCTCTCCTTCTGTCTCTCTCTGTTCCCCTTCTCTCTCTCTCTCTCTCTCTCTTCCTGTCTCTCTTTCTCCTTTGTTCAGTCATTTTAATTATGTCTGACTCTTCATGACCCCATTTGGAGTTTTCCTGGCAGAGATGGTGGGGTGGTTTGACACTTCCTATCTATCTTTCTGTCTATCCATTTAGTCATCTATCTATCCATCCATTAATCCATCTATACAACCATCTCTGTGTCACTCATCCATCTGTCTATCCATCTACTTCATCGTTCTAGGCATCCATCCATTCATCTATCTTCTCTCCTCCACCAAAATGTAGCCTCCCTGAGGACAGGTAGTGGACCCGATGCACTTTTTAGTATCCACATAATATAGGACCCAGTGTGTCTTCTCCTGCCATGGGAAAGCCTTGAGATGAAGCACAGGAGAGGAGTACAGGGATTTCTGTACTGGATTTCTGACATCCTGCCCACTTCTCCACACTTCGGTTTCATCATTTGCACTGAATTTCAAGAGCACATGACACTTACAAACCAAATGCAGGTAGTCTGTAACTCTGGAAAGAGCTCCAGAAAATATGCAATGACCCCTCCCTTTTCCTGTACCACCCACCATGCCTGTCTGAGGAAGAAAGACACATGAGCTTTTACTGTGGTCCATTTATTGCAAAATATGGATTGCAACTGGAAACTGTGACCAGGGATGAAGACAGATGGGAAATATGGCAGGCTCTGCCTCCAGGGTCAAACAACCTGCCAGGTGACAAGGGTGCCTGTCTTTTGATGTATTTTGCCCTCTGGTGGTCATTTGTGGGAGTGGCTGGTGGTGGAGGGAGCTGGTCCCCACTAGAGTGGGAAGGTGGGGTAGGGCCATAGCCAATAAAGGGTCCCAGGCCAGGCTCAGGGTCTCCTTACACAACCTCATCAGTCACAGGAACCGGGTTCACCTGGGGACCGCCAGAGGGCCCTGCAGCTGCTTCTTCAGGCTGCTTCTTCCGAGCCTCAGCAGGGGGCCGAGGTGGGGGGTTGCTGGGTGGCTGCTTGATGGTAGCCCCCACCTGGAGTCGTTCCTTGGGCTTCTGCTCAATGGGCCTCCACTCTTCTCCCCGGATGGCAGCCTAAAGAAGAGGAACCAGGGATGGGTGTGATGGTGTGTGTGTGGGAGGGGGGGTTCACCTCTACCCTAGGACCAGAGGAGCTGCCAATCAGAAGCAGCATCCTCCCCTCCCCCCCCATTCCATTAGCTCCCAACCTCTACTCCAGGGTTATTCGTGTTCCCTCTTAGGGACCTTTCCTACCTCGGGGCTTCTTCCCCATAGAGCTGGAGGCCTCCCCGACCCCCAGGTTACTAACTCCTTTCACTGCCTTATACTGCACATGTCTATACATCAGTTGATCTGCATTTTGTCTTCTCTACTAGAATGTGAGCTTTTTGAGAACAGGGACCATGTTTGCCCTTCTTTGTGCCTAGGACAGGGTTTGTTACACAGAAGGTGTTTAATAAATATTTATTAACTGATAGACTGGATGACCTTTGGGACACAGTGAGGAGCAGGAGAAAGCTGGATCTGGAGTCAAGACTTGCCCCTGTGATCTGGACAAGTCCCTTCCCCTACTGGGTCACGGTTTCCTCATTTGTAAAGTGAAGAGTTGGGACCATTTACACATCGTCTTTCCCTATTAGACTTTGAGCTTCCTGAAGGCAAGATACTGGTTTTGCCTTTTGCCAGCACTTAGCCCTGTGTTGAGAACACAGCAGGTGCTTAATGAATGCTGACTAAAATACTGTAAAACGAAGCAACTTTGAAAGACTTTGGACCTCTGATCAACACAATGACCAACCACAATTCCAAAAGACTGGTGATGAAATATGTGATCTACCTCCAGAGAATTAAAGGACTCCAGCGCAGACCGAAGCTTAATCCCTCTTTCCTTCTCCTTCCTTCTCCTTTCCTTTCCTTCCTTCCTTCCTTCCCTCCCCTTTCCTTTCTCCTTCCTTCCTTCCTTCTCCCTTCCTTTCTCCCTTCCTCTTTCCCTTCTTTCCTTCCTTCCTTCTTTCCCCCTTGCTTCTCCCTTCCTTCCCCTTTTCTCCTTCCTTTCTTCCTTCTGTCTTTCCTTTCTTCTCTCCTTTCTTCCTTCCTTCATTCTTCCTTTCCTGCTTCACATGGTTAATGAGAGAATCTGTCTCATTTTATATTTGCTAACAGATTTCTGTTTTTCTAAAGGGAGAGAATTTGGAACTGAAAATAGATTAATTTTTTTTAAATGCTTGCTGGCTGTATGACTTCAGGATAGCCCCAGGAGCAGAGGATGGGGGTTGGACCGTATTGACTGTCACACTCCTGCTCTCTTGAGTCAGACCACAGGCCACGAGTCTCCTGGGTAACTGGAGGACATAGGCCTAGTCATTTAGCCTATCTAAGCCTCAGTTTCCTCCTCTGTAAAATGGGTATAATAGTAATTAAGCTTCTCTGCTTTATTGGGGCGGTTGTGACAAAAGTGGTTTGTAAACCTTAAAGTGCTATAGAAACTAGAGTTATTATTATGGTTATTACATAGCTGGCCCACCAGAAGAGGGCCATAGGATTTGAGTTGCATACACCCTGACCTTGCACTGAATCAGTCACAAAACCAGCCTCTGTGATCAGAGGCCCCATTCCTGACTGTCTGGCTGAGGTGAGGGGCATTAACTAGCCCACACAGGAATCAAGCTGATAACCTGTAGCCTCAGTAGCCAGGCTATGTCAGGAGCTAGGTAGGACACATGGCTTGTGAAGGAAACACACTGCCTTGGGACCAACATGGGGAATGAGGTGCCCCACATGAAAGGGTGCTGCCTCCTCCTCACCCTGAAATACCTCTCTGCTCTTGGGGCCCCCTTCTCCCACTGCTCAGTCCTTCCTGGACACTTGGTTTTGAGGAGAGCCCTAAGCCAGCTGTCCTTCATTCTTTTCAAGGCTCTGCTTCTGCCTGGACTGCCTGGTAGATTCCTCTTCCCACCCCTTTCTTCTCCCTTTTATGCATTGTCTTCTCCACAGGAAGGTAAGCCCCTTGAGGGCAAGGAATGGCTTTCTTTTTGCTTGTATTTGCAAACCCAGCACTTAACACAAGCACACAGTAAACTTAATAAATGCTTGCTGACTGACTAACCTGGCCTTCCACCTGCTCTTGGAGCTCACAGGCGTCCTCATGGGATTTAAAGTTATCAAGGTCATCAACTGGTATAATCTCCTCACTTTATAGACGAAAAAAGAAACAGCCCCAAAGAGGAGATGGTATTAAATGTTGTCATTAGGATATACCTTTCCCTGGAGAATATCAGACCTTTAGGGAAAAGGCAATGCAGGACAGTAGCTAGAAGAGCTGACTTTTAAGTCAGAAAGGCCTGGGTTTGAAATGGTCAGGAACTAGTTAAGCTATGGACTCAAGAGATTAGCCAGGAAACAGTTAAGTAATACTTTGTGAAATAAGAAATCAGTGAGTATTCCCAAACTGAAACTGTATCCAAACCATAAACTCAGAGTAAAATCAATCACTAGAGAGCAGTGGAAGCGACTATGTGACTAAGCCTGCATCCCCATGCCCAACCCCATATCCACTCTCCTGGCTTCTGTACCTAACTCTTCATTAATCAATACTGAGGTCATCACATTCTCCTGGTCCCTACTTCATGGTTCCCTGATGATAAAGAATAGATCCTCCTACCTGGACGTCAACTAGTAATCAATTAATTATAGAAAAGTAACTGCTTATACCTGGATACCAATTAGTGTTGGTTACAGATTGTATCTGGATACCAGTTTAGTTGTAGTTACAGATTACACTTGGATACCAACTTAGATATTGATTATGTTGTTAGAAACCCAAAATGGTATAAAAGACCCTGTACTTCTGTGCTATGAGGCTGCTCCTTTGATTGGCATATGAGGGACAGCCGCCAGCTGGCTAAATTAATTACAATTAAAGCTCCTTAAATTGGATTCTGTGGTCACTTTGTCAAAACTCACTATTTCACTTGGCTATTACAGTTTCAAGTCTTATTCCTGACATAGTGAGCCTGTGGGACATGACGTGTCTCAGTTTCTCCCCCTGCAAAACAGGAGGAAGAAATCTTTCCCTTCTGAGGTAGGTTCCTTCTAAGCCCCAAATCCAATGACTCTAAGATGGTGATGTTGGAAGGAATCCAGGGCCGTGAGAAAAGGCTGTGTTTGTGTGTACAAGATCTGACTCACCAGGAGATAGATCCCACTTGCAATGGCCAGACAGACCGTGCCGAGAATGGTGGCTAACAGTACCCCTGCAGGGACCGCCAGACTGTGAAAAGAGAAAAGAAGAGAGTCACCAATGATGAGACATCTTCAGGGAGGGGCAGATTCACTGTGTGATGATGAAGAACCTTGAGCAGGAGGAGAAGTGTGCTATGGGGGATTTGTTGGCTTTCCACTCCTCTAGCTCCTGAGGAGCTAGCTAGTCCTCTAGAATCTTGGAGTAGAAGGAGAGCACAGAGAGTGGTTTAGGCCAACCACTGCCTACAGAGGGATCCTCTCTATCACCTCCCTGATTAGTGGTCACACTGCTTTCATTGTGAGACCCTGGGAGAAGAAATTCCACACTTCCCAGGTCAGGTGACCCAGTCAGCAGACGGAGACCAGAACCTGGAGTCACATAGACCTGCATTAAAACCCGGCCTTGGTGACCGACTCTAGGGAAATCACTTAACTGGTAGCTATCTCAGTTTACTCACCTGTAAATGGGGATAATAATAACATCTACCTTCTAGCATAGATTGTGAGGATAAACAGAGCATTTGTAAAGCAATTTACAAACCTTAAAAGTACTATGTAAATTATTATTATTATTCCATCTTCAGTCAAGTCTAGTTCTTAAAATGTTGTTTTCCTTACATTGAATCCATTTTTTTTTTTTTTTTGCTTTTTGGAGTGGGGGGGAAGGCAGGGCAACTGGGGTTGTGACTTGCCCAAGGTCATAGTTAAGTGTCTGAAGTCTCATTTGAACTCAGATCCTCCTGACTCCAGGACTCGTGCTCTACTCAATGCACCACCTAGCCACCCCAACAAATGCTTTTTTGACCTTCTTGGGCCAAAGAGAACAAGTCTCATGTCTTTTCTACAGGAGGAATTATCACATCTCATCTTCCCCAGAGTAAACATCTCCACCTGTGTGAGCCTGGGTCTGGCCCAGGCCTCAGTTTTCTCATCTGTTAAAATAAAGTGGTCAGACTAGATGGCCTCTGAGGTCCTTTCTAGTTCCAAAGCCATGATCCTTCATCCAGACCTCAGACAGCAGGGTCTCCAGGCCCCTCACTACAGATTGACCTCTTCAGGAACCATCCACTTGTCAGTGTTCTTTCTAAAAGGTGGTCCACAGAACTGACCATGGTCCTTTTCATACAGAGGTTGGTTGACTCTCCCCCTACCCTTTTCACCATCACTTGGGGCTTCCCAAGGCTGAAGGCTGGATAGATCTTAAGCATTATGTTTCCCCCAAGGAAAACTTAAGCAGCAGCATTATGGAGCTCAGACCCATCCAGGGAACAAGATGAAAGCACAAGGAGGAAGAGACCAAGGCACATGTCACAAGGCAAAGAGTTGGGTGAGGCTTGGTCTACCTGCAGGGTCAGTGCCCCAGCCCCTAAGTTGGTCACCTGGAATATGACCTATTTGGAGAATCTCAGTCAGCATCTAAAATCAGGCAAGGAAGATGCTCCAGGATGGAAAGGAAAAGAATCGAGGAGTCCCAAGCCCAGGGCTGTCCCACTATTACTGTCCCCACTCTGCCAGAGGTGGCCAACTTGGGTTCTAACTGTCCCTGAGGAACCTGCCCTCCCCTTCAGCCTCAGGAAGGCATATTTTACTCACCAGAGGTGCAGGATGGCTCGGATGTAGTAGTTCCTAGTCAGAGGCCCAAATGCTTTCACCACGGTCGTCAGGTACTTCTGACCACTGGATAAGAGAAGAAAAAAAGATGAATGTGGGAGAAGGACACCCATGCCCGACTAGTGTCTCTCTCATTGAATACCACTTTCCTGGTGGCCCCCAAATCCCTACTTAGGAGGAATTTATCAACCAAGGAAAGCTTCCAATGAGTATGCCATGGAATGCCCACCTTGTCAGCAACCACTGTATCTGAAAAAATGGCCAGTGGGGCCCTCCAGAGAATGGACCATCAGCACCTAAATCCTGTGCTTGGAAAATGGAATCAGACTCTCAGTATATCATTACTGAGTACCTCGTACACAAAACTGTACAAAATACAAGTCAATGATAGTCCTTTCCTCCTGAAGCTTATCATTAATTCTGGGAACCTGGGGCTTTAGGAGTTCAGAGGAGGGAAAGATGAATGAAGATTGAAGGTGGTTAGGAAATTAAATAAAAGGTCTTCAATCAGGTCTTCAAGGTTGGGAGGAGTTTGTGTGGATAGAGGTGTGTGTGGGGGTGGGGGTGATGAAGATTGGGATGATAAGAGGACAGGACTAAGGCTGCCGTCTGCATCAGTGGAGCACCAGATTTTTCCAATAATCAGGATGGGTTTGAAATGAGTCATTCTCACTCCACCATTTATTCAACAGCGAACTTCCCGACCATCTGTGGTGTGCCTAGGCCTTTGGGGAATCCAAGACAGATAAGACAAGATCATCTGTTCTTCATAGAGCTTTCGCTCGGGTTGGGGGAACAAGAATGGTGCACAGGAAATGGAGAGCAATAAACAATAGTACATAAATATTGCTAATTGTCCTGTTTTTAATTGATTACAGACCACAAGTGGATTCATGAAGGAGTTGGGACCTGGACTTTCTCACTCACCCACTATCCACTGTGGTAAGCTACAGGAATCTGTCAAATGTCCAGCTTGGGCTGTTCTCTGACTGGAATTCAACTCTCTTCCTCCTTCCTCTCTCTCCTTCCTTCTTCCCTTTCTTCCTTCCTGCAAGCCCATCCACACAAACTCTATCTATCCTTTAAGACCCAGTTAAAGTTCTATTATATCTTGGACTATCTTCAATCTCTCCTTCCCCCCTCTTTTTTAAAACTCCTAAAGCCCTATTCTCTCTGAAAAGATTATAAAGCTCCATAAGGAAAAAGGTATTATTCTCTTGTATATATTGCGAAGTACTTAGGGCATAAACAACTAAGGAAGATTTGTTAAGTGGTTGGCTCCCGGACTTCTCCAAGCACAGGCATGCTAGGAGGAAGAACTGGTGGCCAAATCTTTAAATCTAATGTTTGCTGACAAAGAAGTTGGGAGGGTCCTCAGTCCTTCCTGTCTCAGCTGGGCAAAAGTGGCCCTAAAAGTCCCTAAAGATTTCACACATGACAAACAGAGATGGGAACTTACCAACGCTCCATGGTGGAGCCCTTTTTCCTCTTGCCCCGAGGATATTCCAGCAGGCAAATAAACACCCCAGCTACACTGAGGGATCCAAGTTAAGGAAAAGTCTTCATCTCTGTGAAATGAGGGAGATGAACCAGGGGGACTCTACAGTCCCTTCCAGGCCTAGATCAATGATCCTCTCGGTCTATGATCCTCTCCCAGCCCAACCTACAGCCCTGTCCATCAATGGCTCGTGGAGAGGAACCTATCTAAGGTCATAGACCCTTAAGGAGGAGCCCAGAAAGACCAAGAGCAGGTGGAGTCTGTAACAGCAGTGTCCACACAGAACTTCAACCATGACTGAAGAATTCTAGTCCATTACGTGCCTAGACGGGGATGTTCTAAAAAAAAGAAGGCAGCATTATGATGTAAGAATTTAGAGAATAGTTTCAGAAAAACCTGAGAAGGCTTGTATGAACTGATACAAAATGAAATGAGCAGAATCAGGAGAATAATTTTTACAGTAACAGCAATAAACTGAAAGACATGGCAACTCTAAACACAATGACAGGCCACAATTTCGGAGGATTCACAATAGAGCAGCGGTTCTCAACCTCTGGGTCACGACCCCTTTGGGGGTCAAACAGGGTCACCTAACACCATCGGAAAACATATATTTCCTATGGTCTTAGGAACTGAGACACTGGCGGGTCTACCCACATGCAGGTACGCCCACGCCTACATACAAGTACTAAAGGGTCCCGGCATTAGGAAGGTTGAGAACCACTGCAATAGAGCATGCTGCCCTCTCCTGGTAGAGAGCTGATGGACCCAGAGTGCACAACAAAGACTATTTTCTTCTATCCCTTTCTTCCTTTTTTTTTTTTTTGGACAAGGCTAGAGTGGAAATTTATTTTTCATGACTATATATATTTGTAATGGGATTTATTTGTCTTATCTTCTCAATGGGGAGAGCAGGGGAGGGAGAAGGCAACAACCCAGAGCAAAAAATAAAATAAAAATTTTAAAAAGATATAAAAAAGGTAAAATAAAAGAAGCAGCAGAGGGCCTCATAACCAAGGACTAGAACATGGGCCCAGGGAGCCCATTAACAAGCTTTATGACCTTGGGAAAGGTGTGTGCCCTCTCTGGCCCTTGATTTTTTTTGTGTGCTTTTTGTTTTTTGGAGGGCAGTTGGGGCTGTGACTTGCCCAAGGTCACACGGCTAGTTTTTGTGTTAAGTGTCTGAGGTCAAATTTGAACTCAGATCCTCCTGACTGCAGGGCCGGTGCTCTATTCACTGTGCCACCTAGCCACCCCCTGGCCCTTGATTTCTTTATCGGTGAAAGGATCCACAAAGTTGAACTACGTGTGTTCTAAGGTCCCTCCCAGCCCTGACATTCTGTGTTCTAAGCTTCTTCCCAGGTCTGACACTCTGTATTCTTAGCTTCTGCCTGGCTCTGACCAGCTGACATTTTGTATTCTAAGCTTCTGCCCAACTATGACATTTTGTATTCTAAGTTTCTTCCCAGCTCTGACATTCTATATTCTAAGCTCCCTTCCAGTCCTGACATTGTGTTCTAAGCTTCTTCCCGGCTCTGACATTCTATATTCTAATCTCCCTTCCAATCCTGACATTCTGTATTCTAAACTTCTTCCCAGCTCTGACATTCTGTATTCTAAGCTCCCTCCGAGCCCTGACCTTCTGTGTTCTAAGGGACCTCCCAGCCCGGATATTTTGTGTTCCAAGGTTCCCTTCCAGTCCTGACCTTCTGTGTTCTAAGGGCCCTCCCAGCTCTGACATTTTATGTTCCAAGGTTCTCTTCCAGTTCTGACATTCTGTGTTCTAAGGGCCCTCCCAGGTCTGACCTCTGTTCTAAGGTCTTTTCTAGTTCTGGTATTCCCTAGTTCCTATTTGTTACAAGCTCTGGGAAAGTTTTTGCTCATCACTGAAGAGTCTCAGGGATTGAGGAACTCCCCTATAGCTTTGGCACCAGAACTATGACAGAGGATTTGACAAACGGCTCCTGCTCCCAGCCCTGTAGTCCACTAGCCAAGGCCTCTGAGGCAAGGCTGTAACACAGACGCAGCTGAAGAAGGGACAGGAAGCATCACTGTCTACCAGACTATCAATTCCCCTAGCCACTTACAAAAGACCTCACTCACAACAGAATTCTGCTCCCTTCAGAGAACCAAGGGTGTGTTGTAGAAAAAGGGTCGGCCTGAGCTGCCAAAGAGCTCAAGAAAATATTCCAAAGTCCCTTCTGGTTGTAATAATTCTTGTTTTGATGCTCCTTCTGGCTCTGGCATTCAATGCTTTTATGCCCAAATGCCTTTTCTGGCTTTGCTTCCTCAAAGAATGAGAGGCTAGAATTGGGCTTTTCCATGCCATCTAGTCTAATGGAGGCCCAAGACGTGAAGTGACTCTCCCCTGGTATTGCTTTGTTTACAAGTGACTTCTAGAAACAGGATTTGAACTCAGGCTTCTGACTTCATTTCCAGGGCCCACATGTAGAATAGGGAGAATCCTATTTGCATAATTTGCCTTAGATCATTGTGGGGAGCAAAGCCGGCTAGCCTAAAACACCCTACAGAAATGAACATTACGACTGCTATGATGATGATGGGATGATCCTTCCCTTGGCTGATTCGCTTTCCAGCCTTCATCAGCCGTCCTGTAATACTTGACAAGAATGAAGCTCAAAATTTGGGAATCCTTGTTGAGTTCGGGTGCAGGCCCCTCCGGGCCAAGAATGAAGCAACAGTCAAGGTTGGGGGCAGGATGGGGGTACAGGAGGATACATTGAGTAGGCACCAAACTGCCACCAGATAAACTGTCCAGCTGTTGCCACGATGCCACCGGTCAGGAGGACTGCAGAGAAAGAGAAACTGAGTCAGGGTTCTGGGCAGCCTCATGGGCCAGAACCAGTAGAAGACATGAGATATTGAGGAGTTCCCCTGAACAGAAGGGGAACCCATGAGTGTCCCCTTCATCTCTTTTCCAAGCCTGAAGGGGTGGACTATGTATCTGATATTTTATTTATCTCTGAGTATGCTGTTTTCCATATAGAATATAAGCTTCTTGGGGGCAGGGGGTGTTTCACTGTATCCTCAGTGCCTAAGGCAGTGCTTACAACATTACAGGTGCTTAATAAAATTTTGCTGAATGAATATGAAGATCTCTGTCTGTCTCCCTCCTCTCTCTCTTTCTACATTCCCCCCTCTCTCCTCCTTCTCTCTCCTTCCCTCTTCCTCTTCTTCCCTCCCTCCTGCCTCCCTCTTCTTCTCTGTCTCTGTCAACTAACCAGTCTCTACAAAACCCACTTGGTTTTATCCATCCCTATACCTTGTGTTTGCTGTTTGCTCCCTCTTTTGCTGATGTCTGACTCCCTACACACACACACACACACACACACACACACACACACACACACACACACACACACACACACACATCTCACGAGACAGCAGAGTCATAGAATCTCAAAGTTGGAAGGAACCTTAGACACCATGAATTCATCAGCTTTTTGAGACCAGCAAAGCCAAGCAGCTCAGGATTTCTCTTTTCTTCTCCTGCTTTCAGGAGCCCACTGTCCTGTGTTCTCTTCCGCCTCTCACCTTCCCCTCTTCCCCAGAGATCTGATCTCACTGATATCAGTCTATGAATGACAGTACTAGGGGGAGTCTTCTCTTGCCCTGTGAAAGCAGCAACTTTATCTATCCCCATGAGAGGAATTCTCTCAGGAATCAGGGAATTGACGAGGGAATTGACGGACGAGGAGAGGGCAGAGTAGGGACAGTAGCCCTTGCCCTCGAAAGCTACCAGTTCTGTCTAACCCAGAGCTGAGAAGGCCTGGGCAGAGTGAGCTGAAGCATATTCACCAAGAAACAGCCCTTGCATCTGGTCCTTCATTTGCCAGCTAAAGAAACTGATTCTCAGGGAGGAGCCAAGATCTGTCCAAAGTTCTACATGTAGTCCACAGCTAAGCTGGCGCTGCCTCCAGGGTCCTATGACTTCCAATCCAGAGCTCCTCCCCATAATGATATATAATGATGGCAGGTGTGATGGCAGAGCAGGGAAGGCAGACAGAGGGATGGAGGGCTGGGATGAATCTCAGCAGTTTCACAGGCTTTTCAGGGCTTGACTGAGGCCTACAGGCTCCATCAGAACTCTTGGAATTTCCCATGGGGGCCCAGCTGTAGGCCCCCACTAACCTCCCTTCCTTCCACAACAGTCACAATTTCTCCACCATGTCAGCTCACTGCCTGGGACAGTTAAGAGCCTGAGCCAATCTTTCTTTTTGCTTGCATTTTCATCCCCAGAGCTTGGCAGAGTGTCTGGCGTGTAGTAAATACTTAATAAATATTTACTGATTGATTTGGCTGAACCAAAACATCCTCAGTAGCTTCAGGGCCACAGAAGGGGCCAAGACTCATCAACAACACTGTTTTTAAAGGCCTTCAGCAGAGACCACTCTCTTCCCATCCCCAAGCACGCCCTTCACTGTTTGACAATCCTTATGCCAACAGGAGGGTGGAAATAGAGTCATAGGGCTCTTCATAAGAAGCCGATTTCAATTTCAAAAGGTCTTTGAGAGATAACACAATATAGCCTAGGGGACTAGACTTGGAATCAAGAAGACCTAGGCTCAAATCCCACTTGAGACATTTATTGGTGTGACTGTGGGCAAGTCATTTACCTCTCTGGGCCTCAGTTTCCCTGGCTGTAAAAGAAGGAGGTTGGACTTGATAGCCGCTATGGTCATTTTAATCTGAGGGGCCATGATAAGGTCTTTCTCCTATTCAGCCTAAACCCATTTTTTCTAACTTTTTTCTCTTGGTCTCCCTTTTCTATAAAGTAATTCAGGTCACCAGAAGCTGTGGCTTTCATTAAGAGGAAACGGAGAACTGGCATCCTTAAGTCAGAGTGAGAGGCCTGGAGATGACAGAAGTGATGAATCACATCCCATGATGAGAAGGGACCAAAAGTGGAAAGAAAATGAATGAGGACACCTTCCCCCCAGTCATTCCTCTTCCCAGAGCCCAACAAATGTGGCTCCCAGGACTCTTCCTGTAACAGGGATACTATAAGTAATAATATTTATAACATTACTTATAATATCCCAAGCTCCAGAATCAAGGTATCAATCTCAGAGCCCACCTAGTTCAATGGTACCTGAAAAATAATCAGGTCCGAGTCAGCCAGCCTCCACAGGAACCCACAAAGAACCAACAGTAAACCCACTAAAACCATGTAAAGCTCCCAGGACTGGGAGGAAATGAGTAACTGCCCAGCCCCCTCACCAACCGAATCTGAAAAGCCTGAAGTGAAGAAATGGGGTGAAGAAATGACTAGCAAAGCCCTTCCTCGGTCCCATGGCCAACTGGTGGCCTGTGGGTAGAAGGAGCTCCAGGAATGCAAGACAACTGAGAGTTTTTTCATAACAATGTCTGATCTAATTAGTGCACACATAATGAATAATATTAATGAATTATTATCAGTATGATATGGTATTATGTCATTAACATTTGATTGCTACATTATATAACTATTGTTATAAAAAGTAATCATAGTCATTAGTTATTCTTTATTACTATTATTAATTGATACATTTATAATAATTATTATAATAGCAATTAATGGGATACATCTTGGACAGAAGGTCAGCCTAGAGTTAAATCCTGTGTCTGGCATATTATTATTTGCTGTGGAACCATGTGCTTAACCTCTTAACCACATGGGGGAGAGGGGAGCCTCCTCTAGAACTGTGCTAAATTCTAAGTTACAGATGGATGGCTGTTCTGCAGCAGTGAAGGGATATTCCAAAATGACACTTCAGAAATCATAGGTCTAGACAGAGTTATAGTAATGTACACTTCAGTAATGGTTTATAAAGTGCTTTTGGCTCTGTGAGGTCAGCAAAGCAACAGTCCTCATTCTAGAGCTAAGGCAATTTAGGTTCAGAGAGGGGAGAGGATCTGCTTAGGCCCACACAGCAGATTAGACATAGGACCCAGACTCAAATTTTCCCAGTCTAAGGCCTGCAATGTCTGGATCCTCTTCGTGAAAGGGCTAAAATCCAAGGTGAGAACCCTAGCTGATTGGGCTATAAATATTTCTTTTATCAATATTACTAACATTAATATTTATAACATTACTTATAATATCTATTTATATAATTTTATTAATTGATATTTAATATTTTAATAATTAGCCTTGTTAGTAATTATTCAATGATATTAATGTATCTGTATAATTAGAATATTTAATATTATAACAAGGTTCATTATATTGTTGAAAATATTAATTATCAATATTTGATATTAATAAATGTTTATTAACTATGTACCAAAGACTGTGCTATGGACAGGAAATAAAAATAAAAGGAAATAAAAAGCAAAGAGAGATTAGCAGTAGCAACCCATAGTCAGAGCTCAAATGATGATGCCCCGCCATTCTCAAGAATGTCAAATATCTATATTCTCATTGCTTTGATCATGACCAATCAATGGCTAGCACCAAACCCAGTACCCTACTCATAAGAAGCAAGCAGATTGGCCGATAGGTAGTGCAGTGAATAGAGCACTAGCCCTGGAGTCAGGAGGATCTGAGTTCAAATCTAACCTCCTACACTTAATACTTATTAGCCCTGTGACCTTGGGCAAGTCACTTAACCCCAACTGCCCTGTCTTCCCCCCTCCAAAAAAAAAAATCAAGTGGATTTTATTTTTCCCTAGACTGCTCTTGTTTTATGGACAAACAAATATACAAGCCCAGACTGCTGCCCAGCTAACTGGTGGTTCAATAATTCCTTCTTCTTTATAGAAAAGTATGGACTAGGGGTAGAGAATAATACATATACTGTCAGGCACTCTGAATGAGTTGGTTTGTTACACTGAACTATTCTCTTTGATATAAGGGATGGAATGATTATTGAGAAGTGATGCTCTTTAACAAGCAATATGTATCAATAGGAGCCTTTTTTAAAGTAAAAGTTATGGCTCACTGGGGGTATAAATTTAAAAATCCATGCATTTAGCCCCAAAGAAAAGATAGGAGAAGATGCCTTTCCCTAGGCAGAGGCAGGACGGACAGTAAATGTGCAAAAGTACACCTACATTCAGATTTTTCGGGTTGCATTTATCGGTTTGGCTCATTCTTTTCTCTTTAAAATATTCTTACATGGGATTGAGGGTTAAATCTAGGCAACATAAACACCAAAGCTATCAATAGCTTTTTTTAAAGAAAGAAAAAATTCAAGCAGTCAGTCCAAACACGGACAGATTTTAGATCCTGAAAAAAACCTGACTTCCATTGACTGCTCCCATTGGTTGGGGGGGGAGGGAGGAACCTCCTTGTTTTCCAGAGCTCTACATTTCAGAATCTTCAAAGGGCTTTTTCCCTCCCCAGTTCACCTGCCAGGCACAGGGCCTCAATAAACTAAGAAATTATTATCTTTTACAAATTTTTTTAAAGGGTAAAAATAGATCCTAATGCCTGGACTGGCTGAGAGTTGTTTCAGTTTAAGATCCTAGAATGGCACAAAGTACAACAAAATTTACAGGCCAGAAGCCCCAGGATTCAATTCGGGTTCTGCCTTTTACTAATTGACTTTATGGCCTGGGTTTTAAGTCATACAACATCTGTAAAATGGGGGTAATAAGACTTACATTATTGTGAACAGAGGCAGCAGCTCACAGGCTTCATAGCTGGCTGAGATCTCAGGGACCCACATTCCCAAGAAGGAGCTACCTACCCACTAGCTCCGACTGAAGTTTATGCCCTGAGGAGTTAAACAAGCGGGATTGGGCACCTGATTCTTTCTGCAGGGAGGGAG
>CM053595.1:281591590-281642437 GCA_028646575.1 Pseudocheirus occidentalis | reverse complement strand
GGGCAGATTGGGGGGGAAGGTAGTTAGAAGTACACACTTTTGAAAAGGGACAGGGTCAATGTAGAAAATAGAATAAGTGGGGGGAGGGATAGGATGGAGGGAAATATAGTCATTCTTTCACAATATATCTACTATGGAAATGTTTTACATAACTACACATGTATAACCTGTATTGAATCACTTTTTCTTCCAGTAGGGGTGGGTGATGAGGGAAGAAGAGAAAGAATCTAGAAATTAAAGTTTTAAAATCAAATGTTAAAAAAAAGATATATATATATATATATATATGTATACATAACTGGGAAATAAGACATACAGGCACTGAGGTATAGAAAAAAAAAATCCATCTTGCCCTACTGGAAAGTCAGGAGGGATGGGAGAGGATATAAAAGAGCAGATTGGGGGAAAGGATACTCAGTAGAATCGCTATTTTGGGGTGGGGATGTAGGGAAAGCCAGGGAGAAAATTTGTAACTCAAAATCTTGTGGAAATGAATGTTGAAAATTAAAAATAAACAAATTAAACAAAAATAAAATAAAATAAAGAGTGTAAAGAGGTCCTGAACACAGAAAGCTTGAGAACCCCTGCACCATATTATATAATTTCTCAGAAATTGGACTGAACTGGTTTCCTTTAGTTAGTTTTTAGTTGAGTTCATTATTATTTTATGATTTTATGATATAAACACATTCTGTTGCTTTCTCTGGTTTGGTTTTTAAGAATGGATATTTTTCAAAAGACACAGGCAATGTTGTAGCTTTAAAAAGCATACCTCAATGACTTAAAACAAAGATATTCAGAAGGACCTGGAAAATGGAAGAGTTGTTACTGATTCCTCTGTTGTCTACTATAAGGCTTCCTGAAGGTGGAGAAACAAACAGCAAGAATAATTTAAAAACCAACAGCTGCTAACTGTTCTTGTAAAGAAAAAAACTACTGTCACAAGCAAAACAACATAAAAGCTAGTTTTTACTCAAGATTGAGAAAAGATATATTTTACTGGTGAAACTCACCTTTTCATTTAAGGCTATGACAAAACTACTGTCAGACAAAGTTCAGATGATTAGGTGAGATTGGGTATCTTCATCAGACTAAAAACATGCACTCCAGAACATGTCTGGGGGACTTAAAAAAAAAATTTCTAGCGAGTCTGGAAGTCTTGATCCCACTGAGGGAATACTAAATTACGGAACCTATTTATCCAAGAGATAGAAAGATGTTTCAGTTGCCTGTGAACATGATTGATGTAAACTGTTAGACTTGGAAAAACGAACTGTTTGTAGAAGGTATGCTTAATATTTCATGTGGTAAGTATGATCTCATGATGAATAATTAAAGAACATGCCAAAAATCTTATAAGCTCAATGCCAAATCATGTGAAACAAGTGAATGGAGCAAAAGGAGAACATAATGAATATTAAAATATTTTTAAATAATCAAAAGATTATATATATTACATGTAGTACATGATATAATATATAAACAAAGTATAAAGAAGCAAAAAATTATAATTTACTTGCATTGTCAATAATTTTGTCCACATTTTCACATCAATGTGAATGTGTATGTATATGTGTGTGCGTATACACACACACACACATAAAATATGCAAAACAGATACAAAGTAACTGGGGGTATGTGAAGATACTAACACTCAAGAGAATTTGAAAAGTCTTCATGTAGAAAGTGGAACTTGGGTCTTGAAGGAAAAATGGGATTCTAAGAGGGAGGGGTGAGGAGTGAGTACATTCTAGGCACCGATGACAGTCAATACAAAGGGAATGGAGATGGAAGATGGGGTGTCTTGTCTCAGCAAGTTAAGTCAGCAAGCATTTATTAGGTGTGGAGAATGGCTTAGAGTGTGGAAAGGCTTGAGGGAGAGAGACCAGTTAGGAGGCTACTGCAATAGTTCGGACTACAGATGATAAGGAACTGAACTAGGATTGTAGCTATATGGATGGAGAGAAGGGTATAAATGTTAAAGATACTATGGAGGTAGAAATAGCAAGAGTTAGCTATTTGATATGTGACATGAGTGACAGTAAGGAGTGAAGGATTACATTAAGGTCACAGGGACCTCTGTGATTGAAACCTTTTGCTAAATAGCAAATATTATAAATTATAAGTAATACAAAGAAATAAAGACTTACTAAGTATACCAAAATGAAAAAGGCAGAAGAATCAGACTGGACAAAGTATCTTGATTAAAACGTAAAGAGACTGAAAAGTTGTTACTTTATGTGTTGACAATAATTTAAAATGTAAACAAATGGTTGTACTGATGTTCAAATATTGTTTAAGTAAAATAATTTAAAAATAAGTTAGAAGTAAATGCTGGGCAACATGAGAAAATGGAGATAAGAAAATTCTCAAAGTGGAAGTACAAACAATATGAATTTACCAGCTTATTCCCTAGAGCAGAGCAGGAGGAGGAAAATAAGAACTGCCCTAAAAGAAATATTCCAAGTGGGGCAGCCAGGTGGCGCCACAGCGCACAGAGTGCTAGGCTTGGGGTCAGGAAGACTCATCTCCTTGAGTTCAACTTTGGCCTTAGATACTTGCTGTGTGACTGGGCAAATCTGTTTGCCTCAGTTTCCTCATCTGTAAAACGAGCTAGAGAAGGAAATGGCAGACCACTCCAGTATCTCTGCCAAGAAAACCCCAAATGGGGTCAAGAAGAGTCAGACACAACTGAAATCAATGAACAACAACAACAAAATACTCCAAGTAGAGTGGATACATAAAAAACTAGGAAAAAATGAGGGTTAGATGATAGCAAATGTTTCAGAGTGAAGCTTTTTGAGTCACGGACCCCTTGAGTAGTCTGTCAAAACCTATGGACTTCTTAGAATTATGTAGGTGGAGAGGTTTTAAAATGCACAAACTAAAGTAGAAAGGATTGAAAAGGAAACCAATTAAAGTGAAATAAAGTTATCAAAATATTAAAAAAGAAAAACCAAACAAGTCCAGGGATCCTAGGTTAAGAACCTCTTGTTTAGAGGAACATTTACTGACTTATCCCCAGGAAACTTAGACTTCTTTAGTGATATTTCTGATATCTTTGCATCTTTAAGGTTTTGTGATTTAAAAGGTTCCTATTGATTTAGAGTTTGCATGAAAGAATTAAAAGTAAACAGACTAGTGAAGACTATTAATAAATATTATTAATTACTTGGTATAAAGTCAACTGTGATTTTGAAAATAATATTTATGGTGCATATTATTTAACATGTTGCCACCATATATCACTTATTCTTTTAATGTCTGGAAAATACCCAGATAAAGCTGTGTAACAGATGCTAATTAGTATCTGACAAAACCCTTACAGTTATTTAAACTTTAATGTTCTGGGGGATATAACTCTCCTCTTTGTAGATGAATAGACTGTGAAAAAATTATTTACTCATAGTAGCAACCAAAATTCCTACATGTCAGACAACTTTGAAATTTAACTTATCCTAGAAGGGTGATTAGAAAGACATGTTTGCAACAGAAATGGGATACCCTACACAAAGTTACTGCTTTAGTAGAGACTCAAAGTTTCAAATAAAATCTTTTGTACACTGAAATGTTTACAACTGTTCACAAAAAAATTTCCTAATGAAAGTTCACAATTGAAATAAAGATAATTTATTGTTACAAACCCAGACAGTCAAAGGAAGGTCACCTATGGAAATGCTGGTTAAAGGATTCAGCTAAAGTAGGGTAATAGGTCCTAAGATTTTAAAGCCTTTTAGCACCAATGAGATGTGGTTTAAAGAATATGGAACATATTCTTATCAATAACAAATGTTACGAGAATGTAATAGATAATTAACAGAAACAAAGCCTGCAGATCCAGGTTGTAGGGTTTAGGCCAGAAGGGACATTAGTGATTAAACAGTTCTATCCATCATTTTGCAGATAAGTTCCAGAAAATTTAAGCAACCTTAATCAAGTCACAGAGCACTAATCTGTGGCAGAGCCAGGACTAGACTTTCCAGTCCAGGGTATTTCTACTAAGCTTGCATTCTTAATTCTGAAAATCTTGATGTATAAAAAAACCTACAAGACTCTACTGACAATTCAGGAAGACATGGACACAAAACTGAAAGTAGCTGATCTGAGTAGGAGATTCTGTAACTAAACCATCTGTCTGTGTATCATGCTAACTTCATTAGGACATTTCATGCTCTTGGTAAATTAAAAAAAGGAGTTGTTTTTTTCTTTTTTGCATAGTTCTATTTTCATTCTTCTATTCAAAAGTGGCAAAAAGAATTCTAAATAAAAGAATTTTAAATATGAATATAATGGAATACACAATACTCCAGAAGTTTTTAAAAAGTATCTTTCTGACTTGGAAAGCCAAATTGTAAAAAGCACATTTTTAAGGGAAGGGGAACATAATAAAAAAGCTTCTAATAATAAACTAATAACAGAAACTCAGCAGCTAAACTCTTGGGTCTTTCAAATTACTTTTTCATAGGACATGTAAAAGTCACATTTGACCCTGCTTCTGAGTTACCACAAATTAATGAAGTCTAAATTAAGGGAGTTTCATTATTTATGAAAATGTTTACCCCTGCCACCCCCCAAAAAACCCCAGAAGGTGACTTTTCTTAAATTACAAAAGGTCTCATCATCATAGTGTTCCCTTAAGTAGGAAGCTTTCTTGCAACATTCATGTTTAATTATGGAAGATGCCTATTGAGTAAAGTGAGGTATACAGACAGTGGCAAACCTAAGTCATGGATTATAAAAAAAAAACCCATTAACTGATTTCAAGAAATCTTCTATCATAATGTACAAACCCATAGTGATGTCAGAAACCACCCTGAACATTTGTAGAATGCATCCACAATTCAAGGACTGAATATTTATTAGCTTTTTGCTTGGACATGAAAAACACAAGTAAGGCTTGGATCTACATCAAGTTTACTCTTCTGTCCCTGAGCCCAATACATTGGCATCATGTTGCTTAAGTGAATTCAGGCAAAATACCAGTTGGTGGTCTGCCAACTCACAATGAATTAGGGGAGCTCTTTTTATGTGTAGAAGGTGATTAGGAAATTTTGAATAGACTAGGGAGAAAGGTCACAGAGCAAGGGAGACATGAGTCAAGATTCCCATCTATACCTCATCAACTCCCAGAATCTATGATTGGCTGTCTCAATAGCTGGCAAGAGAGCCAGTGAATTAAAGGGCTCAATCATATTCTGGCAGAAAAGTAGTGGAAGAAGATTAAAACAGGAAGGATAAGGTAAGTCACAAATAATGGAGAAACTAGAGGTTTACCAAAAGAAGTCTATTCCTCAAAGACAACCTCCCATCAGTAACCTCCTGAAAGAAATCTGAAAATGAAAATTTGCAGGAGCATCACAGACAAAATCCAGTGTCAATGTCAAAGGAAAAATACTATAAGTAGCCAGAGAAAAAAAGTTCAAGTACTGAGGAACTACAAGATTTAGCAGCTACCATTACGAAAGAGTAAAGAATACAGAAAACAAGGGCAAAAGATTATAACCAAGAATAACTTAGCCAGGAAAACAGAATGTAATCCTACAGAGGGAAAATCGGCCTTTAATGAAAAAGGACTTCCAAGCATTCCTGATAAAAGATTATGGTTGAGTAGAAACTTTGAACTACACAGTTCTTAAACAGAACTTACACAGGAGTAAGGAGAAGACAAGTAACCAATAAGGATGAAGCGTTTGCATTCTAATGGGGAGAGAAATGATATAAGCATCCTGAGATCTGTAATGTCCTCTGGGATTATAGATGGAGTCCAAAAAGATGGCTGTTCTGGGATTAATATGTGTTATGTTGTGACGATCTTACAAACAGGAAGGGGGAGGTAGGAAGGATGAAACATACAATAAGGAAGAAGAAGAATAGGAGGGATGAACTTATTTTCTCATGTAATCAAGGGATACAAATAGAAGTCTATATAAATGATGAAAGGGTAGGGGGAAGTGGATTGTTACTTGAACATCATTTTGAAATGATGTGGAGTGAAGTGAGCAAAAGCAGAATAATTTATACAACAATACCAACATTGTAAAAATGTACATTTTGAAAGACTAAGAACTCTGACCAATGCAACGATCAACCATGATTCAGAATGCTGCCTCCCTACTGAGAGGTGATGGACCAGACATGCAGAGTAAGACATGCATTTTTGAAGCTAGCCAATGTGGGGATTTTGTTCAGCTTGATTGTGTATTTGTTGCTGGGGTTTTGATTCCTTCCTGAGGGTTGGGGGGTGGGGGGGGTGGGAATGGGAAAAGGACAACAAAGTGAGAGGGAGACAAGTAAATGACTGTTAAATGACAAAATTTTTTTTTAAATTACAAGACAAAAGAATACTGTTGAATTATTATTAGATTATCTTCAAATTATGACAAGCAGTGTTATCATTGTCTGATGCCATCAATCTTTCCTTCTCTTTCTCAGCCAAACTCCCAGAAAAAGTTGTCTCCATTCTATGCCTCTACTCTTCATCCTCTCACTCCCTTCTCAAGTCCTTGCACTCTGGCTCCCAACCTCATCACAAGTGAAACTGCTCTCTCCAGAGTTACCAATAATCTCTTACCTGCTAAATCTGATGACCTTTTCTCAACCGTCATCTTTCTTGACCTCTCCAAAGCACCGACACTGCTGACTATCTCCTGCTCCCGGATGTTGTTTCATGATTCCTCCCTGGCTGCTCTTTCTCAGTCTGCTTGGCTGGCTGACCATCCAAACCATGCCCCCTTACTGAGAGTGCACCATAAGGCCCTCTTGGGCCCCTGTCTCTTTTTTCATCATCTCCTAAGTGCTATGCCAGTGATTCTTAGATCTGAATATCTAGCCATAATTGTTCTCCTCAGAGATTATATCCAACTGCCTATTGGACATTTCAAAATGGGTATCTCAAAGGCACCTCAAACTCAGTGAGTGCAAAACAGAATTCATTATCTTCCTCCAAAATGAATCCATTTCCCAAACTTTCCTTTTTTTCTAGAGGGAACCATTCATTCTTCCAGTCACTCAGAATGACAATCCCAGTGTCATCCTCAACTCCTCACTCCCAAAATCCAAAAGGCTGCCCTTTGACCTTTACAACAGATTTTATTTTTATTTTATTCTCTCTAACAGCCTAGTTTAATCCCCCCAAGGTGTGAACTAGCTCCAATACACTTTTTTGACTCAAGTTTCTTCCCATTCCAAATCTATCCTCCACAGAGCTGCCCTGGTGACTTTCCTAAAGCACAGGATATTCCCCTTTTCAGATTCCGTTGGCTCCCCTATTAACTCCAGGGTCAAATAGAAACTTCTCCACTTGTCATTTAAACACAACTTCACAATTTGCTGTCAGTGAGTCTTTCTTTATCTTCTTACACATTAGTCCTCTCCATGCTCCCAAAGGCCTGATATTTCACAGCCAGAATTCCATTTCCCACCTTTGCCCTGGCTACTCTCACAACCAGAAGGCATTCTTTCCTCATTTTTGCCTCCCAGAATCCTTGGATTCCATCAAGCCTCAGCTCAACAATAACCTTCTATAGAAGGCCTTTCTTTATCTTCATAATAATTTCTGGTATCTTTCCCCCATAAAAATCACTTTACATTCATTTTGTATGTGTTTATATGTGTACTTGTCATTAATGACATAATTTAATTTCTTCAGGGGAATAATCTATTTCATCTGTCTTTATATTCCAGTGCCTCCAGCAGTACCTAACTTACACACTAGGCACTTAGTAAATGGTAGCTGATTTTTTTTTTTTAAGTTCAGAATGGCAAGTAAAAGTCACAACAAATCTTTCTATAAAGTAGATCTGATGTAAAGTGCCGTAAGTCAGGAAGCTTCAATTCAGTAACTTCTACAAAAAAATTAATCATTATTCAACTTCTATGCATATCATTTAAAACTAACAGAACAAGATTTAGCTCTTAGATGGTAGACACACTAGGGATTTTAAAAGGAAATGTAGTTTTTACAGTAAAATTTAACTAATTCTCTTGTCTTAAAAACTTTTAGGACACTCTGCTCAAAGGATTTTTTCCTTCTTCTGCTCTCCCTCTTTATATTTAACTATTTTCCTCCTAGTTCCTTGCCTAGTTCTATTCCACACCCAAAGTCCTATATTTACCTTAACTGAAGCACTTAGAAAGAAGCTAGGCTTCAATTCTGCATAGCTAAACTTAGAAGATAACACGGTTCATTCAGGCCCATCGTCTCTCATTTCTATCACTCAGAAAGAGCTTCCATCTGTGCAGTGCTTTCTTTTTAATAATTCTGTGAGGCAGGAAGTATATTTTTCTTATTCTGCAGTAGAAGAAATTCAGATGAAGTACTCCGACCATGAGTTCAACATTTTATGGAGTCGTTTCAATCATGTCAGACTCTGTGACCCTATTTGGGCTCTTCTTGGCAAAGATACTGCAGTGGTTTGCCATTTTCTTCTCAAGTTCATTTGACCAATGAGGAAACTGAGGCAAATATGGTTAAGTGACTTGCTCAGGGTCACACAGCTGGCAAGTGTCTGAAGTTGGATCTGATTTCATGATGATGAATATTCCTAATTTCAAGCCCAGTGGTCTATCCACAGCACCAGCTGGCTGCCCCAAACTCAGCATAGCAAGTATCTAAAGTGGGATGTGTGAGCCCAGGTCTCACTCCAGATTGAGCACTCTGATAATCATTTATAATCTAGACCAGGAGTTTCCAAACTATTCCTCACAAACTAATTTTTAAGTCCCTGAAGTCTTATCATGAGATACAAAGAGGGTAATGGCAATAATAGTTTTAGAAAAGAGAAAGGAAGATAGTTGGTTTGGAGATGAATCAGAAAAAGCTTCAAGGGTGACAAATAATATTTGCTGGGGAAATGTATGGTCTGAACTAAGTCCTCGGATATCAGCCCGACTGTGTCCCATTATGACCTACTTATAACTTCTCCCCCAGGAAGTTACATGAATATTGCCTTCCATACTATGTAATTACAAAATATTTTGTGATCACACCGTTGAATTTTAACATATCATAAAAGTATATTTACATAGCATTTTCAGAGTTCAAAGTGTTTTTAAAAACCCTACACACATACACACACGCACAATATACTTCTTTTAAAAACCTATTACTTGATACATAGTGTATTTTCCTATTCAAGTGAGCAAATAAAGGATCACAGGCTCTCAAATTGGAACGGATGTTCTAAGTCCTAAAGGACTAGCTGGGAAAGTAATCATCAGGTTATACTGGTTATTGTATATGAAGACACTACCATATAAATGGTACAAAACTCAAAGAAAAGGGTCCTGGAAAAAACGATTTCCAGAATCTTTTAGCTACACATACTTTAGTGATGAAAAAATGAAATACCAAATAACTCTTAAGTTAAAGACTCTCCCACTTAATAAACAAAACTGTAAAGGTAGTGTATTTTAATCTCTTCCTGCACCACTTAAGAGTCCAAAAATAATTAAACAATATTTTGTCCCAGGGAACATATAAGAGAAACGAGTAACTGTCTCATCTAGAACATAAAATCTACTGAAGGACTTGGCAAATACTCCCAAACCTCACCCACCCCCATGCACAAAGTACCTGGGAAATATCCTACCTTGGTGGTTGAGGGGATCTAGGTTTTGGTTTCTCTTTCTCTTTTTCTCGCTCTTTTTCTCTGTCCCGGTCTCTGTGCTGCCTGTCTTTTTCATCTCTCTTGGCTCGTTCTCGTTCCCATTCCTCTTTCCTTCGTTGGCGCTCTTTGTCCCGTTCTCTTTCTCTTTCTCGCTCTCTCTCCCTTTGCCGCCGCTCCCTTTCTCGGTCTCTCTCACGTTCCCGTTCCCGTTCTCTCTGTCTATTTTCTCTCTCTCGCTCCCTTTCCCTCTCCTGAGTTAAAAAAAAATACACACAACATAACTATTTAAACATATTTACTTTAACTTGATTATGAAAGAAACAAAGTTTATAATTTCAAATGGTAAATTTCAGTTTCATGTGAGAAAACAAGAAACAATGAAGTTGTTGCTGGGTACAATGTCAAGGAATGGATTAAACACAAAACCACAGCTGCATAAACAAAGCTTAAGCATTGAATTTGGTTCAACAAATACTATCCAGCCCTCTGGAATAGCACCAGAGAACTATTCTGATACTTTTCTCTGTTCTTATTCTGAAATGTTCAAGTCTATCATAGTACAAGAACTATGATGACGTGCTCCCTCACTTTGAGCTCCAAATCACTGCATCTGTGAAAGGAACTGGCTTGGCTTGGCATTGTCTTGGGGTGAATGATATCCCACCTCAGAGCAATGCTTCCTTACCATGGCCATTCATCTTTTCACAAAGGAGAGGAATCTCTGTGGCTAGTGTTCTAAGAGGCTCCTTCTGAGCCCTAAACCATAGACTTTGTCCCCATTGCAGAAGAGCATCCAGTCCCTACAACTGGGACAAGAAGAAAGCTAACCAACAGACTTTCTCCCTAACATTAAGGATACCCCTTTCTGATGTGGTCATCACGCCAAATTAGAATGACTTTTATCATGTGTTCTAACTTTTGTTTTGAAAGTCCACTATTTTGTAATAATGTCTCATAAGTCACAGCGGTGAGGATAATTTATCTGATAATGGCGATGGCTTCTAGCTAAATTTCTGTTAGGTATATCACAATTCAATGAATTATAAACAACCTGCAAGTACCTGGCCATGGACTAGTTATTCACAAACACAGATTAATTGGCAGAGAAAACCAATCTAAATTAGGTGAGTTTAAATATGCAGCTTTTAAAATATAAGAAATGAAGCTTTAAGTATCCAACTTACCTCCAAGAAAAAAAGTACTCACAGCTCAGATCTATAAATTGACTATAATGAGATGAGAATGAATGATAATTAATACATCAATAGTATTTAGTACTTTGTAATGACCACCTCAAATTTAGGATTGGAAAAATCTGGATGAATTTTAAGTAGAAATTCTGGCCATTCATTTCAGCTATGATAATTTGGACACTGACAACAAAATTCAAGCAAATCTTACACACACAAATATACTGCAACTATAATGAAAAATAAAACATATAAAAAAAGCAAAAAGTTTCAAACTATATAGTTTATTCTTGAAATATGACTCATACTTACTCTATAATTATGATATGGTTCGGTTTCTGTGTATTGCACTCTGAAGTTCTCATACTGTCCACCACGCCAAAACCGTTCTATTTCATAATCATAATAAGGATCTGAATACGGTTCAAGTCTGAAGAAAAAAAAGATTGGAAATTCTACTTGTAGAATGAAGGAAAAAAGTCCGCATGCAACATTATGAATAAACAAGTATTTACTCAGAAGCTACCGTGATTAATTGTACTATATGCGACAGGACACACAAATGAAACTGTGAACCCTAAACACAAAATGCCTACATCTAACTGGAGAGATTAGAAACACGTATCAAACAATCAGATAATAACAAAGTCTATAGGATGATAAACAATTAGAGCTAGAAAATTGAATCAACATGACTAAAATGATCAAGGAAATTGAGATGGGCCAGGATATAAACTGAATAGGTTCTTCTTAATTAAGTAGGATCTTTCATTTATTTAATTATTAATGTTTTTAAAATTTCCAGCTCCAAATTCTCTCCTTCCCTCAAACCCCTCCCCCATCCTTTGAGAAGGCAAGCAAAAATTATACATGTGAAGTCATGCAAAACTTTTTATTTATTAACATTTAGTTTTTGATTTTCAGTCAATTAACTAGAATCTTAAAGGATCTCTGATCCAGGAATCTTTTTTCCTCCTTTATAATTAAAGGAAGGGAGAGGGGAAAGAGAAAAGGAGACTGTATCTTCAACTGTTACTTAGTGTTATTTACTTGAATGGCTTCAATGATCTCATTTTAGAGGACTCCAAAATCTGTATTCTGTTCTGATATCTTTGCAGAACTCTAATCTTTTACACTACACTGGATAGCACCATTATTGCCTCAGTACCCTAGGCCTGAAACCTTAAAGAATCTTTTGACTCTTTGATCCATCCCCCCTACTTTCCCCTAACACTGCTATCTAATTGCTTCTGTCAAATACTGCTAATTCTATCTCTTTGAGATCTTACAAATGCAATCCTCCCAAAGCAACCACTGTAATGTAAGCCCTCATCCTGGAATATAATAATCTCCTAACGACAGCACCGAGCATTTTTACTTCTTTACCTTGCCCTTTTAACACTATCTGGGTAACTTTCCTAATAGTTAGAGCTTGGGCTTTAATCATATCACTCACCTGCTAAAATCACCACTCCCACCACAATAATAATAAACTTCAGTGGTTTCCCAAGAGTGTAGAGCAGCGGTTCTCAACCTGTGGGTCACAATCCCTTTGGAGGTTGAATCACCCTTTCACAGGTGTCACGGGTTGCCTAAGACCATCAGAAAACACATATTTCTGATGGTCTTAGGAATCAAGACGCCACTTCTCTATCCACCTCCAGGCAGATCTGCCCACATACAGGTAAAGTGTCGTGGCATTAGGATGGTTGAGAACCACTGGTGTAGAGGATAATACTAAATCCCTTGCTCTGACTCTCTAGGACCTGATAAAAGCAGGCACCAACCTAACTTTCCAGATCTCTTTTCAGCATCCACCAGTAATAAGACAATAGGAAAAATGTTTCTCCCTCTTTCAAGACTCAATTAAGGAGTCATTCCACGAAGGGTTTCCCAGTCCCCAAAATATCAGACCCATTCTTTTCTTCTGATCACATTCTACCTCCCACTAGGTAACTCCTGATAGACTGTCAACTCTTTGGAAAGCAGGGATAACTTTAGATACGTTATATGAGAAGCAAATAGCACAAATTCTTAGAACACAGCAATCATTCATATATTTGATGAAAAGAATAAAAAATGGTGATGAAGTTTAAAGATCTAGGAGAAATGACAAGAAAGATATCAAAGTTTTTCCAAACAAGAAGCTACAGGCAATGTTTGAATCACTTATGCCCTCAAACTACTAAGAACAGAAGTAAGTATGACAATAGAGGAGATGCAAGAAGAAAGAACAGCTTTGGTTTTACAACCAACCCAAATGATTCACTCACATGTAGGAACTTGCTACCTGCTTAAGACCTAGAAAAGCCCAACCAGGTATCAGGAAATCTTAGTTACTAGCAATTTCTATTACCCACAGAAGCAACTGGAAATGGCATCAGCTGCCCAATTTAGATCTGAACTCCTCAACTGAAATTCAGTGCCTCTAGATGTTTGATTACAAACTGGAAATGAATCTAAAACTCCCTGAAGCTACAATTTCTTACAATTTATCATTCATTTCTCTAAGCAGCAACAAAGTTTATTAACCAGAAAGCAGTCACACTGCTTAAGTGGAACTTAACACACCAGACAGTAAAACTATGCTATAAATTATAAGTTAAAAATTCTTTAGGTAGAAAATAACCTATTTAGTCATCTTTGATAATTTTCTAAAGCTTGCTTCACCAAGCTATTAAAAAGATAAAGAGTCTTCTAGGCTTAATGTAGTGGTTTCTTCAAAACTCTTGCTTATGCTTTGAGGGAAAAGTCAAAGGACATTAGAGAGAATCCAAATGGAAAATCCAGCTTGGAAGTTCTACTTCCATCTTCAGGTCCAAAGACTTTGATCAATCTTGGATGAACAACCCACCTCAGCAAACATGTCACTTATTTATTTACAACGGATTAACTTGCATTCTTGCGGTGCCTCTTCCAACTTGTTTTATATACTTTCATTTGAGTCGATGGTGCCTGTTTTTTAATACTATGTACCCACAAATGACTTCCAACTTGTTTCAAATATCCATTATGCTTACAGAGAGTTCTTAATTTAAGAGACATTTTAGGGCGAAGTATATAAGGAACTCTATCCCTTTAAGGTAAGGCTAAACTAATTGTGTTCAGTACAAGTTAGGATTATGATCTTTTTAAAAAATTTTTTTTATTATTATTTTTTTTGGAGGGCAATTGGAGTTAAGCGACTTGCCCGAGGTCACACGGCTAGTTTTTTTTTTGGAGGAGGGCATCTGAGATTGGTTTGAACTTAGGTCCTTCTGACTCCAAGGCCGGTGTTCTATTGACTGCACCACCTAGCCGCCCTAGGATTATGATCTTAAAGAAAAGAAATTCCTTTCATTAAAATAATCCTCATAGGAGAAAATTGTGTTTAATTTCTGGAAAGGTTTAATGGAAGAAGAAATAATTTTCCTTTGACTAAACTATCTCAGAACATGATTTCCCCTGCAGTTCTGAAACAGGCAATGCTCAAAACTACTGTATTCCCACCCACCTAAATTATTGCAGTATCTTCCGGACAGAACTTCCTGTTCTACTTAACTCTTCTCCCATTCCAATCAATCTTTCATAACTCTGGCTTTTTTTTTGGAGGGGGGAGGGCAGGGCAATTGGAGTTGTGACTTGCCCAAGGTCACACGGATATTAAGTGCTGTCTGAGGTTGGATTTGAACTGAGGTCCTCCTGACTCCAGGGCCAGTGCTTTATTTACTGTGCCACCTAGCTGCCCCAATAACCACCTTTCTTATGCACAGATCTGGTCAGGTCACCACTTGGTTTAAATTTTCAGTGGCTTCCTATGGCCCATTACAGGTCAAATTTAAAAAACCTCCCCCTGGCTTTCACGGCGACCTATCTTTCTGTCTCATCTTCCATGACTACTCTCTCTATATGCTGCTTTTGCCAAAATGAAACAACTTCTGTCCTGCCAAACAAGCCCTAAGCCCTACACCTTTTCTCATGCAATGCTTGAAATAGTCTACCTACTTTGATTCATTTTTAAAGGCCCAACTAAAATTCCATCTCCTCTGTGAAATTCCTCCCAAACATATTCCAACACGGTATAAAAACCCAAATACTTCCTTTTGAGAACTCACACAGCACTTTAAACCTCTTTGACTTCTGATTTTTCATCTAACAGTTTTATTAAATTTTACATATAATTTTTTCTTACACTCCAACTAGACAATAATCTCAACAAAGGGAGCTTACATACGTAAACTTACAGTCTACAAAAAGTTAAGAGCTTAATTCAGCTGAAAAATCATTTATTACTGTCTACTATGCAGAAAGTACTAATAATAGGGATAAAACACAAAGGGAAAAGTTTGTCTTCAGGGAGCTTAGATTCTAGCAGGGGAGGGGGCAGGAAATACCACCTTTACTCAAATAAATATAACGATTTAAATAGGTAACGAACACTAATAAATAGGGAAATCATTAAAGGACATCCAGAAAAGGTGACAACCAAATTGAACCTTGAAGAAGTTAGGGGTTTTAAGATGTGGAAGTGATGAGAAAGTGCATTCCAGGCACATAGGACAGCTTGTATAGAAACATGGAGGAAGAAGATAGAATACCAGCTTCAAAGAAGAGTATATATATATATATATATATATATATATAAAGGGGAATAATATGAAATAAATCTGGAAACATAGACTGGACCAGACTATGAAAGGATTTCAATGTCAAGCTAAAGAGTCTGTTACTTTATTCTAGAGGCAACAGGGAGCCACTGGAGATTCAAGCAGGGGAGTGACATGTGCTTTAAGGAAATTATTTTGGCTGCTTTGTGTAGGATGGTTTGGTGAAGGGAACACCTGGAAGCAGAGAGACCAATGAGGAAGCTGCTGCAATAGTCCAGGCCAAAGGTGATGGGGGCCTAAACTAGGGTGGTAACCATGTCACTAGATAGGGTATGGTCATTATAGGAATCAGAGATAAAACAAGTAAGATTTAATAATCAACTGGACATGAAGAATATGAGAGAATGAAGGTTCTAGATAGATATGAATCAGATTGATTAGAATGGTGGTGCACTTAAAAGAGCAAAGTTTGGAGAAGCATAATTACAATAATATTAATAACGAACATTTTATATGCTATTTTAATGTTTGAAAAGCACCTTATATAAACTATTTCATTTAAGCCTCTACATTTTAATGTTTAATATTACATGTAATATTATCGGGACTTTTAGTGATAAAGAAGCTAAGACCCATAGAGGTTAAGTCATTTGCCCAAGATTACAAAGCTAGTATTTGAACCAAGGAGTCTTTTGTGGACAAAGGGGTTTGAGGTGCTGATGAGGGGTGGGAGATTTCCAGTTGAAAGTGTCCAGCAAGTAATTTTTGCTCAGGTAAGAGATTCAAACTGAATATATTGATTTAAGAGTATAGAGACGATAACTGAAGATGTGGGAGCTCATTAGACAAATGAGATCTTAAACTTAAAAATAGGCCTGATATCAACATGAATACTTAGATGACATCATTTTTTGATTCGTGTACTTTTTTATATAAGGATGCTTCTGCTAATGGTATCTTCAATCTGATGCTCAAGAATCAAGATGGTACTTTTGACATGGAAGGCTTGTGTCTATACTATTACCTTCCACTACTAATTAGCTGTCCTTGTCAGACATGTTGAAAAGTAATCAATTTAGATTGGTTCATTCAAGTCAATAGTATTCTCTCCATTTTCCAAAGTAATTTTTAAAAATCTTAAAAAAACATAAAACAAAAAACAAAAAACCCACTCCACCATATGGCCCAAACTTATCTATTATTTGTACTCTAGAGTGCTACGTCACATGTGTTCCTGTTAGAGGAGTATAGATGTACATACATATATAGTTTCATAGTGTTTGATACTATACAGTCATTGGACACATGGTACAGGGCACTTGGCTTGAAGTCAGGGGATTAAGGAATTATTAGGGGACTGGACAGGGTGTTGCTTTGGGTAAGACACATATGAATCTCACTATCTTCATCTGCGTTAAAACAGGGTAATTATGTTAGTACTGATATAACTCACAGGGTTGGGTGGGAAAAGCATTTTTTGTAACCCGTAAGATGCTACATACAAGGGGTGGCTAGGTGGCGCAGTGAATAGAGCACCGGCCCTGGAGTCAGGAGTACCTGAGTTCAAATCCGGCCTCAGACACTTAACACAAAAAACTAGCCGTGTGACCTTGGGCAAGTCACTTAACCCCAACTGCCCTCCCCCCCCCAAAAAAAGCAAAAAAAAAAAAATGTTACATACATAAAAATAATTTATATTATTATGAAAAGCAGTTATGGGAGACGTTTAATTAGAGGAAATTTTAGTGTACCTCTGCTCCATCAGGTCTGGCGAGCTGACAGATCATTAATAACAGAAAAGACAAAAGATAAAGAGTAGGTGAGGGGCTTTAAAATAACAGCTGCCCCTTCACATGTCCATTACACTTTCTGTTCTATTAAATCTCTATCCTTCCAACCTTTTGCCCATTTTCTTTTACAAAATATGTTCACATTTGTCAACCAGTCTTTGGATATTTACTTCTTGGGAAATAAGCTGTGAATAACCATTTGAGTCCTTCCCCCTACTATGCCGTAAAAGCAGAAATGAACAATCCATAGCATATATTTTCTTTGTAGAAGAGACAAAGCATGATCCAGAAAAATTCCAAGTTCTAACTCACTGGACCCAAATATAATAGTCTTTTTATTAGCAAAATGCTTCATCTACACAGGTCTTTAAAACACTGCCACTTTGACTTTGGGTTTGTTCTTTTATAGCAGTTCTGATTACACTTTATCTGGTGAAGCTAAAAGTTTACCCCTTTCTTCTTAGAGCAAAAGGACACCTAAGTAACACTTTCTCATTAATGTCTTCATTCAGAGAGTATGTAAGAACCTACTATGTATCAGGTATAAATAAAAGTTTCATTTCCATCTTTGCCTGAGCTATTAAAAGGGCAATGACAGAACTGAATTTTGGCACTGAGATTTCTTTGAATACAGAATATTAAGGGATATTATCAGAGGCCATGTTTGCATATGTGATCATTTCAAAATATACTTAAGAAATCAAAGGTCAGTTAAAGTTACACAACTGAATACCAGACAAATATCTAGCAGTCTCATTCATCACTAAGTTTTTAAAAGTGGCTAACTACAACTGCAAAATGATGACAAACCAATCTGGACTGTTAAAAACTTTAGTTTATGCCAAGTGACCAGAATGAACCAAAATGATTCTCTTTGGTAGAAACCTGGCTTTAAGGTGTTCCTTATGCCTGAAAGGTGATACAAATAATAAGCTTAGAAAGAAAAGCTGTGTCCCCACTAGGTTACAGAAACAGCTTTTTGCTGCCCAAAGCATGCTCCTATAATCAGTTTCCAACCACAGGTGAAGCACAACAAAGGTAGCAGTGTTGGTTGGCAGTGGGATTTGTAACCCAACCCCCAAGTCAAGGCTCACTATGCCTTCTGTGTTTTTGTGGCAAGTTCTACAGATTTCCTGTTTCCTGATGTACCCATGCAGGGCTGAGGATGGCAGAAAGGAGCACAAGGCTCCTGAAGAAATGACAAGATATGGTCTCAGACTGGATGGGAACAGCAGATGGCTTGTTGAGGGGCCACCTACTATAGCACAAAGCCCCAGTAATTACTTAAAAGGATCTGAAAAAAAGAAAAGTCAATTGCTAATAGGCAAAAGCTGTTTTGGGGATGCCAAACATATTACACTGAAGCAAAGTTAATATACTCTAGGTAAATATATAAACTTATACCTACCAACTTCTGTCTAATGCATAGGTGTTTTTCAGGTAAAAAGACACCTCAAAAAAGAAGGGAAACAATTCCTCTTCCAAATAACTACCAAAGAGTTCTAAGACTAACAGAAAGATATACTGGCATTGCCCTCCCACAAATCATTAAAGAAAAAGTGGTTCCACTTCTTACGCTGTATCTCTGACATCTCTAGTAATCCGATAATTCCATTCTCTGAAAAAGTCATTTTCTTTGTCAAATTCCCGCTCATCTTCTCCAATGGTTACTGTAAACCTTTTTTCTTCAAAATCAGGCTCCTGTTCTTTTCGAATGGTTGCCTTTTTTAATACCTACCATTGCAAGAATAAAATGACATATAAATCATTTAAAAAGAAAATACTATCACAATAACTGAGGATGGGGGAAGGGGGAAGGGAAAGGGGAAAAATTAGCAGTCACCTGTATTCTGGTTTGACATCTAGCACTCCCAGAGACCCTAAATGGGAAGGACGCTAAAATTAACACAGCAGTCAGGCAGAAGCTGCATGATAGTGTAGAAACTTAAAAAAAAAAAAAGATGCCTATAGCTTTGTGAAAGAATCAAAGCACAGAAAAGTATCCAACAAAATCACAAATCTCTGGGACTCAGTTTCTTCATTTGTAAAATGAGGGGTTTAGATTAGATCTTTAAAGGTCTTTCCAGATCTAGATCCCATGATCCTAAATGATACTGGTTTTTAGAGCAAATAAACAAATCAAGTTCTTCATTAAACACTGGAGCAGCACCCAGTCCTTAAACCAGGGCCACCAAACATAGCCATGGATTTAACTTATACTCCAATAGGGAGAGAGTCTATCATTTCCCACAAATAGTTTTAGGATTGAGTCAAGAGACTGAAAATATTCAAACAGCCAAAAGCAGGGAGGTGAAGACAGAGGTAGAATGGGAGACAAAAGGCTCATAACAATAGGGATGAGAGTTAACTATTCAAAACAATTGCTAAGTGTCAACATAATCTGTTAAGGTCACTCAAGTTTTAAAAAAAATGTGGTGAATGGAAGAAGGAGGTGAGAAGGAAAGACAGAAAAATAAATAAAAAGGATATATAGGAGAGAAAAATGCAGTGACTAATTTGCTCATCATTAAGAGTTTTTCCAGAAATGAAGTCATGTCCAAGAGAGGGGGGGTAACATTTTATCTATACAAAGATTGTGAAGAATTTTATGGATGTTAAGGAAGGGGATGATTCCAAGTTGTTGGAGGTTAAGGAAGGCTGTAGTCACAGACTTTTAGGTCAAACATATTTTACGAAATTTTCTCTAGTAAGAAATTTGGTTTAAGAGCAGATTAAACCTAATATATGCTTGCACAAAGCCCCTTACAATTACTGGATCTGGTTCTAATTTCCAACCAAATATAAAATCCATAATAATTTCTTTATATAGTGCCTTAAAGTTCAAATACCTTCTTTATAACCTAATGAGACTTTCGATCATGATTTCCATTTTGTAGATGAGGAAACTGAGGCACAGACAGATGAAGTGACTTGTTTATGGTCAGTCTCACAGCTAGTCTTAGAGGTGGGATTCAGAGCTTTTGATTTCAAAACCTTTGCTTTTGCTACAATATCATATTGCCTTTAAAACAGTAAGTAGATCTAGTCTTCTCTTCCAGGGGCTGATGCCATTTGACCTAGTCTATAAAACCTAGGGATATACTATTTACTTATGTTTTCCTTAAGAAAAAAAAATAATAAAAGATACAATTAGGACTACAGTATCTAGAACTGGGAAGAACCTTCAAGATCATCTAGTAAGGTGAGGCCTAAAGAGGGGAGGGAAGTGACAAACAGGTAGTAAGCAGCAGAAGCAGGATTCGAACCCAGGTCCTCTGACTCCAAATTCGGATAGCATGAGTCCACAGAAGTGTGAAAATAATTCCCAGTGGCTTTACTGTGTTTCATTTCATTCTCTCTGGATCAGATAACTGCTAATAATGAATTTTAGGCAATGAAGAAGACTGTATTTTTCTTTTCAGGTTTTCTGCTGTCCTTTTACCTCCTTTGCATGCCGGAGTCCTCTCTCCCAGGCACTCTCTGTTGGGGGTTCTGGAGGTGGTGGAGGCAGAATTTCATCAACAACTGGTCCACCCTATTAAAAGATTGAAAAAAAAATTAAATCTTTATTGGATGTTAAAAAGTGGAGATGACAAATATAGCCTTTAAGACAACCATGCTGTATCCAAGCTGCCACCTTGATAAATCAGATACCTAGGACCACTGACACATGGAAATCATGCATTTGAAAAACATTACCTAAAGCTGCAAAAATGCCTTCTTACAACTACAGAAGTCATCAGATTTAGGCTTAAGGTCACTTAACAAATCTCAGAATTTCTTATTCAGTCAGTATCAGAACATTTTAAGACTGAAATTTAAACCCACCCCACACTCGCCAAATCTACAAGGTTTTAATGAAAAGAGAAGTTCATACCCAAGGATTGGCAGGCATCAATGGATGAGGTCCAACAGGTGGTGCACCATTGGGTGGAAAAGGATCTGGTTTTGTGATTAAAGAATAGTTTCCTTTGTCATTCACTCCAGGATGGATAAACCTACAATTCATCCCCCATGTACAATGACCTATAAAAACATAAAATCATGTAAGGATTTGTCCATAGCTGTTTTTTTTTAAAAACTCTACTACCTAACAGATCTATATAGGATAAAGAAATTCAAGATACAGTATAGTACTTCATATCAGCTGGAATTCAAACTGATTTTCCTATATGGAATTAAGACACTAGTATGAACCTTTACCTGAAAATGGTACAACTAACGCAGATATCTATCTTTTTTAAAAAATAATTTAAGTTCCTACAAATTACCTCAATCATAAATTTGGTCTGAAGGATGAAAAATACTCATTAAATAAATGGTTAAGAATTATTATATAAGAACTGAATTACATGTATAAGAAACTGAGTATATGAAAAATGTACTAAAAATTATAGCTTCAATAGAGGTGGTCATGCTAAAAATGCATTTATTAAGTACTAGGCACTGTGCTAAAATGCTAAGGGCAGTGGAGAGAAAAGAGAAAAAAAATAAAATACACATCCAAAGGGAAACTGGGTAGACAAAGGTATGAGGATCCACCTACATGCAATAATCTGGAAAAAAGGCATCCCATCTCTCCTGCTTCAGCACAGTGCTAGGCACATTTAATCTATAACTATCAGCTTCTGTAAGCTATAAAAAGGATAACAAGAATAAACATGACCTTGAAGCAGAGAAGCAAAATGATTTGTGTAAGTGGCCTGTAACATTAGAAATCAGCTCAGGGGTATTTAAAAAAAAAATCCTACTTTATCAGTAAGTCAGAAACAAAAAAAAAAACTTCAGGGAAGTATAAAGTATGCTTTTCACTCTGGTGAAACTGTCAAATGCTACAAATGTAGACTACTGTGAAAAAAATGGCTAGATCGGCCCTGATTTGGTCACATGTTAGACAGACTTCTTAAATAACAAGAGGTAGAGATCCTAAGAAGTCAATTTTAAACAATATTTAAAAATCCAGAAACAACTCAAGTGGTTTATTTTTAAAAAAGGAAAAATAAAAAAATGATCCAAACACTACCCAAACCCAGTACTTTAATCAGTTACAATAGTTAGTTATTAAATGTTTCCATTACAATACTTCCTAGGATAAAGTATATGACATGACTCTCTACCAGTCTAACATTTTCACAGTGTATTCTGCTTAAAGAAGTAAACTAAAAATTTAACTAGTTTTTTTTTTTTTGAATCTTTGGTGCAACTATACCTAAATAGCTTAACTCTTGTCCCCATTTCCCAGTTTTCCCCTATTAAGCCTGAATGAGAAAGAGGTGATTTTATAAAACAGTAAGTAATAAAGATCAAAAGAACAATCATAGAAGCTGCTAAAATAAAACTATACATTTTCACATGTCCTCTTGTTTAGCTTTATTTGATAGTTAAGTCTGAGAATATAACATAAATAAAACAAGTATATAATTCAAAGTTTTCAACAATCATTTTCTATCCTGTTCATTGTCTCAATTAACAGGAAGACACTGTAATGTTCAAAGATTCTGATATTTTTAGAAATGCATGCAGTGAAGTCAATTCCATGGCTACACTTTTATACAATAATGTGTACTTTAGGAAAGAACCAATACAATGAATGGAATTGGTTCACATCATACAAGGAGTGTGAATTAAAAGCCTAAAATATGACAATGGAAGTTTAAAAAAATGTTCGTTTCACTAATATCTTAAATTCGAAGAAAACATTATATATGAACTGAGAGAATGTTTTAAGTATGAGGCATTTTGTAAATATTTACAAATCATTTTCCATGGCTGTTTTGTTTACTTTTACTAGGATGGTTATTTACAAAACCAGGTAACTATTTCATAAAACTACGTAACTAGCTTGACTGTAAGTTGTACAATTTTGTTGAGTAACTGGGCAAGTAAAATAAGGTAACTAGACTTAAAGATCTCTGAAGTTCCTTTGTGCTCATGATCCCATTCTGGAGAATGCCTAATTTGTATCTGAATATACAGTAATACCTCATATGCATTTTTTAGGGAATGAAGTTTTTCAGACCACTGAAGCTTTACCCTTTCTAAGAAATAAATTTATCTCAGTCCAAAATACTTCATATACTTCCCAGCTTTCTTAAACGGAGTATGCTGAATATAACAAACTTTTCTCAATAACTCAGACCACTATTAAGAACATCAATTACTGTTCTGTGCTAGAATGTGTTTAGAAAATATTGAGTTATACAGGATTATTCTCTGTCTTTATATTAAATAGTCCCACACTTCTCCATGCTTTTATGTGGGTAGTTCTTTGGTCTCCTAAAGCCACAGGAGTCACTTCTTCCTAAATGAATTACTATTCATTCACCATCTTATCTTATATATGCAATTTTCTTTCCTGAAGTGTAAGGATTTCTCAACAATTTCTGACTCCCTATTCCAACTCTATTCTCCCTTATTTATCTGTATCATAGATGGCTGATCCTGCTGAGAAGTAAGACTTCGATAAAAGTCAGAGGACTGAGGGTAGTACTATAACAAATATGGATAGACCACAGCATTACTTTTAACTAGTTAGCTATTAGCTAATTAAACTGAATTAGATATTGGACTAAGGTGAAATGAAGCTATAACCTATTGATTAATCCTCTGCGCTAAGTTGTTTTTAATTTAAAGTTACATAAGAAGCCAGATAAGTGAAAAGTCATTTCAGAAGAAGGAGCAGAGAATCAGAAAGGAATTTAGATGTCTTCTAGTTTGTCTTCCATAGTAATTCCAAAGTTTTCTTTTGACCAATTTTCTTATTCAAAATTCTTAAGCTATACACAGTTTATTGCAGTATACTTCAAGTTCCTCACATGCAAAAGAGATCAATCAAGTTTAAATCATGACATGACTATTTGTTTTGGGAAGAGCAATTAGATCAAGATCAAATCACTATTTGTAATTAGATAAATCTGAACTTTGATATCAAGAACAGAAGATAGAGACAGGAGCGTCTGGCATTAATAAGTACGAAAAAGGGAGCCAAGAGAACAGTTTGAAATGAGTGGAAGAGAAAAAAACATAACACTCTGCAACCTTAGTAGGGAAGAATAAATAAGAACACAGCAAATAAAATGGTGAAAAGAACAGGATAAGCCAGGCAGACTGATAAACACATTTATTTCTCACAATTAAGTTTGAATCATGAACAAAAAAGTGTTTCCACACGAAAAAACAACCAAAAATGACACACACAAATCCAAACCTAAAGTCTCTTCCCGTAATATCTTAAAGCAAGTTTCAAGATAAAAATAGAAGATAAGAGAAGAAAACAGGTGTTAGTCCAGATTTGAAAGATTAAGATCTTATCAAACTTCCACCTGATGCTCCACCTAGATTCATACTGTTCATTTCATAGAGAAGAAAGATCACCGTTTCTTTCTGAGGGCTGCTCCGCTTGAAAATCCACGCCGAGAACGTTTCTGTTGCATCCTGTTGAAAGGGGGAACCCACCTTACAGAGGTGGGACATGATCAAAGATAATACCTTCAGAATCTGGCCTTGTAAAAGGGGCCTTATTCACCTCTCCTTATGAGAAGCAAGTTTTTTTTTTAAACAAATAATTTCCAAATAAGATCCTAGAGCTACAATCATTTCCTTATTGTTACTATATAATCACTTATTTTATCAATGATCATTCAAGTTCCCATGGGGACTGGATATGGGGGCAGGGGGGTGTGATATCAAGACACACAGGATTATAAAAAGCGTCATAACATGGACCCCTGAGAATATAATTTTTTTGTTAAGATTCCAGTGTATTCAACCCTGCTCTGCTCTCAACAATGACTACAAGTCACTTTCAATTCCTGGGGATGCAACAGGCTTTACAGATGGTGTTTTCAACCACCTGACTTCATATACAATTACCTTTCATAAAGAATCGGCAGGTGGGACGAGGCCTCACCTTCCTATCACTAGGATCCTTCACTTCTCCTTCTTCCAGATCATCATCCTGAAACAGAGAATAAGATGAAATAATAGGAATTCTGATGACAACCTGACAACAAGATGTCATTGTCATGAATCTAGACATGTAAAAAGCCAGTTGCTGTAAACCTTGGCTATTTTCTCTTCAGTAATCATGAATGAGAAGCAGGTTGGCCAGAAGTCAAGAAGACCTACTTCTGACACACACCAGTTGTGTAACTATGGGCAAATCATTCAATCTTTCAGTGGCCTAAGCTACTCTCTAAGCCTACTGAGGTTACAGAGAAGTTCCTGATCTTTACTTGTAGGGGAGTTCCTAATATTCACTTGAGAATTTCAGGTTGAGCTTAAAAAAACAAACTAACCTCATCCCCCTCCTCATGGTAATTTAAATTTGTAACAGATGAGAAAATTTGGTCTGCCAGGACTAACAAGTTTTTATACTTTACAATTTAATCCATTGAAGGTCTGCACAGCACGTCTCTGAGGTAGACAGTACAAGTATTATCATTATGAGTTTAATTGGTAATGGGACACATTTTAAAAGCATAAATAGTTCATCCTATTTGATTCTTAGGTGTATAATGGTATTAGCAGGCTATAGCATATTGTCAATGAGGACTTGCCTATGACAAGTAAAGTAAAAGCCATTATCAATGACATGCAGGAGAAAAGGAAGCTGGCTCATTAAACAAAGACTGAAAGTTCAATAGGCATAAAACACTCTGAGAAAAGTCTTTTACATGTTGATAGCATGAGATAATATTTGTAAAGGACTTAGCACAGTGTCTGGGACATAGAAGGTGTTTAGTAAATGTTTGTTCCCCTCGCTCAGGTTGGGCAGGTCTTCTTTGGAAGATTTACGAAAAGACTGAACAAGATGGAAGAATAATACAGGATGAGAGAATGTGGATAAGCTGCTCTTTGCACCAGTGGAAGTATCTACGCTGATGAGTATACGTCTGTCAAAGTAAGGAAATGGAAACATCTGTACTATTTCATCTATCCTGAAAATAAGACATTCCTCTACTCTATTAAGGGAAGAACTTATGTCAAGTAGATAATCTAAATCTGCTATATTATCACTGTTGTACAGAACTATTTTTCTACTTGGTAAAAGATGCTGTAAGCTTATTAATTTTTTTTTGTATTTTCTAAGAGTTAAGCACATATCAATTTTGAGAAGATTAGGAAAACCTTAATTTAAACAATTCAAATGAAAGATTTCTATGGCTAATCTTTCCCAAGGAAGTTGGTGAATTAATTTAATTTTTATAGAAGCATTAAGTTCATATTGATGCAGAAATGTAAAGACTTTTCTCTTTCCCCTTTTCTCTTTAGCACTTTTAAAAAAAGATTCCCTCATAAAGTTATATGATCATTACACCAAACCCCCGATTTAGTCATCTAATATCAAAGTCAATCTAACTGAAAATGTTTAGGCAGTAATGATGAACAATACTTTGAAAAATTCTCAATATATTCCCTTCGGAACTGTAACAAAGTCATTTCGTTAAAATGACAAAAGGTAACCTCAAAAGAGGATTTCTTTTTTCCTTCATTCATACAAGAAAAATGTCTTTTGAAAGGTTCATGAACATTTGACTCTTACTGTTAGTCTTGGAAGGTCAAGTATAGATAATAAAATTATAGACAGATAGGTGGCCTAGTAGCCAGAGTGCCAGGCCTTGAGTCAAGAAGACCTGAGTTCAAATGTGGCCCCAAATTTTACTAGCTGTGTGCCCCTGTGCAAGTCAATCTGTTACCTCAACTGTAAAACTGGGGTCATAATAGTACCTACCTTACAGGATGGTTAATATCAAATGAGATAATATTTATAAAAGCCCTTAGCACAGTGCCTAGCACATGGCAAGCACACGTGTGTTCACACTATCTCTCTCCACATTCACACACACACACACACACACACACAATTATAGTGGACAATAATTTCCATAAATGACTATATGACAAATACTGTTAAGACCAATAAGAAGTGACCTGAAAATTCTAATGAGATTAAAAAATATAGTATAAGTAGTTGAGCTTTCAGGTAAACAAGTAATTAGTTCTATATTCTTCTAAACTGTAGATGATTAAAGTGTACTGTCATTTTCTACCAATATTAGTCTTACAATGTGCTTAAAACAATAGGAAAAAGGACACTTAAATCAAAACAGTCAATTCTTAAATTATTTAAAGGCCAATTTCTCTACATTTAGTTCACAGATTATTCAAGTTCAGTCTTTCAAGCAGATACCTGTTTCTCATAACCTGGTAATTATCTGCTGGGCAGTAGAATCATAGAGCAGCATGACCAAAAGGCAGGGGAAAAGAACAGATGCAAACTCACCTAGTGGTAGCAGAATCTAAAATGAAGGATGGTAGTGATCATTTCAGGAAAAAAAAACAACCACATGCAATTTTTACTTAGAATTTGGAAGTGATAAAAAACATCTCCTGAAAACAGTGGCTCAATCAGTGTCCAAAAGAACAAATGCTGGTATCATCAAGAATAACAGAAATACAAGATAGTCTCTTGTTCTTATACAAATTACATCCAGACAATCTTATTAAGAAACATGCCAAAGAACTCCAGAAGATCTTATGGAAGACAACTAACATGAACAGAAGGATGTTAACACGTATATGAGGAGAGATTTTTTTTTTAAAATAAGACTCTTCAATGTGGAAAACCAAAAGATTGAAACAGAATGTGATCGAAGGTTACAAAATCATAAATGAAATAGTGAAGGTAAAAATGGGCTTGGTCATGAAATCCTGGAATGTTAAAAGAACATTTCACATCTGGCCTCACTCATAAAGAGGTGACCCTTGTAAAGTCTACAATGCACAACTTCTCTCTGCCTCAGTTTCCCATAAAATAGGGTAACTACTTCACCTCATAGAGCTATTGTGATGATTAAACAAGACAATACCTGCGAAGTATTTCACAAACCTTCAAGTGCTACATAAACGTAAGTTATCACTACGCGGCAAGCTGAGGACAAATAAAAAATTCTAAATCACAAAGCAGACCACAAATTTATGAAACTTTGCCTGTCGTGAAAAAATGGAATATATTTTAAAAGGTTTAGATGAATTCTTTGATAATTCACCTATAAAGATGATAGCCAGTGGAAATCTAGGAAGATCCTAAAAGAGTTGATATCAAAGAATTAGACCCTGTCATGCCACATTATGTCCTGCAGCATGATGGACACATTAAAGAAAGAATGCTGGCCTGGTTGGATCAGGGTCTTCAAACACTGAATTAAGATTAGTCTCATTCATGGATTATCTGTCAGTGATTTCTTCATCCCTGTACCTTGCAATCAAAATAATCTAAGAGTATGCTATAAATAATTATCTAAAAAACTTGTAAGAATAGTTTCATCTCTGATGATGGTAGATATATTTGTACCTATAGGAAATTTTATCATGGCAAAATATGAGTGGTGCAAAGCTTTAGTTAAAAATGTCAGTCCAAGTAAAACATGTTCAAGGAAATTGGTACTGTAATAATTAAGGAAACTAAAGCAAAGAATGATGGGAGAAGGGAAAGGAAGGGATCAGCTTACCTGCCATAGATAACCTATAATTTAAAAGGAAAAGTTGCTGGATATATATGTCACCTTAAGAGAAGTCCAGGTTAAGTTGGAAAAAAAAAAGTAGACCAATTCAAGTCACTTTCTAGAGTTAACACAAGTAATAAACACTTCTACTTGTTCTGGATGCTGAGATGAAAAAAACAATGAAGTAATAACAAGTCAAGATCTCCTTTGGTAATGAAATCCCTATTCTATTCTATTCTCAAAGAGATTTAAATGAAATGACTGCTAACCAAACTAACCTTCCTGGATGCTTTAAGTATTTCTAATTTCTTTTCAAAAATAACTCAAGCACCAGATTTTCCCTCTAAATTTAGAAAACTCTGAACAACTGACTTATATCACATTGTAAAAATGTTAACCGCTTTTTGTAATAAATATGTAAAAGTCATTATGCCATTCAAAACCAAAAGTATTTCCCAGTTTGAAGTACAGGGGCCTGTGTCAATCAAATAAAGATTTCATACCAGTTTTCAATTCATTCCCAGCCACTAAAGTAGTGTACACTGGGCAGAACATTCGGACATTAGAGAGGAATGAAAAGTCAATATTGGCAATTTGAAAAAGAAAATATACAAATAAATATCAATGAAAATAGAACCGAGAAGGACCAATACCCTAGCAATCGATACAAGTTAAGTTTACTATGGGACACAAGACTTGAAGACCAGAACACAAATAAGAAACAAAAGAAAAGAATATTTGGTCCTTCATATGATACTATCTCAGGATAACATGTTTTCTCATCATGTTAAGAACTCATACTGAGCTATCCACACTATCCTCTCTGATTACTATTTAATACACTGTGAATTGGCTAAGTAGGACTAGGGTTATGGCCCGTGTTTGTGGAAGAGGATTTTATTTTGCTCTCTAAAGAAAACTGGTCCTAAATGGGAGTGAAAGGAAACACTACAGCATAATCAGCACTTTGCCCTAACCAGTGAAATGGCCCAATAGCAACAGGATGCTGCTTAATAAATATATATTTTTTAATAAATATATTTCTAAAATTCCATTTCATATCCTAGTCTTACAAAATTCACATTCATTTCTTACTACACATGGAAAGAAGACTATTTCATTTTAGAAAGATTTTCAATATGGGTTATAACATAAAGGGCTTGTGGTTAACCAATTTTCAATGGACAAGAACATCCCATTTTTCTGACATTCCTTTTACTTGGGGTTTGACCATACTTAGAATTCCTTCAGTAGAGAATCACAGAATTATAGATTTAGAGTTGAGAATGGACCTCAGAAGTCACCTAGATCAGGTTACACAACTTGAGGCCTGCTTGGCCTTTTGCAGCATGTCAAAGGATTTCCTCTATATATAAAGGATGCTTTCTTCAACGTTTTTTGCAGGTTACCCAAAATTTTTTGGTGTGCCAAGTTGTGCAGGCCTGACCTAGATCAATCATTTTTTACAGATGAGAAAAAAGTAGGACAATGCAAGGACAATGAGTTGACTAATCCAAGGTCACACAGGTAGTGTCTCTGAGGAAAAATTTGAATCAACCAACAAATATTTATTAAGAATCTACTCTGTGCCAGGCACTGGGAGATACCAAGATGAAAATAAAACAGTCCCTTACTGAAAGATGCTTATATTCTATTGGGAGAGACAACACAACTCATGGCTGGCACATAGTAGATGCTTAATAAATGAAGATGTCTCTAGATGCTGATCAATGCATACATATGCATGCAAGCTACAGACAAAAGCAATACCAGGTCATGGGGGGTGGGGGTGGGGGCAGCCAGAGCAGCCTGTGGCAAATCAGGAAAGTGAAGAGAACAGATTCCTGACTCAGAAGAAAGTCAGTGCTAAGGTGAAGAGATGGACAACAGAATGCCACATGGAAGCAACAATAAGGAAGCCATTTGGCTGGACCTAACAGATGTAAGCAGGAATAACAAGTCATCAGGTTTGAAAGGAGAGTTGGAGCTAGATGCTAAGAGGCTCCAGAGGTAGGGGAACTAGCTTGATCAGATCAGCACTTTAGCAAAGTCATTCTGGCAGCTATATGTTAGGAGAGAGCTGTGAGGCTGGGAGAGGCTTTACAATGAGGAGGTCGCTGTAATGATCCAGGTGACAGGTGATAAGGGACAGAACTACTGTGGTTGTCACATAAGTAGAGAGAAGGAGCAAGAGCTGTTGTGAAGGTATAAAGGACAAGATTTGACAACTAACTGGAATACAGCACGAGTAGTTGAGAACATCACCAAGGGGGGAGACTTGGGTAATTGGAAGGACAGTGGGTACTATATGAGAATAAGCATTTATTAAACCCCTATTATGTGCCAGGCACTGTGTGCTAATGCTTTCCAGATATTGTCTCACCTTCTCCTCCACTCTGGAAGATTGGTACAAGTATGGTACCCATTTTAGAGGCAAGCAAACTGAGACAGAGATTACATGACTTGCCCAGGGTCACACAGCTACAAAGTATGAGGCCAGATTTGATCTCAAGTCTTCTTGACTCCAGATCCACTGGACTACTTCTAGCTGTCTCTTCTATGGACAGAGATAGGGAAATTGTAAGAGGAGTGGGTTAGGGTTGGCATTACAATGCTGGGGTCAAGGTACAGTGTATTTGACTGTGACTGATGAATCCAGTGAACTTTATCATAGGTGGGGCATAAATAAATAATCTGAATGTTTGGGATGAAGATGTCTCTAGATTTGCCCCTCTCATGTTCACTTTGTGCTACTGAGGCATAGCACCTTCTTTGATGTGGGAATGCCAAGGGGGGCAAGTCCTATGCCAACATCTCCCATGTCTCACAACTGATACTAAAGTTCTTCAGAGAGACCCTGGGAATGTTCTTGTATCTCTTCTTCTGACCTTGGGTTAGGGTAGGGGAAAAGATAATGAGCTGTGTTAGATCTGTTGAGATTCCTACAATACAGTCAATTTGAAACTTAGGACTGTAGCTGAGAGATTAGAGATCAGATCTACATAACCTGGGAGTCATTTGCATAGTCATGATAATTAAAAACATGGAAGCAGACAAAAAGAGCACCAAGGAGAGGGGGGGTGGGTATATATCCACAATTAGGAGGCATGATAAGGATGGTGATCCAGTAAGAGTCTGATTGGTCAAGAGAGACAGAACTAAAAGAGAGCAGTGCTATGAAACCCTAGAGTGTAGAGATATCTCAGATAGTAGGTTAACAGTGTAAAATGCTATGGAGAGGTCAAAAAGGATAACAACTAGGAAAAGGCCATTAGATTAGGTGATTATTGATAATTCTGTAATTGATTAACTTCAATCCAGCAAAGCCAAAGGGAAAATGGCTGGAGACTTGAGAATAAAAAGGAAATTAAAGTACCCATTCTAATAGCTTTTCCTAGGAGCTTAAATACAAAAAGGAAGGAAAACATGACAACAGTTTAATAGAATGATAGGGTGGAATGGTAGTGGGATTTTTTTGTTTGTTTGATGTGTGTGTGTGTGTGTGTATGTGTGTGTTTTAAGGATAAGGGACAAGAGTATTTATGGGCAGCAGAAAAGGAATCAGACAAATTTGCAGTAAGAAAAAGGAAATGAATGGTTATGGGGACAACCTCTGGGGAACACAGGAGGGGATGAGAGCAAAGACTTGGCCTTGGTGACTCAAGGGACCATCCATCAGAGATCACAGTAAATGAGAAAAGAATGGGCACTAATGATATTAAGAGGTTGTGAGAGAGAGGAAAAAGGGCTCCTAATGGCCTCCATTTTGAGATTCTCAACTGTAAACATTGGGAAAGAAGGTGGTAGGTAAAGCTTGAGAAAAGAGAGGTTTTGGAATAGCTGTTATAAGAAGTGTGATATAGATTCAATTATGGAGAAGTAAAATGAGGGTCCAGTTGAGATTAGCTCACAAATTTGTAGTAGACTCAGTGGGCATGACTGAAGGATTTCTTTCAGCTACCTTCTGATCCTGGTGAATAGAAGCAAAAGTGGTACATGGTAGGAGTAATCCAGGACTGATATGTGGGAAGGCATGAGTAGTAATGACAAGAGAACAAGGAATCTGGGAGTAGAGGAGCAAATAGGGAGAAAAAATATAACAAATACAAGAGTCATGGCCTAGGGAAGTACAGGATAGGAGTATGGTAAAGTAAGATGTGGAACAATAGGTGTTTTGAATGGATAAAGGAATTCTGGAGTTTTTGGCTGACTGTGAGAGCAAGAGTGTGTTCGTTTCTGTGTGTGGCTGAGGTGGAATAATAAATAGAGCTGAGGAGCATGAGGTCCTAGAAGGTTAGAGTGTTTAAAAGAATGTATTGTTAAAGTCCTTCAGTATAAAAGTAGTAATTTGGGGCTGAGAGAAAGTCAGAAGAAGAGTTATGGCCTGTGATTATATAAGTACCACCAGGCTCCAAGATTGTGTGACATAGCTGGATAGAGTAGACTTCAAAGGAGGAGAAGGTGTTGAGTGAAAATGGTAGAGGGAGAATCTGAAAATGGGGAGGGAAGAACATTCTGAGTATCCCTGCTAGACTACTGTGTTGCAGGGTCTGGGAAAAGAAGAAAATGGCGCTCTCTCTCTCTCTCTCTCCCTGTCCCCTAAACCCCCTCTCAAAAACATAGCAGCATTCTGATCTCTGATATTTGGAACATCAAATCTGTTGCTAGAGGCTCATGAAACATGAATACAACGTTAGAACAATTAACTTTCCTTATTCAGTTTACAGTTAACTTAATATCTATAAACCAAAATAAGCAGGAATCATCAAAACTACTTGGTCATTATTAAAAAGAAAACAAACAGAAAATCTGATAGATAATTCAAAATGACACTTTAAATAATTAATTTTATTCTCTTTCCTTGACTAGCCTTTAGCCAAATCCAACAAGTAGTAAATTAGTTAAATTTTGAGTTTCAAGGCATTTTCTTTCTCATTTTTACTGTACGGCAAAAGTGGTAATGATCAGTGAAGTTTACTAAGCAAGGCACTATGAACAAAACTGATCCATGGTCAATTCATTTTCAATTCAATTATATAATTCAACAAGCACCAAGTCATGCTTATTTTGATAAGCCAACTTTCTAGTCTAGGAACATCCTTTTTAACATTTCCTAGACCAATATCATTTTGCAGTGGCATCAGTAGCATCCTACAATCATGACATATACCAAAACCAATAAAATCATGAAATCCAGCTAATCACTTTTTTATAACATTTGTGGAACTGTTTGCCTGTTTTGCCTAATGTCATGATTCTAGATCATCAATTAATCACGTTGGGACAGCGGAGTAATATGTGTGTACAAGCAAAAAATGTATGCCAAGTGAGCAGAAAATCTTGTTTGTATCCTTTAGTTAAATTTACATTCGTTTTCAAGTCTATTACTTACATCAATTTCTCCATCATCAATCTCTCCATCATCTTCTTCTTTTTTTTTCTCCTTCAGAGATTCTAGGTGCTCCTTTTCCTCCCCATTTTTACCACTGGGCTTCTCTTCTTCCTCTGGAGCACCTTCTCCTTTCTCATCCTCATCTTCTCCACCAGCTTTCTCAGCCTCATCCTCTTGAGCAGTAGCTGCTGGTTCCTCAGGAACCTCCTCATCATAATCTAATTCATGTTCGTCCAGTTCTCTAGTGACCGAAGAGGCTTCATCTCGAAGATCATTTGTCCTGTCTTCCTCCTCCTCCTCCTCCTCCTCCTCTTCCTCTTCCTGAGATAGGGAGTTCTTAAGGTCTCTGCTCTGACCATTATTATCAGAGTCCTGAGATTTGGTTTCACTTAATCGGTCCTCCTCATCTGAATGATTTTCCTCTTCGCCCTGACTCAGTGTCCTTGCTGCATCTTCCTCTTCTTCCTCCAAATCAGTGCCCCTCCCACCCTCTCCATCCAACTCTCGATCAGACCCACTCTCTTTTAGAATGTCATCATCAGAGAGCTCTTGCTGTTCTTCCTCTGGAGATCCAGGATCTCGATCAGGGCTCTCACACACATCCATCAGTATCCTCTGATCTACAAAAGAAAGAGAAATATATACATTTACCAAATTCAAGACAAACTGAGAAATATATATCATTTGCTAGTTCTACTGGCCTGAAGAGGAGGAAAGAGGTATATGTGTCTTTCCTTCATCTGGTTTTAATCCTGAACAGATATTCTCTATAATTTAGACTCATTCTTCAGACTATGGATGCTATGCTCCCTAGGATCATATATTTAGAGCTGAAAAGGACCTCAGAACCCCTATTTTACAGATAAGGGAACTGAATTCAGTCCAGAGGTTAAATGACTTGCCCAAGCTTACATAGGTCATAAGTGACAGAGTCAGGATTTGAACCCAACTCCTTAGGCATGAAATCTAGAACTCTTACTACTCTACCATTCCAAGAGAAAACAGGCAATAACTTTAAAATCATATACATCCAATTAAGAATCATAAATTAATGTGATATTTATAATCACTTAGGAGATTATTAGCAATGATAATTTAAGTGTAATACGCCAAATGGGTAAGATCCTCTATATCCTCAGCATACCATCTTGCTGAACTCTACCTTCCCCTAAACACAAATACAATTTAAGGCAATATCTCAATGTTACAATTTTGACATACGATTTCTACCCCCCCCCCCCAGCATTTAATAAGGAAAAAAGTCAACAAGATTTTTTGCTATATCACAACAATGTGATTTTTAGGTGACATGTTACTTTTGAAATTAAAGGTGGCCTCCACATGGTAACCATTGATACTGTATATGGCCCCAGATTGTAAGCCATAAACCTACCTTTGGCTTTAGAGTTAACCTTAGGGGCCTAAAGCAGAATAATTGTAGACAGTTCTTTAGCAACTCTCAGCATGCATTTCAAAGGGTGTCCTTGTTGGTGCCTGTCACTTTTCATGTACAGGTACTGTGTGTTAACATCCACCCAGATCAGAATACCTATTAAAAATAAGTTAGGAAAATAGATAGTGGGCACTAGTGGTCCATTTTATGACCTGGGACACATCTATCCACTTGAAGGGACAGATTTATCTGTATCACTTTACACTCCAAAAGTAGAAGAGCACTTGTCATACAAAAGATGCCCACAGAAGCAAAGATTTAGAATGCTATTAACTAAAGAATTACTAAAGGAGACCATACTTCATTATACTATTTTAGACTATTCTGTATCGTCAGGTTATTGAATGGACATTGTCATATCTACAATGAGGGCCTCCTTCCTTCCCACCAAAATTGTGACTCATGACTTGATATAAGCTGCCAATGGGTATATTCACCTGTAGAGAAGAACTTCTGGTAGAAAATTCTCCATATTACGAGAGCTGTGCTTACATGATGCTGACAGTCTCATTCTGCTCTATTTCAGAAGATAGTCAAGTCTATTTTTACTACTCCAGATTTAATTATAAAGTGCACACATGCTGGTATCCCACTCAGATGCTTTAGGAGGGTACTTTGTTCTTCCTTCTCCTGTTTTTAAATGCAGGGCAAGATGGCTGACATTTACTAATTTCATTCTGCATGTTGGTGGCAGAAAAAACACTGAGCAGTTTTCATGCAGTCCTCTGAAATCTACAGGGATGTACACACTGGCTACATTCACAGCATCACAGGATTTAGAGCTGAAAGAGACTTTAGAAATTATCTAGTCCAACCCCTTCAAATGACAGACGAAGACCAGGAGAGTCAGAGATGGGAAACAGCTTGACCAAAAGTCACATGACATATTCAGGGATAGGGTATTTCTCAATTCCACTCCCTCCCCACATACCATCCCCCAATTAATAGTCACATTCGAACCCAGGTCTTTTTTACTCTAAATTCAATGTGCATTTCAATACAACACAATGTAGCTAACCTCAAACCCTGGGAGACTTCTACCTCAGTCTTTCCCTGAACAGCACTGCCCAAATACTGATTTCAGGCTATGCCCTTTATGGCATACTACCCCCTTCTAACATAGCCTCACATAAATCCCCCCACCTCTGAGGTTTTTCCTCTCCGCCACAATCTCAATAATGAAACTAAATAGTAATATCACAAGCACACTATTATCCTAGTGATCTAGGGCAAAAATGTACACTGATGTTAAAGCCTGTCAGTCATCCAGTGCTTATTGGTTTGGGCAGAAATTCTTTGGGGCTCATTCTTTTCAAAAGTAAAACATATTTAAAAGCATACAGAAGTAGAGTCAAAGCTCAGAAATTCACTCCTCCAAAAGGCTAAAGTCACAACTCAGACAACAATTTATTGTCTTAACAAATGAAAAAAATTCTCTGTGAGGGGTCATGGCAATTTAAGATGTGTTTGTTTAGAACCTGGGATTTCATCTGTGTAGCAAATTTAATAAGTGTAAACTCCTTCCAACACTGAAGTTAGGCAACTCTGTAACTTAAAGAGTCTTATTTGCTTGATAGCAATGAGGTCACACAGTTAGTATGTGTCAAAAACAGTACTTGAACCCAAGTCTTCCTGATTTCAAGGTCAATCCTCTATTCCGACTTGTTTGCAGAAACTGGCCAGCCAGCCAGAATAAAAGGAATAAAACAAAGAAACTATACGTATCTATTCAGAGTAATAGATATATACAGTCATTAACAGAAAATATGAGGCTTCTCACCCATGTGAAGTCACTGAAAAGCAGAAATTTGAAGCATTTATTAAGTGCCTACCATGTCAGGGGAATAACTGGGGATACATTCATTCATGCTTTAACAATCAAGGATATCTCTTGTCCTCGAAGAGCTCCATAATACCAGAAGAGATATGTGTCTACTTATATTTTACTGCAGTTCCCCTTATGCAATAGCTTATTTTTCCAAAATAAATACAAAGGTTTACTTTAAGCCCAAGGAGTAGTGATGACAAGTGGTGCTGGACAAAAGAATAGTCTAATAAAAACAAACCAGAAGATGTGCCCAACTAAAAACCAACCTCTGATCACAAGAAATGCTGCTTCAACTTTAATTCTTGTGAAATTGGCTCTTATCATAAAACCTCAGGGTTATCTATTCCAATCTATACTTGGATATGAATTCCCTCTACAACATCTTCAACAAACAATTACTCAGTCTTTTTTTGGATCCTGATTCCTGTTCAAATATAAGCTATTCCTTCTAGCTTTGAGTTATCTTCAAACTTAGTAAGTGCTTTATCCATAACTTCAAAATTATTAAAAGGCTGATTACATGGCTAGGATCAGTAGCAAACACAGACACAAAGACATATATATATATATATAAAATTATAAAAAATTAAGCACTTGCCCCCTTATAAATTTGATTTTTAAGTTCTACTTTAGCATGCTGGAAGAGAAGTTACTTAAAAGAATTTCCCAAATTCCATTTTCTTTACTCTTCAAGGTTGAACACAAGCTTTCATGTGCTCATAAGAATGCGCCAGAGCAGTAAAAGCACTAAGCACACCTACTACTCTCAGGAGGAAGCCTTCACTTTCCAGGTGGCTAGTTTTGCTTTCCCTTATTTAATGTGGTATTACACTATTTAAGTGTCTTTTATAAGGATAAATGTTTTCTTCTCTCTCTGAAGCCTTTTTTCAACACAATAGTAAGAAATCTGAAAGACATTATAACATAAAATAAAAGTAACATTTAGTAAAAGGGAAAGAGCACTGGGTTCTAGAGGCAGAGAACCTAGGTTCAAAACTCATTACTGCTGCTTACTATCTTTGTAAACCTTGGGCAAGTCACTTAACTTCCCTGGGTCCTGGCTTCTCTATCTATAAAATGAGGGAGTTGGATTATGGGGCTTCAAGTCCCTTCTGGCTCTAGTTCCTTTAGTCTATGAATCCATAGGCATCTGACAGAAGCATCAGACCAGTTGTGGTTTAGTTAGAAAGTCTTGGACTATCTGTCAGAAGACAAAGGTTCTTCAATCTGTCACTAATTATTTGTATGACTTTAAGCTGCTAAAAAGAATATTGACAATAGCCACCACTTTACAGCTATACAGAACTTTATGGTTTTCATGATGTTTTCACATCCATTCACTTATACTGTCTCTGGGTCTCAGTTTCCTCATCTGTACTACAAAAGATCTGAAATAGGTTATCTCTATAGTTCCTTCCAGATTTAACACTCTACCACTATAAAAAGGACTAGTTCAGAAAAACTTGGTTTACTTTAGTTTAACAAATGAGACACTTTCTGAACAAAAGTCTTAGCTGACTTCTAACAATGCTGATCAATTTTGTCGTCTTAGATGAACTAGTATTATCCTATAGTCATGAATTTATATCAAGGTTTAGAGTCTAATCTTCAGGACCTTGTTCAGACATTTAAGGAATTGTCTATGACATGTGAAAAATAACTGAGATGATGAGATTGACTTTTAAGAAGCAAAATTTTGAGATTCATGATTTCACCAATATGAATACTCCCTCCATAGAAAGTCTATAGTAATTGCATACCTAAACAGATTACATTAATGAAATTATTGTGGCCAAATAAATTCATCAGCCGTTCTAGCGATGCGATTTCACTGAGTTAGGCTGGTCCTCAAAAAAGTCCACTGCCAGTCCCTTACTCAAAATTTTGCTAGGATCTGCTAGACCTTACTTTTGTGCTCTGTTGGCACAACCTTCAAGAATACAATATCATCATAAAGCAACTAGAGAAATAAATTGATTTAGTTTCTATATCTAAATTATGTAAACAAAAATATTTAGTCACCCTGCAAAGCCACATGCTTATTCCAACAAATACAGCTCATTTATAAAAGAAAATTTTAGTAAGTTTTATTTAAATTCATTTTAAAAACTTATCTTTCAGAGTATTATGATAGTATTTTAAAATATATTCAATAATGGCAAGTCTTTGTCCTTTGGGAACAATTTGAGTTCAGAAAGAGTAAAAAGCAAGCAATCACAAGTCTAATGACTAACTGAGAGATCAAACTAGGTAATAATATTTTTAGTCAAAAAATAAGTGTCACTATAATCATTTTGGTATTCTTCCCTAGCTTGTAACGGCTTTGAAGGTAAAGAGTTTTGCTCAATAACAGTATTACTGAAATAAGTATATAGCTTCCCAAGGTGACTTGTTTGAGGGTCAATATTCATTTGGCTGTAATTTTTAAATTTTATTTCTTAAAGCATTCTTACTTTACAGCAGGAACTCCAAGACCACAAAGGAGAGCTACCCAAAAGGTGATCACTCCCAGAAGAAAACTCTGTATGGTTGGTGACAGCATTTTTATTCATTTCTCTCAAATTTAACTATGAGATTCATTGATCTATGGCTCCCCCAATGAATCCTAGAGCAGTCATTCATGCTTTAACAATCAAGAATTGTTGAAATGTGAAGTCAAAAACTACTTTGTTCACAGGCAAAACTTTACTGCACTTTTTCTAAAGCAGTAAATACTGTTTCTCTTAAGGTTACAGATTACTACCTAAAGGCTTGGGACATATATCCACCTCAGGAAACTGTTTGGCTATAAACAACTTAAAGACAAAAGGCTTGCAGGATTTGATGAAGTTGGGTCAATCAATGGTCAAGATTTATATCCTCTGAGGAGAGTAGGTATCCCAATCTTCCAGAGGGTTTGGGGGGGGGGGGGGTAGGGCAATCCCAACTTCCTTGTCATGGAAAGAACTAAATCACTGAAAAAGAACTAAAAGCTTGCTAATCAGAAAGAAAACCAACGATATGTCACAAAATGACATGCACTCACAAACGAACACACAATGAGGCTCTCCTCTTCTCTTAGTGAAAAAAAAAAAAGTAAAATTCTCCCAAATTAACAGTTCCTGACACAGTAAAGGGCTTAATAAATGCACTTGACTCGACAATGGGTTTAGAAACCACGACGATCTGACCTCTCAAAAGCCACCGTTTTCTCATCTGTAAAATGAAAATAACATCTGCACTAAGACTTCCAGTTCTTGTAAACCTTAAAAGTACTGTAAGAATATTTTTTAAAGGTTTATATGATAAACTTCCACTCTCCATAACAAAGCACAGCGGACAAATAAACGCATGTAGCAAAGCCTAAGTTTTAGTGTTAGCTCCGCTACTAAAAGAAAATATGCACAAGAGCTGAAATCTTCACACTTTCCCTACCACTGCTAGTTACCTCGAGCCAATCAATAACCCTCCCAGTTTGTTTCCATTTTCCTAATCAAACAGACTTGGAATCTACGCGGTCGTTTTTTCTTTCTAATAGGTGCAAGTGTGTCCCGGAGCACAGGCAGCAGGCACGCTCCGGCGAGAAAAGACAGCAAATTCTGGGCGTTTTCCACTCAAAAGTTTCTCACGCCACAACTTTCCGCGCAGGGAACCCCTCGTGGATCGGGGCTGATGGTCTTTGTGGTTGGTGACCACGGACCGTGTAAATCTCGGGCCCAGGATCCGTGACAGCTCCGGAAAGGCCAAGCAGGCGCGGGGAGTGACCCCCACGGGCGGCCAGCCCCTACAGTCAGCCCCCTGCACAGCCAGGGTCTAGGGGGGCCGGCCGGGAGTGGCCCACCCTCCAGGGGCAAAGAAGCGGGATCGCGCGTGCTTTAGGCAAGCATCCCACCCGCGCGCGGCTCCCCCACGGAGCCGAACCTGGCCCCTCCCCCCCCCACGCGCGCACGCGCACACACTATAGCGCGCGCCGGGGGAGCCACGAGCCCTGAAGTGCTCGAGCCCCTCCCCCCTCCCCGCCTCCGAGGCCCCAGCGCGCGACTCGGCCTCTCCTCCAGGGCCGCCGCCCCCTGGCCGGCCCCCGCCGCGGCCTCCAACCGAGGCCGGGCCTGCGCCGCCGCCGCTGCCCAGACCCCGGCGCCCGCTCCTCACCTCACCTCAGCGCGAGGGCGGCCGCGGAGGAGAGGAGGGGGACGGGGCAAGGGAGGGGGGGGGGTGGCGGCACGGAGAAGCGTCTTCCCGGTCCTTCTGCTCCTCACAGACCTTGGCTGCTTCGGCTCCGGCTCCGACTCCGGCTCCGGCTTCGGCTTCGGCTTCGGGGCGACGCGGGCGGAACAAACGGGCTCCACTACCCGCGGGGGCCGGCCATTGTGCGACGTCATCAGGCCGCGACCGCCTCTCTCCAGAGAGCGGGCTTCCCTCCTCCCTCCTTCTCTCCCTGGCCCGGGCCGGGCCGCTCCGCCCCCTCCTCTCTCCGCGCCGCGCCCTGCCGTGCGTGCCGTGCGTACCGTACGTATCATGCGTACCGTGCGTACCGTGCGTGCCGCGCTTAAAGAAACATACTCTGCTTGAGACCTTGCAGCAAAGGGGGAGGGAGGTATTGGGGAAAGGGAAGGATGGGGAAGAGAAACGGAGGCATGTCGGTCAATCAATAATTCTTATCTTCAATAAGAATTTAGTACATACGTACTGGGTTTTAGCCATTATTCTTCACGCTGGACAAAAAGGAAACAGCTCCTGCCCCCAAAGAGCTTAACGTTCTAACGTGTGCACGCATGGAAGCAAGCCCATGAGGAAGATACAATGTAGCTTTGGGGATGGGAGGGCATGGGGGGGAGGTCCCAAGTACCGCAGAGGAAACCAATAAGAGCTCAAGTCTGTTGAAGAAGACAGCATTTGAGCTGAAGAGGATTCCAAGACGAGGTGACGCCTGTGCAAAGGCTTGGAGATGGAAAATGGATTGCCAAACACGTCTGTGGTGGGGGACGGGGCAGGGGACAGCCATAAGCCTTCCCAGAGGCCCGTGGGTGGAAGGAGGAAGGGGAAGAATGTGTCTGAACGACAGGACACAGACCCAAGCCGAGACCTTCACCTTTTACCCCAAAAGAACCTGAGTCCCTTTTGTCTATAGCCCTGGAAAACCCCGCCTTGGACTCTCCTCCAGTCTTTCCGTTTCACCTGGCTTTTCATGCCCAGTTCTATTGCTCTTAACGTGGCCTAGCCCCCCATTGTCTGTTACCTCCGTTTTCCTGCTTCACGCTTGATTCCATCAAAATCCCATTTTCTTGGTTCTTGATGTCATCTCTAATTATTTCAGATATTGGCCACTCCCATCAAGACCCTCCTTAAACCCCTCCTGTAATCACGCCACACTACTCGATGAACCCTAAATCCGTCCCACAGTCTTTCTGTATATAAGATCCATCTAGGGGCAGCCAGGTGGTGCAGCAACTAGAACACTGGCCCTGGAGTGAGGAGGACCCGAGTTCAAATCCAGCTCAGACACTTGACACACTAGTGTGTTTTTGGGCAACTCCAATTGCCCTCCAAAAAACAAACAAAAAGATCCATCTTGCCTCCATGAAGGGGCTCAGATTCAATCTACTTTAGGTTCAATCTAGCTCAGATTCAATCTAGTTTAGATTCAGTCTGACCCATTTGTCAATACAAATGTCACAAATGCTCAGATTCCTTGAGTCAACCCAATATGGTGATCTTTAATGAACTTTGTTTTTCTTTGTCTGAAAGAAGACGTGTTGAATTCATAGGGGCAGGACCCAGCAAGTTGGTATTTTTTGGTCTGAGTGCCTCTAAACCTCAACATGAAAACTGAAAAGAGATGTCAGACTATGCAGAGCTTGTTTATTTTTGTTGGCACATGAGTAGTGCTTAATAAATGCTTATTAACAATTGGGCATCTAGGTGGCAAAGTGGGTAGAGTGCTGGGCCTGGAGTCGGGAAGACATCTTCTTGATCTAGCCTCAGAGGCTAGCAGTGTCACCCTGGGCAAGTCACTTAACCCAGTTTGCCTCAGTTTCCTCCTATGTAAAATGAGTTGGAGAAGGAAATGACTCCTAGTATCTTTAATCCCCCCCAAACCCAAATGAGGTCATAAAGAGTCAGATACAGTTGGAAAACCACTAAACAACAAGCAAAAATGTTATTGAATGAATGGGAGTTTATTAGGGTTGGGTTGGGGATGGCAGTGCTAACATAGTAAACATCCTTTAGGAAAAATTACTTTGAGAGGCTTGAGGTAGGGAAACCAATTATGAGAGTATTCAGGTGGTAGGAGATAAGGGCCTGAACTGGGGTGGTGGTTTGAGAGGAGATAAGGAAGGAAATAACCATTTATTAAACCCCTACTATGCTCCAGACACTGTGCTAGGCACTTTACAAATAGTATCTCATTTGAGCTTTGTGACTACTCTGGGAGATAGGTGCTATTATTAAACCCATTTTATAGATGAGGATATTAAGAGAGGCAAAGGGTAAGTGACTCGCCCAAGTCACCTACAGGGTAGAACAGGTAATCGGTGTGTGAGGGCATATTTGAACTCATTTCTTCCTTACTCTAGGACCAACTGTATCTACTGGGCCACACAGAGCTGCCTCCCATTAGGAAACATTGTATGTAAAACCTCAGTGACTGAAGGGGTAGTGGTACCTAAACAGAAGTAGAGAAATCTGGAGGAAGGATTTTTTTTTTTAAAGAGGATGAATTCCGTTTTGAGTTTGGTTTCTTCAGGAAATCGGATGGGTCTGCAACTCTAGAGTTGGATATATCAATCTGGACCTGGATATATCTAGACCTGGATATATCAATCTGGGAGTCATTTGTACAAAGACTATGGAACCCATGGAATCAAAAGCAGTCACTAAGTGCAACAAGAGGGCCTAGGTCAGGACCTTAGGATACACTCATGGGAGTGTGATATGAATGATGATTCAGCCAAGGAGAGGGAAAAGCAAGCGGCCAGGCAGGTAGGAAAAGAGCCAGGAGAAAACTTAGAAAAGGAGGCAATATCTGGGAAGAGAGGGTGGTCAATTGTCAAAAGCTGTTTAACCTGAAGCCTTAAAATCGGCCTTAATTCTATGGGTCTTCCTTATGTGCCTAAGGCATTGCATCTAATAAGCATTTAAGTGCTGTGTGCTGGATTACTGAGACTAAGTGAAACAGCTCTGGGAGTCTACATATTATTGGGGAGTCTACATATTATTGAGGAAACAGTGCTGAGCTTGGTAATGCAAAAAGAGGCAAAAGGAACATAAAACTTAATGAGGGAGACAACGTGCAAGCAAATATAGGCAAACTACATACAGGATAAATAAGAAATAATAGAAGGTATGAGAATTAAGAGGGGTTGGAAAAGATTTCCAGTGAAAGAAGGGATTCTAGTGGGGACTTACCAGAGGCCAGGGAGGTCAGTAGTGGGAGCAGAAGAAGGAGAAGGAGGGCATTCCAAGCACAGGACAGAGAAAATTCTTCAAGGATAAAGGTGGAATTTCTTGTTCTTGGAATAGCCGGGAGGCCAGGGACACTGGAAGGAAGAGTATATATTGGGGGAAGGGTGAGGGGAGGTTAGGTTATGTAGGACTTTGGATGAAAATCAGAACATTTTGTATTTGCTCCTGGAGGCCATAGAGAGCTGCTAGAAGACAACACGCATATGTAAAACTATACGTAATATGTACATGAATATACATGAATTAACGGTAGTTATGAGAAGGATCCTGCTGTGTCTGTTAAGGGGATAAAGAAAAGATTTTGTGGAAATTGGCACTTAGGAGACTAGAGGGTGCAAAAAGAACACTGGATTTGGAGGCAGGGAAGTTGCACTTTCAGATCTTACCTGTCACTTATCCAGGTGACTTTGGGTCAGGCGCATCGTCCCTGGGCCTCAGTTTCCTGGTCTATAAAATGAAGCCACTGGAGTAAATGGCCCCTAAGACCCAAAATCTATGAACCTACCAGGAAAATCTCCCTTTGTCAACTTCACTTAGCTTTTTATTCTGCATTTGGGTGAAACTGTGTGGCTTTAGTGGGGCTTTTCCCTCTCCTAGACTGCTCCAAGAGAAGGGAACCGTCTGATGTCACACCGTAGAGTGCCTGTACACAATAGGAGCTTCCTTTAGGGAACTATTCTTTCAAGTCCTTAGGACTACCCTTGTAATAACGGTAGCCAATATTTTCATTTACTCCCCATGGGTTATGGTTTACAAAGCATTTAAAGCCCAAAGTCCTTGAGGACCCGAATTTTCGTTTTTACATTTGTATCCCAAGCTCCTAGCTCAGTGTCCCACATATAGTATGAAGTAAGCATACATTTTTGTTGAATTGGTTGTTTTATTGAGGCGGGAGTGTGAGAAGAGAAAGAGGAAGTGAGAGAAGGGAGGGGAATAGGAAAGGAGAAAAAAGAGAATTAAAAGGAATAGAATGAAAAATAAGAGAAAGAAGAGAGAGGGAGAACAAAGCAGACTGGGGAGAGGGAATTGCAAATGAGAAGAGAGGATAATGAAGGAGAAAGAATCCTGGACATCACCCACTCTAGTGTCCCTCTGGTGTAGCACGGCACTTGCTCCAAGGGCCATTTCCAAACATCTTGCAATTCCTTCAGTTTTATGTGTTTACACAGTGCTTGACACGCTTTGTGTGAGCTTTGTGGTGCCCTCATATCGGTTTGTCTTAGCTGATCTTTGTCTCCTGGGTGAACAGAGCTAAAAGGAACACACTTCCTTAATATTAAGGTGGTTTCCCACCCATGGTGTTCTGGCAGCCCAACGCCCAGTTCAGAGTGTACTGTGCCTCAGCTGTTTTGGACAGGGGCTCCTGGAACAACTCTCCACAGTTCAAAGCCAGACTTTTCCAAGAGCCCAGCGTGTGTGTGTGCGCGCTTTTGTTTTTTATTGATATTATTTGTTTTGCACACATTCATTTCACAATTTATTCCTTCCTCACTCCCCTCCCAAACAAAATTAAAAACAAAAACAGAAAAAGAAACGTTCAACAAAACTAACCAGATATCAATCTGAGCCAGACAGTAAATGCAATATCGCAAACCCATAGCTCCTCACTTCTGCAGAGAAAGGAGGAATAAGCATTTCTTCTCCTCTTGGAGGTAGGGTCGAGCTTGGTGTTCATATTTACATATTATTCAGTTTCCTTTTTTTCCCCTTTCCATTTGGGTTGCTATGTTCATTTAAATATTGTTTTCCTATTTCTCTTTGCTTCTCTCTGTATCAGTTCATCTAAGTTTTCCTGAGCTTCTCTGAATTCATTATTTCTCTGGGTGTAGTAATATTCCATTCTATTTATGCATTACAATTCATTTAGCTATCCCTAACCCCATATATCCCACTCCTTTAAAAAAAGTTTTCTTTTACTCACTTCCAATTAAATTAGTTCTAAAGCAGTGGAGCAGCAGATTAAATGCCTATTATGTACAAAGGACTGAGAATACAAAGACCAAAACCTAAACTATCCACTGTCTAGAAATTTAATACATTCCTCTGGCTTTGAGGGTGGGATGCTAAGAATACAGCCTCTGCACAAATCATAAATACTAGGTAATTTAGGAAGAGAGAAATAATAAGGTGGGGGAAGTAAGGAGAATACAGAAAGAAGGCTCTGCTGTCTTGAAGGAAATGAAGGATTCAGTTTCAGAAATAGAGGAGAGGATGTGTATATTCCAGACATGTAAAAATAATGACTGAGACAGGGAATGGAATGTCAGTTTCAGGATATAGCTAACAGTCCAATTTGGTTGGAATATGGCCTGCATGATGGGGGATAAGCGGTGTCTCGTTTCCTAAGACCATCGAAAATGTGTTTTCTGATGGTCTTAGGCGACCACTGTGACTCCTGTGAAAGTGTCCTTCCACCTTCAAAGGTGTCTCGACCCACAGGTTGAGAACCACTGCAACAACAGGACCTGGAAACTGATTGGATATAGGGGAGGAGGATGTGACCATGTGAGGGAGAGGGAGATAGCAAGGATAACTGAGATGACTATATTAGGGAAGCTGGGAAGGAATGGTGCCATCCTCGATAGAAAGGAGGAGATTTTTAGGAGGAGTAAGTTCATGTCGGACAATCACAGGGCTGCTTTTACATTATTGACTGATAAGTGATCTTTAAATGCGATGAGAAGGGTACAGGATTTAAGAGGTACAGACTCAGATGTGAATCAGAAGCTACCTCATACACTTAGTAGTGGCATGGCAATAGGTACATCACTTAACCTTCCTTGGCATCAATCCTTCATCTATCAAATGGGGAAGGGTGAACTAGAAAGGTCAAAGGCTCCTTCCAGCTAGAAATCTCTCTGGGGCTCATCTATAAGGGAATAATACCTGAGATGGAACTTCATGTGGCAGGTGAAAGAGGACTAAATTTCTAAGATCCCTTGTGTCTGGGGGGAGTGAAAACTTCTCAGGCAGTTTTGGATTGTTAACTTCCCTCTTCCTCCTTCCTCCATTGCTGCTGTCCTTCAGGAATCTTTCAGCCTCCCCACCTTCAGTGCTTTGTCTGCTTTCCTGCCTCTGTGGGCCCCTCCTCTCAGCCAGTGGGAGTCAGGGACAGCCCGAGTTCACTCCCCCAACCAATGGGAGTGAGGGACAATGAGGGAAATATGACCCTGCTGTGTTAGGGTATAAAAACTTTGTTCCCCCACACCTCAGGGCCTCTTCTTCATGATGAGTCATGGCAAAGACTGCCCTCTTCTCCCAGAGAAGAGAATAAACTCCTGTTCTTATCCTAAGAGATCTCTGGTTTTTTTTTTTAATTAAATTATGGATGAGGTTCTTTTTCATCCCAAACACTTTCGACCACAAATCTGCTCCTAGGTGCCAGACAAAGTCATCTCAAAGGTAAGAAGATGCCTTTTCAGACAATAAACTTGATTGGAGTTTCTGAGAGCAAATGGTAATTATGTGATAATGATTTAGAAAGAAGGACGAGTGATCTCTAGATTGGGAGCTGAGGAACACTCACTTCCTGAGGTCAATTTGTTCACCTATCAAAGGAGGGCTTTGGGCAAGGTGGTCTCCCTGGTGCTTTCTAGCTCTAAATCTTAAAATATTAAGACTCTTGTCTAGTATCTTTTGTTAAGTGATGTTTCCCATGTAAGTGAATTTTTCAGATAGTTGAGGATTATCTGTTTAAGTCCTAAACACCCACCTCCCCCTACTCCCACTCAAGTTATCCATATTTTCAATTAAATTTGGAAAGTAATGAGAGGCAATGTGGCTTAGTGGAAAGGGAGTTGGCTTAAGAGTCAGAAACCTGGAAAGCAAACTAGGTGCAGATCAACATCTCACACTATATATGAAGATAACCTCCAAATAGGCACCTGATTTAGACAAAAAGGGTGATATTAGAAGCAAATGAGGGGAACATGGAAAAGATTACCAGTCAAATCAATGAATAAAGGAAGAGTTTATGACTAAGCAAGAAATAGAGAGGATCACAAGAAACAAAATAGATAATTTTGCTCATATTAAATTAAAAAGGTTTGTACAAACAAAACCACTGCAACCAAAATTAGAAGGAAAACAGGAAGCTGGGGAAAATTTTATAGCAAGTTTCTTTGATAAAGGACTCATTTCTCAAATACATAAAGAACTCAGCCAAATTTGTTAAAAAAAAAAAGAGGAGCCATTTCTCAGTTGATGAATGGTCAAAGGAGATGTACAGGCAGTTTTCAGAAGAAAAAAAAAGCTATCAATAGTCATATCAAAATTCTCTAAATCACTGATAATCAGAGAAACTCAAATCAAACTGGTTCTGAGGTGGTATCACCTCACCCCCATCAGATTAGCTAATGGTGCAGAAAAGGAAAATGACAAATGCTATAGGGGATGTGGAAAAATAAGGACACTAATGCAGTTAATGGAGCTGTAGTAGTGGTCCAACCATTCTGGAGAACAATTCGGAACTATGCCTGAAAGGTTATGTAAAACTATGCATACCCTTTGACCAGCAATACCACTAATAAGTCTGTACCCCAAAGTGGTCCAAGGAAAAGGATCATGTACAAAAAAATTTATGGCCATTCTTTTTGTGGTGGCAAAGAATTAGAAACAGAGGTATGCCCGTCAGTTAGAGAATGACTAAACAATGATAGATATGATTGTGTATATGATTGTGATTGATACTATTGGCTTGTAAGAAATGATGAAGGGGACGGGTTCGGAAGAACTGTGGAAGACTAATATGAACCAATGCAAAGTGAAGTAAGCAGAAATAGCTGAACATTGTACGCAATAGTAGCAATATTGTAGCAAGAGTCAACTGTGAAAGACTTGGCTACTCTGATCAGGGAGCCACAGCAGTTACAGAGGACTCCTAATGAAAAATGCTATTCACCTCCAGAGAGAAAATCGATTAATTCTGTGTGAAGACTGAAGCATATTTTTTAATTTTATTTTTCTTGCTTTTCTTCCCTGCAAATGACTAATGTGGAAATGTGTTTTGCTTGATTTCATATATATAATGGGTATCATATAACTTGCCCTCTCAATAGGTGGGGGAGAAGCTGGAGGAAGGCAGAGAATTTGGAACTGAAAAATTTTAAATAATTAACAAACAAATGAAAGTCAGGAACCTGGGTTCAAGTGCTGCTTCTGGCACAAGTGATTGTAGCCAAGACACTAAATTTACTTCCCCAGGTAATGTTTTAAGACTACAGTTTAAGCTAATCTGCATTGGTAAAAAGAATTTCCTCCTCTGAGTTCCTTACACCAAATAAATCATGTCAGTCCTTCCTTCCTCTTTACTCCCAACATCACACATTTATTTTTCTTTCAGGAGGCAATCTGGGTGAAGTGACTTGCCTAGGGTCACATAGCTAGTAAATGTCTGCAGTCAAATTTGAACTCAGGTCCTCTTGATTCCAGGGCATGTGCTCTATCCACTGAACCACCTAGCTATCCCTAAAATCACACATTTATACAGAATATATTTTAATAGTTTAGAGTCTCTAGGATTTCATTGATAATGATTGACATCCTCTTCATCGACTCAGACCTAAACCTCTTTATGATTTTGTAAAAAGTCTTTTTAGGTGGCTGTGACCTAAACACTATATACATTGGGGTCAACTTTCTGGTGATGAGGTGGGAGTTCAGATGACAGGCACTTCACTCTCTCCAAAACTAATGAAATTGCTTGTTTACAACCCAGCAAAATTGAGCATATTATTCCAGGGGAAAATATGGTTGTTCAATGGGGTGGAGGACTTTCAAGCATTCTTGCTGAAAAAACCAGAACTGAACAGAAAATTTGACAATCAAACACAAGAAGCATGAGAAGGTAAACATGGGAGAGAAATCATAAGGAACTTATCAAATTTGAATTATTTACATGCCAATATGGAAAAACGATAATAGTAACTTAGGAAACTGTTCTGAGTATGAGGATAGGGGAGGGGAATACAAATGGACATATAAGTATACTTACACATATGTCTAAATAGGAGGCTATATATGTGTATGAATACATATCTGAGCATGAG
>CM053595.1:281542036-281591090 GCA_028646575.1 Pseudocheirus occidentalis | reverse complement strand
TACAACATTCATTGTATTTACAGCCTTTTAAAGCATGACATACATTAGTTTAATAAATTAAAGGGAACAAACTACCCTAAGTAGCATATGAAACCTATGAAATTAATATAATAAAAGCACAGAAATGACTTACTTAGAAACTTGTTTTCAGAGATTTTTGGCTGATGGGGCAATAGCAAGGCCTGAATTGGCTGCAGCACCATCTATTTCTCCATAACTGGGTGTCCAATAATAATGTTTTTTAATGCCATGAGAAAGCTCGGCAAGATACACACAGCCATCCACTGCGTAGGGCTCCACGTCTGTGTTGTCTGGTTTTAGTTGCATGGGGCAGTGGCTCCAATACTGATAAGGAAAGTGTGCCACAGGAATGTAAGAGTCGGAATCCAGGTTGAATTTTTGCAGCCAAAGCACCATCAATGCCTCAAGAAGCAAGGAGAAATCTTTGAGAGTGACCCTCAGGACCTCAGCTCAGGGGAAAGACCCATCTGGACATGAACTTGGTGGGACCAATGCTATATAGGAACTGAGCTAAGTTTAAGGCTACTTCCAGATCCTGAGACAGTGCAGAAAAGAGTATGCCCTGGAGGTATTGGGGAAAATGTCTGTTTATTTGTTCTTGCTATATCTTTGGAGTAAATATCCCTTTGAAAAAGTTACTCAATATTAGGTGATGAAATGGACCCCAGGGCACTAGTTACAGGCCCTTAACAAATGTGGGGAATGTGACTAGTGGTAAGTTGAGCCAATAGCATTAGAGAACCAAGATATCCAGAAACTCCTCAGGGTACCAGGGAATCTTAAGGAGAATGGAGCAAGAGCATACTTGTTACACATACAAGTAATAATTGGCAAAAATTCAACTCAAAATGCAAATAATTTGTTTTCAAATTCTTAGAGCAACTAGATTAAAGAAAATATTGCACAACTTGTTGCCCCCAAGCAAGAGAAGAAAAACTATCTTCTCTGACCTTCCAGGCCAAGTTCACATCTCAATAGGAAGAGTTAGCAAACTTTGACTTTCACCTCTCCTAATCTGTGTGTAACCTACGGCCTATTACTGCCCTCTCCCCTCCCACCAAAAAAAAAAACAAAAAAAACTCTTGGGTTTGCTCGGACAATCTTGGGGACTTCTCAATAATAAAATATTTCTGCACACAGCCAGAATTTCCTCCATAAATATCAAAATTTAACTCTTAAGTGCAACAAAATTTAAAAAAAGACCTTCAGCTCCTTTGCAAGCACAAAAACGTAAAACATAGAACAATTTTTATTCAACTCAGCTAAAAATCTTACAAAAGTACTTGGACCACAAATACTTCCTGTTCCTTCTCCATCTCCCTTAGGACTGTATGTGGTCTTCTACATTTACGGTGTTTTCCTGAAGTTGCTATCCGCCAGCTAGAAGAAAATGACCAGAGTTCAGAACCCTTTCATTGGATATGAACAATTCACAGGATTCATAGTTTTAAGGAAGGACATGGTCCAAGTTTGCTCCTCCAAGGCTTTTGTCTCTTTGTACTCCTCTGCTTTATTAGCTCCCAGATAGTTCAGGAATTCCTCCTCTGATTTAGGAAACTTGGTCCTCCTTTATTCAACCACTCTTAGTCTGCTTCTTTTTTTTCTAATATTTTATTTTTTCCAATAAAGTGTAAAAACAATTTTTAACCTTAGGTTTGGGGGTTGTTGTTGCTGTTGTTGTTTTTTACAATTTTGAATTCCAAATTCTCTCCAAGCTTCTCACTCCTTCCCACTCACTGAGAAGACAAGCAATTTAATAAAGGTTATTCATGTGCAGTCATGCCAAACATATTTCCATATTAGTCATGTTGTTAAAGAAAACACAGACAAAAAGCCAAAAAAAATAAAGAAGGTTAAAAAAAGAGAAATATGTTTTGATCTACATTCAGATTCTATCAGGTCTTTCTCTGTAGGTGGATATCATTTTTCATCTGAGGTCTTTCAGAATTGTCTTGGATCTTTGTGTTGCTGAGAAAAGCTAAGTCACTCACAGCTGATCATCACACACATCACTGTTTCTGTATGTACAATGTTCTCCCAGTTCTGTTCACTTCTCTCTGCATCCATTCATGTAAGTCTTTCCAAGTTTTTCTGAAACCATCTTGCTCAGTTTTTTAATAAGATGGTATTATTTAAGTATTCTACTTCCTCTTCTATTAATCTGGGCAATTTATATTTTTGTTAAGTATTCACCCATTTCACTAAGCATATGGCACGTAATTGGGCAAAATACCTTTTAATAATTGCTTTAATTTCCTCTTCACTGGTGGTGAATTTACACTTTTCATCTTTGATACTGGTAATTTGATTTTCTTTTTTCAATCAAATTAACCAATAAATTTGATTGACTTTTTTTCAAAAAAAAACAGTCCTGAGTTTTATTTATTAGTTCAATGGTTTTCATACATTCAGTTTTATTAATCTCTTTCTCTATTTTATTTATGTAAGTACTTAGGGATATAATTTTTTCCCTAAGTACTGCTTTGGCCACATCGCATAAATTTTGGTACATATCTTGTCATTCTTCTCTTTAATGAAATTATTGATTGTTTCTATGATTCATTCTTTGACCCATTCATTCTTTAGGATTAGATTATTTAGTTCCCAATCAATTTATAATCTATGTTTCCATGGTCCATTATTGAATGTAATTTTATTACATTATGATCTGAAAGGGATGCATTTAATATTTCTGCTTTTCTGCATTTGATTATGAGGATTTTATGACCTAATACATGGTCAATTTTTGTGTTAGTGCCATATACCACTGAGAAAAAGGTATATTCCTTTCTATCTCTATTCAGTTTTCTCTGGAGGTTTATCATATCTAACTTTTCTAAAATTCTATTCATCTCTTTAACTTTTTTCTTGTTTATTTTTTCATAGATTTATCTAATCCTGAGAGGGGAAAGTTGATGTCTCTCACTAGCATAGCTTTATTGTCTATTTTCCGCTATAACTCATTTAACTTTTCTTTAGAGACTTTTAATGCTATATTATTTGGTGCATATATGTTTAGCATTGATATTACTTCATTGTGTATGGTACCTTTTTGCAAGCTATATTTATATAAATACTCATCCAAGAGTTTCATTGCTTATGCCTTTTAATTAGATTTATTTTTGCTTTTGCTTTGTCTGAAATCATGAATGCTACACATTTTTTCCCCTTCAACTGAAGTATACTGGTTCTGCTCCAGTCCTTTACTCAATGTGTGTCTCTCTGCTTCAAGTGTGTTTTTTGTGAACAATATATTGCAGGATTCTGTTTTTTAATCCATTTTCCTAACTGTTTCCATATTTTTTTTGGTGAGTTCATCCTATTCATATTCACAATTGTGATTACTGTGTATTTCTCTCCACCCTATTTTCACCATTTATCCTCCTCTCTCTCCTTTCACCCTCTTGCTCCTCAGGTGCTTTGCTTCTAACTCCCACCTCCCCAACTCTTCCTCACTTCTATCAATGCCCCCTTTCCCTATTCTGCTCCCCTTATGCTTCCCTGTAGAGTAAGAGAGATTTCTATATTCAACATTGTGTATGTTATTCCCTCTTTCAACCAATTCTGTTGAGAATAAGGTTCAAGCATTGCTCATTCCCCCCATTCCCCCCTTCATTTTAAAAGCTTTTTCATGCTTCTTCTATGTGAAATAATTTAGCACCCTTTAACCTCTCCCTTCTTGTCTCAGGGCATCCCTCTTTCTCACCCCTTAACTTTGGTTTTTCAGTTTTCAGTTTTTCAGTTCTTTCCAGGTGTTATGAACTAAGCTCTAAGAAGACTTATGGTCACTGGTCTCCTGGAATTTACTCTGGTCTGTGAGTGATTACAAGCACTACTTTCTGACCTGGAACTGTGACCAAGGCTTCCACTCCCCTGAGGTCAGGAGGTCTAGTGTACTAGTGCTCCTCCTCGCATGGAACTGCAACCTAGATCCCTGGACAAGCAATTCTACAGAGTCCTGCACCCAGTGCCAGCTGCCGGTCCCCTATAATCTTCTTCTGACCAGTTGTCCAACCGCCTTGCAATCTGTGGGCCATGAGATCCAGATGTCACTGCCACAGATTCAGTTGCCCCCAAAGCCTGCTGCTAGCTGTCTTGAGCCATGGTTCTCTGGACCCCATGACTGTCTTGCTGGGTGTGACGTTGCTGTACTGTGCTCCCTTCTTACCCTAGCGAGACACGCCTTTCTTGTCAACCTTCTAAGTTGTATTGTTTCACTCCATCCTTTTGCTGGTTTTCCTGATCCAGAATGCATTATGGGACATTATTTTAAAGTTGTTTGGAAAAGATTTTGGGAGAGCTCAGGTGAGTCCCTGCCTTTACTCCACCAACATGGCTCTTCTCCATTACCCTCCTTCTTACAGTTTTCATTCCTATACTGAGTTCAACTCAGGAACTGCTCAAATGCTTCTTGAGTGAGTCTCCTGTCATCTCTGGGGCCACACGACTCACTAAAAAGTCCTCAGAAATGTGTAAGCTTCTCTACCAGGAAATCAGTATCCAAGTCCTTGGGTAGCTCTACTCCTCTTTGGTGTTTTTCCAGTTCTTGTTCCATCTGTCTGTTCTGCTCTCTCTACCTTGTTTTTAAAAGCCCAGTTGCAGCTGAAGTATGAGTTATCGGTGAATCAATCATCCACTATTTAGTGTGTTAAAAAAAAAGCAAGATGAGAGGCTAGGAGCAGGCAAATACACACCTTATCAAAGATCTAACCTGAATAATGCCATTGGAAAGTTTAGGAAGACATTCTGGAGACCCTCCTAGACATTTGTAATATAGATATCACAATAATAAAGATAAAGAATAAAGACAAATAAAGATTCTGTGACAAAGAATCCCCATCTACTAAGGTAAAAACTCCCTTCCCCTATTATAACTCCTTGATCCCTCATCCCCATCCAGATCAGTCTTAACATCCCCATTCCCCATAACACCCCATCTTCTAATATGCTTTCCAACTTCTTGCACTCACAGAAGTTTGGCTCCTTCAGAGGACACTCCTGGCCATTCTCTTAGAGACAGCTGGGTGGTGCTGTGGATAAAGTACTGAGTCTGAAGTCAGAAATTCTAATCCAGTCTCAGACATTTATTAGCTGTGTGACTCTGGGCAAATCACTTGACCTCAGCCTATTTCCTCAATTGTAAAATGGGGATGGTAATAATAGTGCCTACCTCCCAGGGTTGTTGTGAGGATCAATGATATCATATTTGTAACATGCTCACCACAATTCCTGGCACATAGTCAAAGGTGCTTAATAAATGTTTCCTTAGTTCTGCTCTAGCTCTAGGAGTTCCTTCTCTCATACCCAGCAGAACACTGGAGCAGACATTCTCATGTTCCTTATTCCTCATTGCCATGTCCAGATCATCCCTTAGCCACCTTCATTTGGCATTCTCCTTTCTCTGGAAAGTCACTCATTCTATTTATAACTCCTGGTCCAGATCTTTGACTTAGTCACTTAGCTGTCTTTTTTAAGGAATTCAGTCCCTGATTCATACCCTTGGTCTTCACCCAACTCCTGCCTTCATATGCCAGGACTTTATTATACATAGTGATATTCTATCTAGTCTGTATCTTCATAGTACCTCAGCCACCCACAGGGATGGTCATATCTTAGACCTCTTTCTCACCCATAATTCTAATACAATAACTAGCATTTACTTAACATTTCAAGGCTTACATTTTATAGATATTATTTCATTTTATCCTCACAACAACTCAGTGAGGTAGTTGCTATTATTATTCCCATTTTACAGATGAGGAAACTGAGGCAGAGAAAGAATAAGTGACTTGCCCAGGGTCACATGGGTAGTAAGTGCTTAAGGTAGGATTTGAACTCAGCTCTTCCTAGCTCTAGGTTCAACACTCTATCCACTGTGTCATCTAGCTACCTTAACCTACGATCTTTGAATTTCAACATTCCTCTGTCTTGTCTTTGAATCTCTGCCCAGTGCCTCCTCTATGCATTCTTCATGATCACAGTGACCTTCAATACCTTGACCATTCCATGTTCTCCCAGTCAAGAGTGGAGAATTTGCAGTCTTGAGACTATATGTTGCCTTCTAGGTCCTTGGGTGTAGCCTTCTGACTGAGCCCAAGTTTTACAGAACAAATTCTTTTATTAAGGGGATTTGCTCTGTGAAGTTTGGATTCAGTCAAAGGGCTACACTTGAGGACCAAGAGGGTCACATGTGAACACGGTTACATCCACCTGCTTTTGGTACTCCATGTTGCTGAACACTGCTCTAGGAAGCTACTAGACCTGCTGTTTCCTCAAACTATCATTCTCTATCTTGTCTCCTTTTTTTTTTTCAAACAAATTCCTAGGAAGAGTTGTCTAATTGTTTCCATTTCTTCATTTCCTACTCAATTCTCAATCCCTTACAATCTGACTTCTGACACACACCCTCAGCTCAAATGAAACCACTCTCTCCAAGGTCAATAACCAGTCATGACTGCTAAACTCAATAGTCTTTTTCTTAGTCTTCATCCTACCAGAACTCTGCAACTTTTAAGATTGTTGACCATCCCCTTCTCCTGCACGCTCTTTCCTCTATTGGCTTCCATGACATTGCTCCTTTGGGTCTTTATTCCTTTCTTACCACTCTTTACTTGACTCATTAATCATCTCCCACCCACCAACTATATTTGTAGATTGAGATTTTGTCCTGATGTTTTGCTCCTCTCTCTATATTCTTTTTCTGGATGACATAATCTTCTATGGGTTTAGTCATCATCTCCATGTTAATGGCTCCAAAATCTCCATTGTCAGTCCTAAACTCTAGTCTTCCATCAACAACTGCTTCCTGAACTTTTTGATCTCAATATCCCACCTATATCTCAAACTGAACACGCCTAAAACAGAACTCAATATTTTCCCCCTTGAAACTTTCACTCGTTCAAACTTACCTGTTTCTATGAAAGGCTTCCAGGTTTGCAACCTCTGTCTTCCCTCTTTCTCATTCTTTATACCCAATCAGTTGCCAGGTCTCCTTAGCTCAGAGCCTTTTCAGCCTTCGCTGCTCCATGGTGATACCTTCCTATTTGAACTCTTTACTTCCAGTCTCTCCTATCTCTAACCCATCCTCCATAAGAGTGCCAAATAAAAGTTATTAAGATACAGCTCTGACCATATCACTCTTAAGCTCAAACATCTCCAACTGTTCCCTATTGCTTCTAGGAGAAAACACAGATTCCTCAGTTTATCATGTAAAGCCCTCTGCAATCCAGCTCCCACCTATCTAGACACACTTCATATTAATTACGCTCCTTTATGCACCATAGGCCCAGCCAAATGTCCTACTAGCCACTCTCTAAGCTCAACAATTCATCCCCATCCTCCATATCTTTGTACAGACTGTCCCCTCCATGACTCAATATTCAGCTCAGACTCTTAGAATAAAGGTTTTGCTAAAGCTACCACCTCCAACATTATGTTCTTCCTGATCTCACAGTTTAACAGTACATTATTCCTCCTCAAATTTCCTTGGATTTGCTGTTGTTCCATCATTTTAGTTGTGTCTGACTCTGTGACCCCATTTGGGGTTTTCTTGGCAAAGATACTGGAGTGGTTTGTAATTTCCTTCTCTAGTTTATTTTACAGATGAGGAAACTGAGACAAACAGGGTTAAGTGACTTGCCCAGGGTCACACAGCTAGTGAGTGTCTGAGGTTACATTTGAACTTAAGTCTTCCTGACCCCATGCCCACAACTCTATCCACTGTGCCACCTAGATGCCTATCCTTTTATTTCCTTATACATTTATATGTATATCCAAAACATGAGTTCCTTGACAGGGACCATCAAATGCCTTTCTTTGCATCCCTAGCACAGTGCCTGGCAAATAATGTCACTTAGTGAATCTTTGTTAAACTGAATGGAGATGTCAGTGGTTACAGACAATAGCTCCTTAGGCAGGATGCAATCTTCTTATTTAAGTAGAATCCTTAATACTCCTCTCAGGACCAAGCCCCAAGGGTGTGAGGGAGAAGGGGGTCTGTAAAGAGGGCATAGAACAAACACAAATGATGTAGGATTTGGCCAGAGGGAAGCTTAGCTATATAAAGCATTGCTTTCTACTAGGATTTTTCCAAGGACAACATATGGGTTGATGAAATAATAATGAAGGATGTGATCGATTAATTTGCATATGGTTTGCATTCAGTTTGCATGAGGTTGAATAGCCATTTTCTCCTGTGAAGGTTGTGACTTCTTGGGGGTGGTTTTTCCCCCATTTTCTTATTTCTTTTCATTCCCTCACTATTCCCCAATTCCCAAACATCATCCTTGAGCAAAACTCTGAAGCAGACTCACACTGTCAGGGCTGGAGAGATTAGAACATAGAATGTCTGAGAAGGGAAGGGGCCTTAGAACAGAGAATATCAGCACTGACAGTCACAAGGAGGAATTGTTGCACCTGTGGAAAGCACAAGGCATTCTACCCAGGCCCCTCAGTTGGGGGGGAGGGGGAATAAAACCACACAAAGCAAGACAGAGACCCCCCAGCATACTGTGAAGACCCTGATTAGGAGTCTGTCCCCTCTCAAGAATAGGACCATATTGCTGCTTCCTGAGTAATTATTCTTGATGGCTAGGGGCTAAGAGTAGTTGTTTTTTGTTTTGTTTTGTTTTGTTTTGCTTTTTGGGAGGCAGTTGGGGTTAAGTGACTTGCCCAAGGTCACACGGCTAGTTTTTTGTGTTAAGTGTCTGAGGCCAGATTTGAACTCAGGTACTCCTGACTCCAGGGCCGGTGCTCTATTCACTGTGCCACCTAGCCGCCCCGAGTAGTTGTTTCTTTATACTTGGCATCTAAAAAGCTAGAGACCTAAGGAGATAGATGGTACAGTGGTAAGCTCTACAGCAAACACATAGGTGCTTTTGAGAAGGGGATTGAAAAGAGGTCTAATGTCAAAAGAAGCTGGTGGTACAGTAGTTAGTGAACTGGTTCTGGAGTCAGGAGGACCTGAGTTCAAATCATCCCTTAAAGCTGTATGACCCTGGGCAAATCACGGGGGTTCTAGTTTTCTCAACTGTAAAATGGGGTAATAATAGCCTCCACTTCCGAGTGTTGTTGTGACAACAGCAAATGAGATAATGAGACAACACCAGTTAAATGAACGTTTATTTCCAACTACCACCCCAAACACCTCAAAGTATATCAATGTCAGCACTAGAAGGGATTGGACAGAGATCCTCTAGCCGACTGTTCTTAACCTCCTAAATTCTGTGAACTTGTTTATTTTTCTAAATTTCATGACTATTTTAATAAAATTAGTTTATTTGTAATCCGAAGCATTTTGTTTCATGCAGTTAGCACCATGACCCTGAGAAGGAACTTTTAGGCTTCACCAGACTGGCAAAGGGGTCTGGGACACACACAAAAGAGTAAGAATACCTCACCTAATCCAATTCCAAAGGAATCTGAGGCCAGAGAGAGGCAATATCCTTCCCAAGGTCACAGAGGAAGCCTTATTCAGCTCTTACTGAAATTGAGACTGAGTTGAGATAGAGTCAGCAATAGTCCAGATCTCATAAATTCACAGATTGCTACAGCTGGAAGGGACCTTGGAGATCACTTTGTCTGACGCCCTGATTTTACAGAGAAGCAAACAAAAAAGCCTCAGAATCAGTATCAGAGAAGGGACTGAAACCCTGCTTCCTGACTCTCGATTCTGCGCTCTTTCAGCCTGGCTATTAAAATCTGACCTCCTTTGGGGTCCAGGACAGTTAGTTCCTGGTTTCATGACTGAAAACAAGAAGCTGAGCAGGGCAAGAGGTCCTTCTTACCTTCCAGGGTCACTCTGGCCCCAGAACTAACCACACACTTTATTCCTTGGGAAAGTTCATTTGACATGGAATAATAAAGCTAAAGGTGTGGGGGGTCCTCCAGAAAAGGCTCCCAAGGTATAGCCCAAGACTTTTTCAAACTATCCCTTCTTCCTGTCTCCCTTTCTTGGGGAAACCCATGCCAAGAAACTTCACAGAACTGGGGGAACACTTTCCCCTCCCTGAGGCAGTTTTCTGCTATGCCAAGGCCCTATCCCTAAAATATTGCTTGTCTCTCCTCACAGCTGACAACAATTTCAAACAGATTGGAATGCCCAATAAGAGCCAGAGCCTGAACTAATCAATCAGAAGAGCCTGGACCCAACAGCTTCTTTGTTCTCTGAATAAACTCAGAAAATACTTCTTCCTATGTCAACGAGGCCAGATGGGGCTGACATAAGAGTATTTTTTTTCTCTGTTTGTGACCATTAAGGATGAGACCCTTAGCCTGAGACACTATCTTGAATAATGGAACTTTTCCTTATCTTAATATTTTATGGACATATACTATGTTATGGCACGTTGATGGTAAAGAAAATGCATCTATCCCAGATATAATTTCAATCGACACTTTGTCAACTCCCTTATCATATTGTATTTATCACCTATTCAATTAAGAAAATTCCTTTCTCATAATATGGTTAAACATATATGGAAATCACAAATCTGAGTGACATAGAGACCCTGAGTTGGGATTGTTCTAAAATGTATTTAAGCCTTCCCATTCCTTTTGTTAGGCAGTCAAATTTTATCTGGCTCGATACATGTATGCATTCTGCTAGCTTTAAGGAAATAAATAATATAAATATATATCACCTAGCCTGTTTGCCTCTTTTAACCAAACTTTCAAGTTGATACAGGGTACTGGCTTTCAAAGTAGACTCCCTTCCTAACCCCAGGCTTCTAGGCTTGGAGAAATCTAGGAAGGTACAGAGGGGAGAATGATAAAGATGAGATGAGAAGGAGGGAATAGAGACACAGTCCCTGGAATAGGGAGACAGAGGTTTGCCCACTCCTCTCTATACATCCAAGAAGGAATGGCCTTCCAAGAAATTGAAATAGTCTGTTTCTACCACCTGCTCCCACCCAGAGGGCCTGCACCCCCTCCTCAGGGCAATCATGTGGAGTAACCCTTTCCAGTCTTCTCCACATTTTTAGGGACAACCACCATGAATTCTCTGAAGAAAAGGATCCAATCACCCCTAGGCAGGATGAGAACTTGAGTGTGGCCAGCCTCATACTCTACCCCTCTGTCACACCATCCTGTCACTTGGACTGCCTGCCATGACACACACACACACACACACACACACACACACACACACACACGACTCCAACTGCTCCTTCCTCTTATCATCTGATAAAGGAAAAACCAGTTCCTTGCTGGTGGCCCTTTAAATCTCCCACCTTTAAGCAAACCTGCCACTCTTGGGCAATTACCTGATCCAAGGCAAAGCCTGGAACTCCAGCAGGCCAGCCCCAGTTACTGCACTGAATGTTTGAAGGTACCTTCAAACAGAGAATATCAGACCAGGAGGAACCTCGGAATGTAGAATTTCAGAGCTAGAAGGGGCCTTAGATCATTAAATGTCAGAGTTAGAAGAGACCTTTGAACATAGAATCTCAGGGAAGCCAGGGACCTTGGAGTCTCCAACCTAATGAGTCTGGGGAAAGGAAGTAATTTTCACAAAATCACCCAGCTAGTCTTTGATAAAAGCAGGAGCTTCGAGAATATGAGACAAAGTAAGATGAAATCTTTCTAGCAAGATAACTTGTGGTTAGGCTGTAAGGAGGCTCAAATGCCAGAGAAATTTCTCATTTATCCTTGAAGTAATAGGGAGGTAAGCTTCTTGAGCAAAAGAGTAGCCTAGCCAGGTTTGTATTTTAGGAAGTGAAAAATGTCAAAGATGGCTTCTAGGTTGTGACCCTGGATGACTAGCAGAATGGGGATATCAACAGAAACAGGGAAATTCAGAGGAATGGTGGTTTGAGCTGTTTGGGGCATGATGAATTGGAGATGCCTGGGTAGAGACGTCCAGGAGCCAGTTAGGGGTGTGGGTCTGTAGCACATGAGAGACGAGGGCTGGATACATAGATCTGGGAGTCATCCACTTAGAGATAAGGTGAAGCTGCGGGAGCTGGTGTCATCACCAAGGGAGAGTGTGGTGAGAAAGGGTAAACCCACATAAGGAGGTACCTCCTGGATGATGAGACCCTGTAAATGAGGCTTGAGAGGGATTGCTCAAATGGACATGAGGAAAACCAGAAAGGAGCAATGTTGTGAAAACCTAGGGAGGAGGGAGAATGCAGGAGGAGTGAGTGAGCAGCCAGGTCAACTGATCAAGGAAGACTAAGAGAGATGTCTCTAGAACCCTGTGGTGTGCGAATTTAGATTGCTTGGCTGTACTTTAGGGTAACAAGGAAGATTCTTTTTTTCAGATTGGTGCAGGAGACAGTGGCTAGAGATGGTAATGTTTATGAAGAAAAGGAAAGGAAAGAAAAGAAGAAAAAACAAAACAAAACAAAAGAATGTCCATTTTTTAAAAAACAGAAAAAAGCAGGAGACAGTGGCTGAAGAAGAGTATTGGTGCTAAAATGTTACATTTAATATATGAATTAAAAACCAAGTTGTACAGAATAGAGATCCATAATTTCATACATTTTATATCATTCTTTTTCTCTTTATGTATGGATGTTCTTGTCTAAAGATGGTTTCTCAAGTTCATAAAGAAAAAAAACTTAATTTAATTTTTAAAGCATTTCAGTTCATATTTTATCCTGGGGGCGGCTAGGTGGTGTGGGGGGCGGCTAGGTGGTGCAGTGAATAGAGCACTGGCCCTGGAGTCAGGAGTACCTGAGTTCAAATCCAGCCTCAGACACTTAACACAAAAAAACTAGCTGTATGACCTTGGGCAAGTCACTTAACTCCCACTGCCCTCCAAAAAAAAAAAACAAGCCCCCTGTGCCTGTCCTGGGTAGATCCAATCTGAGTCAATGAGCATTTGTCAAGCTCCTACTGGGTGCAAGGTACACAAAGATGAAACTAAAACAGCCCCTGCCCTCAAGGACCTTTCACTCTCATGGAGAAGAGAATAGTTAAATCTATCAGTATATCTGTGATCATTTGAGGAGGAAGAAGAGAGTACTAATAATGAGAAAGGCTTCCTGTAAGAAGTAGGGGTAAGAATGAAGAGCTGGTGCATTCTAGGCATAGGCACAGAGGCACAGAGAAAGGAGACAGAGGGAATGTCAAACTCAGAGAACAACAATTAGACCAGCTTGGTTGGAATATAGAATTTGAGAAGAGAATGACTGGAACTAGATTATGAAGGCTTCAAATGCCAAGCTGATGTATTGACATTTTATCATGGAGCCAAATACACAGCCACTGATGGATGGTTCTAGAGCAGAGGAGTGATATGGTCAGATCTGAGCTTTAGATAGATGATGTAGCGGAAAGATTGACCATTCAAGTTCCAGTTCTTAGAGCATGTCCTGGAATCCTCTCCTTGATATCAATGAGAGAGACAGAAAGACAAAGAGACAGAGACAGGGACATGGAGAGACAGAGAGAGACAGGGACAGAGACACAGAGACAAAGTCAGAATAGGAAGGAGGTGAGGAAGTTGAAAGGATTAGAACAGCACGTGGTTAATTATGGGAATTGAGTGAACCACACTGACTCCATTGTGTGACCCAATTCTGGAGCTAGCTCAGTTCCCTTTCTATCTAGTTATGGGTCTAGTACAATTTCTGTCCTGTGAGAAATCTTCATTCAATTACGGGACCTGAGAGAAACCCTTAGTGCATTGTTCGAACCTATCTCTGTGGGCTTGAGAAGCTGGACCTCCTCTACCTGTTGTTGGGTTGGAGAGGGGAGAGAATCCAGGCAGGGAAGACCAATTAAGAGATTATTGAAGCATTCCAAGTGAGAAGAGTTGAAGCTCCAATCTAGGGGAGTCTGTTTTCCAACACAGGCTAGTCTAGGCTACATCTCTGATTCAGTAACCCTCTGAGATTCTATCCCATCAACCTCAAGACATGCTTGACAGCTCCAGACCAAAGCATTTCAGCAATCAGTTAAGCCTTTCATCTTCAGTGGCAAAGCTTTCTCAGGCAGCATTCAGTATTACAGCAGACCTATTTTCATTTTTCTAGGGTCCCTTGTGCACAAAGGCACAGGGGAGGGGGAGATCACACAGAATGGTCCACTGGATGTTGCATGATTGTAGCAGGGGAGATGCCTGCTCTTCCAAGCTTATCAAAAATATGCAGTAAATGAATCTGTTTTGAAGGCTCCATATATTAACAGGCTCCTTCAGTTTTCCCTTAGCAAAGTGACTTTCAGGCTACTCACTCACTCTGGACCCCTCCATGTTAGAGTTGCATCTGCAATACCCACAAGGAGGGCTATCTCCTCGTCCAGTCTCTACTTCATCCAATCCAACCTAATACTCTACAGCATTCAAATCAAAGCCAATCAGGTCACTTCCTTGCTCAGGACCCTTTAATGTCTCTGTAGCACCTACAGAATAAAGTCCAAAGCCTCTGCCTAACATTTGGGGACCAGCACAGGATACTGCTGCCTTTTTTTCTTGACTTATCCTTCTTTACTCCCCTTCACATACCCTTTGTTCTAGCCAAATAGTGTCATTTGCCATTCCACAAACACCCTGTAAGCTTCTTCCCCTTCCTGTCTTTGTTCCTATTCCACCTTCTTTCTGAAACTCCCTCATTCACCCCATTCCTACTTGTTGAAATCTTACCACCCTTCAAGGCCCAGATCTAATGCACTTCTTCCATGAAGTCTTCCCAGATTCCTCCAGACAAATATAATCTCTCCCTCCCAGTAGTATTTTGTTCCAGTCTCTCTAAGAGTCCTATAACACTCATCACATACCGTTTGTCTGTGTTCATGTCCTACTATACCTTTCCAACTAAACTGTAAGCTCTTTCAGAGGAGATCATTATATCTTAATAATAGCCAGCATTTATATAGCATTTTTGCAAAGCAGTTTACAAAGAGGATCTCATTTGATCCTTACAACCCCAGCAAGTAGAGACTATTATCCCCATTTCATAGATTAAGAAATGGAGGCAGATAGAGGTTAAATGACTTGGTCACAATGCTGCTGAGTGACAGAGCTCAGATTTGAATTCAGGTCTTCCCCTGTCCCACTTGGTATCCTAACACAGCAGCCAGCACAGGGTTTGACATATAGAAGATGAAGCGTTTGCCAAATGAATGAGACATCCTGGATGGTAGCACATCATGCTCCACACACCCTTTCCTCCTCTCTCTTCCTCCAGAAGAATATACCCTATTTCCCTAAGTCCTTGTTCATAACACTGGCGTAAATGGGTTAATGGTTCATTTTTCTCATCTATAAAATGAGAGGACTGAATCAGATGATCTCCAACAACCCTTTCAAGCTCTGTGCTTCTCAGGGATTAATCAGCTCATGATGTTGCCTAACCCTTGTTCTTCCCTCATGTATAGTGTTTCACAGGTCTTCCACTTAGGGTTAGATTCCGTTACTTCTGATATTCTTTCCAACTCTGAGGTTTCCTTCCAGGTATAGGCGGAAGCTGTTTTGAGTGGGTGGGATGACCAATCACAGGCAATGGATGTCAACTCTTCCCTCTAACTTTCTGCTACATCCAACAGTATTCCTTCCCCCTCCCCAGGTCCTCTCCTCCCTCCCACCAGCCCCAAACATTCCTGCTCAGTGATGCTTGAAAATCTCTGACAAAGAACAAAGCCTTCCATCTTACAGAGAGAAAGGAGGCTTAACTGCAGCCCCCCACCCCGGGAAAGGGAACACTGGCAGCTCTTCCCTTTTACACAGTCTGGGCCAAATGGTGGTGATGAGAGGGGTGGAGGGGGCAGGGAAAAGGACAATGCCCTTGGTAGTGGTGATGGAGGGAGTGATCCCCTGAGTGGGGAGGAAGGACAGAAAGGACACTGATGTCAAAGTGTTGTATAGCCAGACTCTGTCCTTGTTTCCTCCAGTAGACTCCCCTAGAAGGCCTCCCAAGTAGTGGGCACCAACAGCAGGAAATGAGGGCCCTCACTTTGGCCTGGGATGAGGATCCTTTTGTCTTTGATTCCAACCCCCCCACCCCCTCCCCGAACCTGGGGCTGAGATGCATGGCCATCCTCTGTCTCAGCTGCTGGGACTGACTTTGTCTCCCAGCCCTTTCTAAGTTAATACTTAGGGGATGCCTTTTCAGATGTGCTCCTTACACACAACAATCCATTTCTTTTCTCTACATCTTTGCCCTGCCTGCTTCCCATGCCTGGAATGAATTCGATCCTCACCTTGTTTCCTTCAAAACTTTATGTAATTGAAGGAAATGCTCAATTTCACTTAGACTTAATAGAATAAAGATTATTTTTTTACCCCTTCCAAGTTTACACATGCCATGAAATCCATCCAGTGACCCTAAGGTAAGAACCTAGGAAGTTTTTCCTACTGATGGCCTCCCCCTTCCAAAAAAAGTTACCTTGTATTTATTTTGCACATAATTCTTCTTTTTGATATATTTTTATTTCATAAAATATGTCCCAATTACATGTAAAATATTTTAACATTCACTTTTTAAAATTTTGAGTTCTAAATTTTCTCCCTCCCTCTTGTCTCTCCCTGCCTCCTTGAGAAAGCAAGCAATTTGATATCAATTATACAAGTGAAGTCATGCAAAACATATTTCCATATTATCCATTTGCATATAATTCTTTATGCATCTTCTGGCTCCTTGGTAGAATAAGTTCCTTGAGTGTAGAAAGCATTTTGTTTTTGTATCTCTAGCACCTGTCAGAGTGCTGGCCACTTAGCACTTAACAAATGCTTGTTGATTACCCAAAGGCATTAAGCAAACAATGCTTTGCTCAAGACTGGAGAGATCCGTTATTTCGGATGTGTAGAAATTTCTTCCACAAGACATCTTGGCAGCTGGCCTTTGTTGATTACTGAAGCCATATCATTCATCCTCTGGCAGCCAAACTGGGGATGAGATTCTCCCAACTTATTTGGGCTGGTCCTCAGACAATAAATACATCTAGTCTAGGTCTAACCCCCTTCTTCCAGTCTTTCCAGCATGTTCTTTGCTACTATAAGCCCACAAAAATCTAGTATCACCTTCCCCTCCCCCCAACTATGATGCATTAGATTTGATCACCATAAAATAATCATTATCTAGATTGTTGTAGATATAGTGCTAAGTCTATGCCCTTAACCATATAACAATGGTTATATGAGGTAGATAGTGAAAGAATTAAGTCCGTTTTCCAGATTAGGAAAGTGAGGCTAAGGATAGTTACATTTAACCACAGTCACACATCTAAAAGGTGGCAGAGCCTGAATTGGAACCATCAGACTCCTTAGTCCAGTGATTTTCCCATTACAGCTTCTCCTCTTCCAGCTCCACCTTCCAAAGTGATTAACCAAAAGTTCTCTTGAAGGTAGAGATATTTATTTTCCTTTACCTGAAGGGTAGAGATCAGATCGATTATTTCTCTAATATTGTCAATTCCTAGAGGGAGAAAATCCCTATACCAATGCAGGTATAGATATACCTTCTCCAAAACTTTGAATCTTCTTAGAGAGTTGCCTAGACTTGTCCAGGGTCTTATAGTCACTAGATGGCAAAGGAAGCTCTTGGACCCTGGTGTTTACTTTTCCCAGACCAGATCTTTCTCTACCATAATAATAGCTAACATTTATATCGCACTCATTACATGCCAGGCACTGTGCTAAGTGCCTTACAATTATTAGCTCATTTGATTTCTCACTATGCCTGGCTGCCTTTCTTCCTTTACCTAAAATGTCTTTGATGAACAATAATATCTTGTGAAATCCCTGAAATCCAATGGAAGAAATTACAAGTGATTCATCATCAGAGCCTTTGAATATTTATTGAAGACTCTATAGCATAGAAGACAATACAAAATCTAGTCCATGTATCAGGGAGCTGGCATTTTCAGGGGCTGGGACTCAGGACACACACAATACACACATCACACACACACACACCCCACAATTACAGCACAAATACACGCAAGCTCACTTGGGAGGGTTAGCTGTAGGTCTTGGTTTCTGCTTCCTTTTTTTTCTTCCACCTTGTATTCCAGACTATAAACATACTGAGGGGATCTCCAAGCAGGCTGGGACAATCCCAGAGGAGGTCTTTGTCCTTCCTGGTGAGCATCTTCTTCTCCCCTGGATTTTCCCTAGAGGGTCAGCTGTCTGTTCTCAGCTGTTTTTATCAATATATTTCACAATAATACTTCCAGTCCCTTTGCCTTTACATAGCACTTTTCCTTCCTTCATGTCATTTAATCTTCATGACATTTCTGTACAGAAATGGTGCTATTTCTCCATTAAACATCTCTGCAGCTCAGAAAAATGGAGAAACTTTTCCAAAGGACATAGTTTTTAAGTCTGGACTAGAATTTGAGGCTCCTGAGTCCAAGCCCTGGGCTCTTTTCTGTCCACCTCCTTGTCTTTCTCTGGTCTTGAGGGGATAAGGCTTATATTCTTCCTTTAATCACTCCCTCCCCTCTCACTTTCCCAGGATGCATTTGCTCAGTCCAGGGAGAGGAAGAAGTGGGAAAATGAGGAAGCAGCATATCATAATCAGGATTTCACATGATCACAAGATATAGAGCTGGAAGGGAGCCTTGGGTCACTCAGGTAGTCCATCAAGCATTTTTTTAGTGCCTACTGTATGCCAGGAATTGTTCTAAGAAGCATTGGGAATACAAAGGCCAAAGAAAGTCTCTGAAGGAGCTCAAGTTCTGAGCTAAGCTGTTCATTTTACAGATGAATAAACAGTGTCCCAGTCAAAAGGAAAAAAAAATCAAAGAAAATCAGACCCTGTAGAGCAGAAATTGGGTCTTTTTCTAAAACAAAAGTTTGTATCTCTGGGACAGAGCCTTTTCCATATTAGGTGCATAATTCATGCTTGTTTGAATTGAAGGTCACACAGTAGAGCCAAGATTTGAATCCAGGTTCTGAGTGAGCTGGAAGGACCACAGCATCCATCCCAACTCATTTTGCAGATGAGGAAACTTAGACATAGAGAGGTTGGGAGACTCATCCAAGGTCTCACAGTTAATAATAATTAGCATTGATGGATTGCCTATGATAAGAGAATTTCTGGCTTAATTTTCTCACTTCTGTTTACTTAAGATGAGGACAACACATGGCTAGTCTGCAAAATCAAGCTTGAGACATCAACTACCTGTCCGTTGTTAACTGACTGGTTTCCTGCATTATCTGATACAGATCTTTACCTTCCACCAACCATTCTCTAATGTGTAAATCGTTATCTAATTTCATTTGCTCTTTGAAATTCCATCATACTCATCCTGCTTACAGAACCAAAGCCTATCTGCGTGTTGTTGTTGCTCAGTTCTGCCCAATTCTCTGTGACTCCATTTGGAGTTTTCTCTGCAAAGATAATGGAATGGTTTGGTATTTCTTTCTCTAGCTCATTTTGCCGAGCTAGAGGCAAGCAGGGTTAAGTGACTTGCCCAGGGTCACAAAGCTAGTAAGTGTCTAAGGCTGGATTTGAACTCAGGAAGATAATTCAGCTCCGGCAATTTGGCGCCACCTAGTGTAGCTTAAAACTACTGCTAAGGTTTCACTGCTCAATGAAGCCTGTCTATTGAGAGTAAATAAACCGATGGGTTTTTTCCTTATCTCTGTAACATTGATCCTATGATTGTCAACAGCACCTAATCAGCTAGACAGTTTCTGTCACACTTTTAAGGTCTGCAAAACTTTTTACAAACATCTCATTTTATTATCACGGCTCTGGGAGGTAGACACCATTATCGGCTCCATCTTACAGATGAGGGAACTGAGGCTGGCAGATGCCCATTTTCTGAGGCTGGATTCGACTCCAGGACCAGCCTTCTACCCACTTTGCCAGCTCGCCGTCTCCGATGTCAGCGCTCATTCCCACTCTTCGGTGGTGGGGCGAGAAGCTGGCCGCATGGTCTCTCCAGCCAGACGCAGCTTCTAATATCCAAGTGTTCATTCCTTTTGGTTTCTCCTTCCCACCGAACTGACGGAGAAGCAACAGACAGCAGAGGAGGAAGCCGCGGCCAAGACGCGAGGTCCGCCTCACACAGCAGCTAGAGTGTAGGGTCAGTATGGATTCGAATGAGCACTGTCTGAAGTTCTAATTAAGTAAAACGTGGTAATTGGCTGAAGCCTAGTGGAAATATGGAGTGTTAATTCAAAGAAGTACTGTACTTCGGGAAAATTCAGTATTTGCACTAAGGTAAACTAATTAAACATCCTCTCTTCATGGAAAAATTGAAGTACAAACCATCAATCATTTGGGAGCATGTTTGTGACCAAAGGCAAGTTATCTGACAGAGCTGGGCATTCTCAAGGTTCACTGGGCATTTATCTGTGGCCGTGGGTAGGAGCAGGGAAGATAGGCGGCACCCTGGAGAGAGTACGGAGTCTAAAGTCCAAAACTTGAGTCTTTCTGAGTTTCTGTCCTCAGACACTTCCTAGCTGTGTGACCCTAGGGGAGTCACTTCACCCTGCTTGCCTCAGTTTCCTCATCTGTAAAAGGGGCTGAAAAGAAAATAGCAAACCACTCTAGCGTCTTTGCCGAGAAAACCCCCCAAATGGTGTCAGGACAAGTCTGAAACAACTGGACGACAGCAATGGGTAGGGCAGAAGGAGTTAGTTGTATCCCTTTTCCAGTTTGAGTCCCAGGAATTTTTGGCCAGAGGCCAGGCCTCGGAAGAAACAGCTTCCCTTAGAACAATAGGCTCTTAGAGTTGGAGAAAGTTCTCTCTCAGGGGAATTTGAATTCTTTGAGGGATAGAACTGGTTTGCTTTTGTCTTTGAATGTCTCTCAAATATTAAGTGCCTAATATACATATATATATATATATATATATGTATTTTAGTATATCACATTATACCACATTCTTCCATTCCACATTCTTTCCATCAAGAAACCTGAAGAGTAAGGGGCACAGAAACTTTTGCCACAGTGGCAGGTATGCGGTGCAAAACTTGAAAACTCTACCCTTTCTCCTCTAAGGAGGCTAAATGCCTCATTGGGGTTTTCCCAACTTCAAAGAAATTTATATAACACTAGCAGAGAGAGGCGTGCTGGGATTTGAAATAAATTGACCTATTCTAACCAAAATGGCAGTGAGGTCTGGGGCAACTTTCCATGGGGGAAATGAAGAAGAAAAAAATTATTATAGGTGCCTGGACTACACGTTTGTATGTCAGCCAGGCATGGTAAGGCATTTCTAAAGAAAGTGCTGAGGATGTGCTTGGCCCTTGAGACAGGTTGGCCTGCCTGGCCTCACACAAGATCAATCATTTTTTTCCCCACCATCTTTTGAGGATAATCATTATAACATCAGATGACAGCTTTATGGAAGAGAGAACAGCAGCTTCGGCAGCAAACAAGGACCCCAGAGAAGCATTCTCTTGCCCCTAGTCTGATGTGAGGGTCTGGGGAAGCCTATGCTCTGTTGGACAGAGGACATACAAAAATTTTGCTGTTTGATTTTTCCTTTTTATTTAGCTGGATATTTTGTCCCAATTAAATGCTATGCTGTTTGCTACGTGGTTTCTGCCTGGTGTGTTGGTGGAAGAGTGCCCCAGCAGAATTCTTGAGTCATATTATATTTGCATAACTTTGATTTCCTCCGTCACCCTACACTGAACTTGACATGTATAGAGGAATTTCAGAATCATGCAAGATGTATACTACAGAAATATTGAATACTTGGCTCAAAACTGAACCCTCTCCTCATTCCATTGCTAGCTTCTTTACGGTTGGACCTATAATGAATACCTTTCCTAAGAACCTCCACAACTCAGCATATAATAGGCATTAATCATTATGCTTCTTTTAAAATATCCCGTCTATAAAGACCTATATAGGTCTGAAAACAGGTCTTGCTGTTTTCTCAAATCTAATTGACAGAAAATCGAAGTACTGCTTTCAATCAATGCTATTTTTTAGTATAATTTTACTTTTTTCCATTCAAAGAGACTTTGTTTTGAGGATCAGGTACATGAGGTCTAACAGCAAGCAAAGGCCTATATTTCTATACCATAATATAGTCAATTTCCATTTATCCAACTATTCTCCAGATAGGCAAAGCCTATCTTTTCCTTGGGTCCTTAACATTGGGAAGAAAGTTCATAGGGTCAGAGTCATGTTGGGAGTCCAGAGTCTCTCTGTAGTTGGAAAAGTAGAAAATGACAAAGATTTAGTCTACTTGGACTGCCTACATTCACTCCCAATTCCTTCTCCATATGGGATATCTTATATCTCCATATTCTTAACCCTATTGCTACTGCTTCCAGAGCAGTGCACTGAGCTGCCCACCAGGCTCTCCAGTCAGTTAGTAGGAAAGTATTTCTCAGTTACGATTGGTCCATTCATCATTAAGTGATGTTTCTTCATCATCTTGTCATATAGCTCTTTGGTTGACTTGAAGGGTCTTTAGAGCCTAGAGGAAAATAGAATAGTAGAAGGACTCAGTCATGCAAGGTTATAAGAGAAAGATGAGAAAGCACGGGAAGGAGGTGACAGGAAGGTGCTAGACCACACTGAAATATGGTTTTTCTTGACTGACTGGTTGACCAGCCTGCTGGGGACCCTCAGCCCTCTGCTCCTGCTCCAAGTGAGGCTGAGTTTGCCCTTGCTTCTTGCCCAAGACCCTGGGCTTGGCTTGGAAGGACTCCTGTACCACACTGTAGCTAGTGGTGGTCAAGTAGACCATTCGCCGTTGGGGCTCTTCCTCTGAGCATTTGCACAACCTCTTAAAGGCCATGCGGAACTTCTGGGACATGAGATTGTAAACGATGGGGTTGATGGCGCTGTTAGCATAGACACAGGTTCGACAGAATAGGAGAAACCACGGATCGAGGTAGGGGTGGTCCATAAAGGAGTTCACTAAGACCAAGGTCCGGTAGGGCATCCATAAGACTGCAAAGAGGACCACCACCACAACCAGCATCTTGGTGACCTGTGAGAACAGAATAGGTAATGACTCATCTGCCAGGAATGCCAATATCGACCATACCCAAATGGCATTACAATGAAGTGCCAAGACACTTTATCTCCCAATTAGTATTATCAATAAAAATAAATTATTGATAATTAATATAATTATGATTTCTTGTTAATAATAAAACCTAGAATTTATCTAGTACTTTAGTTACAGAGGACTTCACCAGAACCTTAGACTCCATGCCCTGGAACTTCTGGCTCTGATTTACAAACTTGGAGCCTTATTTTGCTTATATGTGAGCCTCTGGGCCACTTTTTGGCAATGTCCAGAACATGCCACCTCTACTTTGGACATTATTCCCATCTCATCCCCACCCCTCCATGGAGACCCTGGGTTCTGCCCCTTGGACACTACAAAGAATCAGGTTTCTAGGCTACTTCTCTGATCTCTCCAGTCCATGCTACTCATTTTTCATTTTCCATTTCCCTTCCCCTTATTATCTTATACTATATAACGTAAGCTCCTTGAGGGTTAGCGCCATCTTCCTTCACTTGTATTTTTGTCCACCCAGCATTAAACACAAATGACCAGCATTTGGTGTTTGATAAATGCTTTATCTAATCTGTCTACATACACACAGGCATACAATAAATAAATCTTCACAAAATCCTATGGTATTGTGTTAAAAGAATTTCTAGTTCAATTATATTTACCAACATTTACTGCTTAACATTTAGGATGAGCATTTACTTAAGAAGGATCTAGGGACAAGGAAGGGTCACCTGGGAAGGCCTCCTGCAGAAGACAGAGTTGGAGCCAAGTTTGAAATACCTACAGGCCTTAAGACTTCAGGTTTCTCACCCCTGATTCTCAGGCCTCCAAAATCAAGCTAAGACATCAGACCATAGTCCTAGTTTTAACTAGTTTGCAGATTTCAGCTTGAAGTATCAGCCAGCTTTGTGTTTACGGACTGTTTCCTCTTTTACCTGATGCAGATGTCCTTTCTGATGTCTGTTCTTTTTTATTTGTAATCATTACTTTACCCCTCTGACTTCTGTAAAATTCCATTAAACCACTCCTGCATGTGTACCGCAAACATGTATCATGTAGCTTAAAACTGCTGCTCAAGGCTCACTGATTTTTGCATACAGTGAGGCTACGCGCCCAGCATAATAAACCAGCTTTCATAATATCTCTGCCTCATTGATGATATAATTGACAGACGTGCCTATCAACAGATCCTTTTACAATTTTTGACTCAATATATGTAATTTAATTTTTGTCATCTTCATTTTAAAAATAGGAAATTAAGGCTCAGAAAGGTGACATGTTTTGCCTACTGTCATCCAGCTAATAAGGTCAGAGCTGGTACTCACACTCAGGTCATCAAAGAACATTCTTCTATGAGGCACTGCCTCCATTCTCCTCATCCATACCAACTCTGGAAATTTGGAGGTAGAGCCTGGGCATAGAGCAGGGAAGCTGACAGGGGACTCAGTAGTCAGTCAACAGACAACAAACATTTGTTAAGCCCTTACTGAATGCCAGACACCACTACATGTGGTGATGTAAAGATAGGGGGGAAAAAACAATCTCTGCTCATATTCTGATGGGGGAAACAACATGAAAACAACTATATAAGATAAATACAGTGTAAATGAAGGGTAATTTCAAAAGGATAGCAGTAGGGACAAGGAAGGGGTATCAGAAAAGACTTCTTGCAGAAGGTAGGATTTGAGCTGAGTCTTGAAAAAAACCAAAGAAGCCTGAAGTATGAGGAGGGGAGAGCATTCCAGGTATGGGGAGGGGCAGTCAATGAAAAGGCACAGAGTTCTAAGTGGAGAGACTGGAAAAAAAAACAGTGGGAAGGTCATTGTTGGTGAGTGCATTAAAGTGAGGTTGCAAAAAGGGTGAGAAGAATGAAAAGGTGGGAGAGGGCTAGGTCATGAAGGGTTTTAAAAGCCAAGCAGAGGGTTTTTATATTTGATCCTGAAGGTGACAGGGAATCACTGGGTTTTATTGAACAGTGTCAGACCTGGGCTTTAAAAGGAAGATGCTTTTTGATAGCTGAGTGAAGGATGGATTGGAGTGGGGAGAGACTTGTGGCAGACAGACCCTCCAGCAAGCTATCTAAATGGTGAAATGAAGTGATGGGAGTCTGCCCAGGGGGTGGAAATATCAGAGAAGAGAAGGCACAACATATGAGAGATGCCGTAAAGATATGGACCACAAAAACTGGCAGCAGATTGGATATGGGAACAGGTGAGTAAGGAGGCACTGTTACACTCACCACAAGGAATCCCAGAAAACCATGGGGGAGGGGGGATGATTAATGAAAAAAGGGCCTGGGAATATAAAGATCTACCAGCTGAAACTCTCAGAAAATTAACTCACAAGGGGAAACTTAGATTATTAGCTTTAGGAAAATATGCCCTGCCCCTTACTTCCAGAATCTCAAAGAAATTAGACTGGGGAGTTAAAGAAAGTAGGAATGTTTTCTTTCTTTTCCTCCTTTTGTTTTTTGACCTAAGTGGGAATCATCATTTTAGGACAGCCTAAAATGACCAGGAGGACACTGAAGACAAAGCTGCCTGGTCTCCCACTTTTTCCAAGAGCAGGTCCTTCCTTGACACCTAGCTTTCCCCATGTCATATACCCTGGGCTTCCCTCCCCTTCATTCCTGGATTGAGGGGAGTCATGAGATAAAGAAAAACAGTCTTAATGGAAGGCAGGGGCTGTTGGGAGAGGGAAAAGCTGCCAATCTCCACCTCCTATTGGCAGAAATTTGGCTAGTATGCTTTGCATTCTCTCCAGATAATTTCCCACCAGCTACTCTAAGGTAATCTGATAGTCATTTTCTCTTTCTCCCCTGGCCAGGAGAAGGAAAGAGGGCCAAGCTATCTCTCTTGACAATGCATGTCTCAGTAGGACCCAAGTCACTTAAGAGCAAACTGAAGACCTATCTGTCTAGCCCTATTTGGAGTAGGGCCAGAGAGCCTGTCTGGTCCACCTAGAGAGTTGTATGCATAGAATCGAATGGAAACAGCCCTGTCAGTTAGTCAATCTTGACATATGCAGGGCCATCCTAATAATGCACCTTATCACAAGACAACAGATGTAAAGTTAGCAGATCATCTGCTTCAAGAGTTCTTAATCTTTCGTGTGTACAGGACTCTTTTGGTGGCCTGGTAAAACCTATGGCCACCTCAAAATAATTTTAAATGCATGAAATATGCAAAATGCTGGATTTCAGTAAGAGATTGGTGAAAATAAAGATATTTTTTCCATGCAAGTTTATGGACACCCTAAAATCTATCCATGGCTTCTTTCTGAACCCGTGAACTCCAGGTCAAGAACCCCTAATCTAGGTAGAGGGAGCTAGATATTGGGATGGAGGAGTGGCAGGGTAAATAGATCATAAGACTTGTATTTGGAAGACTTGAATTTGAATTTTGCCTCATATGCTAACTAGCTATGTGAGTCTGGGCAAGTCTCTTAACTTCTCTGTGCCTATTTCTTCATCTGTAAAATGGGGGTTATTGTGAGACACAATTGATTTAATAAAGTACTTTGCAAACTTTAAAGCCCTAGCTATTGTTATAGGAATTTTTATCTCCTTTTATTAAGTTTATTTGGGGGGCTCAGGGCCATTCCTCCTGCAATATTTGGCTAACTCAAAGCCTGTCCTCTATTAATATTAACCACACCTGACCAAAACCTGACTCATAGAATAATAATATTGAAGGAAAGCCAGGGCATGGGATGTGAAATTTCACTTAAGGTCTTAACCATTCCTTAGGTAAGGAGTCAGAGGAAGAATCTCAACTGTCCTTGATTCCTTGGTAACATCTAAATATCCTTCCTTATTCAGCCTGTTTGTGATCCCTATAAATGTAGTCCAATTTGTAACCTGACTTAGTTTACCTATAGAGTCTCTTTAGCTAGACTTGTTTATGTATGAGATTATGACTCTGTTTAACAAAGTTTTATGACATTCAAGGAAACATGGGATTTTGAATCTATTTTTTCTAATTTTTATGGCCAAAGAGGAATGTATAAGATTGCAATATATAAAAGAACGAAGCTCTGTTACTCTGACATAATTTTTTGTATAAGAGACCTTGTTAGAATCCTAACTGGGATTCAGATTTCTGTTTTTGTCTGAGATCTGAACCTATGCTTAAAAAGAATAAAACGTAGGTTTTTCTCACCTCTATAATTTGTGCATTGTGATGGATTTGTATCAGCAGCAGTTCCTTACCACATGAATTCAAAGAGGAGATATTTCTCCTATAATACCATTGTAATTATTAGTACAATTGGGTCATTTTACAGATAAAGAAACAAATTTTTACTGGCTGCCTTGCATGCCTGGAATTATCTCTCCCTTCTTCTCATTGCCTCCTGGCTTTCCTAGCTTCCTTCAAGTTCAGCTAAAATCCCACCTTCTCAGAGAAGCCTTTCCCAAATCCCCTTAATTCTAGTTCCTTCTCTCTATTGATTATTTCCAATTTATCCTGTCTATAGATTATATGTACATGGTTGTTTGCATGTTGTGTCTCCTATTAGACTGTGAGAACCTTGAGAGCAGCAAGGACTATATTTTGGCTTTCTTTGTACCTCTGGCATTTAGCACAGTGCCTGACATGCTAGGCAGTTAATAAATGTTTATTGACTGACTGATTGTGAGATAACAACTTGCCTGGGGTCACATGGATAGTCAATGGTAAAGAGTAGACTTGATATATCCTAACATAGATCTTTTACCTCCCAATCTAGTTATCTCTAGATCAAACTGTGCTGCCTCTCTTCCCTTGGAATGTCTGATGAGACAAATAGAGCAAATCCAGAGTGGAGGCTGCTAGGAAGGGAAAGGGGGAGTACTTAAAATCTAATTTTTAATTGCATTAAGAGATCATCTTAATCACTTAGGCTAGGCTAATCTAGTCTAATCCCTTTCTGGTCACTGGGCTTGTAGCTATTAATAACACCCCCTCATATTAAAGATAGGGAATACTCAGGTTCTCACTGAGAAGCAACATTGAGTATGGTGGGAGTAGAATACATTTATTAAGCACTTACTAGATATTCAAAAATCTAAGAATGCTGGAAAACCTCTTGAGGACTCTTGGATGAGACAAGAGTGGTGGGTGGGGGAAGTGGTGAAAGGAGCCTAAATACTGACCTTTCTTGACACACAGAATATACATGAAAGCATCTAATTAGGTATCTCCTGCTTCCCCAAGCTCTGGTATCCAGCAAATGCTTATAGACTTGTTTAGAGCTTCCTAGAGAAAAGCAGTCCAGGTCTGTGTCTAAAAGAACCTAGCAAACATTGCCCCAGTGGACCAGTTGTCTGGGACCTAGACTAGTTACTATGTTCTCCATGTTTTTTCTTTCTATATCTGTCTCTTGTCTCTCTGTGTCTGTCTCTGTCTCTGTTTCTCTCTCTCTATGTAACGTACACACACACACACACACACACTCCTGTACCCTTTGTCATAAAGAATTTAAATATTGGGCAGCTAGGTGGCGCAGTGAATATAGCACTGGCCCTGAAGGAGGAACTGAGTTCAAATCTAGCCTTAGACATTTGATCACACTTACTAGCTGTATGACCTTGGGCAAGTCACTTAACCCCAACTGCCTTGCTTTCCCCCCTCCAAAAAAAAAATTAAATACTGCTACCACTCGCTTGAGATAATAAATCACATAAGTAGCTGGAGCCCTCAGAGCTAAGCAGAGACAACAACCTTAGCTCTAGTGATTAACTGGTTAGTGACAGGAGAATTCCTGCTCAGCTTCATTACTTCTAGCTAATTAACACGAGCTTGTTAAATAACTTCGTAGAATCCTTTTGTTAACGGCTAATCTGCAGATTCCAGGTTTATCCCAGGTGTTTACTGACTGATTTACAATTTTGCCTTAGGCAGATCATTCCTTCTGTTCTCTATTCTTTGATGTGTAAATCTTTACCTTCTCCTTCTGCCCTCTATAAAATTCCATTTTATCTGTCCTGCAGATGTACCTAAAACCTTTATAAAGTCACTGACAATGGCTGCTGGGTCCCCCTGACTTGTGTGCTGTGAGTCTATGTTCAGCGTATCACAAATGGGTTATTAAAATGACTTTGCTGTTCATAAGTCTGATTGACAGCAGTACCTATCAATGAATCCTTAGATAATTTGTACGTCACCATCCTGATGAGGAGTTAGCTGGTGGGGGTGCCCAGTGAGTCTCCCCTGAGCTTCTTCAGAGAGCAAACCCTGTATTTGCTTGTATTGAAAGTGCAGCAAAGATATGAATATCAAATTGGGCCAATTTGAAGCTGTGGCAATTATTAGCTGGAAAATCACATATTCTTTTCTCCTCCTCTGTTCAGCTTTGTTCTGCTAGCATTCTATTCCTCAGAATCCTATGAGAGTTATTGTAAATGTGGGACCCAGGCTCGCAGTCTGTCTCCTGAATTTCTTCTCCACCTCCCTCTCTGCCCTTTCTCTCTCCCAAAAGCCCTTTCTCCTTTTTCTGCCCACCTGGCTTGTTTTTTGTCTATGCATGTCTATCCATCACTGTCTCTTTTTCTCTCTGTGTATGAGCATTTCTCTGTTGCTATCTCTCCCTTTTTTTCATATCTCACAGTCTTTGTCATTAGAACGTGAGCTCCTTGAGGACAAGGAACATTGTTTTTTACCTTTTTCTGGTCTTCTTACTGCTTAGCACAGAACTTCACACACGATTTTACTTTTGATTTTCAGTCATGCCCAACTCTTCATGACCCCATTTGGGGCTTTCTTGGCAAAGATACTGAAGTGGTTTACCATTTCTTTCTCCAGCCCATTTTACAGAAGGGGAAACTGAGACAAACAGGACTAAATGACTTGCCCAGGACCAGTCACACAACTGATACCTGTGAGGTTGGATTTGAACTGTGTCTTCCTGACTCCACACCCAGGGCTCTATCTAGTTCACACATAGTAAGTTCTTCATAAATTCTTGTCTGACTGTCTCTCTGTGAGTGTGCAACTATCTCTGCCTTTCTCTTTCTGCACGCTGCCTCTGCTCCGCTCTCATCTCTTGCCCTGTGTGCCTCTCTCCTCCTCTTTCGCCACTTCCTCATCAGACCTTTCTATCTCTCTATCCCTGTGCCCTCCACTCCAAACAAGAAAGGAGACCCGTCTTACCTGCTTCCTGGAAGACAGGGCCCCTTTGGTTCGTGAGCGACTGCCAGCCTTGCCCTGCTCTGACTTGGTGCCATGTCCCCTCTCTGGGGTGCTCCCCTCTGGGTAGCCCTCTGTGCCTGCATGGCTGGGGATGTGGGAGAGAGAGCTCAGAAAGAGGATCCTCCCAATTAGCCCATAGAGGACAGTGGCCACCACCAAGGGGGTGACAAAGAAAATGGCAAAGTCCAGCAGGTAGATGGGCAAGTAGAGGTTCCTGGAAACCTTGTAACCACATTCCAGACTTTGGCTCTTGGTGATGTTGATGTCGACAAGAAAAAACCAAAGCGTGCAGTAGGCCGACGTGGCGGCCCAGACCCCAGTGATGATGCGCTTGGCCCGGGATACTGTGCACACCGTCTGGGCCCTCATGGGATGGCAGATGGCTATGTACCTGGAGAACACAAAAAACAAAGTGCAGACCAACTAGACGGTCAGTATACCTGGGTGGGAGCCACATCTTCAGGGGCCTGCTGTTAAAAATTTAATACCAGCTCTTTAAATAAATGTATGCGTAATTCACTTTTAAGTTTAATTTGCATTATTAACATGTTCTCCTACACTTTCTTAAGTCTAGACAATCAACAAAATAATTGATTGAGCCCTAATCTGTAACAAGAGCTCAGGCTGAAAATTGAACCCTAAGACTCTCACGAGCCTGTTGAGCTGGTCCAAGCTCACCCCTGCTGATCCTAGACATTTCTCAAGCCCTTCCAGTTCCTAGCATGGTGCAGGAGATACTCATTAGATACTTGTTATTGCTGATGAGGCCAATGATAAAGAAGTTCCTAAGTCACATGGTGGGCAAGGAGCACAGGTACCCTATAGAGACAATTCACAGAACTGTATCTGTGGCCTGGCTCCATCACTGCCTCAGGAAAGCCCTTTACTTCTCATCCATGAAACAGGAATCACACTTTAAATCTGGAAAATTACACATTGGAGAACGAGAAGGGACCACAAAACCATCTAGTCAGAAATAGAGTGGTACAGGGGAAGGAATGTTGAATTTGGAGACAGGAGGTCTGAATTTGAATCCTGCTTGGACACTTTTTAGCTGTATGTCCCTGGGCAAATCTCTTGATCTCTCTGAACTTTTGGTTTCCTCATCTGTGAAAGGATAATGATGTTGACATGGCCTATCTCACAGGTTAGAGATCATAAAAATGCTTCGTAAACCATAAGAGCTATAAAATTTGGTTTGTTATTATTTTAACCTGGTTCAAATTTTATAGAGCAGATGTTCTTAAGCTGTTTTATAAAAAGAATTCTGATAACTATGTCTATGTAATTGGTTTCTTTTATAATCCTACAGATTTTATGTTATGTATTTAAAATATTATTCTGAAAAAGAGTCCTTGGACTTCACCAGACAGCCAAAAGGATGCATAGGATGCATAAAAGTAGAGAGCCCTAGTAAGAAAGGCCCAGGGTAGTGAAGAAGAAGGTAAATGCCCAAGGGCAAATAACTAGGTAGGGACTGAGTCAAGAAAACTCTGTCTCAGCTGGTTAAGTGACTGAGCTATGGTCATACAGCTAATGAGTGTCAGAGCTGGGAAGCTTATTTTATTTCACTGGATCATTACAACCCTGAGAGGTGGGTGCTATTGTCATCCCCAGTTCACAGATATGGAAATGTGGCCTCCTCCATTAGAATGTGAAGTGGTAGGGACCTCATTTTTGCCTTTCTTCGTGGCTCTAGTTTTTAGATCTCCTGTCTTCTTATCCAAGGATCCTTTGATTCTAATATGCTACCTGCTCTTCATTGGGTCATAACTCCCTCCCAGACTTTGACAGAGTTTCCCAAAGTGACTGGCTTCTGGTAAGACCGAACTTTATGAGTCATATAGAAGCCTTGTGATATAAGCAAGGCAACGTAAGCAAAAGAAATATTCCTACCTCTCCACGGTGAACGCCATGATGGAGCAAGAAGAGACATTGATTCCAAGATACTGAAAATAGGTGATGCAAAGGCAGCCGGCATGCCCATAAATCCACTGCCCAGCCAGGCTGTCAGAGACATTGGGTAGTCCAGCCGCCACAAGAACCATGAGGTCAGCCAAGGCCAGGCTGACCAGGTAGCAGTTGGTGGGTGTTCGCATGTCTCTAGTGGTCAGCACAACTAGTACAACCATCATGTTGCCAATAATGCCCACTCCACATATCAGCAGCACCAAAAAGACAGAGACAGTCTTGTACTCTATCAGGCCCAGGACAGTGTCCCTGCCCACCAGGGACATATTGGTGGGGCTGTCAACTTTGCTTTGGTTCTCCATGATGATGAAGAGGGAGATGAAAAGTGGACGTGTGTGTGTGTGTGTGAGTGAGTGTGATAGAGACAGAGAGGAAGAGAGACACAGAAACAGACAGCAAAAGAGCAAGAAAGAGGAAGAGACAGTAAGAGAGCCAGAGAGACACAGAGAGAGAGAGAGACAGACAGAGAGAGAAAGAGAGACAGAGACAGAGACAGAGACAGAGAGAGAGAAGCTAGGATTGATGGTTGAATTTCATTTCCTAGAGAACCTGCAGGGCTTTGGACCACGTAAAACACCGAGATCTTAAGGAGAAAACCCACATCTTTAGCTTCTGCAAAAGCAACACAAAGATAGAGTTATTCATGTTTGTCCTTCATTAGATATATGGAAGAATTGCAGCACTTGAAGCTAGAAGTGACTTTAACCATCATCTAGTCAAACCATTTGAGTTTACAAATGAGGAAACTGAGGAGCAGAGATGTTAAGTGACTTGTCCACAGTCATCTAGGTAGTAGAAAGTAGAGCCAAGATTTGTGCTCAGGTGTTCTCACTCTTTATTCACATCTCTGCAGTATTTTTAAAGCTCACAAAATGCTTTCCTGACAACAGCTCTGTGAGGTAAGTGGATACATTTCATGCCCATTTTGCAGATGAGCACTGAATACCTCTGCATCAGAATTTTAGTATTAGATAGAGCCTCATAAATCATCTGCTCCAACCCCTGGCCCAACAAATGATTCCCCTTTGACTGAATGTGACAGGGGCCTTACCATCTCATAGCAGTTCATTCTACTTCTCAGCAGCTGACTTGCCCATGACCACAGAGCTCATAAATGGCAGAGCTAGAGATTGAACCTGGGTCTCCTGACTTCACATCCCACACTTTTCATCCAACATCCCACTGCCCAGATTTTTCCTTTTGCCTGTGTCCTGCTCCAATGTCTCAGTGTGGTGTGGAGGTGTTCTTCTGAGATGATGCTAGCAGAACCCAAGCTCTGGTAGGTTCTACCAAGACAGAAAAGCTTCAAGCAGAAGGCTGCCTCTTCTCCCTCACCTGGTAACTCCAGCCTCCTGGCTATTACCATCCATCTCAGGATTCCAGGAATTTTTCCCTGCTGTTCCCCATGCCTGGCAGGTTCTCCCTCCCTCCTTTCCTTGTCATCTCTGTCTTCCTGGCTTCTCTGGCTTCTTTTAAGTCCCAGCTAAAATCCCACCTTCTATAGGAAGTCCTTCCTGATCCCCCTTAAAGTTGGCATTGTCTTCTGATTGTCTGATTTATCCTGTCACAACATGTTTGTCCTTCATCACTTTCATGTCGTCTCCCCTCTTAAGAGTCTGAGCTCCTAGAGAGCAGGGGCTGTGCTTTTGCCTTTATTTTTATCCCTAGCACTTAGCACAGTGCCTGGAGCACTAATAGGCACTTAGTAAATAAATGTTATTAACTAACTGACTAATCACTCAAATTAAGGACAGAAAGGCTATTAAGACATCAGAAGGCTGGCTATTTGGTGATGTTTTCTGGATAGCTAATATTTATGTAATATTTACTATGTGCCAGGGACTGTGCTAAATGATTTACAAATATTCTTTCATTTGATCTTCAGGCTAAGGAAACTGAGGCAAACAGAGGTAAAGCAACTTGCCCACGGTCATACAGCAAGTAAGCCTCTGAGGTGAAATTTGAACTCAGGTATTCCTGACTCCAAGCTGAGTGCTCTATCCACAGCAACCCAAGGAAGCAGGGTGTATTATTTACATTTAACCTATGAAGAAAAATCTCCTCCTTTAGCAAGCAAGCTCCTCGAGGGCAGGGACTGTGCTTTTGCCTTGCACTGTATCCACACAGCACCTGGAGCACAGAAAGCACTTGGTAAAGGCTTCTTGACTGAATGACCAACTGACTGGGCAGGCAAAGGCAAAACAAAACCTATTCTGCCCACCAGGAGTTTACGTTCTACCGAAGAAAATATCAGGCAGATGTAGAGATATAAACAAAATAGACAATCTCTTCTCATGAAAGGTGTCGTCTTGGAAATAATTGGACTCCAAGATGATAATCATGGGTTTTAGAGCCGGAAGGGAGCTCAGTGAATCACCTTGTCTGGATGTCTGTTTGGAGATCAGCAAGAAGTCATCATTACTTTACAGACAAGGAAGCTGAGACCCAGAAAGTCTGCTTAACTTGATCTGGATGGATTCTGGAATCCAAGATTTGTGACTTGCCTGGAAACTTGTTGCTTTGGGTGATCGCAGGTCCTGCTCACCCCTCCCACTACACTGCTACCACAAGTTGTTTATACTTTGTATCCCCCGTTAGAATGTAAGCTTCTTGAGGACAAGAGTGCTATTTTTACCTTTCTTTGTATCCCTAGTGTTTGCACAGTTCCTGGTGCTTAATCGATAAATGTACTTGTTTACAAGTGACACTGAGCTAGAGTTAAAGAAGATAAGAACCTAGAGCAGTGGTTCTCAACCTTCCTAATGCCGTGATCCTTTAATATTCATATGTAGATGTGTCTGCATGTGGACAGAACCACCTGGAGATGAATAGAGGAGTGGTGTCTGGGTTCCTAAGGCCATTGGAAATATGTGTTTTCCAGTGGTCTTAAGCGACCTCTGTGACCCCTATTAAAAGGTCGATTGGCCCACAAAGAGGTCACATGACACGACCCACAGATTGAGAACCACTGATCTAGGATGAATTAGAAGAAATCTCTGAGTAGAGGAAGGGAGCAACCTTGCCCAGGAAAGTTAGGGGAATAAAAGACTAACCAGACCATCTTAAACACCCTGCTTCGGGAACTGCCAAAGGGTTGGTTGGTTAAAGGTTCACTGACAAGAGGCAGCTAGAGTCCATTGGGTAGGAAGACTGGACTTCCTGGGCTCCCAGTTCTGAGTGTCTCCCTACTCCCATCTCTTAGAAAGCCATTCTCCTTGAACTTTGCAGTTTATGATCAGATGCATCAATATCTCTGAGCAGTCCAGAGAAATGTTCTAGGAAAATAAGAGATGGGCATTGGCATCCTAGGTGTACCAATGGCAGTCATATAGACAAAAAAAATCTTCATGACTAATCTTCTGCCATGGGGAAATTGCCAGTTCAGAACTAGACACTAGCCTTGTTTGGGGTATTTTATTTAGACTTTCCCCCTATATCAATATCAAAATGGTTCAGTTCTCTAGTTTTGGGAACAACAGATTTAAACAATTGCTGCAACAAAGCTTCCTTGGGGAACTTGGTAAAACTGGATGAAAATAAAACCCAGCTAAGGAACAGAATCTTCTACCATTATTTGTAAAATAATAATAGTTTACATAAATAAGAATAGCATCTCATCAATTAGGTTTGGGTCCTGGGACTTATTTCTATTGAGAAGAGGAGAGAAAAGCTCATAGACAAACACCCCAAGGACAGACAGAAGACTCATCAAGCTTCAGATAAACCTATATGACAAAGGCAGGCAGACAAAGCTGGATAAACAGACCCATGATAATTCAGGGACACAGAAACGACACCTGTGCAAATGCAGACAGGCATATGGTGGGTATATACATGCCTATGGACAGACCAATAGACACTTAGCTAGGATACACAGACAGTTGTTTACATACCTGTTTTGGTCCAAACAAGCATATGAAAAGATAGTAACCAGAATGTTCAACTCCTTTACTCAGAGGAAGATTACAATTGGTCCTTGAATGACTACTTTACCCTGAAACAAAGACATATAATGCAATTTCCACCAAGTGATTGGGAGGTTGATTTGCATGAGTCGCCCCTTACATTCCCCCCCCTCCAAGCAGTGGGTTATGCTGCAGCATCCCCTCCCCATTCCAAACCTCAGAGTGAAGGAAACTCAGCCTGCCTGGCAACAGCATGCCACTCCTAGGGCCTCTGATATACCAGGAACAAGGGGGTAGGAAGTTCCTAGATACCTCTAAGAAAAAAAAAACAGCTGCTTCTTCTATCTGCCACCCACCCTCCTCAACCCTCTCCCTCTTTTGACTAAACATTTTGTTTGAAAAGATAGCCAATGCCTGGACAGGGACCTGATGCCTGCAATATACTCTCATGGTCAAAGGCTCTTATCCTTGGGAAACCCACATATTTTGGAAGGATTTTTTTCTTTCCTTTAGGCAGTTTGAGAGAATCAACCCAGAGCAACCCCTTTATCCCAATCCAGGGATTCCAGGGGCTGGAGTACTTGTTCAGATGTATAACACTCGAAAGATCATCGAAGCTCATCCCGTCACAATCTGTACAGTATCTCCTGATGCTAAACAGCTTGAGAGGGCTAAAAAGAATTAGCCTACCCTCTCCCATATCAATTTGGCTGGTTTCCCCAGTGTAGGCTGTGACCTCCCCACCCCCATTCTCACCAATGGCACACCAACTCCTATTCCGACCCCCAAATGGACAAATTTGTTGTACCTCTGCATTGCTTAGGCATCATGCAGTCCCCCATCATACTGGCTTCCCCCCTTCCCTGAAACTTCCTGGAAGAACTTACCTAGAAATGCTTCATTTCAGTCTTGTTTCATTCATTTAAGGAAGGAGAGCAAGTCAAGCCAATCCCTCAGACTCTCAGATTTAACTAATGGAACAGCTTCCCTCACTACAGGTTAAAAAAAAGAGCCAAACGAGAGCAGAAACACACACACATACACATGCACGCACACAGCCCCTCTGCTGACTTCTGCTTTTCCTCTCAGTGTACGAGTGTGCACACAGCCCCTCACTCCCCTCTGTTCTGCAGGACTACAGCTGTCTGCTCTCTGATATAAAGCCAGCTCTTCATCAGCTGATGCCTCTTCCCTCTTAGAGAAACCTATGAGGAAGGAATCTAGTTCTCTCTGCCTGAGGAAAGCCAACAATCAACAACTATCCAGCTCTCCAAATGAGGAGTTCCATCAATAGTTTCCTACCACGGGTGCTACCTCCTCTCACACTTGCTCAATCCAATGAGAGACAAACAGCTAGACTCAATTCCACACATTCTTCTGGCATAGGGGCTAAAACTGTCACCTCAACTGTCCTATGGAGAGGGGTCCTAGGAGCTCCCCCCACCCCCAGCATGGTTATTCAAGAAACTCCAATTCATTAAATGTTTCACTAGCACCTACTCTGAGCAAGGCACAGTGCTAGGCTCTTTGAAGGATTTTAAACTTGGTCTCAGGGGTAAGATAGACAAGATAAAGTGTGTGTAAAAAGAAGTATAAGAAAAAGGATAAGAAAAAAGTATAAGAAAGTATAAGGAAAAGTATAAAAAAAACTTTGTTACAAAGTTTTACGACAGTTTGCAGGGAAGAGAGTTCCCTTCTAGCTTAAAAAAAATTCTGAAGGGGAGTAGACTCAGGGAAGGCTTTGTGGAGGAGGACCATGAATGATGAGATTTCAACAGATGGAAAGAGGATGCCAATGCAAGGGTATTAGAGGTCTGAGGAATGAGCATTCCATGATGCACTCTGCACCACTCCAGAGACAGGAGCTCTGAAGGCTGTGGCCAGAACCACAGACACCCAAGTGCCCATTTCCATCACTGGAATCTTTAACTGATTTGTGATTCCACTGATAGGATTTTTAAAATTAGAATATGAGAATTTCAGGCACTGATTTCAAATTGAGCATAGGTGCCCGGACTGAGTGGCTAGTCTGTCCACAGTTGTCCAAACAAATAATGGGGTTGGACCAGATGGCCTCTGAAGCTCCTTCCAACTCTAGCTGCAGACTTCTATGTTCTCTAATCCTTCCTCAATGACCACAAATTCCAGTTAGCACAATTGTCCTGGTTAGAAGTGAGATTTGCTAGGACAGGGCTTATCCTTCCTATTTACAATCTATAAAATGTAAGCCCCATGTGGGCAAGGTCTGTTATATTTTTTGTTTGTTTCCTGTTTGTGTCCTCCATGTTTGGCATAGTACTTTATTCATAGGTATTGGGACAGGACTTCTGATTTCACTGGTATGGGGAACTTCCAGGTGAAACAATTCCCTCTGTCAATACAGATCAGAACCTTCTTTGCAACATGCTTGGGCCATGATTCTTGAGTTGGAGTTAATGAATTTTTTAAAAATTATTTTCATAATTATTTCAATATGACTGTTTTCCCTTTTAATCCAAAGCATTTCATTTCAATACAATTTACAACATTATTAAAACATAGAATTTTACATTCTATATTCTAGGAAGGATCTTAAAATTTTTCTGAGCTGTCCAAAGTGGAGTAGACTGTCTCAGATAGTCCATTTCTGGTGGTTTTCACGTGGAAATTGGATGAACATTTTTTAGAGGAGATGCTGTGGAAGAAACTCCTGTCTAAATACAATTAGACTTCTGTATTCATTTACAATTCTGAAATTCTCCAAAGTGCCCATCATAGGACCGGATGTGAAGTAAGTACTCATCTATAACTAGGAAAGTGATTTCAGCTAGACATTGCTGACAACTGCTCTTTTAGCAAATAAGAATCTCCAGTGACTGCAAATAAGTTATTTTTTTCCCAAAACTTTTGGAAAACATCTTCAGAACAAAGGGAACTAGTGCTCCTGATAGAAAAACTTTCTGTCAGCTTCTGGCAAAATGTCTATAAACAGTCACCACAGATACAATTCTATTCCTGCATGCACTGTTTGCTTCTTCCTATAGATTCTGACTTAGTGGGAATCAAAAAATGTTCTCACTTGGCCTCCTTCCCCTTTCTCCATGCTCCTCTCCCCACCAACTCCAAGTCATGATTTTCGCCAGAGTCCTTCATGTAACATCTCCATTTCCTGAAATTTAGCATGTTTTACAGACAGTTCCCTGGCTGCTGCTGTCCTCTAGTGTTAGTGCTGAAGCAAAGCACCTGCTGATCTCAATAGACTGCTCCAGGAGAGAACATTATCAGATTAGAGTCTTGACTTGTCAGCTGTGTAATGGACTTTAGAAAGAATTTAATTTCATATTAGGAAACTGAGGAACTCATATCAAGTAATTTACCTTCTGCAAGAAATCTTTCTAGTCCTCCTTAACCTTGCTGCCTTCCATCTAAGATTGTCGTCAATGTATCCTAATTTATTTGTACCTAGTTGCTTGAATGCTATCTCCCCCTTTAGACTAAAAACTCCTTGAGACCAATAATTTTTCTTAACCTTTTTATACCCACAATGTTTACTAAGCACAATGGCTGGCACATACTATGTGTTTTGTAAATGCTTATGGACTTGATTTGTCAGTTATGAAGCTACTATTAAATCCTATTGGGCATTTCATCAGTCTAGCTTACTTTTCAGAGAAAAGATAACAGTAATGGTGATAAAAAAAATGAAATACTTTCACAAACATCCCTATACAGATATATTAATAGTTTTCAAATCATTTAATGACACCACCTTGATGTATATATCATTACCACCCTCTCTATTTATGACATCTCCCCTTCCCATCTCCATATGGCACAATTTACATAAGCGCTTACTTTTGAGAAGGGCCATACTACAGCAACACCTTCCTTTGTTTTTCCCCAGAGAGGACAAAGATGGGGGTGGAGTGGGAAGATGTAGGTGGCTATTCCATATTAATTGATTATTTTGGAGAAGCAGCAAACCACAGTGGAGCCTCTTAAAATTTCAGCATTTAGCTTCCAATCACTGTGATCTTTAAAAGTAAATTTTTTTCCCTAAGGGGAAAGAAAGATTTTTAAAGAATTCAGTTGTAGGCAGCTATAATGTGGGGAAGGGGAGTACATGTGTATAATAAACAAGTGGGGTTACATGCAAAGTACATGTAAAGAACAAAGGCAAAAAAGAACAAAGACTATACACATACATATATACATACATACACACACACACACATGCAGAATAGGGCAGTGCAGAGTTAGAAGCTGGAAGACCTAGACTCTCCATGCTCTACCACTAGCTAGTCAAATTTGTCGTAGGATCATACACTGAGAACTGGAATGAACATCAGAGATGATCTAATCCAACTCCTTGATTTTTTTTACATCACATCTTTTCTCTGAGCCTCAGTTTCCATAATTGTAAAATGAGGGCATTGGGCTAAATCATCTCTAAGCTCCCTGCCAGTTCAGACATTCTACATTCTTGTGAATCAGCCTGAAGAGATGTCCAGAGGGTAACTATGAATGTGTTACTTAACATTGGAAGACCTGTAAGAAGGTATATGTAGGGCAGCTGGGTGGTGCAGTGAATAGAGCACTGACCCCGGAGTCAGGAGGACCTGAGTTCAAATTTGACCTCAGACACTTAACACTTAACTAGTTGTATGACCTTGGGCAAGTCACTTAACCCCAATTGCCCCTCCAAAAAAGCAAAAAAAAAGTGTATGTAGATACAAAAGTGTGGTCACACATGAGATCTATATTCAGATGTGAAACTCTATGAAGTGGTGCATGCTTGATTATGACTACAGTTTTAAAAACAGAGAAAAAAATGAAATCTTCTGACAAACCTGGAAGAGACATGAGACCAAAGGAATTTTTGTTTATTGTTATTTCTTTTGCTTATTTTTAACTCTACCTTGCCTAATCATCTCATAAACTTTTTCTTCTTATTTTGGATGCTTATTCATTTTTGGGTGGTAGTTATTAAGTTTATTTAAAAATTAATAAATGGTGGAGCCAAGATGTCAGAGTAGAAGAAGCACTTCCATGCTGCTTCACCTTCCACCTTCTCCAATACATGTAAAAAATGACTCTAAACAAACTTTAGAGCTACAGAACCAACAAAGTGACAGAGAGAAACAAATCTCCCTCTGAAGGAAGCCTGGCAGGCCAGAAGGAAGGGTCCTTTGCAGCATGCTGGGAGCAGAACACAGTCCCACCTGAGCCATGGTTTTAGCCCCAGGGCAGCCTCAACAAGCCATGGCTGGAGTAGCCTTCATGAGAGCAAATCACCAGCAGCTGTAGTGATTTCCAGATTTCTCAATCCATAAATGCCAAAGACAAAGTAAAAGGTCAGTGTGGAATGTTGTTGGTCCAGTGGAAGATAGAAGAGCACAGTCTGGCTGCTACTCCCAGAGCAAGAAGTGGTGGAAGTGTGATGGCTGTAGCCACTGCTGTGTGGCTACTTCAGAGCCCTTGGCCAGGTGGGGCAAGCAATCATTCAGAGGATAAGAGCCCTCATTTTGACAGGCTTGGATCCAGATCGCAGTCTTGGGTGGTGGTCCTGGGGTGTGTAACCAGCGAGCCAGAGCGTGTAGGGGCTGTAGAGAGGGTGCCCGTTTAATAGCTCTGGCAGCTACAAAAACCCCAGTGATTTGGGACACAGCTCTCTCCATTCTGGAAGCAGAGTTCTACCACAGCAAAGAGCTCAAAAGTCAAGTAATTGGCTGGCAATATGAGCAAGCAGAGGAAGTACAAACAGACGATAGAAACCTTTTTGGGGGACAAAAAGGATCAAGGCATGGAGTGGGAGGAAGACAGCAAAGTCAGAACTCCTGCATCAAAAGCCTCCAAAAAAATGAATTGGTTACAGGCCATGGAGGAGCTCAAGAAGGATTTTGAAAATCAAGTAAGAGAAGTGGAGGGAAAAATTGGGAAGAAAAATGAGAACGCAAGAAAAGCATGAAAAGTGAGTCAACAGCCTGCTAAAGGAAACCCAAAAATACACTGAAGAAAATAACACCATAAAAAATAGACTAACTCAAATGGCAAAAGAGGCCTAAAAAGCCAATGAGGAGAAGAATGCTTTAAAAAGTCTAATTTGCCAGATGGAAAAGGAATTTTAAAGATACACTGATGAGAATAACTCCTTCAAAATTAGATTAGAGAAATTAGAAGCTAACGACTTTATGAGAAATCAAGATACTATAAAACAGATGCAAACAATTGAAAAAATAGAAGGCAATGTGAAATATCTCATTGGAAAAACCACTGACATGGAAAATAGATCCAGGAGAGATGATTTAAAAATTATTGGACTACCTGAAAGTCATGATCAAAAAAAGAGCCTACATACCATCTTTCAAGAAATTATCAAGCAAAATTGCCCTGATATTCTAGAACCAGAGGGCAAAAATAGAAATGGAAAGAATTCACCAGTCACCTCTTGAAAAAAATACCAAAAAGAAAACTCCTAGGAATATTATAGCCAAATTCCAGAGTTCTGAGGTCAAGGAGAAAAATACTGCAAGCAGTCAGGAAGAAACAATTTGAGTATTGTGGAAATACCATCAAGATAACATAAGACCTAGCAAGCTTCTACATTAAGGGATTAAAGGGCTTGGAATATGATATCCTGGAGATCAAAGGAGCTAGGACTAAAACCAAGAATCACCTACCCAGAAAAACTCAGCATAATGCTACAGGGGAAAAGATGGTCACTCAGTGAAATAGAGGACTTTCAAGCATTCTTAATGAAAAAATCTGAGCTGAGCAGAAAATTTGACTCAAATATAAGAAGGAAGAGAAGTGTGAGATGGTAAACAGGAAAAGGAGATCATAAGAAATTTGTTAAAGTTGAACTATCTATATTCCTACATGAAAAAATGATAATTGTAACTCATAAGACTTTTCTCAGTATGAGGATAGCTGAAGGCAATATATGTGTGGGTGTATATACACACATATATGTGTATACATACATATATGTATGTATAGGAGGATGTATGTGTATAAAAATATAATATGTGAGTGTGGGCATTTTATGTTCATGTATACATAGAGAGAGGGCACAAAATGAGTTGAATATGAACGGATGATATAAAAAAATCAAATTAAGAGGTGAGAGGAATTTATTGTGAGAAGAAGAAAGGGAGTGATAGATTAGGGTAAATTATAATAAAATAGACAAGAGAAAACTGTTACAATGGAGGGGAAGTGCAGGAAGGTGAAAGGGAATGGGATAAGCTAATTTGCATTGAATTTGGCCTAAGGAGGGAATAATATACACACTCAAATGGGTATCTTACCCTACTGGAAAATAGTAGGGTAGAGGATAAGAAGGGGGAGGATAAAAGAGTGGGCAGATTGGGGGAGAGGGTAGTTAGAAGCAAACATTTTTGAAAAGGGATAGGGTCAAAGGAGAAAATAGAATAAGTGGGGTGTGGGATAGGATGGAAGGAAATATTGTTAGTCTTTCACGATATAACTACTATGGAAATTATTTGGGTAACTACACATGTACAATCTATATTGAAGTGCCTATCTTCCCACTGCAGGTGGGTGAGGAGGGAAGAAGGGGGAAAAAGTGTGAAACCCAAAGTTTTAAAAGCAAATGTTAAAAAGTTGCCTTTTACATGCAACTGGGAAATAAGATATACAGATACTGGGGTATAGAAACCCATCTTGCCCTAGTAGAAAGTTAGGGGGGGTGAAGAGAAAGGATTCAAGAGAGAACACATTGGGGGAAGGGATATTCAGTAGGCCTGCTATTTTGGGGTGGGGGTTGGGGAAAGACAGGGAGAAAAAATTGTAACTCAAAATCTTGTGGAAATGAATATTCAAAACCAAAAAGAAAAGAAAAAAAGAAAAAAAATAGTGTGTGAAGAGGAGAATGTGGTAAATATATGTGCTTACATACATATATACATATATATGCATACCCCTATAATAATAGTATATGTGTCAATATCACTTTAAGATGTGAAAAAAGTTCTTTATATGTATTCTCTTATTTGATCCTCACAACAACTCCTGAGGCAGATGCTATAATTAACCCCATTTTACAGATGAGAAAACTGAGGTCAAGACTGGTAAAGTGACTGACCAAGGACCACAAAGCTATTTAAGTATCTGAGTCAGGATCAAAACTGATTTTTTTCTTGACTCTATGTCCAGTCTTTCTCTGGGATACCTAGTTACCTTTCACAGATTATACAGAGTTGATCAAATACATAGTCTGACTTTATGAGTGTATGACTTTCCTTAATGAGTGATTTCTAAATTCAAAATGAACCTTTAGGGATAGCTAGGTGGTACGGTGAATAGAGCACCCACCCTGGAGTCAGAAGAACCTGAGTTCAAATCTGGCCTCAGACACTTAACACAAAACTAACCATGTGACGTTGGGCAAGTCACTTAATCCCAATTGCCCTCCCAAAAAAAGGCAAAAAAGAAGAGGGGAAGTTAACAATATTTCTTTTTAAAATTTAAATATATTTATTTACTTATTCATGGAATAAAACAAGCATTTCCTTAACATAGAAATATATTTATTTACTTATTCATGGAATAAAACAAGCATTTCCTTAACATAGTACAATAAAAAGATGATTGTACATGGAACTACCAAATGCCCTTTTTTTCAAAACATTTCCAAATCATTCTAACAGGCTGGGAAAGAAGATGCTACAGTATTACAAATATGACTCACTCAAAGCTCATCTCCTAAAAGATTGTTTTCCCCCTCTAGTCTCTCTTCCATTTGACAAATACTTCCTGCTCCCACTTGAGGAAGGGAGAGAACAATTCATTCCTGGAGCAGACTATGAAATAATGTTAGGTCGGGTTTGCATGCTTCCTTGTGGTAAACGTGAGAATAACACCCCAAACACTACAGCCTCTTGAGATGCAAAATCCAGTAGAGATGATACAGGGAATCTCAGAGCTGGAACAGTCAACAGGAAGCCAGTCCAGCTCCCACCTGAAGGGGGAGCCCTTTACATAGCATCTGTTACAAATGGTCATTCATCCTTCACTTTGAAGACCTCCAGTAATAAGGAAATATCACTTTCTAAAGCAGTCGAATCTAAAGCAACAATTAGGATAACTGTTTGTCCTAAGAAGCTGTTCTCTCTATACAGGAAAAATCTGCTTCTCTGATATGCTGGAACCAAGTAAAATATGTCTGATTCCTCTTCCTCATGAGAGCCCGTCAAACTTCTATCGACAATTCTCTTCCACTGTCCTCCCTCCTGTCTCCCACTAGCCTTCTCTCTAGGTGAAACAATCCCAGCTCTTCCAAACAGTCTTTATATATCATTATTTCATGTTCCTTCACCGTCTTTGTCTCTTCCTGCTGGCCATGTTCAAGTTCATCAATGCCCTTCCTAAAACTCAGGGTCAAGCTAGAACACAATACTCCTGATACTGGCTGGCAAAAGGCATAGCACAGCAGGACTATGCTCTCCCCACCCCTTCAGCCCCAACCCAGAACGTGATACTTCTGTTAATGTAGCCTAGGATCAAAGTAGCCCTTCGGCTGTCATGACCCATTGTTGATATGTATTGATCATTCAATACACTTTATAAGAGACCGTTCTCAGGTCTCTTATACATGAGCCACTCTAATTCAATTTCATTCAATTCAACAAACAGTTATTCAACCTAATGAGCAGAGAAACATTGATTCTTAGCAGGGATCAGAGAGATCATCAACTTAGATGTTCCACTTAACGAGCATGAATGAGAGAATGAAAGAGAGAATGAAAATAGAAGATGGTCAAGGAGCTGCAAAGGGGATTTATACCTGTTCCCATTAGTGAAAGTAACTACATATATTAAAGACAATCACTTCATGACAGATTTCCTGTAATAACCTCTGAACTTTGCACATAGTAAGCACTTATTAAATGTTTATTGATTTACTGACTGATTCCATCTCTCCTTTGTTCTCTTTATACCTGTATATGTATATATCCTTCTCGTCACCCTCATTAGAATGTGAGTTCCTTGAATGCCAGAATTCTTTCATTCCCTGCATTTTCATCCCCATCCCTTAATACAAGGCCAGACACATAGGAAGCACTTGAATATCTGCTGACTGTTTCTTCAAATAAACCTGGGTTACCATGTGTAGGGTAGGGTGTGTTGGGAATCAAATGAGATAATATATATAAAGTGCTTTGCAAATCTTAAAGTAATATTTAATTATGATTATCATTATAAGGAGAATTCTTTTTAGGTTAAAGTTATATTTGACTCTGAGGTCACTTTCTTTTTCTTTTCATAATCTAAGATTTTTTTATTGTTCTTTTTTTACAGTCACTTATGCCATGAATTCATAGGGGATTGGTTCCAACAGCTCAGGTTCCTTGCCATTGGTTCTCACAAAGTGTGCTTCTCTGGGTGGAGCAGGCTGGCATTTCAGTTAAACCCAAGTGCCTTTTTCTTTGGCTTCCTTCTTCTGATCATTTTCCTTTACCCACTTCAGGAAGCTACTCTGCTCTGGGAATGCTTAATATGCTCAATATGCACATTAATTCTCTTGGGTAGAATCTTGCCCTCAACCTGTGTGTTCACAACAATGCCTACAGTATGCTGAGTAACATAGACCCGTCCAGTCTTGTCGTGGTAACATTTGTGGGGCATTCCTTGCTGAACTGTGCCCATACCCCTGATAACTACAATATCACCTTTCTTATATATTCACATATAGGTAGCCAAAGGGACAACACCATGTTTTGAAAAGGGCCTAGAAAACATGTATCATGTCCCTCTCCTTTTTCCTTTTGTGTTCGTCATTTAGGCAACTCACTCAAATGCTCCTACCTGAGCTTCCCTGGGAAGGAAACAACAGGCCACAAAGCAGGAGTCACGCAAGCCCTGTGTACTAGAATATGGTGGAGCCGACAGAAAAGCTCTGAGGTCACTTTCAGCTCTAAAATTCTATAATCTCTCTCTCTCTTTCTCTCTCCTTTTTGACCGTAGAACAATTATCTCTTGTCTGCTATATGTATCTCTCAGCTCCCCAGCTCACTCTGTAAACTCCTCCTCTATGTTACAGTCTCTCTAGAACCTAGCACAGGGCAGGATGAAGAGGAGGCCTTCACTAAACAAATACATAATAGATGAAAGGATTTCTTGATCTGGGCTGATTAGTTAAGAGGCAGCAGAGAATAGCAAAAGGAATCAGAAAACTTGAGTTCTTCTATTTCTCTCATACTTCACACAAGGTAGATTTCATTTATCGTTCGGAGATTTTTAAAAAATTTGTTGTTCAGTAGTTTCAATCATGGCTGATTCTTTGTGACTTCCTCTGAGATTTTCTTGGCAAAGATACTGGAGTGACTTGCCATTTCCTTTTCCATCTCATTTTCCAGATGAGGAAACTGAAGCAAACAGTGACTTGGCCAGGGTCACGCAGATTAGCATATGTCTGAGGTCAGATATAAACTCAGGTTTTGGGTGCTCTATCAATAGCATCACCTAGCTGCCCTTTGAAATTTTACATAGAACCGTATTTTCTACTTGCTCTTACTCCTTTCTCTTTCTGCTTGAAGATATGACATGGTTTTTGCTTATGATTCCTTTTGTGTTCTGACTATGGGGGTTTTTTTGTTTGCTTGTGGAATTGGAGGTCAAGAGGGAAATGAGGTCTAGATATATTGATCTGGAAGTCATTTGCATAGATATGATCATTAACTTCACCAATCGCCTACTGGACATTTCAAATTAGATGAACCGAAATCATTTCAAATTTAACATGATCCAAAAGAGTACTAATTATCTTCCCCCCAAACTGGCGCTCTTCTAGATTTCCCTAATACTGTCAAGGGCACCATCACTCTTTTGGACATCTCAGCTCTCAATTTAGTATTATCCTCAGCTTCTGTCTCTTACTTATCTTGCACATCCAAGAATTTACCAAATTTGATTGTTTCTACCTCCACGCCATCTTTCACAGCCATCTCCTTTCCACAGTTGATTCTGTAACTCTCCCCAATCATTATTTAAACCCATTCTCTATCCCCCACTGCCTACTCCATTATTTCATCTCCCTCAACCAAACCCGACTCAATGTCCCACTTTAAAACTGCCTACCTTTTCCAATGTTCTCTCTGGAACCTTCTCTATAGGTAACAAACTTGTTGTCATCTTAAATCTTTGTTCATTCTTCTGCGGCTCACTGAGGCCTGACTAACTCCTGATTATTCTATATACTCCCTAACACACACATAACATATAAACACATATATGTACATCTGTGTGTATATGTTATGGGTGAATACATGTGTATTTGTATGCCTCCTGTAGATGAATATATTCAACTACATATATGCATATGTTTGTCCTTCATTTTCAAAGAGGACCAAGGATATCATTGGGTAATATCTTGAGCTGATCATGAATTGGATTTAAGTGAGATGGAGTTGTGCTACGGTTTATCTGCTCGGCTATGGTTTTGGGGTCAGGATATATAGGTCTCCCCTATACCCTTCCCCAACAGGCTTCGGGCGTCCCAGCTCCCGCTTACTCCAGGAGAAACGCTGCACAGAAAACTCAGGACACAGGACTTGCTTCTAGCTACATTCTCTAAGCCTGGCGCAGCTGGAACTCTCCCTGCCTCTGGGTAGCCTGTACTTAAGTCCTTTCTCCAGGGCCCCTTAGGGCCCCTCCCCTGGCTATGCCCTCCCCACAGTGAGCCAATCGTGCATCACCCCGAAGGTAGAGAGCTAATCCTGCTTATTGCAAACAGGTGCAGCCTTCACATTCCACCCCTAGGTGATCACGTGCACTCCTGTTAGCTGAGGACCGGTTCAACCCATCACCTCACCCCACGTGAGGGATCAGAGACCCAACAAGAGACCCAACAGAGTTGCACAAAGTAGTAAACCTCACTCTCTCTTCCAGAGCCATCCAAATCCAGTAGCAAGACAAAAATCAGGACAACTGGCAATGGCCCAGGATGCAGTGGATGACCTTGGTGTCTTCAATATCTGACCAAATTCTAAGTGCCTACTTCAGTCACTTTCACAGCTATTGGAACAAATTGGTCTCATCCACCCATTCTACCAGGGGAAGTTTTCACTTGCTTGGGGTAGACACCCCTCCCAACTC
>CM053595.1:281525595-281541536 GCA_028646575.1 Pseudocheirus occidentalis | reverse complement strand
ATCCCATGTGGAAGAGGCAAGGGATAACTGTTACAACTTTATTTTCTTTTACTCTCATCACATCTGGCTTAGGGAAGAAATGGTATAAATGCTAAACTGGGCATCATGCCACACAGGAGAGTAGGGAGCATGGGGATGAGAGGGGGGATGATGGAGGGGAGGGCAGGGTCTAGGGGAGGGATGCTGGATGCTCACACTTCAATAAAGGGACAGGGACAGGGTAGAGAACAGAACAAGAGGGGGGAGGGATAGGAAGGAGACACATATGATCACTGTCAAAATATGTCCACTATGAAGGTGTCCTGTATAATCAATCACACCTACACAGCCTGTATTGAATTGGTTGTCCTTCCAGGGGAGGTGGGTGACAAGGAAGGAACTGAAAGAATCTAGAATTCAAAGCTCTGCAATACCTGTGACTAGGAATCAAGATATACAGGGGCTGGGATAGGGAGATCCTCCCTGCCCTACCAGAAAGTTAGAGAGTAGACCAGGGGAGGGGCTCCACAGTAGGATTGCTGTTTTGGGGGTGGGGTAGGGGAAAGACAGGGAGAAAATTTGTAGCTCAAAAATCTCATGAAAATGAACGATGTAAACTAGAAAACAAATAAAATTTATTACATTAAAAAAAAGACATCAGTTTGTTAGGAAGTTCTTCCTTATTTTGGTTGAAATCAGCCTTTGGCAATTCCTACTCATTGACCTGATTTTTGCTCCCCCACCCCCAGAATAAGCAAATCTGTATGATAACACCTTAAATATTTAGAGACAGCAATCAATTGAATACGAAGGGATGATAGTTTAAAAGACAAATTCTGAGGTGGGAGAGGACTAGAATGAGAGGAGACAGGGAGAGATGCCCCTCTGTCTTCTCTTTTCCAAGTAGTTCCTGTGTTGTTTTCTCATTTCAGTCATATCCAACTCTTCATGGTCCCGTTTAGGGTTTTCTTGACAAAGATACTAGGGTAGTTTGCCGTTTCTTTCTCATGCTCATTTTACAGATAAGGAAACTGAGGCCAACAGGGTTAAGTGACTTGCCCAGGGTCATATAGAGACAGAGACAGAGAAATAGATGGACAGAGAGAGAAACAGACAAAGACACAGACAGAGATAGAAAGAGAGAGACCAGGAGAGAAGGGAGGGGTATATTTAGGTCAGGTTCAGGTGAGTGCCTGGTACCATCCCTGAGCTACACCATCAAACAATCTTCCATTGAACAATTCTACAAGTTGCTGAGAAGGTGCTTCTCCCTTCTGGCGGAGGGAGTTTCCTTTATTCCGATGTTCCCTATACCAGTGAGAACTCAGGACCAGCCCCTATCCCTGTCTCTATCTCTATACCAAACATCTCTTCTATCATGTTGTGAAGATTCAGTGTCAGCTAGGATTAACCTTTTCCTTTGGAGCCTGTGGCCCAGGTTCCTCCCCATACCTTAGTCTCTGGGTTTAAATGGATCAGACTCAATCTCAGGGGATGCCCTGAAAGATGATTGGTCAATTTCCCAACAGCATTTATTATACATCTTTTGGTGTTATCATTTCAGTCATGCCTAACTCTTCATGATTTCATTTGGGGTCATTTCCTTCTCCAGCTCATTTGACAGATGAGGAAACTGAAGCAAACAGGGCAAAGGGACTTGCCTAGGGTCACAAAACTAGTAACTGTCTGAGGCCAGATTTGAAGATGAGTCTTCTTGATTCGGGCCCAGTGTTACCCATTGTGCTACCCAGCTTCCTCTAGGCACTAACACTGGATGTGAGGAATACAAAAATAATAAAAACAAAACAGCTCAAGTCATGGAAGAACTTGCATTTTATCAAGAGAGACATGTACTTTCTCTCCCAGCTGGGTTTCTCACTCTTCTGGATTTTGCCATCATAATTGAGGTGCCTTCTCTCACCCTAGAAATTCCCTCATGTCTTAGGTTTTCTCACTATGGAACACCCTTTGGCCATGTCAACCTCTTTCAATCATTGATGAGTTCCTTCTGGGGGGTCCCCCCTCTAACAAGGGCAGAGTTAAGTGAGACTCTCCCATCCTTAGGAGCTATATTTCTCTTAATGTAGTCTAAGAGCTAAGGAACCCTGGTGGCTTATGACATCATCCTGCTGATTCAAACTGAGCTTCTCTTCCACAAAAAATCATTGGATCTTTTTCAAAAGAATTGCTGCCAACTGATGACTCCTCCATCTTGTCCTTGTCATGTTAATTTTTTTGTACCCAAATGCCAGTCTTTACAAATATATCTATTGAATCTCATCATATTGGATTCAGTCCAATATTCTGGCCTGTTAAAGTCCCTTTGGATCCTGACTGTCATCAACTACATTAGCTATTGTGTTAACCTTTTGTCATCTGTGAATTTGATGAGCATATTATCTATGCCCTTTTTTTCTAAGTCATGGATAAAAATGTAAAATAGCATGGGGCCAAGCACAGACTCCTGGGGGTACTCTATCAGAGACCTCTTTGCCACAGTGATATTGAACTATTAATAATCACTTAAAAAATCTAGTATCTAACCAGTCTCAATGTATCATCATCTAATACATCTCCTATCTTCTCCTATCTAGGTCAACTATATGCACAGCATTCCCTTCACTTACTCTTTAATAATCTTGTCCAAAAAAGAAATGAGGTTACTCTGGCATGATCAATTATTGCTGAAACCATACTGGCCCACTGTAACCACCGATTCCCTTTCTAAATGTTTGAAGACCATCTCTTTAATAATCCATTCAAGAATTACCCCAGTAATCAATGTTTGTAGCCCCTTCCCCCTCTGTCTCTGTTTCTCTCCCTCTCAAAATCAGAACTTTTGCCCCTCTCCAATCCATCTGTGCCTTTGCTCCAAGGAAGCTACTATTGATATTAATTGTAGTTCTGTTACAGGATTTCCTTGGAAGAAAAGCAAGGAAGATTGTTTTGGATCATTGTATTGCTGAGAGTAACTAAATCATTCACAATTCTTCATTGAACAATATTGCTGTTACTGTGTATAATGTTCTTCTTGTTCTATTCACTTCACTTTGCATCAGTTCATGTGTTTCCAGGTTTTTCTGAAATCATCCTGCTTGTCATTTCTTATAGCACAATAATATTCCATTACAATGGTGTACCACAATTTGTTTAGCCATTCCCCAATTGATGGACATCCCTTTGATTTCCAATGCCAAAGGACTAATGATGAAGCATTCTATCCACCTCCAGAGAAAGAAATGTTATTGATTGAATACAGACTGAAGCGAGCTATTTTTCATTTTCTTTCTTTCATTTTTTTCTTTTATTCGAGTTGTCTTGTACAAAATAACTAATATGGAAATGTTTTACATCAAAAAAGCAATGGAGGAAGAGCCCCCAGAGTCTGGAGGTTGCCTTTATATAGATCCTCTCACATCAGTGCAAACCAATCAATTCCTATGGGTAGGAAACCCTCATCAACAAAATCCATCTTCTAGGAAGTAGCAAAGTGGAATATTTATCATCATCAACATGTGCATCAATTTGCCAGCCAACTACTTGGGACACTTGCCCATTCCCATTCTTCTGGATTTTATCCATTTCTTCATGATTTCTCAGAGACTCTGTTCAGATAAACAGACATGAGCTAGGGTACTTGGGTTTCAATGTTAACTTTTTTAATTATAAAAAAGCATCAATTTTGTTGCAAATCCTTTCTATCTTTTGTATCCATCTCATTTTTTCTCTTAATTTGCATTAAACATGGGAAGAATGGGAAGTAGTAACAGGAATCTCCTCTAACTAGCTTCCCTTTGCAGTTTTGCCCCAGGAATGTTTCCTGGGACCAGGGATCAGACAGGAATGAAAAGAAATGCCATAAACGTAGTTTAGAATGGAACTAGGCTGAGAGAATCTGATTGAGGTGTAGCAGAGCAATCAGTTCAAAAGGACTGATGAAAATGATTGAAGACTTTTCTAACAATCTGGTTGAGTATAGCTGGCTGGGATCTGCATCTCAAAAGAGCAGGAATAACTTGAGGCAATGAATTTTTCAGAGCTGGGTTGTTAGCAACTGCCATAGTAGCTCAGGAAAGAAGGCATGCCACAGTTGAAAACTAAAAGGTGATAGCAGTGAGCAGCTCAGCAGAGATGCCCAGCAATGAGATCATCTGCGCTCCATTCTCAAAGAGTACCATGACATCAGGGAGGTGATGCTATGACATGCAAGTAAACTGGATTTAAGTGAAGGAGGGCTTCCTCCCTCCCTCCCTCCCTCTCTCCCTCCTTCCCTCCCTCCCTCCCTCCCTCCCTTCCTTCCTTCCTTCCTTCCTTCCTTCCTTCCTTCCTTCCTTCCTTCCTTCCCCCCTACTCTTCCTGCCATTCTGTCTGTCCACACAGGGCATCATACCTGCAGGTGCTGAGCCCAAAGGAATGTAAATTTTGATTGTGGAAACTTCACAAGATATCTTGAAATTTATAGCTTGGTGGGAAACACCAAATAAAGGATGAGGACAAACAGCAGAGGATAATGTGATAACATCACTAGTATATTTCAGCCATGCTGTAGCTTTAGAGGCACGGGCTGCTCCCAATTATTTGTGCTCCCTATTTCTTATGTTCCCCACATATGGGCTCCTTCAGAAGTGTTCCTAGGCTATACATGTTCCCAACTGTGTGCTTTGCCACGTGTATTCTTAGGTTACACATGTCCACATGCATACCCTGCCTTGTGTTTTCTCTGGTGTTCTTGATTCACATGTCCCTTCACGGGTGTTCTCTGGTCAGATGTGTTCCCTGTATGTTTCTTCTCCCCATTGGTAGTATGGTAACCTGAGAGAAAGCATATCCCTGATGGGGGGAGAGGCAAGGGAAGGAACCTTCTTATACTTTCTTTACTATGCTGTTTGATTGAATGATTTTTTTACTTTGTGTCCTTTGGTTGATTTGATAAAAGAAAGACATTGATGGGGTCTAGGACCTATGATTTAGAGCAGATGTTGACCCCTAATGTTTCTTGAATCTGAGGAGCTTCTGGGGGGGCAAATGTGAGAAAAGTGCTAAATTTCAAACTGTGTAACCAGTTTTTTCATCTGTAAAAATAAAGGGGAGAGTAGCATATTAGATGGTCTTGATCAGTAGTTCTCAACCTTCCTGGTGCCGCGACACTTTAATACAGTTCCTCATGTTGTGGTGACCCCCAACCATAAAATCATTTTCATTGCTACTTCATAACTGTAATTTTCCTACTGTTATGAATCATAATGTAAATATCTGATATGCAGGACGTATTTTCATTGTTATAAATTGAATATAACCCACAGGTTGAGAAAAGCTGGTTTAGATCCTTTCTGGGTCTAAATCAATGACTCGAGGATTCTCTGTATTTTACTAAGATTCCAGATGATGGAGGAGGTGGTGGTGGTTAGAGGTGGATTTTCATGGTATATAGCTGCAAAGGCCAAAGCTATTTCAAAGGTAGTCTTGTCAAGAGTCCATCCTCTTCACCTTACTTACTAAGAGAAGCGTATGCATATTGGGAGACTATCTTTGCAGCTTGGAAATGGGTAGACAAACAAGGAGAGATGTGTATTCAGAAAAAGCTGCCAGGACCAGGGATCCCAGGTGTTTGAATAGAAGCCAGACTCCAGGGAGGCGAGATGGACCAAAGAAGGAAACTTTCAGTTCCCAAAAAGCCTTTTCTCTAGGAGGCTTTGTTTGGGGGATCTGAAAACCACTTCTGCTGCCTCCCATAGATAACCAACAGCTCTCCTTTGTGTTCATTTCAGAGAGTAGGCTAAAAACCATCACTGCAGAGAACAGCTCACAATTACTGCTTAAAAACAGACTCAGAGAGGACCCCAGAGCAGAGCCCCTCCTTTCAGAATCCCCGAGTCTCCCTCCTAGAAGGGAGGTGAGTAAATGTGTGTGTGTGTGTGTGTGTGTGTGTGTGAAGTTCGAAAGATCCCAGGCCTCTCTATCCATATAGGTTGGAAGATTTTGGAGAGCTATAGCCTCTAGCACTCAGATTATTAATTATACTTCTTGTTCAGTCATTTTAAAATTGTGTCTAGCTCTCCATGGCCCCATTTAGGGTTTTCTTGGCAGAGATACTGGAGCAGTCTGCCATTTCCTTCTCCAGTTCATTTTTACAGATGAGGAAACTGAGGCAAACAGGGTGAAGTGACTTGCCCAAGGTCACACAGCTAGTAAGTGCTGAGGCTAGCTTTGAACTTGGGAAGCTGAGTCTTCCTGACTTCAGGACTAGTGCTCTATGCACTATGGTGCCACCTAACTGTCCAATAATAATAACTATTATTATTATATCTAAATAGTATTTATGTAGTATAATATTCTTCAGAAGTTCACATACATTATCTCAATTGACCTTTACAAGCCTGTGAGATGGGTATTGTTATTACCCCCACTTTACAGATGAGGAAGGTAAGGCTAGAGAAGCGAGGTATCAGGTAGGATTTGAATCAGGGTTCCTGGACTCCAGGCTTTATCTACTGCACCATCCGGCTACATTGCCTCTCACTACCTTTCAAAAGGATCCAAAGAAGAAATTCATAGGACAGAGTCTGGTCTTCCCTCTCCTAACCCTCACTTTAGAAAGTAAAATAAGTCTCTATAAAGTGACTTGAGCTGGAAGTGAGGCCCAGGTCCTCTGGCCTTAAATTCAAGGTTCTTCAGAATGGGGAAGAAATCAGACACCCCAACTCCCTACCCCAGGGGTTCATGAAATTCCAGACTCTAGCTCAAATCCAGCTTCAGATGCTTTCTGGTTGTGTGACCCTGAGCAAATCACTTAATCCTGTTTGTCTCAGTTTCCTCATCTATAAAATGAACTGGAGAAGGACATGGCAAACCACTCAAGTCTCTCTGCCAAGAAAACCCCAAATGGGGTCATGGAGAGTCAGACATGACCAAAAAAATGCCTCAACAACAACAAGCATGGGAAGAGAGTCCAAGCTTCTCATATTATGGAGAGGGAACTGAAGGCCCAAGATAGATCTTAACAGGCAAACAAGAAGAAAGCTTGGCCTTTTCTAAAACTGTTGACATCTGGTGTGACTTTAGGCCCTTTGGAAACCTCCCTCCCTTTCCCCACCCCCAAATAGAATGTAGCTTCTGAGATGTCTTATAACATTCAGACAACAAACCTTAATTAGGCACTCCTCTGCCCAGCACTGGGAGAGATTCAAAGACAACATCTGTATTCAGTACTTTGGACACTAGAGAATGCTGTGTAAATCAATACCTAGGGTCCATTCTAGCTTAAAATTTTGACCCTATGATCACCTGCTATCATTACTGATTGGGACGTATGTCCCTTCCCTCTCTCCCTTTCCCTCTTCTTTGGAGCTTATAATCTAGTAAAGGGGTAAGACCTTGGAACCTCTAAATAAAATAGAAATAAGAATGTTTTACAAACAGCAAGAAGTTCTATGAGATCAAATAATCTTTTAGCTGGTTTGAGAAAATCAAGGAAGGGGTCCTAGAAGAGGCGATATTTGATTTGGGCCTCCCTTAACCTTTGGGCCTCAATTTCCTCACCTGTAAAATGAAGAAAATACTTCAGAGGGCTGTTGTGAGAGCCAAACGAAGGGCAAACAACAGCTATGTGAAACTTTGCAAACCTTAGAATACAGTATAATACTAACCAGTGTGATGATGAGGATGATCTGAGCAGCCTCAAGACCGGTACTCATCCTTCCTCCATAGATGTGAGTACAGCTTATATTAATTGTGTGACAACTGGACAAATTGTTTCACTTCTCTGAACCTTAGTTGTCTCATATATAAAATGGGTATAGTTATAACTGCATAAGTTTCTTGAAAGGATGAAATGGAAGGAAGGAGACAAGCATTAATTAGGCACCTACTCTGTACCAGGTACTGCGCTAATCATCTCATTCAATTCTCATGATATTCCTATAATGTAAATGTTATTAATATCTCCGTTTTATAGCTGAAGAAACTGAGAAGTGACTTGCCCCTGGTCACACAGCCAGGGAGTGTCTGAAGCCAAATTGGAACTTAGGTCTTTCTGACTCCAGATCCACTGTTCTCCCCACTGCTCTACCTAGCTGACTCCTGGCAGAAATCATATGAGTCAAACCAATAAACATGTTAAGTACCTACTATGGGCCAGGAGCTGTCCGAAGTGCTGAAGATGCAGGAAGAGGTAAAAGACAGCATGTTTAAATGTTAGACCACTATTAAGTTTCAAATGAATTGCCCATCCAACTAGATATATTCCTCCCCTGATGTGCAGCAATGAAAACATACTTCTTCTTCTCTCCCCATTCCCCAAAATTACTCAGAGCACTGGCTGTTCACTTCTCAAAATACTTGGATTTTAATAGGAGACTCAAATAACTTTCCTGATGCGGTAGAAAGAATAATCAAAGGACACTTGGTTTAAATTCTGCTTCTGCTTTTCATTAGTTGTATGGTATTGGACAAGTTATTTCCTTTTCTGGGCCTTACTCTGCCCATTCAGCTACATTAGATGCTGCTCCTTTTAAGAATCCTGACAGCTCTCAGTTCTATGACTATGGGGGATTCTCAGGCTCCGGAGCAGGCTCAGAAGAAGGCATATTTTGGATGAAGGCCCTCAACCCAAGGCACATAGGCACTCATCTATTTCAAATACTCTGGTCCTGGATTAGCAACAGAATGAGTCTGAGGATCATCAGGGTTATTAATGAGAAATGCTCCAGAGGGAATAACATGCTAAGCAGGGACATGATGACAATTGTCAGCTTGTCCCCGATAAAGCCTACCAGACTAGAGTCTAGTGACCTACAATGAGAGGACTGAATATAGGTCCAGTGGTGAGGAACCATTTGAGCTGAAAGGTAAATTACTTCTTCTGTGTACATCTGCAGAGGCCGGCCTGTCTGAGCACAAAGCAATTTATTTCACCCACACAGTAATGGTTTCTCCATCAGGCTGTGGAAGCTCAAATTCACCGTGTGAGAGAAGATAGTACTACCAGCCTATATGATTTGTAAGATCCAGACTAGACGAGGGTCTTCCAAGAGCAGGGAGAGGTCAGAGCAAATCATCCACATACCTGGGGGGACTGTAGTCCCCATACCTTAGGGCTCATTTGTTGTTTGGTCATTTTGTAAGACGTATCTGACTCTTTGTGACCCCATTTGGGGTTTTCTTGGCAAAGATACTGGAGCAATTTATAATGTCCTTCCTCAGCCCATTTGACATATGAGGAAACTGAGGCAAAAGGGGCTAAGTGACTTGCCCAGGGTCACACAGCTAGGCAGTGTCTGAGGCTGGTTTTGAACTCATGAAGATGAGTCAGCCTGATTCTACGCCCCTTGTCAACTCAAGTCTTCCTGAGTAAAGTCCAACACTTTACCCAGTCCACCTCAGTTTCCTTCTTTGTAAAAAAAAGTGCTTGAACTAAATGGCCTCTAAAGAGATTTCCAGCTTTCACACCCTGAATTCAAACCTGGCCTCAGACACTAGCTTTGTGTCTCTGGGCAAGTCTTTCAAGCTGTCTGCCTCAATTTCCTCAACTGAAAAATGGGCACAATAATAGCAGCGACATCGTAAGGTTTTTGTGAGGATCAATAGGATAATATTTATAAATTCAAAAGCACCATGTGAATGTTAGCTATTATTCACAATATTATATTGACTGTGGAGGTTGAGTAAGGAGATCGGTACTGGTGAGGGGCAGGGCCAGACTGGGGGCAAACTCTGCTCCTGTCTCCTTTGCTTCAGCCTTCTAGTCATCTGGAAAAATGGAGAAACATTGGGGGCATTTGAGGTATGTAAGGGAAGAAAACCTCTGCACAAGTGGAGGAATGTACTCACTCCCCTATCAATAGCAGACTGAACAGTGCGATGCTGCCACCTTGTGGCCAATATCATCATATGGCATCTCAATGGAAAATGGCAGCTCTCAGCAGGTGGAAAATGCACACTAGAATTGAAAAAGACCTGGTACAACTCCTTCATTTTACAGATGAGGAAACTGAGCCCCAGAGAAATTTAAGTGACTTGCCCAAGGACACACTGTCACAAAGTGTCTGAAGCAGGATTTGAGGAAGGTATATTACATTAAGAAGGGATCTTAGAGCCCCTTTTACAGATAAGGAAACTGAGATTGAGGGTGCAGTGGGGAATAATTTAGCTAAGATTACCCAGATGGCTTCATTGCAGAGCCAGGCCTCATGACTTTCATTTGGACACTCTTGGTAGTGGGTTCTCCAATGGACATAAGGAGTTAAAGGTCCTCAAAGTGGGGAGTGTCTCTAGGCAGAGTAGACAGCTCACAAGTAGAAAGAACTCAGTTCTGGGGTTTCCAATCTCTACCCCAAGGGCCTAAAATATGCTGGAATTTATTGACTTTGATAAAAAAAAAGAAAGATGAGAAAATAAAAGAAAATATGCTCCAATTTTTCCTTTGAGTCTATTAGCACGTTAGCATTCCATTATCTAGAGTTTCTAAGTCTTTCAGAATCAATTGTCTTTACAATACTACTGTTATTGAATCATGGTTCTCCTAGTTCTGCTCACTTCATGCTTCATCAGTTCATGCAAGTTCTCCCAGATTCCCTCTGTCATTTCTTTACAGCACAATAGCATTCTATCACATTCATATTCCACAACTTGTTCAGCCATTCCTCAATTGGAATCCCTTTCAGTTTCCGATTCTTTGCTACCACAAACACAGATGCTATAAATTTTTTTTTGCTTACATGGGTCCTTTTTATCTTTCTTTGACCTTTTTGGGGGTATAGTGGCATGCTGGTTCAAAGGGTACACAGAGCTTAATAGTTTTAATTGATTGTTTAAATTAGTTCCTAATTGCTTTCCAGAATAGCTGAACCAATTCACACCTCTATCAAAAGTACCTTTTCCCCCACAGCCCTTCCAGCATTTGTCATTTTCCCTTTTTTGTCATTTTACCCAATCTGATGTCTGAAATGGTACCTGAGAGTTGTTTTAATTTGTGTTTCTCTTATTAGTGATTTAGTGCATTTTTGATATGGTTTTGAATAGCCTGAATTTCTTTTTTTTCTTTCTTTTTTTTTTTGGCCTTTTTGGAGGGCAGTTGGGATTAAGTGACTTGCCCAAGGTCGCACAGCTAGTTTTTGTGCTAAGTGTCTGAGGCCAGATTTGAACTCAGGTCCTCCTGACTCCAGGGCCAGTGCTCTATTCACTGTGCCATCTAGCTGCCCTCTGAATTTCTTCCTCTGGAAAGTATCTGTTCATAATTTCTGACCTTTTATCAATTTGAGAATGGCTCTCCAATATACCTTAGAAATGAAACCTTTGTCTGAGAAATTTGCTGAATAGATTCTCCCTCTCCCCCAATTTCAGCTTCTTTTCTAATTTTCAATGTATTGTTTTATTTAATACTTTAAAAAAATTTAGGTCCACTGTACTTCCTATGAATATATCTATTTAGTCAAGAACTCTTTCCCTATTCATAGGTCTGACTTTTAATTTCTTCCATACTTTTCTAATTTGTTTGTGATGTCACTCTTTATGTCTAAATCATGTACTCATTTGGGACTTATCTTGCTAGATGTTGTGAGATGTTGGTCTATATCTAATTTTTATGAGCCTATTTTCCAGTTTTGCTGTTAGTTTTTTTTTCAGATAATGGTATTGTCCCAATAAGTGGGATCTTTAGGCTTATTGAATTGTGCTTTATTGTTTGGTATTGCACTTATTTGCTTCAGTATATTGTGTTCTAGATCTACTCCAATGATTGAGTTCTCTATTTCTTACCTAATACCAACTTGTTTTGACAATTACAGCTTTGTGGAATGGTTTGAGATCAGATACTGTTAGACCCTCTTATTTCCCATTTTTAAAAATCTTTTCTTCCTCTAGAAGAAGTGTATTATTTTCTCTAGTTCTATAAAGTAATCCCTTGGTAGTTTGGTATGGTACTGAGTAAATTAATTTAGGTAGCATTATGATTTTTATTATATTGGCTTGGGCTACTGATGAGCAATTCATATTTCTCCAATTATTTAGATAAACTTTTACTTGTGCAGAGTTTTACAATTGTGTTCATATAATTGCTATGTCTTTGAAGGAAGACTCCTCAAATATTTTATTACTGGGTAGTATATAATAACTATATAATAGAATTGCTATTTAAAGTTATTATATAACATATAATGGAATAGCTATATAATTACTGTATAGTGTATTATAACTATTTCTGTCTGTAGTTATTTTAAATGGAATTTCTCTTGCTATCTCTTCATGCTGTATTTTGTTGGTAATAACCAGAAAAGCGGATGATTGTATATGTTTTTTCTATATCCTGCAACTTTGCTGAGGTTGTTTCAATTTTAACGGACTCTATTGGGTTCTCTAGTGCCTACGTTTGTTCTGTTAATTTATTTTTCTTGTCATGTAGCTTGCATTTCAGTACAATACTGAATAATAATGGTGATAATGAATATCCTTGCTTTACTCCTGATCTTATTAGAAATTCTTCTTACTTGTTACCACTACAGATAATGTTGGCTCTTTATTTTAGATAAATGTTACTTATCATTTTAAAGAATCCTCTATTTATTCCTATGGTTGCTAATGTTTTTTAAAAACAGGAATGGGTATTGTGTATTGTGATCATTTGATTTTTGTTGTATTTATCATTAATATGGTCAATTATGCTTATAGTTTTCCTAATATTGAACCAATCCTACATTTCTAGTATAAATCCAGCCTAGATAGAGTGCATGATCTTTTTGATATGTTGTTGTAATCTCATTTTTAGTATTTTATTTAAAAATTTTACATCAATTCATCAGGGAGATTGATCTATAGTTTTATTTCTTTGTTTTGATTCTATATAGTTTAGGTATCTAGACTGTATTTGTGTCATAGAAAGAATTTGGTAAGACTCATCTTAACTTATTTTTAAAATTGTTTATGTAATATTGGAACTAATTATTCTTTAAATGTTGCATAGAATTCATTTCTATTTAGTCACAGGAATTTTTTCTTTGGGAAGTAATTTATGTCTTGTTCTTAAGTATTCTATTTCCTATTTCCATTTACCCGCTGGGCAAGTTATATTTTTGTGAATATTCATCCATTTCATTTCTATTGTCATTATTATTAGCATATAACTGGGTGAAATAATTCCTAATAACTGCTTTCATTTCTTCTTCGTTTGTTGTGAAGTCATCTTCATTTTTAATACTGGTAATTCAGTTTTCTTTCTCTTTTTAAAAAAATCAAATTAGCTAAGGGCTTATTACCCCCCCTCAAAAGACCTAGTTCTCAGTGTTATTTAATCCAATATTTTTAATCTTCAATTTTGTTAATCTCTTTGACTTTCAGGGTTTCTATTTTGACGTTTAACAGGGTTTTAAAATTTTTGTTTTTAAATTGTATATCCAAATAATTGATCTACTCTTTCTTTATTGTATTAACAAAAGATTGTAGAGATAAAACATTTCCCCAAATTTTTGTGTTTTGTCATTGTTATCATTATGACAATGAACTTGTTGTTACTATAATTTGTTTTTTGACCCACTTGTTCTTTGATATTCAGTTTACAATTGATTTTTGATTTTTTCTTTAAAAACCCATTATTGAATGTAATTTTTATTGCATTATGATTGGGGAAAGATTCATTTAACATTTCTGCATTTGTTTGTGAAGTTTTTATGCCCTAATAACTGGTCATTTTTGTGAAGGAGCAAAGCACAGCTGAGAATAGATTTACTCCTTTCTATTTCCATTTAATATTCTCTAGAAGTCTATTACATCTAGCTTTTCTAAAATTATATTTAGATCCTTAATTATTGTTTATTTTATTTTTGGGTTTATGTAGATCATAGAGGGCATTAATTGATGTCCCTCATTATTATGGCATTATTTTTTCCTCCTGTAAACTAATTTAATTTTTCTCTTAAGAATTTAGATGGTATACCATTTGATAATATATGTTCATTATAAATATTAATTCATTATCTCTAGTACCTTTTAGCTATACCTTATATATAGCTATATAACTATTTGTATAAAACTATATGTAACTATAACTGTACATTATGTGGCATCTCTCTTTGTCTTTTTTAATTAAATATGTTTTTGCTTTTACTTTGTAAGCTTATGATTACTACTCTTTTTCATTTCAGCTGAATCATAATAGATTCTGCTTCGACCTCTTATTTTTTTAATTTATTTTTTTCTAAAATTACATGTAAAAATAATTTTAATATATATTTTTAATTTTGAGCTTTAAATTCTGTCTCTTCTTCCCCTCTTCCCTTCTTGAGAAGGCAAGCAATTAGATATAGATTATACATGCACAGTCATGCATAACATATTTCCATATTAGCCATACCACCAAAACAAAACAAAACTCCAAAACCAACAACCCAAGGAAAATAAAGAAAGTAAAAAAAGAGTATGCTTTGGTCTACATTCAAACCCCATCAGCTCTTTTTCTCAAAGTGCATAGCATTTTCCATCATAAGTCCTTTGAAATTGTCTTGGATCTTTGTATTGCTGAGAATATCTAAGATATTCATGGTTTATCATCACACAATATTACTTTTACTGTGTACAATGTTCTCCTGGTTCTGCTCATTTCACTTTGCATCAGTTCATATTGTCTTTCCAGGTTTTTTTCTGAAACCCCCTGTTTTCCTTTTCTTATAGCACAATAGTATTCCATTACTATAATATACTATAACTTGTTCAACTATTCCCCAATTGATGGGCATTCCCTCAGTTTCCAACATTTTGCCACCACAAAAAAGAGTTGCTATAAATATACATATACATCCTTTTCGTTTTTTAAAAATCTCTTTGGAATACAGCCCTAGTAGTGGTATTGCTGGATCAAAAAGTATGCACAATTTTGTAGCTTCTTGGGCATAGTTCCAAATTGTTCTCCAGATCAGCTCAAACTTCACCAACATTAGTGTCCCATTTTTTCCATGTACCCTCCAACATTTGTAATTTTCCTTTTCTGTCATATTAGCCAATCTGATATGTGTGAGGTAATGTCTCAGAGTTGTTTTAATTTGCATTTGTCTTATCAATGGTGATTTAGAGCATTTGTATATGACTATTTGATAGCTTTGATTTCTTTTTCTGAAAACCACCTATTCATATCCTTTGACTATTTGTCAATTGGGGAATGACTTGTATTCTTATAAATTTGACTCAGTTCTGCCTATATATTTGAGAAACAAGACCTTTATCAGAGGAACTTGCTATAAAAATTTTCTTCCCAGTTTTCTACTTTCCTTCTGATCTTGGACTGCATTGGTTTTGTTTGTGCAAACCCTTTGTAAATCTACTGTAATCAAAATTATCCATTGTACCTTTCATAATGCCCTCTATCTCTTGTTTAGTAATAAATTCTTCCCTTATTCATAGATCTGATGGGCAAACTATTTTGTGCTCCCCTAAATTGCTGATGGTATCACCATTTATGTCCAAATCACGTACCCATTTTGACTTTATCTTGGTATACAGCATGCGATGTTGGTCTATACCTAGTTTTTGACAAACTGCTTTCCAGTTTTCTAAACAATTTTGTCAGATATTGAATTTTTGTTCCAAAAGCTTTGATATTTGCATTAATTAAATACTAGACTACTATGATCATTTACTCTCTGTATTGTGTCCAACCCCTTATTTTAACTTTGTGTTTATATTTTTGTTTCAAGTGTGTTTCTTGTAAACAATATATTGTTGGATTCTTACTTCTAATCCATTCTTCTATCCCCTTTAATTTTGGGTGAGTTCATCCTATTCACATTCACAGTTTTGGTTGCTAGATAGCTATTTCCCTCTGTGGTATTCTCTTATACTCTTCCTTCTCATTTTTCCCCTTTAAGAATTTGTTTTGGCAGAAGCTGGGTTCTCGACCTTAGGCGGTCATCTTTCTGCCAGAAACTACCATCACAACCAAGGAAAACATGCCTTGCCAATACCCAGCATTGACACCAGAG
>CM053595.1:281477649-281525095 GCA_028646575.1 Pseudocheirus occidentalis | reverse complement strand
AAAAAAAAAAAGGAAAATAGAATTTAAAAAAATGAAAAATGGGTCAGACCAAACAATTTCTAAGAACATTCTATGTTTTTCTGTGTTCTAAAGTCTGTGGTCTCCATGCTTTAACATTCTGTATTCTAGAGTCCTTTTCTACTCTGACCTTTGATGCTTTTCTGGTCTCACCTCCTGGCAGCTGGTGAGGGGAGGTACCCAACACTCTTCCCTTTGGGTACCTGAATATCCTCAGTGGGATGGGGTGGGGAGGGGGTGGGAAGAACTTCTAGTTTTTATACATAAAATACTCTGACCTCAATCTCACAGTTAGCAATTACTTATCTTTCAATATCTCTAGGCTCCAACTCCTTCCCTCCTTAAGGGCCCCTCAAATAACTGTCAGCCCCTCCCCCTTTGCCCTGATAAACATTTCTACTGTACCTACTCCCCCCACTCCCCCAACTGCTTCTTCAGACCCCAAGAAGCCAGAATGACTAATGATACCAAGAATTCTCTACTCCCCACCCCCTTCATGTCTAGGACGCAGAGCCTAGCCATCAAGGAGCTAGCATTTCAAAGGACTAGTTGTAGGCCTCTATCTAGACTGAACCAGAGGAAAGCCTGGTCTAACAATATCCAACATTTATGAAGTGCCTACTGTGTGCAAAGCCTTCCCTGGGGCATTCAGAGATGATCAAGAAACAGCCCCTACCCACTGGAGTTGATGTTTTAGCGGGGGGGTGTGTGTGTGTGTGTGTGTGTGTGTGTGTGTGTGTGTGTGTGTGTGTGTGTGTGTGTGTGTGCGCGCGCGCGCGTGTGCAATGTGTAGACAGAGTACAGTGAGAGAAAACTAGCAACATGAGGGAGACCAAGGAAGGCTTTTTGGAGGCAGCAACTTGACACGGTGAAATGGCGGGTAGGGACTATGTACTCCTGGCACAGCCAGTGCAAAGGCATGGAGGGTAGAGTATGGAGCTCAAAGAATGGCTGGGCCACAGCTCCCTTTGTCAAGATTAAAATAAGGTGGGTGGGAGCAGGATTCTGGAGAGTCTTCGGTGACAGGTGAAGGGCTTTCTCCTCACAGGCAATGGGAAACCTCACCGAACAGGGGAGTGAGCCTAGGTTTGCAAACCTAGGCTGTAATATAAGGAGACTATTTTTGCCAACTGAGTGACAGATGGTTTGGGGAAGGAAGAGAGTGGACGTCAGTATGGAGGTTATGCCAGTAGTCCAGGTGAGAAGATGAAGAAAATGAGCTGTCTGGCCATGCGGAGAGAGGAGGTCCAGGATGCGGCAGATCTAACTCTGAGGGCCTGGGAGGATGGTGGTGCCCTCAAAAGAAGGAAGGCAGGGCTAGGGGGCAAGGAGAATGACTGTCCATGTGTGGGAACATAAGTGAGGCTGAGTAAATCTATGGAGATGTGTGTGAGGAGTCCCCTCATTAAGATCCCATTCATCCTTCAAGTTCTAGGTCTGGGTTGCCTTCTCCATGAAGCCTTCTCTGATTGGATGGGATCTCTCACTCCCTGGAATTCTCATATCACTTTATTTGTACCTTTCATGGGACCTCGGATTCTGCCTTGTTAAGACAGGATGTTTTTGTGTGTAGGGGTGTGGTCTTAGAGAAGCAGTGTGGTGCAGTAGGCAGAGACCCGGCCTGGGTTCAAGCCCCACCTCTGACACATACCGGCATGGCAGTATGACCCTGGGCAATTCTCAATGCTCTGGGCAATGACCTTGAAGGTAAAGGGAGTTTTCACATCCAGCAGCTCCCCAGGTCTAGTCTCATGGTCTTTCCTCATTAATATTCACATCCCCCTCTCAGAGCCTAGCATAGTGCTACGCCCACAGGATTCAGTAAATGTCTGCTCCATGAATTGAACATTTATTCAGCACCATCGGGCACTGTGCCAAGTGCTAGGGATACAAAAAGGGGCAAAAAGACAGCTCCCTGCCTTCAAGGAGCTTACGATTCAATAAACTAAATGAACCAGAACCCAAATGACAGTCTGTTAAAGTCTGGGTGCACGTGTCAAGGGGTGAGCGAACATGGAGCAGGGAGGGTGATAAGAGGGAGCTTCTTCATGGCTCACAAGTACCCACAGGGTTATTCCCAGCGTCATAGAACTTCAGCGCCAGAAGACAGCTAAGAGGCCATGCTCTCCAACGAAGCATTTATGTAGCACTTTAAGGCTTACAAAGCATTTCACAAATATTATCTCATTTGATCCTTACAAGAACCCTGAGAAATTGGTTCCCCATTTTTCAGATGAGGAAACTGAGGCTGATTGAGGTTAAATGACTTGCCCAAAGTCACACAGCTAGGAAGTGCCTGAGACTGGATTTGAACTCAAGTCTTCTTGAGTCAAAGCCCCTTAGACAATTATCATGTTCCCCTATCTTTTCTTCCCCAGTGCACAAGACTATCCCAGTGGGTGAGAATGGGTATGTAACTGTACTGGGGGCTTAGCACAGTGGTAGGCACACTGTAGGTGCTTAATCAATGCTCACTGATCGGTCGATTTGGAAGGCAGGGAACTGAGGGAACAAAAAGATGTCAGGAAGGCCAGAAATGGCAGAGAAAGGTGACCCCAGGGGCAAGGTTGGTGACAAGAGGTCTATTTTCTCCCTAATCCTTCTCTTTGCTTGAATTCTATCTACCTGGCTCATGAGGGCTCTAACTCCCCATTCCTCCATCTGTAATCAGAACTATTTATGGGGAATGCCTGAGCGCCCCTCTAGAGACCTTGGTGTTGTAGACTCTGAATAGTACTGGCTCTTCTTACCACCTAGGCAACCTTAGACAAGTTGCTTCCCCCTGGGCCCGGCCCCTTGTCTGCACAAAGCTGGGGGGCCGAGGTGCAGGAGGGGGATAGAGGGTTTCCAAAGTCCCCCACTCCCATTGTAACATTCTATGATCCTGACCGTGAGAGCCCCCTGAAAGAATTAAAAGCTTCTGTCTTTTCAAACCTTGAGGCTTTTGAGCACTTCATAAGAGGCCCAGATTTCATCATCTCTGCTTATGACTTTAGTAGTAAAGAAAATGGGCATCTCTGGCAAATTCGATGAGACTGTTTTTTGGAGCTCTTGTGCTGGCCATAGTTACTCCTGGGCTTCTTCAGGCTTAAACTTTGCCTTTAGGTCTCTATGTACCTGTCCCTTTAGGACGGACATTTCTTCCTTCCTTCCTTCCTTCCTTCCTTCCTTCCTTCCTTCCTTCCTTCCTTCTTTCCTTCCTTCCTTCCTTCCTTCCTTCCTTCCTTCCTTCCTTCCTTCCTTCCTTCCTTCCCTCCTCTCCTCTCTCCCCTCTCCTCTCTCCTCTTTCCTCTCCTTCCTCTCCTCTACTCCCCTCCTCTCCTCTCTCTCTCCCCCACTTTGGGTTTAATTTCTTTCCCACAAAGCTATTTTCTCAGTCTTGCCATACTTTAGCCTCTCTCCTTCAACAGGAAGAATGTAGTCTCAGCAAACAGCCAACCCAAATGGGGCATTTCCCAAGATCCGTCAAACAGGGTGGGTTTTTTAGTGTCTGCAATACTGCTGTTTTTGTGGGTACACTGTAAAAACGGACCCACTACCCCTTGTTAGGGGTGCTGTAGAAGTTATTTTCAGTAAGAGACAGGTAAACAAAAGGGCCTCGGAGGTGTTCCTTTTTACAAGATTCTGTGGATTCTCTGGGGAGCCTCCATGCCCAGGGTAGTCTGAGAAGGTGAGGCTCATCAAAGTGACTGGCTGGTCAACTTCCTGTGCCCAGACCACTGCAGACATGGGGAAAGACCTCAAGAATCTAGAGTAGCATCCCCGAAGCCACAGGATCAGACCCTCAGGGATCACCAAGGCTGGAACTCCAGTGACTCACCTACAACCACAAGGGTATTAAGTAACAGAGCTGAGATTTGAACTCTGACTAAATAATTCTCATTTTAGGACATTTCCACACTACTCAACTTTGCCCTCTCTGTCTTTAAGTGACTAGTGCTAGGGTCACATGTGAGATAAAGAATTCCTAAGATGAAGAGAGGAAAGAGAATTGCCCCGGGGGTCCAGGAGCTGGCAAGGATCCTAGAAGCTGAATCTCCCCCCTCTCTTCCTTCACCCCACCTTTTACCAATGAGAAAACTAGGGCCTAGAGAGGGGGTAAGCGACTAGCCAAGGGTCCCACAACTCTAGCAGGAGTCTGAGGTGGCATCTGAACTCAGGTCCTCCTTACTCCAGATCCAGTATTCCATCTGCTGCAGCATGTCGCCCCTCTAAGTAACAGAGTCCTGGCCTGGGTGACTTTAGGTAAGTCACTATCCTTCTCTGATATTTAGTTACTTTATCTTATAATAATATCATCATCATCATCATCATGCCAGAATACCTCTAAATAAGTTCACTCCCTTTTACTTTGGGCATTCTGTGAGTATTTGCCTAAGAGAAGAGAATAAAAATACGGTATGTTTTTATAATGATTTAAGGAGGCTTTTGTCACAATAATCCTGCATGGCAGATGTGACTTCACTCATTTTACAAATAGGGAAACTGAGCCTAGAGAGGTTGCATCACATAGCTACTGAGCGTTTGACCCAAGATTCAATCAAACACAGGCCCCCCTATATAGGGCACGTTGCCTCATTCTAGGCTAGGCTGGGGAAGCTGCAGCAAAGCCGTCTCTCTGTTCTCCCAGCCCCCCACAACACTAATTCTAATGCCAAGGCTAATTATACCCTCTAAAAATTACCCTCTCTACTGTGCCACCTCCCTCCTGGCTGCCCAGCTACTTGGGAGAGGAAAGAGTTTTGGAGGGGAGGGAAGGACAAAGAAAATTCGACAGCCTCCTTGGTTTCTACTGAGCAACTAGCACTGAGGGATGAGATTCATGAGGCTCTCTCTATGGATTCTGTTTATTCAGATGCCCTGTTCCCCACCTTCATCCTGCGACTGGCATTTGGTTTGAAATCAGTATGAGGCTTGATGTCAGAATCTCTGCTCATTCCCTCGTCCCTTGACCGGTAGCAGCCAGATGTATTCACTGACCACCCCCACCCTCTGCCCCTGTACCTGGGAATTCGGGTGCCACACATATGACTGAGAGAACAGTATGGTGGGGAGGGAAGAGGCCAGGTCCTGGTACTCTAATTGCTGGGGTTCTGGGGCTGTATGGGCCAGTAAGAAAAGCACTGAATGACCACGAGTGCTAATTCCAATTCTATCACTAATGAGAAAGTAATTTGTCTTCTCTCCATCTTAATAATTACATCTGCAAAATCTGGGGATCAGACTCAAGAGGTCTCTAAGGTTCCCTATTGACCTGAGCTGACAGTCTGTGTAGATTAGACCCTTCTGTCTCTTCTAACTTCTGATATCAGCTGGCCCACTGAACATATGGTTTTATCTATCTGCACTCCTAATTTTCTGCTTTGCCTTATCCCTGGCAGTCACATGTTACCAGGTATATGAGGCAGTGTGGTCTAATGGAAAGAGCATTGAATCTAGGACAAGGGAGAATTCGGTTTTTAACTGCTTACATTGGAGTAAGTTAATCCTCCTCTCTTGGACTCAGTTTTCTCATCTGTTGAATGAGGGAGGCTGTACTACACCAGGGATTGGCAAATTAAAAAAAAACATTTCCAGCTTGTGGGTATACAAAAACAGGCAGAGGGTCAGAGTGGACCCTCAGCAAGTTTGCCAAAGATCTCTCGAATCTCTGATATTCTGTGATGCTTCTTGACTTCCTAAATTTTTTATTCTTGTCTGCTTGGTGCTCTCTCTGGTACCATGTGCTCCTCATCCTTGGCCTTGGCTGCCTGGATTTCTACCCTACTGCTTGTCCTGACTATTTCCCAATTTGTGCCTGGCACCCATTTGGCAACCTCAGGCCCACAATTGCCTTGGTTCTTGTGTAACCTTTGGGCACTTGCATTTCCTTGTAAGGGACAGCAAGGTGGCCCCATGGACAGAGCACCAGGCCTAGAGTCAAGATAACCTGAGTTCAAATCTGCCTCAGACACTTATTAGCTGTGTGACCCTGAGAAAGTCACTTTATCCTGTTTGCCTCAGTTTCCTCATCTGTAAAATGAGCTGGGTAAGGAAATGGCAAACCACTCTGGTATCTCTGCCAAGAAAACCTCAGATGGGGTCATAAAAAGTCATACTTGACTGCACAACAACAGCAAAGGTCCTTTCTAAAGCTAACTGGATCCTGCCTGGATTCTCAGGGTTCAGCTGAGGGTAAGAGACACTACGTGAGGCTGGCTAAGTGAGTGAGGCAAGGGTAATAGACCAGCAACGGCGTTCACTTGGTACTCACTGTTGACGACAGCAGTGGCCAGGATGGCTGCCATCCCGGCTTGCTGAGGCAGGAGCTGGATGTCTGAATGCACAGTGGCTGGGTACTCGGGATCCCCAGGTTCTGTCTTCACTGGGTTGCTGGTGATGCCCCGGGGCTCAGCCATGAGGAATGTGTTCATCAGTCCATCTTCTGGCACAGGCTTGGTTGTCTTGCACCAAATGGCCTCGTCTGGCAGGGAAATAAGGAGAATAAACATCAGCAGGGGTGTAGAGGGGAGGGGGCAGCTCTCTCTCCTTCCCCAGCAAGGACAGAGTCTTGAATGTGGGGCCCGCTAAGCAGCCTGGGCTGGGCTGTGTCAGGCTTTGCCCTACATCCTGGAAGTCTCTAGAATGGCTAGAAGACTCCTAGCTCAGCCTGAACACATTTGCTGGCCTATGAAACAGCTGGGCCCGGGGGCAGGGAGGGAGAAAGCTGCTTGCTCCAACAAGGTCCCAAAGGTCTGGCTGGAATCCCTCCTGTCTCCTTTCCCCCACCTCCAGCTCCTAGAATCTCTGCTACTCTGCTCTGGGCACAGTGGAGTCGAAGGGATCTGGGGAATGCGTCAAAGCCTCCTGGGCCAGTTCTGGGGATCAGGGAGGAAACGGCAATCCAGGTGACGAAGCTCCACCTCTCCGAGACGGAAGAACCTGGCTTTTCTCTCTTGGGACTTTGTTCTCCAGGAGCCGGTGATTCACCAAGCTGCCTGGAGATGGCGCCCTTGGCCAACCCCTCAATTCCTCAGCCCAGAGAAGCTTCTCAATGGGGCTGACCATAAGCCAGTTTGTTCTCTTCCCCTTCCAAGACACCAGTCTGCTGGGTGGGGAGGGGAACCTTTCCCTGCCCTGCTCCAAAACCTTGGAGCCTTGAAGGGTAGGGATGGGCAGGAGGACAGCAAGGGTCTGGGGAAAACCCAGTACATGCCCTCTAGCTTCCTGGCCCTAACAGCGGAATGGAAAGAAAAAAACACCTTAGGATGGGCTAGGGGAGAGGCAGGGGAGAATCACCTTTACCCACATGTTCCTGTCCCTCCCAAGGGGTCTCAGTGTTTTAGGGCCTGAAGATGAGGCTTCATTACTTGATCAGGGAACCAGTTGGAATCCTAGAACTCTAAACTGTGAAAGGTGGCTTACAAAACAGAATGTCAAAGGTGGGAAAGAGAGTTCAGAACATAAAATGTCAGAGCTGGGAGTTTAGAACATAGAATATCAGAGCTGGGAGGGAGTCTAGAATACAATGTCAGAGTTGAGTTTAGAACTCAGAATTTCAGAGCTGGGAAGGCCCTTAAGAACACAGACTATTGGGGGCAGCTAAGTGGTGCAGTGAATAGAGTACCTGCCCTGGAGTCAGGAGGACCTGAGTTCAAATCCAGCCTCAGACACTTAACACTTACTAACTGTGTGACCTTGGGCAAGTTACTTAACCCCAACTGTCCCTCCAAAACAAAACAAACAAAAAAAGGTAAGAAGAACACAGACTATTAGAAGCTCTGGGAGTCCTTAGAACAGAGAATGTCAGAGCTGAGAGTTTAGAACACAGAATATCAGAGCTGGGAGGGAGTCTAGAACACAATGTCAGAGTTGAAAGTTTAGAACTCAGAATTTCAGAGCTGGGAGGGTCCTTAGAACAGGGAATGTCAGAGCTGAGAGGGAGTTTAGAACAAAAAATGTCAGAACTGGAAAGTTTAGAACATAGTTATCTAATCCAGCCCTTTTCATTAAAAAAAAAAAGCAGTTTACATTCTCATAATGCTTTTTTCCCAAAAGTCCCAAAAGTTAGTTAGCAGTATACAATTCTCCTGACTTTCCAGAGGAGAGACGGAGGCAGAGAGAGGTAAGACAATTTAGGCTCACAGATTTAGAGATGGGAGGGCTTTAGGAATGGTCTCGTCCAACCTCCCCATTATCCTGACAGAGAAGCCAAGCTGGACAGTGGCTAAGTGACCGGGGTCATGGGGCAGTCACACAGGGAGAAGCCAGGCCCTAGACTTAGAGCCTCTGACCCCACATCTTGCACCCTTTCCCTTCCCCTGGGCCTCCCCCAGTCACAACAGCAGAACCTAGACCGGAACCTTGGTGTCTTAACTTCTAGCAAAGGGCTCTTTTTTCCCTCCACACAGTGTCCCTAGATCAGGAGCCAAGGACACATCCTATTTTGTACAAGATGATTCTGAACCACCATGAGTGCTTTTCTCAACTGAAGGGGCAGCTTCATGCTAAGTCACTTGTGACTTGGGGCCCGGTCTGGTGACCCCAGGTCAAGGTCTAGGGCCACAGAAGAGAGCAAAGCGCCTTGGCTGGGGCAATGCTCTGACTCCACAGCCTGACCTCAGGAGCACAAACTCCTTGCCCCTGTGATGATGAGCCAAGGGCTGCTGCCATCCCTAATATCTGTTATCTTACTTCTCTTCTGGAGACCTCTGGCTGCCTTCCTAACTACCATCCCACGGGTCCTCAGATCACCCCTCCCTCAGTGGTAGAGAGATTATCTCCATCTAACAGATGGAGAAACCAAGATCCTGAGAAAGGAAGGGACCTGCCCAAGGTCATACCACAAGCCACTGGCAAAAGCAGAAATGGAATCTGGGCTGTCCAGCTTCTACCTTGTGGCCCTGTTCTCTAACCTACCCAGCCTCCTTGGAACAATTAGAACACCTGGGGTTCATATTTCTGGGCTGGGAAGAAGTGAGATTGATTTTCTTGTATGGTAAGTTCTGAATGCCTGGAATAAGTGCCTCTCCTCTTGAGGGGACTACTTTGAAGGAGATCTCATTCACATTATTTTAGACATTCCTGGACCCAAAGAGTTAGGCCTAGAGATTTCCCTTCACCATGTTCTTCAAAGCATCCCCCAGAAGCAGCTGCTGACTCAATCCTTCCTGCGCTTCTGACTCTAACCATCCTCTCCTCGATGCCTCCATGGTTTCCTTCATCCATCCCTCCTCCGGTCCCCCAATAGCATTCTCACTTAGCCCAGGCCTTAAGAAGCCTTTCCCCTCCCTCTAGCTGTCCGAATCATCTTTTACTTATCTTTTGTTCTACATGTTGTATCCTCTGGGTAAGTCACAGCCTCCCTTGGACTCAGTGTTCCCCCTCTGTAAAAGGAAGGGGTTGTCCTGGAGCAGCTAGGTGGTACCATAATGGATAGAGCACCAGGCCTGGAATCAGGAAGATCTGAGTTCAACTCCAACCTTAGACACTTACTAGCTCTGTGACCCTGGGCAAGTCACTTAACCCAATTGCCCCTGCCCTAATCTACCTTCCTTTGATTTTACCATGTAGTGACATTCTGGGTACATTACTTCTGTCTTGGTCCTTGTTTCTTTAGTCATCAAGCTATCTGGTGGGTGGAGGGGAGGAGACTCAAAGGATTCAGTTGTGTTGAGGGCAGTTTTATCCACTGGGAAGCATTTGAAAGAAAGGAGAGCACCACAGAAATGTTTGGAGCTTCTAGAGGAAATCCCATGAACCCAAGCAGAAAGAATTTCCTATAGTAACCAAGTCATGTCCAATTGTAGAGTGTAGATGGATGTCGATATCTCCCATATCATACACCCCACAACCCCTTGGGAGTTCTATTCTTGAAATATCAGTTCTAGGAAGACTTTCCCTTTCCCCCACCCTTTCTAAACACAACTCTCTCTTCATCCATATCCTACTCAAACCATGTGCTTGGCCTGCATAGTCCCATGGATACGTCATTCATTTTTTAAAAAGTATTTAATTTATGTCTTTGCTCAATGTTTGTTCAGTTGTCTGAAGTCACTTATATCTGTCTGCGACAGTGTGTCTGTCTCAGATCGTAAACCCCCAAAGGGCAAGGACCGTATCTGTTTAACTCACTCTGGACAGTCCCTGGCAGAGTGCTGTGGCCAGATAGGCCGTTAATAAATGGGTCTGGATGTGGCCAATGATGGAAGTGATAAAGGAGGCAGCTTGGTGTGGTACACAGAGGTCTGGCCTGGAAGGAGCAGACAGACCTCACATGAGGCACCCACTGCACTGGCGGCTAGCGGCTGCATCCCCTGGGGGAAAACCCCTCTCCTCTCTGACACTCAGCTTTCTCTCCTATAGGATGCAAAGGGTTTCCCTCTCAGGAGTCAAGGCTGGATGGAATCACTTGAACCAAAGTCCTCATTTTACAGGCAAGTGAACTAAGGTCTACGGAAGGGATGTGACTTCCCCATTGCCACACAAGTAGTAGATAACATCCCAGATTCCCCCATCACCTGACTCTGGTCCAATACAGGGGCTCATATGAGCTAATGGAGGTAAGGTGCTATATTATATAGACCAATGTACACATATACATTTATATCTGTAGATATGAGAAGCATCATGGTGTTACCCCAGGCCAATCACTTCCCCTCTGCAGGTCCCCAGATAACTAACTCTCTCAGGGTCTAAGTTATATAGCAGGTACCAATCTGTATCCGTGGAGGAAATTTAGTTACAGGAATTTACCATGCCAATGAAATCATAGGTCTGGGTCAATGGGGAAAATATTATCCATCCATCCATCCATCCATCCATCCATCCATCCATCCATCCATCCATCTATCAATCCATCCATTCATCCGTCCGTCCATCCGTCCATCTGTCTATCTATCCATCTCTGTCTATCTATCGATGTATCTGTTGGAACAGGACATGAACTCATGATTTCATGATAACACTCTCTACCAATGCAGACTGGAAGCTTCTCTGAAATTTTCAGTCTTAAAGAATGGTCTAAGTTCAGCAGAGGTGTCAAACTCAGGCCCACAAAACTCCCAAGTGAGGCCTGAACTAGATTAAAATACAGCTGGGAAATTTTAACAATATAAGTAAACATACAATGCCACATGTTGTTCTTACTTTTTAGTTGTTCAGTCATGTCCAGCTCTATGTGACCCCCGTGGACAAAGTTTGGTTCATCATTTCCTTCTCCAGTGTGTCCCCATTTTTTAACAGATGAGGAACTGAGGCAAATAGAGATTAAGTCACTTGTCTAGGGCCACACAGCTAGAAAGTGTCTGAGGCCAGATCTGAATTCAAGTCTTCCTGATTCCAGGCCCAGCCTAAGTGTCTCCACGATACAACATAGACAATGTTAATTTGTGGTTTTCTAACTCAATATGTCACCCACAGTGGAGGTGAACACCACTAGTCTAGAGTACTGAGATAGTTAGGTTAAGTGACTTGCCCAAGGTCATATCACCTATCATCTATTTATCTTGTCAGAGGCAAGGATTGAACCCAGGTCTCCCTGCTGCCCCTCTATGAAGGGCTATTATCATTAGGATGATTCTAACTAAATAGGAGATCACATCAGTGAGAGACAGTGGAAAAGAGCACTGTGTTTGCAGTTGGGGGGGGCTGCCTTTGAATTGTGGGTTTGCTGTTTACTGTGTGACCTTGATAAAGGTCACTTAGCCTCAGTTTCTTCATCGGTAAAACAAAGGGATTGGAGGAGACAGCCTCTAAGGTCCCTTCCAGTGCCGAGTTCTCTGAGCCTGTGAGCACATGGCTTGTGGATGACCAGATGACCCGTGGCCTGGGTCCCTGGTGACTCCAGCCCCTGAGATAAAGGACAGAAGTAAAGACACTGGCTGACCCAAAGAAGGGGTCTTCTTTGTGATGACCCTTTCAGGCCCCACAGAGTGGTCAGGACCCTTTCCCTCCCCCAAGGACTGCACACAATACCCACCCTTCTTGAAGATCACTGAGTTGGCATCTGTTTCATTAGTGACCAGGGGGAGCTTCGTCAGCCAGCAGCGCTCCTCTCCCACCAGCAGGGTCATGGGTGGACTCTGTCAGAGGCAGAACCATGAGAAAGAGGGCACAGGTCAGTGATGTCACCAGCACATCCCTCAGATAGAACCATTGACAAAGCAATCATAGGAGGAAACAAGATGGATTGGCCAAGCCCTTTGACCCACTCTGAGACCAGCTTGGACTGTAGGGATTGGGGCTGGGTGGTAGCAAGGGTTTGGGGGAGGGACCTGTCAAGAAAAGTTGAGACTGGTGCTGTGGTAAGCTCTGAAGTAGACTGGCTGGGCTGGCCTCAAGATCTTTTTTTTTTATCATCTAGCCATGAGGTTCTTAACCTGGAGTACACAGACCCCCAAGGGTCTCTCTGTGGAGAGATTTTGGCAGGGATGGGTGGTGCCTGTGAACTTGAATGGGAAAAAAAATTACATCTTTATTTTTATTAATTCCCAACTAAAATTTAGCTTTCCCTTCAATTATGAAAGTAGGCAATAAAACAATTCTTCCCAGAAGGTGTCTATAGGCTTCTCCAGACTGGGACTCAGGACATGAAAAAATTCTATACCAATCCTAAATTTTATGGAATAGAAAACTGAGGCCCAAAGAGGGCCTCAGGTCATGGAGATGAGGGGCAGAGCCAGTATTTGAACAAAAGGTCTTCTGATCCTTCACTGCACACTGCTGGATGGGAGGCAAGAAGACTTGTGTTCCAATCCAGCCTCAGACACAGTCACTTAATTCTGCCTGCCTAAGCTTCCTCATACATAAAACAGGACTAATAATAACGCCTATGTCCCAAGGTGGCTGTAAGGATCAAATGAAATCCTTTTTGTAACATGCTTAGTACATAGTAGGTGCTTCATAAATGCTATTAATGTTATTGTCATTACTAATTTTGGCACAATGAATATGTTCTATGGCCATCCCTCTTTGGATAAGATGGAGGTGGTGAGCCTTGGGTGGTCTTGATTTGGGAACTTTCTCGAGCTTGGTCTAAGCTTCTGTCCTCCCCACCCCTCTAGGCAGGCAGACTCAGCAGCAGCTAGTGCAGTTATCCAGGGGAGAGGTGATGGGCACTTGTACTGGGGGGTGGCACAGTCAGAGGAAAGAAGGGGTAGATTAAGAGATGCTGCAAAATAGTTTGGACATGGAAGGGGGCTAGAGAATGAGCCTCATGTTGTGGTGAGCCTGGGGAACCGCAATGATGGCAGTACCCTCTCTACTGGTCAGGTGTTTTAGAGATGGTGACTCTTACATTTTTTTTTTATTTCTACCACCCTTTAGACTTTTTTTCCCCCAAAACACTTTGACCTCCATTCAATTCAATTGAACAAACATTTATTTAGGCAGGTAGGGCAGGGACTATTGATCCCATTTCACAGGTGAAGAAAGCAGGGCCCAGAAAAGAAAAATCAGTTACTACAAGAGCATCCCTATTGATTTGTGGGGCAGGAAGGCAGCGGGTTGCTGCTAATGGTTCTAATGAAGGCTGCAGCCTGTCTCACTCGAAGGCTGCCTGAAGGCAGCTTATAAAAGCTGAGATAGCTTAGATTTCTGGGCTGCTTAGATTGGTCCTATTACTGTAAATGTGCAGTTCAGTGTTAGAAAAGGAGGTACAAGCCAGTGATGGATACTAACTGTGGCAGAGCTATTGGGGTCTGAGGCCATTGATGTCCCTGTCCCCCGTGTTTCTGTCTGCCTTCTTTTATGCTGTATATCCCTAGCCCTATGATACGAAATGCTGGAGGTCTTCGGCATGACACAGACCCCCTAGGTCCTGGCAGTGATAAGGCTGTGTCATGAGCCTAGCCCCAGCAGTCAGTGGTTGAGGCCCCTTGACCCAGGAACCCGCCCCAAATCACAAACTGTTTGGAAGAAGAAGGAGGACCAGAATGTAAGCCTCCTCACACCCAGCTTTATTTTTTTCTTAGCACACTGTCCTTAGAACCCCATTCTACAAGCCCTACCTGGCAAACTCATCCGTTTCAAAGGGAAAAGATCCTTTGTACCACTCCTCTCCAGCCAAACCCTCATTCGACTCCCCTCGCCTCACCCTAGGCTGTTGGTTGCTCAACCTCCATGAAAGATGGGAACCATAGAAATACAGGCAATGGACTTGTTATTTCCTCTGGCATGACCCATGGGGTCTAGCTGTCCTCCAAGCACCGGTAGTAGAGGAAACATCAGTCACCTAACCCCCTAACCTCAGCCGGGTGCCAGGGAGAAGGCCGAGGAACAGAGAAGAGGGGGCAAGCGCGTGACTGGCCCCTATACTGAGCAGAAAGCTTTAGTGTGGGATCCAGAGCCACAGAATGGCGTACAGACTTTGGTAAGTGCCTTAGAACATAGAACGTTAAAACTTCAGAGGGCATTTAGGAAAGAGAACATCAGAGCTGACAGGAACCTTAGACTAGATTGGAGCTGGAAAGGATCTTAGAACAGAGGATAGCATGACCAGTGAGGACCTTGGGGCAGAGAATGTCAGATCTAAGAGAGCCTTTAGACAGCATGTAGTCTTTGGCTTAACCTCCATGGTCCTCAGCTTCCTCATCTAGATGGCTTCCTGGGTTTTTTCTCAGCTTGAGATCTGATCCTAGGGTACACCTTGCTTTACTGAGGGGAAGACTGAGACAAAAGAGCAAAGAAAGGTACAGAACCTGAATGAAAGGGAGCTTGGCTTTCTTGGTTTCCCATAAAGTCACTAAAAGCAGTGTCAGTTTGAGGGAAGAGAAAAGAAGGATGGAGTCCTGGCCAGCAGGGACCAGATGACGGCAATTGAGTTTTCAAGCCTGGGGCTTTTGGCATGGTTCTCACAGCACTTTCAAAACCGAGGCAGTTTGGACCCGATTCCTGACAAGGGCTAAGAGCTGCAGGGGACACCAAGGGGCAGCCCAGAATGGAGGGCACTCCTTTGCCCAACTTGTGGCTGTGAAGGAGCAAACACGACACCCTTCACTGAACAGCCTAACCTGGCCAGGAAACATGTTAGCACATGGGTGCGTGTGTGTGTGTGTGTCTCCTATAGAGTTGGGAGATATGGTATAGCTGGTACATATGGCACCTTCTGGCTCACCTGAGGCATCTGAAGTAGCTCAAGCCCCTTGACTAAGGTCCTGAAACCTGGCCAGTCTTGCTGGGTCACTATGCCAGTAACCTCTCACCTGGGTGGAGAATAGATGCCCATGGCGGTCAAAACTCTAGCCTTCTGAGGCCAGCATCACCGTTCCCTGGTTGGGTAAACTTGGGTGAGTCATCAAACCATGCTGGGTCTCAGCTTCCTCACCCTTAAATTGGGCTCAGAATCTCAAATTCACAGGCTTGGGGGGTGAGAACCAAAGGAGATAAATAATGGCCCTGGAAAAGTTTAAGAGATAGACAGATCATCAGCACATTCAGAGCTGGAGGCCACAGGTATCCATTCTCTGCCCAAGTGAGAGGATGCTGCTTGTGACCCGGCAAGTCTGGCCAGGTTCCATGCCATTTCATGCTCCTGATGGTGAAGCCAGTCACTGAGAGCAGTTGATAACAATTGTGCCCCAGTTTACCATCTGGGCTATTTAACCTCATTGATATTTTCTGGTTTCTTCCCAGTTGGCTGATGGAGTGACATTTTACCAAGCCCTCACAGAGAGCCACCTCATGAGAAGAATGCAGCCAAGTCTGATTTGTCTGGGAGGGTTGGAGTGGGGCCCTGCCTAGAGGCAGAGGAGTGGCCTAAATGGCTTCACTTGTCCTTCCCAGCTTTCTACAAAAACATGGATTGTCACTGCAAGCAGTGACAGAACAGGGAACCGTCTTGCCCACCTGAGAAGCCCAACAGTCATGTGCTTAGGAGGGGCTGACCAGGCAGGCTCCCCTCCCAAGAGAATCCCCACATCCAGGTGGAGTCAGGGCAGAGGAGCGGGGTGTGTCCAGGGGGAGGGATGTGGAGAAGGAAACCCACTCCTCTATTTGGGAAAAGCCTTGTCATGGGAGCCCACGGCAGCTCCTGTTTGTGCTTGGCCAGAGCCCATCTCTGTCTTCATGTGTTTCTAATGAATATTAATGAGTGGAGGAGGGTAAAAAAAATTAATCTGGCTGATCCTTCGATGGCTGCTGCAGTAACGATATGAAATCTAATTATTCGTCCCAATATTTCTAAACCCTCAAACTGAGACTGACAGTCTCCTGGTCGGTTTAAAGCTTATCACTCCAAGGAGCAGAGTGTTCACAGCTTGATAAAAACACACACACACACACACACACACACACACACACAACTTTTGCTGATGGGGCAGAAACACTCCTAATTTTTTCTGTGTGTGCGCTTTGAGGAAGATGGGGAAACGCCATATTTCTGTCTGAGCTGCTCCCCTAGTTCTCTTCTGGCCTGGAGGGACCACAGCTTGGAGGAGGGGGGAGGAAAAGGGAGAAAGTAGGGGATGAGGAGGGGGAGGAGGAGACAGGGAACATGATGATAAGAGACCATGGAGACTGTCCTTCCAGAACCACATATGCAGGAAGGGAGAGGTCCCGTTTTGTCCTCAGTTCTCAGGCATATGTTTAAGGGGCTCCAAGTGTGATTCCAGTGCATTGAATTATAAATGGATGTAAATGATGACCCCTCTCTGTTTGCACACTTCTTCACTGGGGACAGTACTGCCTGCAATCTGTTCCTGCCAGGGCTGCTGCCAGTCAGTCAAAAAGCCTACTATGTGCCAGGTCCAGCACTTGCTGGGAACACAAAGAAAGGTAAAGACTCTCTGCCTTCAAGGACCTTCTATTCTGATAGAATGTGAGGAAAGCCCAGTCTAAATCTTAAAGTACTACAGAAATGTGGGCTATTGTGATTAGTACTAATGATTCTTAGCCAAGGGGCAGGAGGAGGGATAACAAAAGGGGGGAGAGCTTTATTTAGGTGGGGTTCATCCAATGGCATTCTGGTAGGTATTTAACCAACTCACTGGAAGAAAAAAGTCCATGCACAAGATGTACGTTTATGCACATATAATCTGTATTATTCGCCTTTCCCCCTTCACTTTCTTAAGTCTAAACAATTCACAAAGCAATAAATCAAGCCCTGCTCTGTAGCAATGGATAATTTCTGAGGTGTCAATGCTTGCACTGGAAAATCAAAAAATCGCTTCTTGTGAGCTAGCTGGGAGGCTCCAGCATGTCCCTGGGCTCATTCCTCAAACAGATCAAGAGACCCCTTTGCTACTACTCAAAGACCTTTCTCTACCACACTAGACTGGGTATGCATAATTTCTTATGGATCTGGCATTTCTAGAACTTCCACAAACTTTCACTAGGCACCTACTGTAGGCAAACCTTGTGTTCTAAAATACAGTCTTAGTGCACTAAGAGTTCAGGGACATCCTGTATAAATGACATTATCCCTGTCCTCAATGAACTTTTAGTCTAATAATATAGATTTGCCTCATCTGAATGGGCTGGTCCATCCACCCATCACCTGGCAGTGGAAAATCTGTTACCTGGTATTCAAGTCATATCCAAGTAACTGCAGAAAGGGACTTTTTAGAGGGGGACAACCTGGCCCCAAATGATAAATCCTATTTTTCAAGGGCAATGGCCTTCAAGGATGGGTGAAGGAGCAGCCCAGAGAGCTGCCCAAAGGAGCTGTTCATTTCTGGGTCCAGATCCTGTTTCTTGGCTTAAGTCAGAAATGGCACCTGAAGCTGTCTCTCTGTCCTAGATGGGGCTACGCCTGCCCCCATTTAGGCCAGGCAAGGCCGCCATAAGCACCCAACCTGTCCTCCTTGCCAAGGGTGATCCAGCCTGATGCCAGAGAGGGAGGGGGTATAGCCTGAAGGTCCTAGGTTCAGATGGAGATTTAAATACCACCGGTGTAACCCTGAGCAAACTCTTCACTTGCCCAGCTTGTTTCTCTTCTGTCAAAGGAGGGGATGGACTGCATAATTTCCCACAGGGCCTGTCCATTGTCCCCTCAGCTAGGCCAGTATCCTGGTACCAGCCTGCACCCGCCCCTGTCTCCCCTCCACCTCAGGCCCAGGGAGTGTGGGCTCACAGTGAAGGGGAAACGTTGGGGCCAGGAAGCAGATTTCTGTTTCTGGCTTCCCCTGCAGTTATTTGAAATAGCAAGGAGGTCGATTGTTTATTTTTTTCCCACAATTCTGAATGGTAATGTAACAGTAGCTCTTTTTTGTTTTCCTGGGCTTTCAAAGGCTACAGTCCATGGCCAAACTAGGCCCCTGTCCCTTCACCCCACTCTACCTGATGTGGGTTAGGGTCTGTGCCTTCCATGGGGGTGTCAGGGACATGAGTTACTTCTAATTTCCCAGTTGGTGGTTTCTGCCCAAGCCATCCAAAGCCATGAGGAGTATGCTGGGGTGAGGGTGTTGCTTGCAGGTATCCCCTCTTTCTCCATCTACCTCCAGGGCCTTGAATGGCACATGACTCCCTAGTCAGAGCCCAGGGTCCCTCTATGGAAAATGGAAGCCAGTGACTTCCCAGTCCCATCCCAGCACCCTGCCCTTGGGATCTGTCCTCCCTGTTCTTCAAGGCCCAAACTGGGGGATAACAGCCACTTTAAATTTTCCTGGTGGATCTGAGAACCTTCCTTGTTTCCCCCTAACAAAGAGGTCAGTGTCTCCATTCTGCACCCGGCCTGATAACCATCAGAAACTCTATCTCTGCCGCATCCGCTGTTACAACTTTATCTGGGGCTGCTCCGAACCCTCACTGTACGTCTCATAAAACAGCATCAAAAAAAGAGACGGGGAGGGGGGAGAGGGAAGGGCACCCCCGGTTATTAATTAACTTTAAAGCATTGGGGAGAGGGGGGCTAGACCCAGGGTGACTCCAGGCTCCTGTGCAATCAGTCAGGGGAGGAGGGGAGGAGAGGGCCAAGCTGGGTGGGACAGAATTTCTAAGGAGGCTGGAGACCACTTCAAAAAGCAGTGGCCCCGACTGTTCTGTCTGCCTCCCCCAGGTGAGCTCCGAAGTGGCTGCTGGGGAGGGGAGGGCAGGGCAGGAGTAGGAGGGAACTGGGCTCTCCCCACTAGCCAGACGCCAGAGGCACCGCCGGGTCTATGTGAGAAGGGAGGAAACTCAGTGTCATTGTGAGAGACCCCAACAGAAAAACCACTAGGTTCAAGAGAGGGTCAGGGCCAGGATGGAACCCAGAGTTGGGGCTGAGCCATTTCTTTGCTGTTTGCTTGGAAGAAACAGCTCCTCTGATTGGCATTTGAGGCCTTCCACAACCTGACACCATCCTGGCATTCTCTCTTCTACATACCCTATGCTCCAGTCAAACTGGACAACTCACCGGCCCTTCTCACGGGTTTCTGCTTCTGCTGATATGGTCCCTCTTCCTGGAATGTCCTTTCTGCCTCAGCACACTTGTCAAATTCCTCTTCACCCTCAAAATGTAACTCAAATGCCCCCTTCTTCCAGGAAGTCCACCCTGATGTCCTCCCAGCTTTTCCCCTGGGTCTCACAGAGCACTTTGTTCTGAAGCTTATTGTTAATTATTACCTACTTGTACCTCTAGATGGGTCTTAAGCCCCTGCTAGAAGCAAGCTCCTATCTAAACTTTCTCTCTCCCTAGGCTTTACCATAGTGCTTAGTATATAGTAGGGGTTTAATGAATACTTTTGAAGAATCAACAAGGTGGGAAGACTCTGGAACCGACCTCTTTTAGACTTCTCATTCCTCATTTCACCTCCATGAAAATTCTTGGTGTTTTTCACACTTAAACATTCATCTCCTAACTTGGGTATTTATGATACTGTCCATTCTCCTGCTGGGAATGCTCCCCGACCACCTCTGCCTCTTGGTTTGTCTGGCATTTTTCAAGACTCAACTCAAGTCCTGCTTTCTGTAGGAGGCCTTTCCCAGTCCCCCAGCTGCTAGTGCTTTCCACCCTCAGATTACCCTGTCTGTTCCCTTTATGTCTTGTAAGATCCCTCCCTTGTCTGAATGTGAGCTTCTGGAGGGCAGGGAACGCTTCTGTCTTTCTCACATCCCCAGCACTTAGCACAATACCTCACACATACTAAATACTTCATAAATGCTCAGTGACTGAGCTGGTGCAGCCCCACTCCTGTTTCTGCCTTCTCTGTATCCCCAGTGCCTGGTATATACTCAGTCAGTCAGTGGGTCAATTATTGTACTACGCATTTACTATATGTTAATTAATACACACTTATTAGGTACCTACTATTTCCCAGTAAAATGCTAAATGATGGGGCTATAAACAAAGACAAAAGACAGTCTGATAATAAAAATATCAAAAGTGGATATTAAAAAAAAAAGGAAAAAAAAAGAGTCTGTACTCCCAAGGCTTTTCCTGATTATCTGGACTAAATGACCTACTGACTACTCCATGCAGAGCTCTTGGACTAGAGGGATTTTATTCAGTCATTTTTGGTCATGACTCTTTGTGACCCCATTTGGGGTTTTCTTGGCAGAGACACTTTGACACTGCCTTCTTCAGTTTATTTGACAGTTAAGTGACTTGCTCAGGGTCACACAGTTAGCACGTGTCTGAGGGTGGATTTGAACTCATGAAGACGAATCTTCCTGATTCCAAGTCTGGACCTTTATTGTTCCACCTAGCTGCCCTATCTCTGAAAGGTATACCAATCAAAAGAGCGAGTTTAAGAGTGGTGCCTGGATGATGGTAGCATTATATATTAGAAAGATATACTTGTAAGAAGAAATCTAGGAAATGGGTGCATTGTCGGATGGGGTGGAAAGGCAGAGAACATGGAGAATATTTGGATGAAGACAGAAATGGTGGCACTGTCATTATATCATTCAGGAAGAGGAAATAGATGATGAGTCTGGGAAAGAACACAAATCTGGTAGAAGCAAATGTCCCAGTTTTCAAAAAAGGGAGGATAATGGGAGTTTCTAAACTACAGGACAGGGAGCTAAACTTTGATTCTTGGGAAAATTTTGGAAGGGCTCATTAAAGGCAACGGCCATAAAGAACCAGTCATGTCAAAATTTGCTTTTCTGACGGGATTAAGAAACAATCAGATGAGTAGAAGGCTTCAGACATCTGATAAAGCATATTGTGCTGTTCTGTGGAGAAGATGTAGAGATAAGGAGTGGATGATAACACAGTCAGGTGAGATCAGAAATGACTGGGTGGCCAGATTTGAAAAGCAGTTGTTCATGGTTCAAGGTCAACCTGCCAGGAGGTCTATATCATGATTCAGTTTAACATTTTTATCACTGGCATGGATAAAAGCATAGATGGTATGCTCATCCAATTTTCAGATGATGTCAAGTTGGGAGGGATTGCTGACAGCATAATCTTGGTATCTCAGGGCATTGGGCTGAACTGAATAAGAAGAGATTCAATAGGGACAGATGTAAAAAAATCAACATCATGAGTGTGAAATGGGGAGGCATGGATAGAGAGCAGTTGTGCTGAAAAAGATCTGAGGGTTTTAGTGGACTGCTGGGTCAGTGAGTCAGCAATTAGGCAAGTAGCTGATAAAGTTAATGCAATTTTGAGCTGCATTTAAGAAGGCCATGGGGCACCAGCTTGGGTGGCAACATAAATTCAGCCTTCTCCTGAGCTAGAGTTTATCTTAAGGGCAGCTAGGTGGCACAGTGGATAGAATGAGGGGTATCTTCCTGAATTCAAATCTGGCCTCAGATACTTCCTAGCTGTGTGACCTTGAGTAAGTCACTTTACACTGTTTGCCTCAGTTTCCTCATCTGTCAAATGAGCAGGAGAAGGAAATAGCAAAGGAGTTCCAAGGTTTCTCTGCCCAGAAAACCCTAAATGGGGTTATGAAAGGTCAGACACAACTGAACAACAGCAACAAAAGAACCAGAATTTCCAGGAACAGGGAGGTGATATTTCCACTGTGCTCTTAGACCTCATCTGGTATCTTGTGTTCAATTCTGGGTGCATAGTTTAAGGAGGACGTTGATAAGTTGGAAAGCACCAGAGGAGGGCAATTAGGATGATGAAGGATCTTTAGCCTTTGTCATATAAAGAATGTTGCAGGAATTGGGCGTGTTTAGTCTGGAGAAGAGAAGACTTGGGTGAGGCGTGATATTTGTCTTCAAGTATTTGAAGGGCTGTCATATGAAGAGAGATAAGGCTTGTTCTTTTTGGTCCAGAGGAGCAATGAGTGGAAGGTGGGATGTCTTAACAGGGAGAGCAGGGCCCAAAATGGCAGCTTCCTCCTCCTTGGAGATCTCCAAGTACCTCACAGTGGGATGCAAATTTTGATATGACTTGTTCTAGCTCTGGTTCTTTATGGCTGTCGCTTTTAATGAGACCTTCCAGAATTCTCCCAGGAATCAAAGTTTAGCTCCCTGTCCTGTAGTTTAGAATCTCCCACTATCCTCCCTTTTTTGAAAACTGGGACGTTTACTTCTAGCAGATTTGTGTTCTTTCCCAGACTCTTCATACACTTGTGTATGGCTTGATCTGGATGGCCAGTGAAGTCCCCTCCAATTCCCAGACCTGGGATAGTGGTGGCGAGAGATCTCCCTTATCCAGGCATTTGCTGAAATTGTCGTTCTGCCAAAAGCAGAGCAGCAGCTTCCTGACTCGCCTTAATGATTTTATCCTTCATAAGGTGGGGGATACAACAAATTCTATTTTGAATTCTCACCGTGTGGCCACTCCATCTCATCAACCAAGAGGGAAGGACTGGTTGCTGGGGTGGAAATGAGGAGAAATCTGGGGAGAGGCGACTGTTCCCTCTTTGCAACAGAAAAAAAGGAAAATTGGAGAGTCTGACACAGAGACTAGATCTTGGGAAAACAGGTTTCAAAAAGTAAAGAAGAAAGAATAAACAGGATCCTATGGACCAAAATCCTACAAGGGGAAGCAGCTCAGGAGGAATGGGGGATTCTTAAGAACAAAATTCTGAAGACACAAAAGGAATTATTCTAATGGGGAGGAAGTATGGGGATTATCTGAAGAGACCAGTGTGGATGCACAGGGAACTCACCAACTGACTGTAGAGAAGAGGCAAGCACAGGATAGACACAGGAGTCTCACACCAAGCTGGAAAAATAGAGTCAGGGATGGAAGCCTCAAATCACAAAAAAAAGAGCCCCATGGTTTTTTCCCTTCTCTTTTTTTTTGTTAGCTATTCTGGGAGAAGGAAGAATATCAAAGAAGAGATAGAGCTGCTTCTTGGGGTGAATGTGATGATGATTGCTGGTAACAAAGGCAAGGAAAGACTGCTCAAATCTCACATTCTCTTCCAAGAGGAATGCCCTCTGTGGCAAAAATGATAGAATGAAAATGGGTGACAGGTTCTTTATTCAATTGTGTTCAACTCTTTCTGACCCCATTTGGGTTTTCTTGGCAAAGATACTGCAGGGCTTGCCATTTCCTTCTCCAGTTCATCTTATAGATGGGAAAACTGAGGCAAACTGGGATAAGTGACTTGCCCAGGGTCAAAAAGCTAGGAAGTGTCTGAGGTCAGGAGTTGAACTCATGAAGATGAGTGTTATTGATTCCAACCCCAGAGCTCTAAGCAATGTGCCACTTAGGTGCCCCAGGTAACAGGTAGTGGACACCTGAGATAGGTAAGGAGGCAGTAGTAAGTACAGTAAACTACCTCCTTGGGTCCTGAAAGAAATGGCAGATGGAATGGTTAGGTCACTGTCAGTGACACCACAAAGACAGCAGACAATAAGGAAAGGAACCCAAATCTGGAGGCCAAACGTCCTGACCTTTAAGATAGGGAGAAGAATACTTGACTTTGATTCTTGGAAAAATTCCAGGAGGGTTCATTACAGAAATGCTTAGGGAACATTTAGAAAGTAAAGAGGCGATTCTGACTCCAGTATGGCTTCATGGAGAACAGGTCATACCAGACTAACTTTATTTCTTTTTCTGATAGGATTTCAAAACTAGCAGATCAGGGGAATGTTGCAGATTTTGTTTATCCAGATTTTAGCAAAGGATATGATGAATTATCTCACCATTCTTGTGGGAAAATGCTACTTAACATATTTATCTTTGGAATAGTCAAAGATGGAGCTTCTCAAATCTGCAGATGACAACAAAGCTAGGAGGTATGGCTACCACGGGGGATGACAGAGTCAGGACTACCCTCCCCGGGACTCCATTCCCCCTCCACCCCCCATCTCCACAGGCTAGAAAGGCAGTTCTCTAGTTTTTAAAGGCTCATTTGCTCTTGTTGTTTATTTGGTTTTTGTCTTTTTTGGAGGGGGGAAGGCAGGGCAGTTGGGGTTAAGTGACTTGCCCAAGGTCACATGGACAGTTAGTGTTAAGCATTTGAGGTCGGATTTGAACTCAGGTCCTCCTGACTCCAGGGCTGATACTCTATTCACTGCGCCACTTAGCTGTCCCTGCTCATTTGCTCTTAAGAATTATTGTGGGGGGGGTGGTGGCTAGGTGGCATAGTGAATAGAGCACTGGCCTCAGAGTCAGGAAGACCTGAGTTCAAATCCAGCCTCAGACACCGACTAACTGTGTGACCCTGGACAAGTTACTTAACCCCGATTGCTTGCTCAGGTGTGAGTTTGAAAAGTCAGACTATAGAGTTGCCTCTAACAGACCTCCTTCTAGAACCACAAGTGAACCTGAACAACCACCAGGTGCCAATGGCTATGGTGCTCTGTCAAGGTCATTCATTACAGGTGGGGTACAATCTGACCGATGAACATCATGATGGATCTTCAGGCTCCCTACAAGGTTTTCTGACCCTCTCATTGAACAGATAAAGACTCAGAAAAGTTAAATGACTTGCCCAGGGTCACACAAGTAATAAGTATCTGAGGCCGGATTTGAACTCAGGAACTCCTGACTCCAGGGTTGATGCTCTATCCACTGTACCACCCGGTTGCCCCTACTCAAACCCAGGCCTGTTGTCTCCAAATCCATTATTCTCTCCAAGGCACCCTTCAGAGCTGGGTGAGTCAACTTCAGATCTGTAGGCACTTCCTTAAAGGGGCCTCCAATGGGAGAGACTTGGAGAGGAGCCCTGGCTGGCCTGGGTGGGGAGCCCCAGGATCCAGAACATCTCTTCCCATTGTTGCTCCATACCTCCCTTCCCTCTGGGCAGGGGAGGGGAGGGGGTGTTGAAGCTTCCTATCTTAGATAATCAGGCCAAGGAAGGGGCTGGAAGGAAATGTGAGGGGAAGGTGTGGGGTCTGGTTGAAGCAATATTGGTCTAAAAATCTGTGCAGATCTGCTCCACTTGGCTTCCCTGGGCCTCTTCCACAGCTGAAAGACTGGGAGACTGAAAACCTGGTTAGGACCACATCTGAAAAAGAGCCTTTTGTTCTGGACCCACCTTCAGGAAGGGTATTCGGGAATCACAGCATGTCTAGAGAAGGGTGAGCAGACCAAAGCCTACGCTACATACAGCTTGGTGAAAGAGAAAACCTGCACAACACTGTATATGGAGAAGAGAAAACATACGTGGTGCCTCGTCTGCATCTTCAAGAATCTGAACAGCTGTGATGCTGATGTTCAGTCCTATCCAACCCTTTGTGAACTTCCCATTTAGGGTTTTCTTGGCAGAGATGTTCGGGTGGTTTGCCATTTCCTTCTCCAGTTCATTGTACAGATGAGGAAACTGAGGCAGGTAAGGTTAAGGGACATGGCCAGGGTCACATAGCTAACAAGCATCTGAGACTGGATTTAAACTCAGGAAGGTGAGTCTTCCTGACTCCAGGCCCAGTGCTCCATGCACTGTGGTGCCCCCTAATTGCCCCAGCATTTCTATAATGCCTACTGTGTGCCAGGCACTGTTCTAAGCACTTTACAGATATTATCTCTTGCTCCTCCTCTAAGCCTGGGAGGCAGGTGCCACTATTATCCCCATTTTGCTTATCCATCATCTCATTTGATTTTCATGCCACTCTACAGGAGCCTGGGGCAGGGTGGAGGGCCCTTTCAGCTTCAGGTTACCATCACTGTTGCTAGTGGCAGAAGGGCGAGTCTTACTGCTGCCATTGGACAGATGAGGAAACTGAGGATTGCCCAAGGTCACACACAGTGCTGGGCTGGAACCCAGGCTTCCATTCTCCTACCCTACTCATCTTTTCGCAGAACCAAGGCTGCTCTGCTCCTTCTCCCCTGGGAGCTCTTTCGCCTCCAAACTCTGGCCAGGGGAGGAGATGCTTTCTCAAGCTGTCAGAGACTCATCCATCCCCACAGGGGTCCGGAGGGTGCCAGGCAGTAATTAGAAGCAAGGAAGAGGAGGACAGTGCAAGGAAAGGTTGCTCCTGGTTTTTTTCCTCTACCCCCCTCCGATATCCTCCCCCCTTCTTCCCCTTTCTCTTCTTCCCTCTCCAAACAACGAAGAAAAATAGACTGGTGGGTGATAGTGACTATCTCGGATAACGCCACGATTCCTTCCTCAGTTCTCTGGGCAGAGATAGGAAAGGAGGCGAGCGGCAGGAGCAGAGCTGGGAATCATCAACCCAGCTCGATAAGGGGCCCGCTGAAATGTTAGCAAAAATATTTAGACAATAAATGAAGTATCAGAAAGCAGCATAGATCTTTAAGAAATCAATCATCCTGTACTATGTGTCTGGACACCCGGCGCCGAAGCCAAGATAGCCGCCAAACTGGGGAGATAAGGGTTAATCAAGGATTTAATTCTGCAAGAGATAAAAATGAGTTCAGCCTTAAAAAGAGAGAGAAAGAAGGAGAGGCAAGACTCCCCTTTCCTGCCCGCCCCCATCTGCCAGGACCTCAGGGCCTCAAAGCTTTGGGATGACTTTTCTCCCTGTCGCTCCCTGGGCCCCTGCTCTCTCCACCCTCCCAGATATCTCACTGGGTTGGCAAGTGTTTCTAATGACCTACTAATTCTCCCAGGACTGTCCTCCACCCACAGTCTCAAGAGCAAAGGCCTTCAGGAGGAGGGACAGAAAGAAAGACAAATCACGGCATGTCAGAGCTCTCCCCTGGAATATAGGATGTCAGAGCTTGGGAGGGTCAGCGGAGATCATCTGCTCCAACTTCCTTGCTTAATGGATGAGGGAACTGAGGCCCACAGAGGTTAATGGGGAGGAGAAGCAAGAGGGTGTTGGTTTGGGCAGGAATCAGTCAAGTTAATAAGTAAACAAGAATGTATTAAGTGCCTTGTTCTAATAGCTGGGGGTGGGAAGACAGACCCTCCAGAAGTTCCCATTCTAGTGGGGGGAGACAATATGGGAATGATTATATACATACAAGACACACACGTATACGCAAACAGAGGTTAAATGGTAATCACGGAGGGGAGGCATTGGGAAGGGGGTGAGTGGAGAAAAGGAGGGAAGGGAGGGCAGAAAGTAAGATTTGAGTTGTCTTGAAGGAAGCCAGGAAAACCAGGTGGTGAAGGAGATTGGAAGCTCTTCGAAGGCAAGGACTGTCCTTTGCCTCTTTTTGTATACCCCCATGCTTAGCACAGTGCCTGGAACATAGAAGGCACTTAATAAATGTTTATTAATTGACTGACTGTATGACCTATAGATCTATTTTAGGTTCTAATATCCCTTCTGGTTCTGAAATTTCATGCCTTTTTTGTTTCTAAAATTCTATGTTTTAAAATGCCTTCTGCTTCTGAAATTTGATATTCTAAGATGGTGTCCACCTCCAACACCCTTTCCAGATCAAAGGTTCTATGTTCTAAGGCCCTTCCACTTCTGACATTCTATGATCCTATGAACCACTGAGACTTAAGGTCCTAAGAATAGTTCTGATCCCTAGCTCTAGGTATATCCAAGGCTCTATCTTGAGGCCTTCTTATCTGTGATTTCATCAGCTCCCAAAGGTTTAACTTCATCTCTATGCTGATGACTCCCACTTTTATATATCCAGACCCAGTCTCTCTCCTAAGCTCCCATTCTGAATCTCTCTATGTGGCCCAAGCAGCATGTACAGGGATTATTTATGGACCTGGTTCCATTCTAACTGGTGCAGAAGTGTTGCCTTTCTCCAAGTTTCCCACCTGGGCTACTTTTTCCCTCCTTTGGCAACCTACTATGTTGGGCAACCCCCATCCCTGGGGGGGCCTACTGTATTGACACTGAACTCCGTGTGGCTATGAGGATCAATGTAATCCCAGAAACTCCTTAAACCCAAGCAATCCACCAGCTTCAACCTTCTGATAGCTAGGACTGCAGTATTATGCTTCCAGGCCTGCTTCTTTCAGACATTTCTACAGCTGTCCCATGGCCATCTCAAACTCAACGTGTACAAAGCAGAGCTCATTACCTCCCTCTCACCTCAACTCACCCCTCTTCCTAATTTCCTTATTTATCAATGATATCACCATCCTTCCAGGCAAGTTTTTCGATCAAGGCGTTACCTCAGATCTCTGCCTCTGATCCCTCACCCTGCGCCCAAACCCAATTAGATGCTAAATCTCACCCTTTCTACTGTTGGTTTCATCCATTCCCTTTTCTCTTCTTCTATGGCCACCACCTTAGTTCAACCCCTTGTCACCTTTTGCCTGGACTGCTATAACAGTCTCTTACTGTTACAGTACTTACTGACCCTGCCTCAAGATTCTCCTTACTTCTACCTAGCTGCCCTACTGCTATTCCTAAAAGATAGGTTTAGCCATGACCCTCCTGTTCTAGGACAAAAGACAAACTCCTCTAACATTTAAAGCTCGTCACTACCTGGCTCCAGTCACATTCCCCTTCATGCACTCTACAATTCAGCTAAACTAATGATGAGAAAAAGTGAACATTTCGATGGTGCCTGCTATTATTAGCAGAGTTATATGTTAGCAGAGTTAGCCACTCTGCTAGGGATTTTGCAAAATACTGTCTCATTTGAATGCCACAACAAATCTGGGAAGGTGCCATTATTAATCCCCTTTTTACAGTTGAGAAAACTGAGGCAAACAGAGGTTAAGTGACTTGCCCAAGGTCAGATAGCTGGTATGTAAGGTCAAATTTGAACTCAGATCTTCCTGACTCCAAGTCTATCTAGTGTTCTATCCTCAGTGTGGCCTAGATGCCCCAAGAAGAGATTGATATGAATGCACAGGAAGGTCACCTACCAACTTAGATTTTAAAAAGAAATGTACAGGGGCAGCTAGGTGGTGCAGTGAATAGAGCACTGGCCCTGGAGTCAAGAGGACCTAAGTTCAAATCCGGCCTCAGACACGTAACACAAAAACTAGCCGTGTGACCTTGGGCAAGTCACTTAACCCCAACTGCCCTCCAAAAAAAAAAGCAAAAAAAAAAACATTAAAAAAAAAAGAAATGTACAGAAGCTGGAAACAAGGAGAGGTAACAGGATCCAAACATAGAAGTACAGTGCAGTCCTGGAAATTCGAAAGTTCAAAGTGAGCCCAGGATAGTGAGGAAAACTAAGAACAACAAGGAAGGTAGGTTTTTTTTTTAATGTGTGGATTTTGTTTTGTTTTTTATAAACTATATTGGGCAGAAAAAAAGCATAACACCCAAAGGATGGCACGTTTTTGTGTGGGATGGACAACACAGACAAGTCAGAGAGCCATTGTTTTGTTTCTGTTTTCCCTGCCAAGGAGAATGACCTTTATACTGGAAACGATAGAACAAAATTGACTAACAGGGAGTTGATGTAAGTAAGGAGATTGTTAGAGATCACCCAGCTGGATGAATTCAAGTCACCTGAGCTACCTCTTCAAGGTCCGAAAAAACTGGCGGATGTGACTACCAAGTTACTGGCAGTAAAACCTGGAAAGATCATGGAAAGCAGGAGAGGCAGCACAAGGTTGGAGAAGGGCAAATGATCCGATCTTCTAAACCACAAAAGAAGAGAAGTCTACAGATTCTAGGTCAGGGAGTCTGACTCTGACTCCTAAGCAAGTCCTCAAGGGGATCATTAAAGGGATGGTTGGTGAACATTTAGAAAGGGAAACAGCCATTACTAAGAGCCAGCTTGGCTTCATCTAGGCCAAGGCATGCCACATCACCTCAATTCTTTGAACAGGATTACGCAATGATAAGAATCAGGGAGTGCTGTGAACACAGCTTGCCCAGATGTCTACAAAGCTTTTGATAAAGTATCTTATACTATTCTTGTGGAGAAGATGGAGAGATAGAGATCGGATGATAACACAATCAGATGGATTCAGAGCTAGTTTCGGATGGCCAGACTCAAAGAATAGTTGTTAATGATTCAGTGCCAATGTGGCACAAAATCTCCAGGGAAGGACCCCAGGTATCTGTGCTTGGACTTGCACTGTTTAACATTCTTATCAATGATGTAGATAAAGGCATAGATGGTGTGCTCATCCAGCTCACAGTTGACCCCAAGCTGGGAGTGGGGGGAAGAGCTAATGAAAATGGATGACAGAGTCAGGATCAAAAGAGAGCTTGGCAGCCTAGAATACTAGGCTGTTGTTGTTCAGTCATGTCCAATGCTTTGTGACCCCATTTGAGGTTTTCTTAGCAGAGACAATGGAGTAGTTTTGTCATCTCCTTCTCCAGCTCATTTGACAGATGAGGAAACTGAGGCAAAGAGGGTTCAGTGACCTGCCCAGAGTCACACAGCTGGTAAGTGTCTGAGGCTGCATTTGAACTCAGGAAGATGAGTCTTCCTGACCCCAGGCTTCATACTTGATCCACTGCCTGTCCTGGATGCCCCAGCTCTAGGGCTATTATTCTATAATCTGAGATGTGTCTATCACACAGTAATTTATCTGTGCGCCTTCCTTAAATCTTAATTCCTAATTTTCTGTCTGTACCACCTAACAGGAACACAAGGTCCTCCAAGTTTTCTCCTCACTGTGAAAAGAGGTGGCTCAACAAGTTATTTTAAGTTTAGGGGGACAGTGGGGGACATGGCATAATTCTAGAATCCCAGAATTCAGTAACCAGATCTATGTTCTCCATGCTTCCCTTCAGGTACAATCCTACTTTTGCCACTGTAAATGCTTTCCAAATCTTGAAGGCTCATACAAACATGAGCTATAATTAACACAAAGGAGAATGAAATTACTGGCATGGTCTTGTCACAAGCAAGGGAGGCATTTTGAAAGGGAGCTTAATTTGGATTATATTTTTAAATAGGGTGACCAGCAGGCAAACACCCACTGCATGCTGACATATTAGAAAGCCCTGGACTGGAAATCAGGTGACCTGGCTTTTGATCTTGGCTCTGCCATTTGCTGTGTGACTCTGGGAAAGATATTCCCCCTTTTTGGGTCTCATTCGCCCCATTTAAAAAATGTACTTTACTCATCTGGTCAAGGATTGAAATCTAGGATTCTTCTGCAATTACCAAGGGCTATGTAGGATCAAGCAGCAGTGGTGTTGGAGCCAAGACAGTAGGAAATAGAGGGTAGAAAGCTGGAGATCCTTACCGTCTCTGTTTGCCCTGGTGAGGAGCCTTCACTCTGAATGTTTCCACTGAATGGACCCCAGGAAATTCCCTCAGGGAGATTTCTCTTGGCACGAACTTTGCTTTCCCCATCCTGTGTGATCAACTCCAGTTCATCTAGATTTTAAAAAAAAGACAAAAAGATGATAAGAGAAAAGCAAGACAGCTATTTGGCTCTACCTGTCCATGCACAACAAACAGCAGAAGACAAGCATCCTAAATACTCTGGGCCCACTTTCCAGGTGTGGGGACCTGAGCTACATCACAATGTCAATCAAGAAGCATTTATTAAGCATCTGTCATGTTCCACCCACATTATGCTAAGTGCATGAAATGCAATGAAAGGAAAAAGACCGTTCCTGCTCTCAAAGTCTAATGGGATCGACAATGTACACACAAACTATGTATAGGATAAATTGAAGATAATTAACTGAGGGAAGAAGCCAGAATTAAGAGGGATGGGAAAAGACTTCCAAGACTAGAAAGAAGGCAGAAAAGCTTAGGAGGTAGAGATGAGGAGGGAGATCATTCCAAGCTTGGCAGCCAACCAGTGAAAATGCCCAGAGCTGGGAGATGAAGGTCTTGTCCATGTAATGGAAACTGGCCAGAAAACACAGGTCTGCAGAGTCATGGGGGTGCAGAGCTCATGCCTACAGTGTCCCCTCTGAGGATGGCCCTCCCAATGACAAGGAGGCCAATGTCACTGGATCCCAAGGTGTGATAGAGAGTTAAAGTGGTGAGTATGTGTGTGTGTGTGTGTGTGTGTGTTGGTATAAGAAGACTTGTGCCCAAAGGGCAGAGATACCAGGAATGGCCCCAGAGATTTAGGTGCTCCATTAGAGAAACTGATTCCCCTATGGTCCAGTATCATCATATCCCCCAACTAGACTAGAAACTTGCTGCAGGCAGAGACTGTGTCTCCTTGAAACACTTAACACAGTATTGTGACTGCAGCAAGAGCTTATACTGCCAACGCAAAGAAGGTCTGGTTAAAGGATAAGAAGAAGGGTGAGAAGATTCCACCTTCCATTCCTAGAGAACATTACCCCTCCAAAGTGCTTTCATAGACACAATCTTCTTGATCAAGAAATCCTTGTGAGCACACACCAGCTACATGATTGTTGAATTGTACAGACAGAAGAAGGAACTGAGTCTCAGGGAAGTCTTGCCTTGAGTAACATGGCTGGCAAACAGCAGAATGAGGACCAGAATCTGAGGATTTAGGGTTAAAAGGGACTTTAGAGATTTTCTGACTCCTTTTGTACCCCAGGGCCAAGAAGAGAAAGGAGTTCTTGCGAGGTCACACCTAAAGTAGCGGACGGAGGATTTGAACCCAGGTATTCAGACCCCAAATGCCCAGTGCTGATTTTACCACATTAAAAACCCAGAATCAAGCCTGCCTCTGGGTGGCGCACTCACCCTACAAACTCATGCCAATGTAACTGGGAATGATTGTTCTGACTCAGGGATGGGAGCTGAGTTGAGGGCCCAAGGGTTGTACTGGTGCCCCCGTGATGGGGAGGACACGGACCCATGGGTGACCTGGCAGAAGGAGGAAGATGTCAAGGTACAATGGAAAGAGCATGGAGTCAATCAGTCAACATGCATTAATTAAGTACCTACTATATACCAGGCACTGTATTAAGAATTGGGGGTGCAAAGACAGCTCTTGTTTTCAAGGAGCTCACAGGCTAAGGCAGGAGATAATTTGCAAATAACTTGGCATGTACATGTCAACTGTGTAAATGCAGAGTAACGTCAGGGGAAGGCGCTAGCAGTGGCAGTTGGAGGGGTAGGGAAGACCTCTTACAGAGGTCTGAGCTGAGTTTTGAGGGAAGCTAGGAAACAGAGGTGAGAGGGCAGGACACACCAGGCATGGGGCATAGCCAATGGAGAGCTGAGTAGTCGGGAGATGATATGTTATCTATGAGAAATAGTTACCCAGCTGGTGTAGCTGGATCATAGATCATGGAGGGAAATAAAGAGAAAGATGACTGGAAAGGTAGGAAGGGACCAGGCTTTACATGCTCAGCATAACATTTCTACTGATCCCAGAGTTATAGGGAGCCATTGGGAGTTTATTGAGTAGGGGTGAGAAAATCATTTTAGCAGTTGGAGGAAGGATGGAAGAGGTAACTTTAGGCAGGAGCACTGGGGTAAACTCCTGGTTTTATCATCAACTCTGTTCAACCTTGAGCAAGTCATTTGCCCACTATGGACTTTGGTTTCCTAAAGATCCCTTCCAGCTAAGACCTTATATATCCTAAGGTCCCTCCCCTCCCTGACCTTTATGTCCGAAGGTCTCTACCAATCCTGACATTATGTCCTAATGTCCCTCCCAGATGGCACATCTGACTCAACTGGACAAACAGTTCATTGATATTGATCACCAATATTGTTCAATGTCCTCTGCCGCTCAGGGCACCAGCAACTGATGCTTGTACCTAAGCCCCTTATCTTTGCTAGTCCGTGGGATCCAGGGGCACCCACAGCTGCTCTCCACTTATAATGACTTCTCCCAGCTGCTCAGGAAGGCAGAAGGTGGAGACATTTCTTACCAAGAGAACTTAGATTTGCTCCTGGGAAGTCAAAGGAACATTGGCCAGGAATTGGAAGACCAGGGTTCTGAGCTCTAGACTTTATGATGTGTGTGACCAGCAAGTTTGGGGACCTCCCCCGACCTCAGTTCTCTTTAGGGGTCAGGTTAGAGCAATGTTTCCCAATTTTCTGGTCACAGGTCCCTGGAAGTGGGGAGGGGGAGAGTCTTGGAGTTATTCATGACCCAAGGGGGTCCTTGAATCAATATGCAAATAAGAATTATAATGCTGATCCTAATTTAGCTCTAACAAAATAAGCAGTCTGACTCAGCCTAATGAATTAAACAGAGGTACCATTTGTAGACTGAATAAATAATATGCCACATATACACCTACACACATATAATACTATTTTAGTATTATGCTAACATTTACTTTTATGTACACACAGACAGAAAGACAGACACACACAATATTTTCCAAATGTAAGTAGCTACTAGCTTGTTTCTGTCCTCACCTGTGACTTCACTGGAGGTAGGAAACCTGTAATTTACAGTCTTAGACTGAAAGCTTAAATGAATTATCCAGAGTCACCTCAACAGTATGTGTCAAAGACAAAGCAAAAACCCAGGATTTCCTGACTCCAAGGATCATAGTTTTAGGTTCAGAAGGGACCTCTCTGTGGTTCTCTATTCTGACCCCTTTATATTACAGATGAAGGTGAGTCTCAGAGGGATGAGGTGACTTGTCTACAGCTAGAAGTGACAAAGGAGGGATTTGAACCCAGATCCCCTGCTTCTCTGTCTGCCCATTCAGTCAGGCTGGATGAAAAGATAGACATTCAGTTAAGTTTGTTGCTAGATCTGAAAAGTTTTTGAAGTTAGAAAGGGGTCCTTATGTTTGCAAATGGAAGGACTGACTGGACTAGAGGCCCTCTGAGGCCCCTTTCTGCTTGGCATCTACCGTCTTGCAATAACAGGCAGCTTTTAGTTATCATCTAAAGGTCTGGAAAGGGCTTTTCATGTGTTATCTTGTTTGGCAGCTCAGCTGAAAGTGGAGATGTCCTGGGAAACCTGTGAGGCAAGTGCTCGTTACCCCTATTTACAGATGTAGAAAGAAACCAAGGCTGGGAGAGGTTAAGGCACTGGTCAGGGCCCCACAGTTAGGAAGTCTCGAGGCAGGATTCAAACTCAGGTCTCTGGATCCCAGGTCCAATGCCCTAGCCACTTAGTGCCTGGCTATGAGCCTCTGCCCTCCAGCTCTAAGTGCATGTGAGCATGCTGAGGAACAGGGCCAGGGCTCTCCATGGCTACGAAGTCTCTGAGGAGTGGGCCCCGTTTCAACAGCAGGATTATCATTCCTTCTCCTCTGCCCAGGAAATGGCCCAGGCTACTTCCCTCTCCACCGTGTCCCTTGGGTGTGGTGTCTGTCACCTTCTTGCCTTGTGAATCCCGCTTCCATCCGCCCTAGCCTGGCATGCCTGGGCAGAGGTCAGAAACCCGTCCACCATGACAGGGAAATCTATTCCCCATAGAGCAGACCAGAGAAGCTGCTTTACTTCTGGCTGCCCTCAACTCCAGGCAGGCTCTGGGCTTAATGGGCCCGATTATCTGATAAACTTCTAGCTTAATGGTTTAGATAACATATAAATATGCTATGAAGGCTGTTCTAAAATGGTTTAACTGGGTCTTTGTCTTTCAGAGTGCAGATAAGATGGCAGCTTCCCAATACTCAAATGTATGCTAATAGAGGCTTCCATCTACCCTTGATCAGCTCCACTGAAAGTGGAGACGCACAGGAAAATAGGAAGGAGATTTGTCCAATGAATCCCATAGCAAGAGGGTCCCAGGAGAGAGGAAGAGAGAAGAAAGAGAGCCTCTCATGCCCCTACCCCGAGTCTCCCTGGGCACCAATGCCTTCTCACAGCTTCCAGGGACTCCGGGGATCATCGAACACCAACAATCTCGACATTTATTAAGCATCCAGCACATACACAGCACTCTCCTCTCTCTAGGGGACACTCTGAGTTTATGTAAGACTCAGCCCCTTCCTTCAGCGAGGTTATTCTCTAGGGGATGAAGATGCAAATCCAGAGAGTTTATAATATACAACCTGGGAATCTAAGGATTTGGGTTCAAATCTCAGCCGTGTTCCTTCATCTAGATCTAAATCTCTAAATCTGGAGTGAATGAATGAGAAGAAAAAAAAACATTAAGAACTTAAGAACTTGCTGTATCCAAAATACTATATCACAACAGAATGAATGCTGGAGATAGGAAAATCCAGCTGCGTCCTAAGAAGTCGGACATTAAAGAGATCGGGAAAAACATGGAAAACAATGTCTTCTTCTTGCAAAAAAAATTCTTGCCTTGAAGAACAGTTATTTTTCATAAAATAGGTTATTCAAAGTATGACATGATTGTTGTTATTTTTAAATGAATTAATAAATATATATTTTGCCATGTATCCGTTTTAATGTCTAATACACTAAATACCGACAGATATCAGCTGCACAAACAAAAGCTCTTTGGGGAGGGTGGTTCTCAAACATTTGTAAGAGTGTAAGAGGTGGAGATATGGCTAATACGGAAATATGTTCTGTGTGATTATATACATACATATATACATATATGTATATTTTTTCTTGCCTTCTCAGTGACTAGGGGAAGAGTGGGAGGGAGAGAAAGAATTTGGAACCTAAAATTTAAAAAGAAAAGAATTTTAATAAATAATCATTTTTTTTTCCTTAAAAAGAGTTTAAAAGGTGACGGGACCAAAATATTTGAGAACCATTGCGTTAAATGATGCTCCTCCCATGGTATCTGTCCACAGTGACTTTATCCTTCAAAGGCTCACATCTCAGAGCCAGGGAGGAGCTCCAGGATTCATTATGTCATTCTCCTCACATTAGACTCCCCTCAGTGGGGGAAGAGAAAATAGTGCTGGATTTGGAGACATAAGACCTGAGTTCAAATCCCAACTCTGTGACTTGCTTCCTCCATGACCCTGGCTGCCATGTTCTCATCTGTAAAATAAGTCATAGTGACTAAGCTGATCCTTGAGATTTCCTTCAGCTCTAAACCAATGATTCTTGACACTCCTGGCAGCCTTGGCTAGAACACTTCTGAATTTAGGGAGTTCACTACTCCATAAGAAAGCCTTTTCTATTGTTGCACAACCAAGTTCAGCTACAACATTATTTTGTGTGAGCATGTGGAAACACCGGGTCCAGGGGCCAGGAAACCTGGATCTTCAATCCCATGACAGGTTCTGGGGCAAGCTGCTGGGCCTCAGTTTCCTCTTTTGTAATATGAGCGGTTTAGAATAGTGACCCTGAGAAGCAGAAATTCTTTCCTTTTTTCTGTATGTCAAGGTCCCCTTCAGCAATGTGGTGAAGCTCCCAGAGCCCTTCCTTCTCAGAGGAATGTTTTGGAGGGATTTTTAAGTACATCATGCAACGGGGAAATGTCTTAGCTCTGTGTGTAGACACCTGACCATGACAACCTCCCAGGATGGGAAAGGGGCAAGATGAGCCTGGCCACATTTCCTGGGCTGGAGGAAATATAGACAAGCTGTAGCTGCTCCTCAAAATTAGCTGCCATCCTTGGAAATTCAGCTGCTTAAACTTGGGGGCAGAGGGGTCATAAGTGTACCCCTAAGAAGGGGATTGGGGGGTAAGGTGTTTGCGTGGGGTTCCTTTGCCTTTGGGCTGAAACCCATGAAATGGGCAGGGGATGGGGGCTCGTGGAATGCAGTGAGGAAGGAACCACTATCTGATACTGGTCCTAGAAACAGGGCTGGGAGGGGAGCTTTATTTCTGGCTTTCTTTCTTTCTCTAACTCATTTAATGTGGGGAATCCCCAACTTTGCCCCAGCAGCTACCAAAGCTTGCTCCCTGTGGCCCCCAGGGGTTTTAAGCAGGTATTTCAGGCTTCTGCCCTACATGTCTCTCCCTACTCCAAATGCCTGTGGGTAGGTGGGTGGGTGGAAGGTAGGCTGAGGTGAGGCTCAGAGACAAGGCAGAATCTGTGATCAACAAATCTGTCACAGTGAACTGGTTGGGGACTACAGTTCGAAAGACATTAGTTATACACTACCTTCTATTATGACCTCACTGAACCACAGGCTTACTTCCCATTCACCCAAGTAAGTCCTTTCGGTGACACAGCTGTGCCAGATTGCTCATGCAGTCCCACTTCTGTGCTTTTGCTCATTCTGTGCCCTAGTCTGTAATGCCTGCCTGCCTCCTCTCCGCTGAACTAAAGCTTTCCTGTCCTTCAAGGCTCTCCGCAGGTTGAGCTGGCACACTATGGTCAGTGGAAAGGGAGCCGCTGTTTGAAATCAGAGGACCTGGGTTTGAATTTCTGTTCTACTGCCAGCCGTCTATGGGATGCTGGGCAAATCCCTCACCCTCCTGGAGACTCTGTAAAGGAGCGGGGTTAGGGAGCAGGCATCTCCGCAGCTCGGAAGGCTGGGATTTGATAAGAACAACCAACAGTCGGCTTTACTGGCTGGTCGCTCGTTCCGTCCTAGGCACTGTAGGAACCACCTTCTGATGGACCAGGCCCGGTCCTTCCCTTTTCCAGCTGAGTGGACGGAGCTTCAGAAAAGGGACACAATTCTGCTCCAGGTTACACCGTGAAGAAGAGCCCGGCAGGAACTGGGAGGGTTTGAGTAAAACTTTAGCGCTCTCCCCGCGGTGACCCGGGGTCCGGACGTCAAACTGTTCTGTTCATTTCCTTACATTCTGGTCAATGGGGAGCCGACGGCTCAGCGGGCAGAGCACAAGGCTTAGAATCAGGAAGTCCCGAGTTCGAATCTGGTCTCAGACGCCTGACAGCCGTAGGAACTGAGGCTTTGGATATGGCCCCGCCTGCCTCAGTTTCTTTGTCTGTAAAATGGTGATAATGGCAGCGCCTGCCTCCTAGGGCTGTCTTGAGAATAAACTGAGAAAATGTTTGTGAAAGTGCTTAGTGTTTCTACCTGGCATGTAGCAAGAGCCTAATAAATGCTTGTTCCCGGCATGTAGCAGGAACCTAATAATTGCTTGTTCCTTTCCTGAGTGAGAAGAGGGAATCAGGACTGTGGATCCTGATTCTAATTACAATTTGCTTTGTTTTCATTGCAAATTCTGTTCCTGATTCCTAAGGTGGTTTAAAAAACCTCCCAGGTGACAGCAGGCCACCCTGTCTACCTATCGATAACTCTGTGAACACCCTCCAAAAACTGTGTCAGCATTTGGTTGTCACTGGGCAGCGTGGGGGTGTGTGGCGCACCAAAAGCAAGCCCGTCCGATGACCACTGCACAGGCTGAGCTGCTTATAAACATGTTATACCTCAATTTATCCATTAAAAAAAAGCCACGGAATTAGCCTCTTTGGATCACAATCAGCACCACCATCAAAAAGTATTTAGTGTGTGCCCAGGGCACTGTGAAGGCTTTGTTGCAACGTACAAAAGGCTTCGTGTTTCTTTGATGAAAATCGTAATAACTATTATTCTAGCCGCCCACTCCAAGTACATGCTGTATATACCATACATATTAAGGGTCTTTGGTCTGCACAATTCCAAACACTGTGCATGCATTCTTCCATGACCCCTGGCAGAGCCAAGGAATGTTCTGCCCATTTTACAGATGACACACGGGAGGGCCCACCGAAGGGAAGTAACTTCCCCAAGGTTATATACTCCCACTCCAGGGAATGGAGCGGGAGGGCCCGGCAGACAGGAAGACGCTGATCCTATATCAGCTCTGGTATATACATAAATATAAGATGGTGCCATCATAGTCCTTGTTCTGGAATTCGAGGCTCTCCACCACTTGACCCTCACTTATGTCTCAAGGACCACCTCCTGTGCCTTCTTTTTGTATGTCCAATGTCCTGGTCAGAATGGATTCCTCTCCATTCCTGACTCGCACCACCCACCTCCTCCACTCGTCTCCTTCCTGCCTCCCGCTCCAGCCAATTTTGACCAATCCTTCAAGGCCAAGCTACCTCCTCCATGAAGCCTTCCTCCCATGAGCAATTGATTTCCCCTTCTTCTGAACCGCTACCTAATTTTTCTACTGCACTAACACACTCAACATGGAACATGGTGCCGTACAGCTGGCGAAGTCTGTGCCCATTCTGCTCCAGGCTCTGGGGAGCAGAGACTGTCTGCCCTTGGTACATCCTATCTGCCAGCACTGCGGTGTGTACAACAATTGTGATTATTCTAGTTGTTATAGGCTAATAGAGTATTATACAACATACGCTGGTCACATATTCCACAATAATATGATTATGGAATTCTATATTGTTTGTTTGCCCTGGCTTCAAGACTCAGCTCAGCTTCTGTTGTTTTTCCAGACCCTCAAGGGCAGATTCAGCATTCTTGTCTTTCTATGTATTCCAACTACCTAGCACATAGTGCTTGATAACTGTTTGTAGACTAAACTGCTGACTATTTGGGCATAAGATTGTCTCCCCTAAGGGGGAGCACCCCTATTTCCCTTCCTTTCCCCTCTTCTCCTTCTCCTTCCTCAAATACAGCCTCAGATGCTTCCTAGTTGTATGTCCCTGGGTAAGTCACTTAACCCTGTTTGCCTCAGTTCCCTCATCTGTCAAATGAGCTGAAGAAAGAAATGGCAAATCACTTCAGTATCTCTGCCAAGAAAACCCTAAATGGGGGATGAACAGTTGGAGAGGACTGAAATGACCAAGTAACAATGGCTAAGGCTCAGACAGGTTGGGGGGGGGGTCCCTGTCTCAATAGTCAGAGGCAAAGCTGGGAAACACTTGAATATGAAAACCAGCAGAGAGGAGGGACTCAGGTTCTTCGGCTCCTTAGCCTGGGGCTCAGTCAGCCACACCAGGCTGCTTCTCTTCAGATGAGAGAACACAGGCTTTGAGAGCCAGGGTTTGGGGTGAATAAGGATCTGGGAGTCAGGGAATGATGACCCCATCACCACTGCCGCTCCCAGTGTTTGGAGCACATCCATTACTTCAAAGGGCAGCTGCCCCAGTGTTGGCCCAAGACAAGACTGCTTTTCCATAAACCTACAAGCAGGTCCCTGACATTCTCTTCCTAAAGTTATTATCTCTTTCACTTTAGTCTCCAGGAACTTGAGTCCTGGGGAGCCAGGAAATGGGAAGGGGGTGACAGGGAGTCTTCATCCCAAAGGCACTTTTCTCTTGTAGGGATTTTATGGGGGGGGGCTTACTGGGAGAAGGGGAAAGCAAGGCATTATCCCAGAAAGTTCTGAAGGGCACCTACCATGCTCTCATTCCTCTGCCCGGATTGAGGGGGCCTCCCTTTGTAGCTAATCCCCCCTTTTCTCATTCTGCCCAGGCTAGGTCTCTTCCTCTTCCTCCTCCTCCCCTCCTTCCCACTGTCTCATTGGCTAAGCATCTGCACTGGGGGCAGGAGACCATGCCTCCAAGATAAGAGTGTATGCCTGACACTTTCCATGTCAGACCACTCCATCTTCTGTGTATCAATCCCCACCAGAGAAAACACATAGCCACAGATAAAAGGCAACCGTTCCAGAAGGAAAGGGGGCAAGGAGAGACAGAGAGAAAGAGAGACAGAAACAGAGACATGTGGTAGGGAGGGGAGGGAGGGAAGGAGGAAAGGAGGAAGGGAGAGAGGGAGCGAGAGAGAAAGAGAGAGAGAGAGAGAGAGAGAGAGAGAGAGAGAGAGAGAGAGAGAGAGAGAGAGAGAGAGAGGGAAAGGGGAGGGAGATCCCATTGACCCTAGAGCTTGGATGAGCAGCTGATTTCCCTCCCACTCAGAATAGGGGAGCCAGAGATCCTGGGATTTTTGTTTTGTCTGGGGAGGTGGAGAGGGATATGGCGAACACTAGGTTAGCACCTGAATTCCTAGGATTGCTCAGAAATGAACGTGAGCTCAGGGCAGACTGGAGACACTGGTGTGCCAGTCAAAGAAGAAGGGGCTGGAACTGCTGCTTCTGCCTCATGCCATCTGTGAGAGAGTTGGAGGGATGGGTAAAGATGGCATCTGCTGCCAGAGGGGCCATTACCGCAGCAATGTATGACAATGCGCAAAAAGCCAGACTTATTCTTGTAAGGCTCAGTGACATTCTTCACTTCTTTTGTTTCCTGGACCCCCTGGGCACTCTGGCAAAACCTGGGAAGCCCTTCCCAGAACACTGTGTTTTTTAAACCAGAATATTTGAACTAAATAAGTGAATTTCAATTTTTTCAAATGGAAATTTTTGAGTTTCATATTGAAATTTTAGAATAATAGAATAAATGAAGGACATGAGAAATTTCAGTTAGAGGTTAATGAAAATAAAGGATGGGGAAAACATAAATTTTTTCCCATCAAGTTCATAGATCCCTTTGGGGAAATGGGGGGGGGAGGGGGGAGATGTGAAGAACCTTTGCAGCAGGAATTCCCTGAGGGCAGGGATTGAGGCTTTGAAGGGCACAACATGGTGCCTTGAAGAGGGTGAACAAGAACACCACCAATGGGAAGGTGAAAGAACCTGGGAGTCCTGAAAAGCTGGGTCGACTCCAGGGTCTGACACTTACTAACCTGTTCAGCCACAGGCAAGTCACTTAACCTGTCTAAGCCTCAGTTGTTCCATCTACAAAATGGAAATAATGAGACTTGCACTACCTTCCAAATGAGGTGGTTGTGAAGAAAGCATTCTGCAAACCTTAAATTGCTACAATTATATAGCATTTCTAAACGATAGCACAGGAAGCCCTCCAGATTCGAGATTTGATCTCAAAGAACTAGAAAGAAACTTTTAAAATCATTTCTTCTTGAGTCTTTGTATGTTCTGGACCCCCCTGGCAGGGTGGGGAAGCCCCTTCTCAGAGTCATGTGTTTAAATGCTTAGAATAAAATGCTTAAGATTATAAAGGGATCCAAAAGTTTGTGAAAATTGAGATGGAATGATTTTTCCCCATCAAAGTTCAATAGAACTCCCTGAAATTTATTTGTGGATTCCCAAAGCGGGGCAGTGCAGACCCCAGATTAAAAACTTCAGCTCTAAAGTTTCATCCAGTTCTCAGTCCTAGGACCCTTTCATCTCTCATGGTCATTGCAGGAGCAACTGGCAACCCAAGTTGCCATACAGTGGTAATATATATATATATATATATATAATATGTTTCTCTAATATAAATGATATATTTATATAATTTCTCAATATTTCTCTAGGCTCTCCTATGTGCCAGGCACTGTGCTAAGCCTTTTACAAATGTTACCTTATTTAATCCTCACAACAACTCTGGGAGGGAGGCGCTATTATTATTAGCTCCATTTCACAGTTGAGGAAACAGAGATAAACAGAAGTAAAGTGACTTGCCCAGGGTCACACAGCTTAGTAAATGTCTGAGGCAGGATTTGAACTCAGATCTTCCTGATTTCTAGGCTCAGTTCTCTATCCACTGGGTCATCTGGCTGCCCTTATGGAGCATTTTCTCAGCTTGGAGCATAACGACCTCCTCATCTGACAGGTTTTTTTCTGCCCTCTGAGATGTAAGACAGTGAATTATAGTGAAAAGGGGATTGAATTCAGAGTCAAAAGACACAGGCTTGAATCTTGGTTCGTCTACTATTTCTCATGTGATCTTGGGCTAGTCACTTCACTATATTTGGCATCAATTTTCTCATACAATATCTATAATTGTGCACTTTATACACACGTATACATAAACATATACGTGTGTATATATAATACGTATATATGTATATATGAATGAAATTATATTTAAAGGTTACTTCAATGAATACCTCTCATTCACTGGCTGCTCATGCTACCCAGCAGGCCAGTATCACCCTCTTGGGGAAAAGAGGGATTAACAGGTGGCAAAAACATATTAGCTACTAATTGAGGTTTTTCTTACCTGATACAATTAGAAGAAGTGATTGTGTCCCAACCAGGGGAGAGTTTTGTCAAGAAAGTGGAGCTGGAAGCACATTTATGGTCAACAGATACCCCCAGAGGTCTCTGTTTCAGGGATGCTGTTAAGCTCATCCCTCAAAAGGAGAAGGTGCTCTAGAGTGACAATGTTCAAAATGAGATTTGGGGAATGGAGAAAAACTACTAAGAGAGGAAGAGATACCAGCTCTGGGAGCAACAGCTAAAGCTTGGAGAGCAAGAAAGCTGAAGGAGAAATGAATATCAATCAGCACTCGCTCTGTTTCTGTCTCTGTCTCTGTCTCTGTTTCTCTCCCTCTCTGTCTCTGTCTCTCTCCCTTTCTGTCTCTGTCTCTGTTTCTCTCCCTCTCTGTCTCTCTGGGTTCTCTCCCTCTCTGTCTCTGTCTCCCTTTCTGTCTCTGTCTCTGTCTCTCTCCCTTTCTGTCTCTGTGTCTCTCTCTGTCTCTCTCTCCCTCTCTGTCTCTGTCTCTCTCCCCTCTCTGTCTCTGTCTCTCTCCCTCTCTGTCTCTCTCCTTCCTTCTCTCTCTCTGTCTCTCTCTGTCTATGTCTCTCTCTCTCTGTCTCTCTTTCTTTCTCTCTCCCCCAACCCTTGTAGAATCACTTAGCACAGTGCTTGGCACACAGTAGGCTCTCTGTAAATGCTTATTCCTTTCCCTTCCCTTTCCCCCTCCTGGACCAAGTCTCTTTGTGATTATGGTCAGGGTTACCTCAAACAGAGTTTAGGTCAAGAGGCAGCTGCTTATCTCTTTACTAGACAGCAGCTACGATGAAGAAAAAAACCTGTTGTTGAGGGAGAGAGGACCCAGTGCTGAGCAAGGAAGGAGATGCAGTCCAGGGGAAAGGCCTACGGAGATGGGAAGCCCTGGCTTAATATCAAAGGATGGCAGAATTAAGATATGAGAGGGGCTTTGGAGATCACTGAGGCCAGGGCTCCTTAACCTCCTGTGTATCCTAGGCCCCTGTGATGGTCTCATGAATCCCATGGCCCCCTCTTCAAACGACACTTTTGGAATGCATAAAATAAATATACATAATATTACAAAGAAAACCAATTATACTGAAACACAGCGATCAAAATTATTTTGAAAATAAGTTCATGGACTTATGAATTAATTAATTAATTGATTAATTAATTATTTTCAATCTCATCTAACACTCTCATTTTACAGATTGGGAAACTGAGGGCCAGGGAAGGGAGCTGACTCCTTCGAGGTCCCAGCAGGGGTTTGAACCCAAGTCCTTGCTTCACTCTGTCTCCCTAATTATTCATTCTATGTGCCTCAGTGTCTTTGTCTGCAAGGAGGAGATAATGATCCTTGCCTGTCTTTACCAACCCTGGGATAATGTGGGGAGTAGAGCCAATATGATCAAGAAGGGTGCTCGGGATTCCTCAGGCAGAAAAGAGAACATGACGCTGGGCCCCCACACCTACGTGCACCCACCCCACATCTGCCCCAGGCTGCAAGCCCCCTCTGTGATCAGGCCCAGCCATTGCTATACAAACAACATGAGAGAAAGTACTAATTTATTTCAGGCAAACAATACTGTACATGTTATTTCCAGAATAAACATGCTGCGCCCAGGATTCAATTTCTTACCCCCAAGCAACTGCAGAGAACTAAATGAGAAATTTCAGATTTTGCATATTTATATGATTTAAATATATATTTAGGCTCCAGAGGCCTTCCTACGAACTTCCTTCTCTGGGGGCAGGGAAGACAGAGAACAATTCACCTCCAACCCAAGGGGCAGGGGGGTTTGGCTATGGTGGAGACTGGAAGGGGGACCTAGGCTAGAATTTCCTGCCTCCTCCCAGGGTGAAATGGGTGCAAACGCTGTGGGCCTTGCCTTGGTCAAGGTTGCTGCCTCCCCGGTGAGAATGCAAGCTTCTCACAGAGTCTTTCTCTGTGTTTCCAGGGCTGGTAATTCACAGTGCCTGTTGACTGACCGACTGATTGAGACTTTGTGTGCGGAGGAGCCCAAGGGCTAGGCATGCCTGGTGCTTGTAGGATACCACTTTGAGAAGCAGTGTCCAGCATGGGAAAGAAGAGGGCTCTGCATAGAGGCAGAGGGTGACAGAAGACTAAGAAATGCTCCTTTCTGGGGTTCAGGGATTTCTAAGACACTTTCCTCATAGCTCTCTAAAGTAAGTAGTTCAATTATCATTCCCATTTTATAGATAACAAAACTGACTCTCGGAGGGATCAGATAACTTTCTCAGCGTCTAACATGGCCAGTTACGTGTGAGAACAGGACTTGAACATGGGTCTCCTGACTCCAAAACCACTGCTCTGTCTCTCATGTCTCTTAATAACAGCTGGCATTGATTCAATATTTGAAGGCCTACCAAGTGTTGTATGGACTGCTCTTGATTTGTGGCCCCTGAAGGTCTGCCTGCCCCACCCACCAGCAGAGTTCACCTGACCTCAGCCTATATGTAGACAAGTTCCTTCTCCCACAAAGCCTCAGTTTACCTCCCCTGTCAAATGAGGGATTTAGATTGGGTGGTGCTCTATGCCTTTGTTCATGCTAGGATTCAAAGCGTCTCTACTTAGTAAGAAGAGGCTGGAGGGGGCAGGGAGTTGGGTTGGGATGAGACCAACTCCTCTCGCCCCCAAAATTTACTGGCCAAGGGGACAGGTTATAATACAGTAATCTGAAGTTCACTTAAGGCTCTTTTCTCAGGGAGCCCCAAGCCCTTCACAGATACAAATGAACACATCTCACTGCCCAACATGAGGAGCGTCTAACCTTGGGCAATTCACTTAATCTTGTTTGCCTCAGTTTCTTCACTTGCTAAATGAGGGTGATAACGCCGCACCCATTCCTTCTCTCCAGAGACTCCTAATTAGAGAGCACCAGAAAGGCCTCTTGAGCTGCTAAAATACCAAATGGTTTGGCGCAGGTTTACTGACGATTAAAATAAAGGCAGGAGAAGTATCACAGTCACAAGGTTGGAACTGGAAGGAGACTTAGAGATCCTTTAGCCCAATCTGCTCATTTTACAGACAGCAAAACTGAGTCCCAGAGAAGCGATAGGGCTGGATGTGGTGTGAGGCGATTTACTTACTTACTGGAAGAGGGATCTTGGGTAAGTCACTTTGGCTACAGGTTTCAGTTTTCCTATTTAATAAAGGGGTTCTTAACTTGGGGTCCAGTAACTTTTTAAAAATTCTGAAAACTGTTTCATATAATTAACTGGTTTCCTCTATAATCCTACATGATTTATCTTATGCATAAAAAGCAATATTCTCAAAAGGGACCATAGGGCTTTACCAGCCTGCCAAAGGGGTCCAGGACACCAAAGAGGTTAAGAATTTCTGGTTTAGATGAATCTTAAGGTTCCTTCCAGCTCTAAATCCTATAAAAATAAGGGCTGGCCCTAACTTGCTTAACCTCTTGGAGCCTCTTTTTCTTCATCTGCAAAATGGGTATAATTATGCCTGTTACAGGGTCGATGTAGCTGCCTTGAGTATTATGCAAGGATGAGTTATTGTTATTGCTGTAAGTTGAAACAGCTAGCTTGTTGGCAGAGCCAGAACAAGAACCCAGGTGTCCTAACTCTCAGTCCAGGGTTATTGCCACACTGTATACCAGGCCACATGGTACAGTTTAGAGGAGTACTAGATTTGGATTCAGAAGGTCTGGATTCAGATCGGGTCATCTAACCTTCTTTCCCCC